>JASDFA010000018.1:167106250-167708333 GCA_035772735.1 Datura wrightii | reverse complement strand
TAGTCCTTTGATTATTAGGAGCTTCTTAGGTTAAGCCGGCTACTACCGGAGGTTTGTAGAGGGATTTTCATCCATTATAGCACTATTGACTAAGTTGACCTAGAAGAAAGTCAAATTTCAGTGGTTGGTTGCCTATGAGAAGAGTTTTAAGGAGTTAAAGACTCAACTCACTTCAACCCCAGTATTGACTCTACTAGAGGGCACAGATGGATTCATTGTGTGTTGTGATGCCTCTAGGGTTGATCTTGGTTGTGTGTTGATGCAGCATGGGAAGGTCATTGAGTATGCCTCTAGACATCTTAAGACTCATGAGAAGACTTACCAGACGCATGACCTAGATTTGGCAGTAGTGGTGTTTGCATTGAAGATTTGGAGACACTACTTGTATGGGGTGCATATGGATGTGTTCACGGACCATAAGAGCCTTCAGTACGTGTTCACTCAGAAGGACCTGAATTTGCGATAACGGAGGTGGTTAGAGCTTCTTAATGACTATGATATGAGTTTCCTTTATCATCTGGGTAAGGCCAATGTGGTGGCGGATACTCTTAGTAGGTTGTCCATGGAGAGTGTGTCTCACATTAAGGAGGGAAGGAAGGAGTTAGTGAAGGATGGGGTTTGCCTTGTTGACTTGATAGATGGTGGTGTCATTGTTCAGAATGGGTCAGAATCTTCGCTGGTGACTGAGGTCAAGGCTAGGAAGGCCGAGGATCCTATCTTGGTAAATGATCTCGGGCAAAATAACATGCTCGAGTGATGGTTTATAACTTAGTTTCATCTTGTTTATCAACTTAATTATATGCATTCTCATGTATTTCTATGTAAATGTAAATATATGTACTAACCAACATGATTAGTTCTTGTTTTTGTAGGTTTTAAATGAATTTGAAGAACTAATCCATGAGGTGGTGAAGTGGAGGCATGGAATCGGAATTACAATGCGAAAGTCGGCGAGGAGGATGCACGAAACAGCCCACCGCACGTTGGCAACGTGCCACGGCAGGCAGGCTGCGCGACCAGGCTCTGATACGCCATCAAACGCGCTGTACAAGCAGCGTGACACGCTGCCATCGCGGCCAGCTTCTGCTTGGCGACTGCTTTGATTACTAGTATGCCTACGCGATGCCTCCGTGTCATGGAGGCATATTGGTGCGATGACCTCCGTGAAACGAAGCTATTCCATGTCGGTCATAATTTTATACATCTCTCATTTATTATAAATAGGTCCCTTAGCTCCTAAAATCAAGAAGTCACGATTTTATTCTGAAAAACCACCTAGGAGTGAAGAGAGAAGTGGGAGAACTCAGCTAGGGTTCATCAATTTCATCTTCTCTTCTACCAATTCTTGTAAGTACATTACTTTAACAATGTTTCCTTGTAATTTTACGAACATGAGTGGCTAGACCCCTTCCTCTAGGGTTGAAACCACAAGATATGATTGTGATTTTGCGATTTTGGTTTGGTTTTAAGTTATTGATTGTTGTTTTATCTTGCATTCTTAATTATGGTTGTTTTTATGATTGATCACCATGAAAACATACGCGTTAAGCTTAGGTACATGCTTGAGAAAGATAACCTGGGTAAGAACAAGAGAATGTAGGGAGCAAGATTGTATCTCACGATATAATATGTGGTAAGGATAGGAATATACCTAATACCTTGCTTGGTTGATAAAATGGGAAGATAGAAAGACACCAACTTAGAATTATCACATCACCACTCGTAGAAGTAGTTGTGAATCTAAGTTCGGTTAAATGATTAGAGGTACGAAAGTCCCTAATCAAGAGCATAATCCCCGTAAACCACATCCACGTAAATGAATTTCCCACGAACTAGAATGTCACATCCCTTCTCAACGATGTAGTTGTGAGTCTAGTTTGTCGTGTTTAGAGGCTCGAAATACCATGAACATGCAATTCTAATTATGTAAGACGACAATTGATAGTTTCATACTTAAACCATTGCAAATCGTAGTATCGCATGATTATCCGGCTTTAACTCTAGTTGCTCCTTGAATTAATTCATAGTATTTCGTTGACCGCCCCTAGACTTAATTAACTCTAGAGAAAACTTCTATAATCAACACTTGCGGCATTTAATATCACACTTGAACTTGATAGTTAGCTGAATTGGTCCAGTCCCTGTGGGTTCGACATCCGGCTGTTAAAAAGGGCTACTAAATTACTTGTATGACCCGTACACTTGCGGGCTTACCAAGTTTTTGGCGTCTTTGCCGGGGACCAACAAGTTTTTGGCGCCGTTGCCAGGGACTAAGCGAAGTTCAGTGAATTTGTCTGTTTTTGTGTGATTTTTAAATTTCCTTTAGTGTTGAAAAAAAAATTCTTTATTAGTTTTAGATTTATTTTAAATTTTTATTTTTAATCTAATACCCTTCTTAACATGACATCATAGAATATAAATGGTTTAAATGGTGGATACTCATATTTTGGCGAATCTTGTCTAAATTGTGGAGGACCCCACTAATGGCAACACTGTAATACTTGTAATATGTGTGGTGGTCAAAATGGCCATTGGAATGGTTGCCCAAATGCATACACTTGCAATATATGTGGAGGTCAAACTGGCCATTGGAATGGCTATCCAAATGCATACTCCCCTCCCCCAAGCCCCTACTATGATCCTTCTGTTGTTTTTGCTAAATATAGGCATGATGAAAATGAGGACTTGGAATGCCAAGCTCGAATAGAAGACATGCTAAAACAGATCCTTGAGCAAATAAAAGCAATGAAGGAGGAGATGGAAGCATTGAGAATTTAGCAAGAGGAAAATGGAGAGGCCCTAGAAATGATAAGCAACAAGTTCATGGAGATGAGGGCTGAAGCTGAAGCTTGCTCTGATTTGCAAGTGACGATTTTATGCAATACTCAGGAGGGACTACGAGGAGAAGAAAAGAGTGAGTTCTTGAAACAAGCTCAACTGTTGGAAGCTCCCGAGAGTCTCCATGATTGTCTCACATGTATAGCCGATCCATTCTTAAAAGAAGAGATAGAGTACCTACCATTTGACATTCATGAGGAGTTAGATGTTAATGTGGAGAAGGTATATACAAGTAAGAAAGTCAAGAAAAAGGCAGTTTAAGAGTTGAGGTGTATTATACCCCACTCGAATCATTTTTCGACATTGAGTTTGGTTGACAACCTAGAACTAGAGTCTTCCAAACTTGTGGAGAAAGATATAGAGGGGGAACAAGCCCCATAAATTCTGAAATTTGCTGATTCTGAAAGAAAGAATGACTTCACTTACTTAAGGGTCAATAAATGCCAAAGGCGACATCTACTGCTTGGTCCTTTCATTTTTTCACCACTACCCCGAGAGCATAAGAGAAAATTAGAGAATAAATTAGGGGTGAGATTCATATCCTTAAGGTGGAGGAAAAAGTGGTGAAACTTGATACGTCGTGCCGCGATGTAAAATTAGGCGCTGCTTGGGAGGCAACCCAAGGGTACCATGGGTACCATTTTAATTTCTTGCATTTGTGTTGATTTTATTTATTTTTCATCTTGTGTTGTTTGGTGGAAATTTAAGCACAGATGGAGGGGAAGTCTGAGTACCCAGCAAGGAGGAAGGTAAGAAGCATGAAAGAGGAAAAGTGTGGGGTCGAACACCCACTTGTTCAAAGGAAGAAAAGCATGCTATTAGCTAGGCCTAGAGGCCTCAGGGAGTATTTCCCACCCTTTTAAATTTTAATTTGATGCTATGAGGATATAGCATGGTTCAAGTGTGGGGTGAGGAAAATTTCAAGGGAAATTTCAAATTTTTTGTGCTTAACGATTTTTGGTGAATGTAATGCTTGTGAGAAATATTTAAAAAAAAATTGTGAGTCAAACATGACTTCATCAACCGTTGGTTTTTATATTCGGTTCTTCTCGGATGTGGGGTCTTTGAACCGAATAATAAAAATTTTCTTTGTATGTATATAATATTTTTAGTAATAGATAGAGACTATTTCCGACGATGGATGGATGAAGACCATCTTGAGGAAAATTAGTCAATAGGTTGGTTTTTGAACCTGCAGCTAATTGATGGCTTGATGTTCTTGTTATGTGCTATACACGATTGTAAGATACAAGTTTGGTTAGTGTTGAAGCATGTAAGAAGTGTATAACATTGTTTGAGACACTTAGGCTCTTGAATTTGACTCGATGTGATTGAAGCTTAATTTTGAATTCTTGTGATTAGCTGAGTAAGAGTCTGTTGAATGTGTCGTGAATTGAGCAGGTATTGTGAGTGTAACTTTTTTTATTATTCCGTGCTATTGTGGAGTGTCTAGAACTTGCCTGGTGTGTATATAAAACGAAATGAAGGATGTGAATTGTAGGAGATGATTTAGGCATTTCTTTGAATGAACCTAAATGTTATCCCTCACTTTACCTACCTTGAATATTTAATCCTAGTTAGCCCCATTGAGCCTTAAGCCTATTCTTTGATAGATGCAACATAATATTAATCCTTTTCTTTCATTAGCTTTGAATTTGATCCAAAACTCCGAAGCGCTTAAGTTAAAAATTCCAAAGAGTTAAGGAGTGAGAAGCGTGAAAAAGAAGGAAAAGTAGAAGATGTGAAAGTTGAGAAAAGGACAAAGGTGCACTTATGTGAAAATGGTTGATTATTAGTAGGGAGTAAGAAAATAAATGAATGAAAAAAATTACTTAAGTACTCCTTACTAATAAGCTAAGTGTGCTCAAAGAAATGGGAACAAGAAAAGAAAATTCAAGAATGAAAAGAATGAGGGTGAAGTAAGAGAAGAGATATCCTTAATGAAGGTTGAAGTTATTAAAAGCGCTTGGGGAAGATAGTTACTATTACTGGCCAGAATAGTACCTACCCCTCCCTTAGCTTAAATTACAACCCATTAAGTCCTACTTGATCTTACGTTCATACATCCTTAAATTAGTGGAGTAAAACACTAAGGGCAAGCTTATGGGTCACTACATGATGCATGTGAATTCTTTGAGAGAGCGAGTGTAATCTTATTAATATACCCATACATGTTGTGATTTGAAAATTTGTAAGTAAAAATGGGTAACTCTCTTGTTGTGAGGGCACATGTTTAATGAGAGATAACATTCATGTCGGATTTCTTGATCGGTTGATTTGCATGAGTTTGCTAAGATTGAGAGTCGATTCTTGAGGTTAGGAAGTCTTAACGGAGTTGTATATCATTTCATTGATTAAATCATGCATGCTCTATTTTTAACTTGCTATCTTAAATAATAATTATAGCCGTAACTTGAATTATCTTGTTAAATTAGTTATGTGTGAGTCTTCATTTACATGAGATATAAAAGGGTTGTTCGAGGACGAACAAGGCTTTAAGTGTGGGGTAGGTGATCTCGGGCAAAATAGCATTCTCGAGTGATGCTTTATGACTTAGTTTCGTCTTGTTTATCAACTTAATTATATGCATTCTCATGTATTTCTATGTAAATGTGAATATATATACTAACCAACATTATTAGTTCTTGTTTTTGTAGGTTTAAAATGAATTTGAAGAACTAATCCATGAGTCGGTGAAGTGGAGGCATGGAATCGGAATTACAACGCAAAAGTCGGCAAGGAGGATACGCGAAACAGCCCACCTGCATGTTGGCAACGTGCCACGGCAGGCAGGCTGCGCGACCAGGCTGTGACACGCCATCAAACGCGCTGCACAAGTAGCGTGACACGCTGCCATCGCGGCCAGCTTCTGCTTGGCGACTGTTTTAATTTCCAGTATGCCTACGCGATGCCTCTATCTCACGGAGGCATATTGGCGCGATGACCTCCGTGAGACGGAGCTATTCCATGTAGGGCATAATTTTATACATCTCTCATTTACTATAAATAGGTCCCTTAGCTCCTAAAATCAAGAAGTCACGATTTTGTTCTAAAAAACCACCTAGGAGTGAAGAGAGAAGTGGGAGAACTCACCTAGGGTTCATCAAATTCATCTTCTCTTCTACCAATTCTTGTAAGTACGTTACTTTAACAATGTTTCCTTGTAATTTTATGAACATGAGTGGCTAGACCCCTTCCTCTAGGGTTGAAGCCACAAGATATGATTGTGATTTTGCGATTTTGTTTTGGTTTTAAGTTATTAATTGTTGTTTTGTCTTGCATTCTTAATTATGGTTGTTTTTATGATTGATCACAATGAAAACACACGCGTTAAGCTTAGGTACATGCTTGATAAAGATAACCTAGGCAAGAACAAGAGAATGTAGGGAGCAAGATTGTATCTCACGATATAATTTGTGGTTAGGATAGGAATATACCTAATACCTTGCTTGGTTGAAAAAATGGGAAGATAGAAAGACGCCAACTTAGAATTATCACATCACCACTCGTAGAAGTAGTTGTGAAGCTAAGTTCGGTTAAATGATTAGAGGTACGAAAGTCCCTAATCAAGAGCATAATCCCCGTAAACCACATCCACGTAAATGAATTGCTCATGAACTAGAATGTCACATCCCCTCTCAACGATGTAGTTGTGAATCTAGTTTGTCGTGCTTAGAGGCTCTAAATACCATGAACATGCAATTCTAATTATGTGAGACGATAATTGATAGTTTCATACTTAAACCATTGCAAATCGTAGTATCGCATGATTATCCGGCTTTAACTCTAGTTGCTCCTCTAATTAATTCGTAGTATTTCATTGACCGCCCCTAGACTTAATTAACTCTATCAAAAACTTCTATAATCAACACTTGCGATATTTAATATCACACTTGAACTTGATAGTTAGCTGAATTGGTCCAGTCCCTATGGGTTCGACATCCGGCTCTTAAAAAGGGCCACTATATTACTTGTACGACCCGTACACTTGTGGGCTTACCAGTAAAGATGAAGGAAGTTATCCAGAATTATAAGATGGAGGTCTTCTCCCAAGGAGGAGATGGTGTACTTCGTTATTAAGGTTGTTTATGTGTTCGGGTGTTGGTGATTTGAGAGAGGGTATGTCGGGTAAGGCTCATGGCTCTCAGTGTTATATCCACCCAAGTGCCACCAAGATGTATCAAGACCTACAGAAAGTTGATTGGTGGAATGGCATGAAGAAGGGCATAGCAGAGTTTATGGCTATGTGTCTAAATTGTCAACAAGTGAAAGATGAGTATCAAAGACCTGGAGGTATGTTACAAGACATTAGTATCCCTACTTGGAAGCAGGAAGAGACCAATATGGACTTTATTACAAGTTTGTTTGTACACGCAGAAAGTATGACTCTATATGGGTAGTTGTAGACAGATTGACCAAGGTAGCACATTTCCGACCAGTAAAAACTACCGATTCTGCTGAGGACTATGCTAGATTATATATTCGAGAGTTAGTTCAGTTGCATGGAGTTCCCTTGTCGATCATCTCAAATAGAGCTTAGTTTGCCTTGCAGTTTTGGAGATTGTTTCATAAAGGCCTTGGTACTTAGGTCAAGCTTAGCATAGCTTTTCACCCGCAGACAGATGGTCAAGCCGACCGTACCATTAAGACTCTCGAGGATATGTTGAGAGCATGTATGATTGACTTCAAGGGTACTCGGGATGATCATTTACCTCTCAATAAGTTTTCTTACAATAACAGTCACCACTCTAACATTTAGATGGCTTTGTTTGAGGCTCTTTATGGGCGGAGATGTAGATCACCTATTAGTTGGTTCGAGATAGGTGAGGCTACTTTGACAGGGCCAGATTCAGTTTATGAGGCCATATAGAAAGTCCAGCTGATTAGGGAGAGGTTGAAAACAACTCAGAGTCATCAGAAATCTTATGCGGATATTAGACGGAGAAAACTTAAGTTTGAAGTGGATGATTGGGTATTTTTAAAGGTGTCTCCTATGAAGGGAGTGATGAGATTCAGAAGGAAAGGGAAGCTTAGTCCCCGATATGTTGGTCCTTATAGGATTTTGAGGCGAGTTGGTAGAGTGGCTTATAAATTGGAGCTACCAGCGGAGTCAGCTTCAGTACATCTAGGTTTCCATGTGTCTCTACTGAAGAAGTGCATTGGCGACCCGGCCTTGGTTGTTCCGATGGAATGCATAGATGTGAAGGATAGCCTTGCCTATGAGAAGGTTCCAATGGAAATCCTTGATAGTCAAGTTCAAAAGTTGAGAAATGAGGAAATAGCTTCCATGAAGGTTCTATGGTGAAATCAACTCGTTGAGGGAGCTATATGGGAAGTCAAAGCAGATATGATGGCTAGATACCCGTATCTTTTCACTTCCGGCCCAGTTTCAGCATGAGGTATCAGTTTTCTCTCTAATACTCTATTCAGTTTCATATCTAGTTTATGCATCTAAGTTTCTTTCATGCATTTCATGTATGTATATTTCACAAATTCAGTTCAGTCATGTATCTCAGTCCAGAGTCAGTTACTTTATCAGTTTCCAGTTTTAGATGTTCACTATTTTGGATTTCAATTTTTCCCCATCCTTTACAGTATGCTTAGTCCACATTTGAGGATGAATATTTTCAAGGGGGAGATATTTTAATACTCCAAAAGTCCCTAAGGCTAGACTCAGGATTTAAAATGCAATTAGTAGAAAAAGTGTGAATATTTTCATAGTACGACTCGTTGTATGTGTCGTGGGATTGCTCTTGGTCAAAATCTGTAGAAGAAAGCCCTGTAGCAACGAGTCAAGGTATGGCCCGTTGGTTGGTGTAACCGGTCATGGTATAGAGTTGTTAGTTGGTTCAGGAGTTTTTGGATTGAAAGGTACGGTTCACAGTACAACTCATTATGGGGAACAACAAGTTGTGGCTTGCACTCGTAGGTAGGGGAAGAGGAATTGGAAGAAGTGGCAACGGATGGGTCCAACGACCCGTCATTTGATGGTCCGATTCGTTTGTTGGTCCATAGGAGCTTAAGGAGTTGGGTGAAAAAAGTAGCAACAACGAGAGGAAACCACGAGTCGTGGTTTCAAGATACAACTCGTAGTGTGAGTTGTTACTCTTGACAGTGTGATTTTTCTTGCGAAATCAGTAAGGGTATTTTTGTAATTTTTAAGATCGTTAGTTCTAAACTATTTCACTTTAAGCTCTAAAAGAAGTGTATTAAGGGAGTTTAACCTATTTTAATTCATTCAACTCCGATGCATGCAAAGTTTAGAAGTTCCCTTTAGAAGATCAAGCTTGAATCCTATCAATTCTTCCCAATTCTCTTGGGCTTTCAAAGTCAAGTTGAGATTCAGTTTACCCAGGTATATAGTGCTATAAATGAGAGCTTTCTTTTACTTTCATTCCCAAATTTCTCTTCAAGTTCATAAATTCAAGTCTTAATTCAAGTTTATGATCTTATGAGGTTTTATCCCAATTTTATGAAGTTCTTTATGATTTATTTATAGGTCAATTCCCTTCATGTTCCAAAGCATGTTTTAAGATTCATGGGAAGGTTTTATATACAAATTGATTATAATTCATGATTTCAAGTTTAAAAAAATCATGCCCTATGATGCAAGTTCCATGAAAAGCCAAGTTTATGATTTATGATTTCAAGTATGATGAGATAATTAGCATGATTGAATGTTTATAAATTACCCATGTATGAATCCATGATTTCTCTTATGAAGTCCATTTCAAGTATGCATGATTTTAAGGTTTGGACAAGTCCACACAACTTAAGTATGTTTTTTTAATGATTTAGCTTAGGCTAATAAGATTAGCTTATGATATATTTTGGCGTCAAGACTCCCAAGGTTCAGATTCAAGCTATATTTTAAAAATATGATTATATGAGCATTATACATATTTTGGGAGTAGTGTCTAGCACCGAGTAGGCTAGGGGTTCTAAGGTTTTTCGGTCTCACAAGCTACGCGCCAACGTAGGGAACTAGGGATATATTTTGGGACCTCTCAAAAGAGTGTTTTCCTCACCTAAGGGCATACCATGATGTCACACCTTACCTGTCCTTTTCCCTAGCAAGGCTTAGGATGGCTCTCCTCTGTGTGGGCAAGACGTGGGATCATCATGCACTTAACATGATGGTTGTTGGTTATGAAAAAACTCCCATTGTTCCTCATGATTTCAGTTATTCATGTTTATGACTTATGATATTATGTTTTACAATAGGTTTGACCCAATGATCATTTTACGAGTTTTTACTTATGATTTAGCTATGACAAATCATATGATTTATATTTTTAGATTTGGGTCATTCTATTCAGATATGATATTCAACTTTTGACTATAAATGTTTCAGATTTTAGCAATGCGGTCTATACTCTTGTGATCTTATGATTTATGCTTATATGCATGATTTTAGTTACAGTTACTCAGCATATTTTACTTATCTTTCATACTCAGTACATTCCAAGTACTAACTACATATTCTATGTTGTATCATTTCATGATATAGGTCCGAGCGATCAGACTCAGTTCCACCGTTAGTTCAGCTTCCCCTCTGTCCAGCTCGGTTCTCGTTGTTGGTGAATCCTCATCTTCCAAGGACCTTCAATTTAGTATTTGATTATGTATTTCAGTTTTCATACTTTAGCAAGTTAGATGGGGGTGTTGTCCCATTAGCTCATCAGGCAATTTAGAGGCTTATCACACATTATGAAGACTTTCATCTTGGTAGAGTATTAACTTTGTATTATGTTTGTTATATTATTCAGATTTTCACTTATTCATATTTGGTTTATCAGTGTCCGCTTGATGTTTCTCTTTGGCCGCTATGTTATGCCATGGGTCAACTTGAAATTCGTGGTTCTAGGTCCCATGTCTCGTCTAAGCCTATGTTTGGGTCGTGACGGCTTGGGATCACTTGTGGCTCTAGGCATCATGTCACATCCAGGGTATGACTCTGATCATAACAAATTGCAGGTTTCTGCAATTGATTTTTTTGTAGTAAACTGACGGACAGGGTAGGTTAGTTCATTGATTTCCTTAAAAAAATCCAAATGTAGAAACCTAAAAAATTGATCATGTGTGTTAGTTTGTTCTTGGATATGAAGAACACACCGACATATAGGGTCAGATTGTTTGAATTTTTTAGTTTTTTAATTTATTAAAAACATATTTTACAATTTAATATTAAATAAAAATACTAAATTTTTCCATTGGCTTTACATTTGCTCAAAACGGGTGGTTATATAAAAATCCCACCAAGTGGAATTAAAAGAAACCAAGGAATTTCCCTCGATATAACCCGACACTATCCATCGGTTTATCAATTTTGACGAGCCAAATTTTGAGGCTTGTGAGTCCATTGGTTTGATGTTGATTTTAATAAACAAGAAATCTACCCTATCCGTAGATATTAGCCCTCATATTTTAGGCAATTTTTGGTTGTGACTATGGCTACAAAATTTTATTAGTTGAAGAAAAATAATTTATTTAGCTACAAAATTTTGTTTCAAATTATATTGTGGCTTAAAAGATATTATTGTTACGGTAACTTTTACCACTACAACTTATGATTAGCTACACAATTTCATTGTAACGATAGATTTATAGCTATTTAGATAATTATTTTCACTATAAACAAATATTATTAAAAAAGAATGAGAAATTAGCTTTGCCAATTTAATTTTCGTAGGTAAAAAAATTTATGAATTTGTAAATAGCCATGAAATTCAAATTTTTGTTGTTATTAAGTACTAGCCATGCATTTTAATTTCGCAGCAACATATGTAATGTGCCTGGTTGTGGAAAGATTCATAGGATTGGAGTGAAAAGACAATAAAAAGCAGAATTCGAGTCCAATTAGGAGTCAGCAAAGCAGACGAGCAGAAGGAAGGACATCATAGTTTTCTTATAGAACACAATGTCCTATTGGGAGTCAAGATCCCAATCCGGGTTATTCTAGAGTGTGCTAGTTGTCCATACATATATTACATGAAGCGTAATGCGAGCCACGCACCTATTGCATACCCGGAGAATTCATAACTTGAAAGCAATAGCCATTAAAGCAAAAAGAAAGATATCCGTCACAACAATACTGGAAATGGTTGTGATTGAGTTTGTAAGGTTGATCATTGAAGTCTTTGTTTTTGTTGAAGAAGAATTAGTTTGTGTTTTGAAGGTTTAGTTGGTAGAAGGCTAGAGTTATTAGTCTTTTTGAGTTCTAAATAGAAGTGTTTGAGGTAAGAGTTAGTCTCATTAATTATTGAGTTGTAATCTAAAAGTACTCTTTGAACTTTAGTGAAAATTGGTGAAAATTCTACGCACGATAAATCGTGATTTTTACTCCCTTAAGTTTCCACGATATATCTTCATGTCATTTACTATTTTTAGTTTGAATTAGTTATAATTTATGAACCTGATTTACGAACTTATAACAATTACTGAATAACTGAATTGGTTATTAGTGCTGTACGTAGTCTATCAGATATGTTGGTATTCTTCATCAAAGCGGTAAATTTGTGATAGACATGCTGGCATCATGTAATAAACTAATTCAAAATTAATTGAGGTGAACATATACACTTTTCTTGTGGTAACTATTACAAAAAAAGAATCCTGCTCATTACAACCCCCTACTAATAAACTGATCATGTTGATTAAAAGAAATAAAAAGTGAAACATCAAACTGCTACTTTCTCTATACCTCTCCCTGCTTAAAACCATGAATTTTCTCGGACAAAGAAAAACGTTGGTTTTACACCGGGATAAGTTAAGGTGTGGCTCAATATATGAGAATATAACTAAGTAATTAAAAATATATTTTCTCTAATAATTAGTCGCACAATTCAAGTTTGGCTCATAAAGATGAACAAGACCCACATAGTCCAAAGACATCATCATATATAATATTTTAAGGTACTAGGTTGGTCCCAGCATCATCCTTGTCTGAAGATGCCTTAGTCAGCTCCTCTGCTCTTCTAGCCTGAAGTTTCCAATCTGTTTGCATTAATGTATACACCATCATGCATACACAAGCAAATTGAGCTGCCACTAGACCAAACCATAATCCCCTAAAGCCATGGTTGAGTTTGAAAGCAAATACACAAGCACATGGTAATCCAACTAGGTAAAATGCTGCTAAATTTATTCTTACACCCATAGTTGGTCTTGCAGAGCCAGTTAGCACACCACATGCTGCTGTTTGAGGAGAGTTTCCAACTTCCGCTAACCCCAGGATGGGAAGTGCTGCTGATATTAATGCAAGAATTTGTGGCTCATTAGTGTACAATTTCCCCCATACTGATTTCATCCCTATGCTTACACCAAACGCCGTGAGTCCAAAAGCCAGTGCCACAAAAATACCGGTAAGGGCTGCTAATTTAGCGCGGTCGGGGTTACCAGCCCCTAATTCAGTACCAACACGTTGGGATATACTCAAGCTAATTGAAAATGGGAAGACATAAATAGTCCCTGTTGTTTGTATCAATATTCCCATAGCTGCTACACAAGAATCAGGGTTGTATAATAAGCCACTCAAGAATAGAATAATCTCATACCACCACCATTCCAAGCAGACGGAGAATAGGCTGGGCAAAGCCAAACTCAGCAATGGACGCCACCCTTGAAATGTTGAGATAAATGTAGCACCAGCCCATGGTTTTATTGCCACTTTTGACAGCAGCAAGTAAAGCAGCAAACCAATATTCATGTTTACTGAGTACAAAACTGAGGCCAAGGCAATGCCTTTGACATTCAAATTGAGGTATGTTACAAGAAGATAGGTTATTGGAAGGTGCAAAATTGTTGAGCAAGTAGCAACTAAAGTAGCTGGTGTATTTATGCATTGTGTCCTTAAAAAGGCTCTCAAAGGATTCAAGTGAGCACTAGCAAGTAACTCTGGAATGGAGAAAATTAAGTATCCTTTAGCAACTTTGGTAATTACTCGATCTTGGCCGAGTCTAAGGAAGACATGTTCGACATTTAGCCATAGAAAAGTGATTGGAACTGTAACGGCCAAGAGCAGTAAAAACATTTTGATGTATGTTTGGGTGAGAACTGACCATCTTTTGGCTCCATAAGCTTGGGAACATATGGGCTCCATGCCCATACAAAGCCCTTTCATTACAGAATAACCCGTTACATTTGCAAAGCCAATTGCTAGTGACCCTCCAGCTAGCTCTGTCTTCCCCATATGCCCCAAGAAAAGCATAGATATAATGTTCTTTGAAAACAAAAGCAACGTTGTTAAGGCAACTGGACATGCAATTTTCCCAAGTAAGAGCAGTTCTCCGCTCACCTGCATTTTCATCATCATCATATATATATACACACTCCATCATCAGCTACCAATTCATGTCTATGCAATAACGGCCAAAATATTTACTTACACAATTGGATTAATTACATATAAATCTTTTACTTGGTGACTTGATAAAAATGGTAACTACATATCACATGTTAAACTACACAAATAGCAAGCAAAAAAAAATGTAACCTAAATTCATGAAAAATACACTAAATAGCAGGGTAAAATTACTTGATCAAGACTTTCGATATTATTATATTGCAATTTTACATACTAAGTGATTGCCACTGATCATTTTGCATGTGACAGAGCTAAATATACAATTTTTAAAAAAATATTATTAAAGTCTGAAATTTAGAAATGCATTGATTTCAGTTCTAACTTCCTTTTTCAGACTCTTTACAAAAAGAAGGAAGAAGAATAGTTAAGAGAAAGCGTGCATAAACCTGAACATGGATGCACATAAGCACGTGCCCACATATAAATGCCATCCTTTCTGTTTCTCTTATGTGATTTTTATATGTAACAAAAAACCTTTTTTTTTTTGAATAATTTAAGAAGATAAAAGATCTAAACGTAAATATAGAGGACTAGAAAAAAGAAAAGAAAGGAGAAAAAAGTAATTTTTTTTTCATTCGATACACTTAATGATCAGTTGGTGAAAAGTTAGATTCCACCAAGACTCGCGTAGTTTAATATGTCTACACTCATTACCCCGTATGGGTATATCTAAGTTGTTTAATGTGGCAGTGTAAATTTCAATTTTTAAAAGGAGGCTTCAGGGATCCATTTACATTAGCATTCTTTAATAATTAACGAAAAGAAATCGGTGTTCAATATAATACTATTGAGTACTGAGAGTTCCATTGTTTTTGCTTCTACTAACTGGTTCAACATGCTATACTTTAATGAACTAATCCTATGATTGAATTATTAGGAGGCAGCATGTTTCAATAGGTCTATTTCTCAGTTAGTAGCTTGTAAAAATAATACTTCAAGCTAGCCAGACAAACTAGCCAATCATATTTAGGCTAGAAATACCCAACGGAGTCATTTTCTTTTTTCAAAAAAAGAAAAAAAAAACTGTCTCCTTTTCACTATGCTCACATCAGTAGTGGAGTATCTTTTGCATAAAAACCACAAGCACATACAAAGGGTGCATCCAATAAAACTTCCCTATAATTGACAATTACCTAATCGTTAACAGAATCTCGAGATAATATGACAACGATATTACACATAGTACTAAATAAAAAAGCTTTTAGCAAATAGCGTAGATTCTCAAGATAAAGATTGTTCTACAGATCAGAAGATGTAGCTTTTTTGACGCACTATAATGAAACGTTGAGTATCAAGATTCAAGACTAACAAAGAAAAGTATTAAAAATCTCTAATTAACAAAATACAAGTATGTAATTAGAAGGCCCAAGAGAACTTGGCAACACGGAAGTTTGATTAATAAATAAATGCAATTTGTTTTAACTATATAGCTGACCATCAAAATAAAATACTATAGCTGATAAATATATATGTTTTTTATATTAAAATTAATATACAAAAAATATGCACATTTTATACAAAATAATATATAATTTTATATATTTGACCAGCGAATATAATTATTTTTTCATATAATTTCTCTTACTAAAAAGGAAAAGAGAATTACGGAAGCATCTTCCCTGAAGCCATAATTTCTTGCATGTTTGTTATTCTCATGCTTATATTCCCATGCATATAACAAAAAACTAAAACTAATTTATTTTACCGAAAAGAAAACAAAAAATTCGAATCAGAATGCACCTTTAAGTTTGACTAATAGTTTATGATAAAGGAAGTAGTATCGTTTAACTTGATAAGTAAGGAAAAACAAGGAATAATACAGCTATAACCTTGTGTACGTCGAAAGCGAATATAATTATGCTTTATTGTACTAATCCCGAGCTTCCGGTCAATTAAAATTGATAAACCAGAAGAAAAAAAAACCCAAAAAAGAAAAATGTAGATAAGATTAGGTAATTTACCACTGAACTCTAGTTCTTATAGTTACTGCATATATCTCCAGTTGGACAGAAAAATAAAGGCAACTGTTCGTGCGTCTCTCTGGCGTTATTTAAAAAAAAAAAAACAAATGAAGCAAATGGAGTTATGGAGCTTTTTAACATAATGTTACGTGCGTGCTTTCATGTGTCTTCCTGTGCCTTATGTCTTTTATATTTTCGCTGTCTATGTGTGTCTGACTGTGTTGTTGAAAAAAAAAATACATAATTTTGTGCACCTGAACGATTGGTGCATAGATTACATAATAGGGGAGTCCAATCATAAAAATATACAAAAATAATGATGAGTTTGACTCTAATAACGTCTTGATAAAAATGAACAATCCATACATAAAGAAAACAATAATAATAATAATAATAATAATAATTAAAAAAAAAAAAAGAGAAAGAGAGAGACCCATAACGAAGTACCTCTTTCAGTGGAACTCGCCGGAAAAGTTGAAGAGTACTACGGGAGGAATACGAGGGAACATATTCTTCTTCTCTTTGTTTTACCGTCTGCTCAATGGTGGCGGCGGCTGCAGCCATTTCATCACTTGTTATACTTATGATATCATCACTTTCTTCTCGAGATTCACTCATAGTGCACATGACTAGAGCTATCTAAATCAATGGTGGTCACCCTTATGCTATAAGAAGAAAATATATCTTTCTTTTTATTTTTTATTTTTTTAAAAGTGGATCAGGACAAAATGGCTCGTGGCATGAGCAGAAAAAATGAGATTCAATAAGTAGAAAGACAAATTATCAAAAATACGCCAACGAAAGCTTCTTATCAATTGACTAAAGTATACCTTAAATAATTTTATGAATAAGTAAGAAGAAGAAGAGAAGATGGTATGTGAAAAAATGCAGTTTGGAACTGGGAATATATATACATACACATTCCAAGCCTTGTCCTTATTTATATACTAAAGTTTGTTAGAAATATTATCTTCAGCTCTTACAAGTGTCTTTCACAATAGCTGCAGGGTAGCCCAGATATGATATATTAGGGACAGGTAACTATAATAAAATTTTCTGGTATTCGTACAACATTATGTGTATTAAGTAAAAAGTACTCTAATTAATTCGACTAAAGATCCACTAATTGAGTGCATTCTTCACTTGGACTCTGGCTTAGCTGTAGGATTAATCTACATTCCCATTTTATATATATATATAAGTATACATTTTCTTCTATAACTTTTTTATTATCCCTTGCTGTCCCACTTTATGTCTGCATCATCATCGTTTCGACAACCATGAAACATTCCTCAGTATTTTGCTCTTATCAGGAACGTAACCTGAATGTTCAAATACTTCCGCCGCTCACTTTCTTCTACAGCCATGGTTTTCTCCCCCTTAAATCAACCTACATATCTCTCCTAGTTTTGCTCATCGAGTCACTAACTGGAAGGTTTTAATCTAAATATTTCATTATTTATAATAATTAAAAACTCTAATACAATCTTTTGAATTTTTTCTTTTAAAAAAAAATAAAATTAAAGTATTTCTGAGTAACATTTTTACATAATATTTTATTTAAAAAATTCTAACAAGCAAAAGTTAACAACTTACGGGGTAGTATAAAAAGTTACACATAGTAATATTTTATTATTTCGTTATTCAAAACAATGATACTCTGACAAAATGGAATCTGGGTACACTCTTTACTGATATGGTATGAATGATTAGATTAAATCGCTACATTTTACGTGTATTTAGTTTCTCACACTTTTTTTTTAAAATCAATTATGGCCCAAGGGCCGATTTTATTTATGATGAAAGACCAAAAATGTTGAAAAAAATAAAGCATAAATAAAAGTACATTATAAGGTAGTAGTAGAAGAATACCCAAGTTTAAATTTTTTCAATCTATTTGAACCAAGAGGAGCCTCAAATAAGATTTTAAATAGGCCTAGACAGCTAATTACCAATAAATATAAATATCGCAAGACAAAAATAAATCAACCTCACAAGACACTAAATTTACGTGGAAAAACCTCTTCGATGTGAAGAGTAAAATCCTATGGGCTAAAAACTGCACTATAATCAACAAGTGTTACAAGAATGCTCTCCAAAATGGCCACCAAATAAGTGTCAAACGGCTAGCAACAATATATAAGAGATAACACCAAAAACTAGAGAAGAAAGGGAGCAAAATCACCCAAAATGTAGCTACTGTTCACGAGCAGAAATCTGAAGCTATAGGACTCCAAATCCACTTTTGTCAGTTTTTAATCAAAGATTAAGATGATAGAAACAACATATCCAAAAATCAGCTCAATCATACAAGAAACGAAACGGAAATCACAATTTGAAGCGGGCTGTTGTGGCCGAAAAATTCTATGCGAAAATCTGCACTTCTCTCTATTTTTGGTTGTTGTAATTTTGAACTTGTATCACAAAATAAGACCTAAAGAGACCTTATATATACACCATGATATAGGTCTGGTCCAAATTGAACTTTTATTTATCCATATAGAAAAGAAGAAAGACCCAAAATCCAATAACTATCCCCTCCCGACTATGTGGAAGAGACCTCTATCCCGACGATAATGCAGCACTCTTCAACTTTTCTCTTGTCAATTTAGTCATTATGTCGAAACCATAATCATCCATATGAATCTTCTCAAGTTCAAGAAACTTAGAATTCAACTATCTCGAATCCAGTGATATCTCACATCAATGTATTTAGACTGACCATGAAATATATAATTCTTGCCAAGATGAATAGCACTTTGACTATCACAGTAAAGCACATACCTCTCTTGAGCACAACCAAGTTCCCCCAAGAATGTCTTCATCCAAAGAAACTTTTTACAAGCTTCAACAGCTGCAGTAAGCTCGGACTTCTGTAGTAGATAGAGCAATACATTTTTGCAATCTTGATTGCCAAGACACAGCTCCCCCTGCAAAAGTAACCAAATAGCTTGAAGTAGATTTTTGAGTATTAATATCACCTGCCATATCTGAATCAGTATAACCACAAAGAATAGATTTCCCTATTAAAACACAAACTCAAACTAGAAGTTCCACAAAGATATCTCATTATCCATTTCATTGCATTC
Organism: Datura wrightii; assembly: GCA_035772735.1. NCBI lineage: Eukaryota > Viridiplantae > Streptophyta > Magnoliopsida > Solanales > Solanaceae > Datura > Datura wrightii. The sequence goes on along the minus strand of JASDFA010000018.1, from coordinate 167,689,080 downwards.
CAATGCTCTCTTCCTGAATTAGAAAGAAAACGACTAACAATACCATTAACATGAGCAATATCTGGTTTTGTACAAATCATTGCATACATCAAACTACCAACAGTTAAAGCGTAAGAAACTTTCTTCATATCTCCCTTCTCATCATCACCGGAAGGACACTGCTTCGTGCTCAATTTGAAGTACATAACTAAAGGTGTACTGACAACCTTAGCCTCATCCTTGTTGAACCTGCGAAGAATTTTCTGAATGTAGTTCTCTTATGATAACCACAACTTCTTACCCTCTCTTTCACGGACAATCTGCATGACAAAAATCTGCTTTGCTGGTCCTAAGTCTTTCACAGCAAAAGACCTATTCAACTCTTGCTTCAACTGTTGAATTATGCAAGCATTATGACCAACAATAAGCATGTCATCAATGTAAAGCAATACAATAATAAAGTCACTATCAGAGAATTTTTGCACAAAAACACAATGGTCTGAAGAGGTCTTCTTGAAGCCTTGCTGACTCATAAAAGAACCAAGCTTCCTATACCACTGTCTAGGAGCTTATTTCAAATCGTACAAATTCTTCTACAATTTTCAAACACAATTCTCTTTTCCCTTGTCTTTAAAAACTTCTGGCTGCTCCATATAAATTTCTTCAGATAAGTCACCATAGAGAAAAGCAGTTTTAACATCCATTTGCTCAACCTCTAAATCTAGACTTGTAGCTAAGCTTAGAACTATGGATGACATCATCACAACTAGAGAAAATATCTCATCAAAATCAACTTCCTTTTTTTGGTTAAATCCCTTTACAACTAATCTAGCCTTGTAATATGAAATAGGATTTTCATCTTCATGTTTCACCCAAAAAATCCACCTATTTTTCAAAACTTTTCTATCTTTAGGCAGCTTAACCAAATCAAAGGTATGATTATCATGTAAGGAATTAATCTCTTCTTCCATGGCATCAAACCACCTTTCTTTTTCTTCACTATCCATGGCCTCGTCAAAACTCTCAGGTTCTCCCTCGTCAATCAAGAGTACATACTCATTGGGAGAATAACGATATAAAGGAATTTTCTCTCTAGTTGATCTTCTGAGAGAACTCTCTGGAGCATCAATAGCAGTTGGTTGCTAGCCAGCTACATCATCTTGCATTGGAGCATCAACAATATCATGTTGGTCATTCTGAACATAGTCACCATCTTTATTATCAACTTAATTTTGAAGATTTTCTTCAGGTGCAATGGTTGCAGGAACTGGATCAACATCAACTAAGCTCTCACTACTCTGAAAATCAACCTTCTCGGCATTTTCAAAATCTTCAATTCTCTGGTCTTTAATAAACACAACATCACGGCTTCTAACAATTTTTTCCTTAATTGGATCATAGAAATGATAGCCAATTTCATCTTGACCATAACCAATGAAGATACACTGCTTAGTTTTAATATCTAGTTTAACCTTTCATCCTTAGGAATATGCACAAAGGCTTTACATCCGAAAACTCTTAAGTGATCACAAGAGATATTCTTACCAAATCAAACTTTTGTCAGGGACATCACCATCCAAAGCAACAACGGGAGATAAATTAATAACATAAGCAACAGTATTAAGTGCTTCTGCCAAAAAGAAATATGGCAGCTTAGTATAGGAAAGCAAACATCTAACCCTCTCAACTAAAGTTATGTTCATCCTCTCTACTAAACCATTTAACTGAGGAGTCTTTGGAAAAACTTTTTAATGTCGAATACCCTGCTCTCTGCAATAATTATCAAAAGGACTAATATATTCACCACCATTGTCTGAGCAGATGCATTTCAGTTTCTTCCCTGTTTGTCTCTCAATCAAGGCTTGAAAATTCTTGAACATATCAAGAACTTAATCTTTGTACTTCAAATGAAATATCCAAAGTTTGCAAGAATGATCATCAATATAAGTTACAAAATAAAGTGCTTCATCATGAGACTTTACATTAAAAGGACCACACAAATTAGAATGTACCAACTCCAGCAAATTAAGCTTTCTTGAAGGCGGATGACTCTGAAAAGAAACTCTTTTCTTTTACCAGCTAAGCAGTGAACAAAGTTCTTCAGCTTTGCTTGTTTCACTCCAAAAAGCAAATTTTTCTGGGGTGACCATTCCTTGCGACTGGGAGGCCCTAGTAGATGTGGAGGCGGGACAGCTGAAATTTAGACTGAACAAAGAAGAGGACACCTTTAACATCTGTCAGTCAATGCAGTAACAAAAGGAATTCAGTATAGTCTCAGCACTAGAGGATGGATACGAGTCACTTGACGAATTTGAGTAGTCAAGAGACTTGTGTCGTGCCGCGATGTAAAATCAGGCGCTTCTTGGGAGGAAACGCAAGTGGTGGCTTGGTGAAGTCTGAGTAACCAGACTACCTGAGTCGTGTCGCGATCTTAAATCAAGTGGTTCTTGGGAGGAAATCCAAGTTATTGAACTAATGTGTGCTCAGTGTGTAGGAAAAAAAAGCATGAGGCAAAAAAAATTACTGAAACATCAGCTTCTATGGCTCTCAGTATGACTTGTGATGGTATCCTACGGGCCTTAGCAACAGTCGTGGTGAGGATCAGAAAAAATTCAAAGCTCTGACCTATAATTCATTTGCCGGATCGTACCTCAGTTGTACGAGTCGTAGGATGCACTAGTAGGTCCCTAGGTAAGTCTTTAAAATTCTAACTTACGGGTCGAAGAAATGAGTCGAAGGGGCTTCCTACGACTCATGGTATGAGTCGTGAAGGGTAGAATAAAAAATCTAACCCAACTCGACGCAGATTTTTAAAATTTGCCTTTCACCTATTTAAACCTCAGACGCCATGCAACCCTTCTTCCCACGAACAACAATTCAAACCTATGAACCCTAAACAATGAATCCCTCACACCCGTGAATCAAAAGCAAGGAAGCTTCAAGTAATTTTTTGCTCAAATTTAGTACATCTCGACCCACATTTGTGATCACCGGTCAAAGCAAGAATCATCAAGTAAGTAAAAGCTTTGAGTATCAAAAATTTTAACTTGCGCAAAGTCATGGCTGCTAAACCCCTGTAACTCACTGGTTGATGCAAAAATGTTAATAATTCGATGGTTAGGGGAATTTTCGAACTGGGTATAAATTGGGAAAACAATGAAAGTCGATTGAAATACACCTATAAGATGAGAAATTTAAATTTGAGTCACGGGTAGTGAGTAGAAAGGGGAGGAATGAGTATGGGTTAATTTGATTGAATACGTGGCCTAGACATATGGGAAATCTAAGTACCCAAATTGCGAAAAAGAGAACCCCTACAAAAACTGAGCAAGTTAAGAACGTGGTATGAACCACAGTATGGATCATGGTTTGCCACCATGAGTCGTACTGTGTGTTCGTACTCAAGAGCTGAACAGGGCTAAGCCAAGTGAGGCAGACGAGTCCTTCCTATGACTCGTGGAATCGACCTACGGTTCGTACCATGAGTCATGGAAAAATCCAGAGAAATAATAATGTTGGGGCTCCATTAGACAAGTCAAGGTACAGATCGTACCTTCGTGGTACAAGTCGTACCTGTGAGTCGTAATAAACATGAAGAGTTCTTAGGACTTCATACGAGTCGTACCTTCATGGTACGACCCGTACTGTTGACCCGTCATGAGAATTTGAAACTTTCCTTTCTAATTATTCTTTTCCAAAAATGGAATACTACCTTTTTTTATATAGGTACAATGACACAGAAGCGAAAGGCATCTACAGCAACAGCCCGGAGAATATTAATTGATGAAACATCTGAGTCCGAGCTGGACAAGCAGGAAATTCCCCTAGTGGTTCACTTGAGGACTACCAGATAGATACTTCTGACACTGATGGAACCAAAACCAGTGGGGCAAAAGCAAAGGCCCAAGCTGAAGCAGCCACTGCCACATCTTCTCAAGCTCCCCAGTCTGTGGAGGGAGCTCGAGAAGAACATCAGGGGTCAGGAAATGACCCAAATGCTGAAGAAGGGTCAGGAGAGACCCAAACTGGAAAAGAAAGTGACAGTGAAGAATCAGAGGAGGAGGCTCCTGATGCTACACAAGAACAGACCCCACCCAGAGAAAATCGCAAGTCTGGTGGAGAGTGCCGGGAGCTAAAGAGATCTATGAGAGGGCATCTCTCTCACCAACAAACATAATCCAAGGAGGAGTATCCAAGAAGAGCCACGGATCCTCACTAACTTACTCAATGAGGTTGAGGAGATGAAGCAGATATTCAGTTTCTATGGTTTTAAGTGGATGGACAAGACTCCAACCCAGTATACAGCAGAAATGCTCCAGGAGTTCTATGCCAACTATTTAGCCACCATGGAGATAAAGGCGAAGGAGGGGAAGAAGATTAAAGACCAGCCCCATCTGAAAAGTGTCATGGTTCGAGGTTGAGAGGTTGATATATCTGAGCGGACCATTTCTCTAATTTTATATAGAACTCAGTTTGTTCTTACAAGAATGATGCCAAAATATGAGTATAGGGTGGAGGCAATGAAGCAGATTAGGAAATTGGGTTTGGAGGAGTGGCAGAGGTAGCTGAAATGGCTAGTAGAGGTGATTTAATGAGAATAAAGAAGAAGATGAGTGGGTTACTGGTGGAAAGCAGGTGACAAAGAACTTGCTCATTTTTATAGAAAAAGCCTACTGAACACTAGAACGCCATCGGTTACCACCACGGTCAACGACAACACATTGAGTGTTGATAGGGCAGCTTTGGAGGCATGCCTCATGTCCCATTACCCATCAATATCCCGAGGATCATAGCTGAGAAGATACGAGACCGGGTAGTCAGAATGAGAACCACTATCCCATCCCCGAGTCTTATATTTAGGTTATGCACTGAGGCAGGGGTGCCAGTAAGACAGGGCAAAGAGCGGCTGATCGGAGGCCAGAGGATTGTAGACATAGGCCTTATTCGAGATGAGATAAACCCGGTAATTAGAGCCAGGAATCCTACCGCGATTCCAGAAGTCCAGCTAGCAGGGGACATACAAGTGAATGTCCCCATTACATAGGAGCAGAGCGAGACATTGTCTACAGACGCCGGTCATTTAGAGTCATCTTCTAGCACCTCAGCTACACCATTGCCTAGCCTACAGAGTCGGACACCAGCAGGGCATGTTTTGGTGCCACAAGACTTCCTCCAGAAGTTGGTCAAATGATTGACCATGGCGGAGTGAAATATTCAGGCCATGATCGAAAATGTACAGCCATGAGTCAAGACGGAGATATATGAAGCAACTCAGGCTCTACATGCTCGCTTAGAAGGATTTGAGAGCCGATTCAATGTATGAATGGCGGAGCAATCAAACACCAGCAGTCTCTATGCGAAGTTGGGGGCTCTTCAGAGCTAAGTAGTTGAGTTGTCATCATGACAACCGACAGTTATAGCAGCCCCCACTCTATCGGACCTAAATGTCGAACCTGATGAGGAGATTGATTTGGCAGCATATTGGGAGCCGACGGTAGCTACTAGTGATAAGGGGAAGAAAAGAGCTACTGAGGATGCTGGAGAGGAGAGATTGAGAAAGAGAAGGAAGAAGGAGAGAAAAGAGCACAAACGGGCCAGAGCAGAGAGCTTGTGGACTCATGATACACATTTGTCTGAGCTGCAGGAGCGAGCTAGAGGAGCAGGTAGCTCCACCATGCCTCAGGCCGAGCTTGCTAGTGGCCATGACCCTTCGGGTGAGCCACATTCAGCCCAGATTGTTACAGAGGCTGTCAAAGCGACCACGACTACTGAGGGGGCCATTCCCCCTGTTGACACATCATTGAGCACACCGGCAACCGCTAGCGCCACAATTACAGCGGAGGTACCGCCTCCGCAAGATGACAGGAGCACCTAGAGCGCCACAGGTATGTTCTCTTCCCTATGTTCTTATGGTTCATGCTTCGGGGAAGAAGCTAAATTTTCAAAAAGGGGAGGGGTTTATTTGTTAGTTTTGGGAATGTTTTTGATTCATTCGAGGGTTTTTCTTGCTGTGTTTCTTTTCCCTTAGGCATGTTATGTAGTAGAACCAGCATTTTTAGGATTTTTATTTTTATTTTGTGATTTTTTTTAATTATAAAATAACTTAGGAGTACTCAGCCAGTAAAATGCACTAGTTTTTGTTTTTGGAAAAAAAATTGACCCTGTTTAAATTTTTTGATGCATTAGCTATGTATTTGTGACTGCATGCATGATTTCTATGGATCTTTTAATGTCATTTAGTTTATTAACATGAGTAGTCTTGTTAATCCATGTATAAACTAGATAGGTGAGGTGAAAATAGTTCATGTACCATGAGTGAGTGAGGTATAGTACTCAGTTCGGTATTGTGTTGAAGATCTAGAACTTGCCTGGTTGATCTTTGCATAGGCCAAGGATGGTTGGTTAGGATATGATCATAGGCCATTTTTTTAGCTCACTTTTTGCCTATATGACCCTACCAAAATTACATGAATCCCTTGATCCCAAGTTTGAGCCTTAATATTTTTCTTTGATTTACCGATTAACTGTACACATTTATTTATAATAAACCTGTTTCGGCCCTGTTCCTTCCTTGGATATTATGAACTTCAGCATAGGCAAAATGCTTAAGTTGAGGGTGGCTAGAGTAGGGGTGCGTAAATGGTGGAAATGAGAAAAAGGGAAAGAAAAGAGAAAAAGGGTGAAAAATGGGGTGTGGTGAGGTGAAAAGAAAAGAGATGAAAAATATTGAGAATCTTGAAAAATAAATTTCAAAAGAAAATGAAAATGTCGAAAATTTTGAAAATACACCACACCTGTGCAAATGTATCTAAAAGAGGTGAAAAGGGAATGAAAGAATAAAGGGTGAAATAGGTGAATGGTGTAGCCAATGTATGTAGTGCCAAGGAAGGGATAGTCACTTATAAAATCTTTCATCTTTATCATGTCCATCCCTAACCTACATTACAAGCTATATCAAGTCTTATAGTGATCCTAACCCGACTATCTGATAAATCAAAGCAGAGAAAATAAGGGCAAGCCTATGGTATCTGATACATAATACTTGTAACTTCTTTGTGAGAGTGAGCGCCTTACTTGTTTAGTCCCATTCCATGTTTGAAACTACATATATATGAGTGAGGACTTCATTTATTATAAGGGTACATGGATTATGTCTACTTTTACCATTGGTCTATGTGAAAAACATGGTGATGACTTGATTGCCTATTGATAGCTATATGACATGTCTTGATCCCTGTTTATTATATTTTGAGGTTGCTTGTAATTCATTAGTTGATGTTGGTCCATGGAAAAGGGTCAGAAAAGGTTATATGGAAATTGCAAGTTTTATTTAAGTATTGTTTGTAGTAACTTAAGTTATTTTCTAGTTAGAGCGTCATGTTTAGTTTTTCTTTTTTTTTTTTGCCTGAGGACATGCAAAAGTCTTAAGTTGAGGGTGTTGATGTGCTGTGGATTTACAACATTTTTGACGCTCAAAACTGAGAGAATAGCATGGAATTAGGTATATTTATGTGGATATAAGAAGCTTTTCCTTTGGTTATAAAATAAATTGGTGTTGGAGCTAAAATGTGCAAAAGTTAGCCAGGAAGTATAAAAAATAGGCTCAACTCACAATTCACAGTACGAGCTGTATGAATCTCTTACGAGTTGTACTGCTGGTAGTGAGAAGTTGCAGAAGGCTATGGATGAAGAGGTGGATTATGCGAGTCTTAGTACAAGTCGTACAAAGCTTGTACGAGTCGTGGTGAAGAATTTGTAAAAAGATTCAAAAGACTTGCACAAGAGGCTGACTCCTGCTACGGATAAACAGTACGAATTGTGGGATGAAGGTACGAGTCATACCATAGCATTCGTGATGGACTTTAGAATTATTTCAAATTCTCAGAGTTGAGCCGCGAATGTATAGTACAACTCAGAGGATGCAGGCATGAGTCATACCAGGATCCAACACTTAGCAAAAATTCAGCCAGTCAACAATGTACGAGAGAAAGGTACAGTTCGTAGGGTTATGGTACGGATCATAGGATGGGTCGTGGCACTAGCGGAACTAGATATGGAAATTCACCCTGTTAGCCTAGGAAAAGGATTTTTATGTCTTTATAAATACATTTTATGTTTTATTTTTCAGAAGAACGTGTGTGTATGTGAGAGAATAGTTAGAAACGTTGAGAAAGGAGAGAATTGAGTTGATTTGACTTATGATCAACCTTTTATTGAATTCTTCTTGTTCTTGCTACTTGTTTTTGAAGATTTTGCTGATTTATTAAAAGAAGTGTCTTTCTCATTCATAATTGCAAGCATTGATTTATGTTCGTAATCATGAATGCAAATCACAACCTTACAATTATGAACTAAAACCTCCATAGCTAGGGTTGTGGGAACCATGGTGGATTAGCACGCTAAGGTTGCACAAAGTGATTCTAAACCAATACTAAATGCTTAATGTATTCTCTTCATGCTTAAACGTTTCTTAACGGTGCGCAACGTTAGGACCTGCCCAAATTCTTTAGTACTTGGGTCTAAGAGGTAGAGATTAGGAAAAGAGAATTACAACGGAGCCTTGATCTTGATGATCATTGTATTAACTTGAGCTATGATTGCAGGATAGTTAAATCTGGAACTTAGTGACAACGAATAGTTTGAAACTGCTCGTGAGACTTGGTCGAGTGATTGATTATAGTCATTCATTAGGGACTGGTCGGTCATTTGAATGAACCTTTGTTATTAGTTCTATAAGTAAGTATTGGTGATGATCACGAGTGTATACCTAAAGCAGTTATAAATCCATGGGGAACACAAACCCTAGTTATCCTTTAATATTGATTCAAAACCGAACTTTTATATATTTTTTTTATTATTTCTTTTCTTTAGAATCCCCCAATTTTGAAGTAACTACCTAACAAGTTTCCCTTACTGGCTGTAATCTAGCTCTTCCATATTCCCTATGGGATCGACCCCAACCTCTAGTTGGTTTTTTTATAGACAACGTCCACTTCATACTTCGGTATGACGTATGGTTTGAGCATTATCACAAGAGCACCCCATGTAGTTTGACGAACTCCCATATGTATATCCTAGCATAATCCTTTGCTGAGTCCATAGTTTTAACTAGGAGGAAATATACTGACTTGGTCATTCGATCTACTATCACCTAAATTGAGTCATATTGTCAACGCGTATGAGGTAGACCTGTAATAAATTTCATATTCACTTCTTCCCACTTCCAGGTGGGTATGCTAATATCCTGTGTCATACCCCTAGGTCTCTGATGTTCCACCTTGACCTGCTGGCAGTTCGGGCACTTAGCCATAAATTTCACAATGTCTCTTTTCATGTAGTTCCACCAGTAGATATCCTGTAGATCATGGTACATCTTAGTGGCACCTGGTTGGATAGAATATATGGAGTTGTGTGCTTCTGCCAGTATCTGTTGTCTCAAGTCACCTACATCCGGTACACAAAGTCTGCCAACGAAGCACACCATCTCCCCCTTTGAATAAAGCCTCTACTTCTTTTCTAAGAATTGCTTCTTTCAACTTAAGAAGTATGGGATCTTCATCCTGCTTTGACTTAATTTCAACAACTAAAGAGGAATCTGACCCACTCTGCAGTACTACTCCGCCTCCAACTGAATCAACCAACTGCACTCCCAACTGAGCTAACCTGTGAATATATTTTGTCAGTTCTTTTTTGCCCTCTTCAACATGAGCAATACTCTCCATGGACATCCTTCTTAGGGCATCAACCACCACATTGGCCTTGCCCGGTTGGTATATCACACTCATGTCGTAATCGTTCAATAGCTCCAACCACCTTCTTTGACGAAGATTCAAGTCTTTATGACTGAACACATACTGAAGGCTCTTGTGGTCAGTGAAAACATCCACGTGAACCCCATAAAGATAATGCCTCCATATCATCAAAGCAAACACCACTACTGCCAACTCGAGATCATGAGTTGGATAGTTCTTTTCTTGAAGCTTGAGCTGTCTGGAGGCGTTAGATATCACCTTACCCCCCTGCATCAGAACGCAACCGAGTCCAACTCTGGAAGTGTCGCAATATACCACGAACTGTTAAAACTGGAGCAGTAGTGACTCGAGTCTTCAACTCCTGGAAACTCTTCTCACACGCATCTGATCACTGAAACTTCACCTTTTTCTGAGTTAACTTAGTCGGAGGAGATGCAATAGAGGAAAATCCTTCCACAAATCATCGATAATATCCGGTTAGACCTAAGAAACTTCTACTATTGGTTGGGAAAGTAGGTCTTGGCCAGTCTTTCACCGCTGCTATCTTCTGAGGATCTACCTGAATACCCTCACCTTAGACCACGTGACCAAGAAAGGTCATAGACTTCAACTAGAATTCACATTTTCTAAATTTAGCAAACAACTGGCGGTCTCTAAGTGTCTGAAGCACTATCCTCATATGGTTAGCATGTTCCTCCTCATTTCTGGAATATACCAGAATGTCATTAATGAATACAATGATGAACATGTCTAGATACTACTTGAAAATCCTGTTCATCAGATCCATGAAAGCTGCAGGGACATTAGTTAGTCCAAAGGACATAACCACAAATTCATAGTAACCATACCGAGTTCTGAAGGCTATTTTCGATATGTCACATTCTCTGGCTCTAAGCTGATGATACCCCGACTTGAGATCTACCTTGGAAAAACAACTAGCTCCTTGAAGCTAACCGAACAAGTCATCAATCTTGGGTAGGAGATACCTATTCTTAACTGAAACTTTATTCAGTTGGTGGTAGTCGATACACATTCTGAGAGTACCATCTTTATTTCGCACGAATAGCACTGGAGCACCCTATGGAGAGATGCTGGGCCTGATGAAACCTTTATCAAGTAGGTCTTTTAGCTACTCCTTCAACTCCTTAAGCTCATCTGGAGCCATTTTGTAAGGATAAATGGAGATGGGCTAAGAGTCTGGAAGAAGGTCTATATCAAAGTCTGTTTCCCACTCGGGAGGGACTTCGGGAAGATCTTTGGGAAACACGTCAGGAAACTCGCTGACAACTGGAATTGACTAGATAGTTGGGATCTCAGAGATGGAATATTTGACCCAAACTAGGTTATAGATGCACTTTTTAGAAATGATCTTCCTTGCCTTAAGGTAGGAAATAAATCGACCCTTACGCGTTGAACTACTACCTATCCATTCTAAAATTGGCTCATTTGGAAACTAAAATCTAACGACTCTAGTTCTGCAATCGACTGAGGCATAACCAGAGTGTAACCAATCCATGCCAAGAATGAGATCGAAATCAGCCATGTCTAACTCTACTATATTATTTGGAATGACCTTATCCAATACTGAGATTAGGCAGTTTCTACACACCTGGCTGGCTCTAACTAACTCACCAACTAGGGTAGAGACTGAGAATGGTTCTAAGAAGACTTCTAGACTGATTTCAAATTGGATGGCTACATAGGGAGTCATGAATTATAGTGTGGCTCCTGGATCTAGTAGGGCATACACATCTAGATAGAAGAGACATAACCTACTCGTGACTACATCAGGTGAGCTCTCCTGATCTTGACAAGAGGACAAAGCATAAAAGCAACTTTGGTGTTGATCGCCATTCGTACCTGATAAAGCCTACTGAGCTGGTCGGCCTGTTGGAGCTGCTGAAGTGGTAGACTGTGATTTCCCTCATCCTACAGATGGACACTCCCTTAGCCGGTGACCAAGCTGTCCACACCCAAAGCAACCCTCTTTTCCCCTGAGGCATTCACCTGGATGGTTCCTGCCACACTTAGGGCAAGCTAGATAACAGTTGCTGTAATTATAACTCTGGGACTGTGAACTAGATGCTCCACCCTTTCGATCCTTGCAGGATCAAAAAGTAGGGGCGCTGGCTGAGGTGGGTGTTGGAGTCCTCTGCTACTACTTCTGTTGTGGGCAGCTACTACCATCGGGCCTGTGGTGGACATAATCTGATTGACCAGGTCTAGCCCGCTTTTTCTCTCGCTCCATATCTTTCATCTTTTCTGCCTCAATCTACTACACATGAACGATAAGGCTGGAGAGGTCAATATCCTTTATGAGAATTTCGGTACTACACTCCTTAAGTACCAGGTTTGATACCCCGTTGAAGAACATAAGCATGCGAGCCCATGGCTCGGCTACCATCTCTGGAGCATACCTCGAATGTTCCTCTACCTGAGTGAACTCCAATGCATACTCCTCCACAGTCCTGTTACCCTGCTTTAAGTTCATGAACTCTGCTACCTTAGCTTCCCTCAACTCCTCGGGGAAGAATCTATCTAAGAATTTTGGGGTGAACTCTTTCCACTCTATCGGTTCTGCTCCTGCTCGCCTCTCTTCCTTCCACTGATCGTACCAAATCTGTGCCATCTCTTTCAATTGGTAGGCAGCCAAATTAGCACTCTTCCACGGAACTAACACCCATATTCAGTTGATCCTCCGAACCTCATCCATAAAGTCCTGTGGGTCCTCTCCCACCTTAGATCCATGAAAGGATGGAGGGTTCATTCGGCTGATGTCCCGAACCCTAGCAGTTGTCGCGGACCGGTTTGTTTTACCGAAACCACCTGCTGGTTCACTTGGTTTGTCACTGTCTAAGCCAACAGCTGGATTGCTGCTCAGAATTCTCCTGAGGACACTTAGTCATCCTGAGGGGCTACTGGAGCTGGTGGGGTAGGTCGATTAGCATTGCCAACCCTTCTTCCGCTTTTGCATCTTAGAGGCATAGTTTCACTAAAACAAAATAGAGCACGAGTTAGGAGAACGTTTTTGAAATTGAACCTCAATGCATGATAAGGAGTATGAACAAAAGGGAGTTTTCCTGATAACATCTCATAGCCTCCCTATTACAAGTGTGGCTCGCTTCACACCCATGAAAAGGATTCTACTTGACGCGGCTTTCAGATACCCTAGGATACTCTAAATCTAGTGCTTTGATACCAAGTTTGTCATGACCCATGTCTATACCCTGGATGAGACATGGTACTTGGAGTCACAAGTAACCCCAAGCCAACCCATGCTCTATCATAACACTGGTAAACTGAGTAAACATAAGCCGAAGCTTTAAATAAATAAAATCATTTAAGAAAACTAATTTGCTTAAAAGTCCATACATTTGAAACAACACTGAATATCTGAGTCTATGTTTGAAATCCATCTACAAATGATGAGTTGTTCGGACAAGCCCCCAGCTAACTCTAAAGTCTAACTGAAAAAAACTAACTAAAAATAAATATAGTCCTCTAAAGATGAGGACTCACTAAAAGCTGCTGCTAGCATCGTCTGAGGGAAATCTACTGACGGTGTTGGGGCTGAGAACCTGTATTTGTATCATGATATGATACAACATAGAAGGTACGCGTCAGTACTTTGAATGTACTAAGTAAGAGAGAGATATAATAAACATGAAAGAGAAAGTAAATGAACTGAGATGACATGAAATGACCAACTGAAATATTGAAAACTAAACAACTGAAATATAACTGATATGGTAAATAATGACCCTAGTTAATGGTCATAGACATGTTCTGGATCTGAGATACTGATCTAAGCTAAACCGAACTAAATTGAACTGAGCTAAACTGAAATCTCATTAACTAGTGGGAGAGTTTATAACCGACATATAACCACGTGAGCTAAACGTGGAGTTCGATGTATACACCCCATCGATAGGACCCAATATAACTTACAAGGGTATAAAGACATGAACTATGTGATCACAAATCTGGAGCCATAGGGACAATAAAAGTAACCTTCGGTGGCAACATAGTTCTGGGAACCTGGTGCGCTGGAAACCTGATCAGCTCGGTGCTAAGTCCTACTCCCACTGGATAGTCCTAATCTTACTACTAAGTTGATAGCTCGAAAATAGGGTCCAAGAATAAAGCAGGGATACTTATCTGAAAGTACCCTGAGAGTCTTATTAGATCTAATTCTATAACTGGTATTCTAAGACTGGCCAGAGCTGCTTATCTGGAAACGTCATAACCGTCTAAATAACAAACTAAAACTAAAGCTGGTAGTTCTAAGACTGGTCAGAGATACTTATCTGGAAGCATCTTAATCATCTAAAAAATAAACTGGTAACTGATAACTAAAACTGATATTTGGGAGGCGTTACTAGCACCTCAAGGAAAACTGTAGTCAAACTAATCAGCTGACATTTCTGAAAATACTGAACATGCTAACATTCTGACTAAAACTGGACTAGCATGCAATTGACTGAGATTTCAACTGATGTTAATAATATGGGAATTTTAGCATTGATAGAATCAAGCAACATGAATAACTAATGAACTGTGTAAGACTCTAATTACTGTATTCAAAAGCTAGATCTAAAACCATCTTTATAGAAACAAGTATCAACATGATCTCTAAGTAATGGAAACATAGCAGCTTACAATATGAACAACATTCCACATGAATGACATCGGAATCTGAATGAAAAATTATTAAATTTTGAAATCTCAGGGCTAGGATTGATAAGAGAATTTAAATGATTTTTGGGGCACAAAGGAAGGACAATTCCCTTGCTAAATTCTCACATACCTAGTGATGAAAACCCCAGAGAAAACTCTTGAGAAGATCTGAGAAGAAAAGTTGAACCCTTGCTCCTGCTCTGTGCTTTCTGACTAAGTTCTACGTTCAGACTTTCGAGGTAATGAGAGGAATGAAGTATGAACGTTAATTACCTATCTAAATCCCCTGAATATAACCCTAAAAGACATAGTTTAGGGATTAAAAATATGAAAAGTTACAAAAATAACCCTGGGAGAAAATCTAAGAAACTACCCAACAGGGACCTACGGGTCACATAACGAGTCATTGGTTAATACCACGACTCATTGGGACCAGTCGTCTATCCTGGGCATAAACCTAGGGCTTACTGGAATTGGCAACAGGTGAGGACCATGACTCATTGGACGAACCAATGGGACGTTGGTACCTCCCGTGGCCACTGGAAAGAATTCGAGCAAAAACACTAGACTCCCTCTCTAACGGGTGAAACCATGACTCATTGGTTGAGACCACGAGTTTGTCACCTATCATCTTGGATACTAGAAATCTTAAGGGATTTTTGGGGCTTGACATCACGGGTGGACACAACAACTCTTCATGTGATGCAACGGGTCATTGTTGCCACTCGTTGTCTCTGGAAGAGATCATCAACAACACCCTGGAGCTCCAACTAATGAACCACCCCACGAGTCATTACATTAGAAGATGACTTATTGTTTGACTCGTAGGTTCCTGGAAATTGTCAACTGATTCCTGAGCTAGGAAGGTAGCGAGTGACAGGAGGACTCGTTGGCTCAGGTAACGGGTTGTTCCATGGCTCATTGATTCTTGGAGGATAAATAGCAGGGCTGACCATGACCCAGACAATGGGTCATTACTGCTGACAATGACTTGTTGTCTTAGTCATTCTGAGAAACTTTTTATGGTTTTCCCCTGATTTTTCATGCAAGATCTGAGTTTGGTCTAGGAAAGTTTTGGGGTGTTACAACAAGACTCATCCATTCAAACATATTTCATGTTGGACAAAAGAAAATGTGGAGAAGAGATATATTTACTTGTTAAGTACCCGCTTATTAAGAGACAATGTGGATAAGAGACATATTTCTATGGAGTTCTGCAAGATTGGGGAGAAGATTGCTCACATTTTTACCAGAATTTTAAGCAGGGATTACTTAGAAAGGAATTTCTTTGAGTTTGATTTGATCAATATGAACTGAGCATCTCCCTAGCTCCTTCAATGATTGAATATTTTTTATTAAAGGGTAGAGGTTAAATATTGTTTAAAAAATTAGCTAATTCAATCTTATAATGTATCAAGTACATGTACATGACATGTCCAAAATGTTAAGATGAGGTGTAATGATGTCATTACTTCTATTCTTGGAAAGAACTTAGCCATATTGAGAAAATAAGTCAAAGAACTTGATTCTTCTAACATATAGGCATGGATCTCCTTTCTAGCAGTTAGTTCCTAAAGTCTGTCTATGCTTTCATAAGCTATGAACCAGGTTCCTAAGTCATATCTTAATAATTCTTGATCATCAAGTAAAATCACATTTACCATCAGTCTTGAACTAAAGAAACATGTTCCTATACATGTCTAAGTTTTGCACCACACAGTCTGTCACGCCCCGAGTCTACACCCTGGACGGAACACTGTACTTGGAGTCACAAGTAACACCAAGTCAACCCCTGGTCTATCATACACTGGTATTCTGAGTAACATATAAACATAGAGGAAGCTTTAAAGTAAAAGAAATATAAGGAATTCATGAAAATGGAGACTGAATTATAAATTTTAAAACAACCAAACCAAAACTACAAGTTTGATAACCAAATTTGTGTCTGAAAGCCACTATAACTGATGAGTTGATTGGACAAGCCCCCAGCTAACTCCAAATATAAATTGAAGGAAAGAGAAAATATATAACTGAATTAAATAATCTCCATCCTTGAAGAATGAGGACTCACCAACTAGAAAAGTTGAAGTCTTCGGTGAGTGATCGGCTAGCAAGGTTGAGACTGAGATCCTGCAGCTGTATCATAAAATGATACAACATAAAAGTATGCATCAGTACTTTGAATGTACTGAGTAAGTGAGAGAAACCATACATAAGAAATGAAATAACTGAACTAGAAAGACATGTAATGACCCACTGAAGCTACTGAACTAAATAACTGAAATAACTGAAACGGTCTAAAAGACCCTGTCTAATGGTCAAAACATGTTCTATATCTGGAATACTGGTCTATACTGATCTGAAACTAGACTGAGCTAACTAGTGGGAGACTCTATAACTGACATATAATTACTTAAACTAGACATGGAGTTCGATGTATACACCCCATCGATTGGACCCAATATATCTTGCCAGGGTATAAAGGCATGAACTGGGTGATCACAAGAGTCTGTGCCATCAGGCCAATAAAGAACTGTAACCTACGGTGGCAACATAGTTCTGGGAACTTGGGTGTGCTGGAACCCCGGTCCACTCGGTGCTAAGACTTACTCCCACAAGATAGTCCTAAACTGAATACTAAGCTGATAGCTCGAAACTGGGGCCCAGGACTAGTCAGGGATACATATCTGAAAACACCCTGAGAGTCTTATCAGATCGGGTTCTGGAGCTGGGTTCTAAGACTGGTCAGATTCACTTATTTGGAAGCGTTGTGACCGTCTAAAGAACAATTTGGAGCGGGGTCCTAAGGCTAGTCAGAGCTTCTTATCTAAAGTGTAATGACTACCTAATGGACCGCTAAAACTATGTTCTGAATCTAACTCTAATAACTGGGAGGTACTACTAACACCTCGTGAGTTTCTGTAGTCAAACTGATCAGTTGACATTTCTGACTGACGCTGAGAATTCTAACATTTTGGCTAAAACTGAACTGGAAATAATTTGATTGAGTTTCAATGTTGCTAACAACATAGGAGTACCTAATACTGATAGAATAAGTGAAATTTCAATATTCAAACACTATTGCAAGATTCATGATTTTCTACGTTCATGAACTAGGGATAAATTTCACTTCACAAGTATAAACATCATTTCAGTCACAAACTGGTGGAAAATGTCTATAACTAACATGAAATAACATTCCATATGAATTAAAAAAAGTATGACTAAAATTTCTTAACATTCGATAATTTCAGGGCTAGAACTGATAGAGAAAAAAAGGAGGAAATTGGGGACAAAAGGGAAGAACTATTCCCTTTTTGAATTCCTACATCCCTGGCTAAGAATTTTTGGAGAAGATCCCTGAGAAAAGATCTGAGAAGACAATTGTATTCCCTAGCTCTCGCTCTGAACTGCCTTATTCCAGACTTAGACTTTGAGGGAAGGAGTGAAAATAAAGGGAAAAAGATCATTCTAACCCATTAACTCCCCCCTAAACGAACCCAAAATGATGGGGTTTAAGCATTAAATGGTGAGAAATTACTAACGTACCCCTAGAAGAAGGAACTAAAACTGGCTGACACGGAACAACGAGCCTCAGAATGGGTCGTTAGTTGGACCCAAGACCCATTGGAACTCACCGTTGGTTCTGGGTCCAGAACCCACGCCTACTGGAAATGAACCACGGGAGGGTACCATGATCTATTGGAAGAAAGGACAGGTCATTGGTACCATTTGTTAGTACTGGTAGGAGAACTAGGCCTTGAGATAACGATCAACACAATGAATCATTGTTAGGACCAACGGGTCATTTCATCAACTTGTGGTCTGCACTGCTAGGGCCTAAAACTGCGCGACGGGTGGTAGCAATGGCTCGTTTGTAGGAATCACGAGCCATTAGTTCCTTCGTTGCCTTAGGGAAGGGTCCGCTCGTTTTCTGAACTTGGGATCCAACGGACAACAGGTCAACTCATTGGTTTAATTGGCGGGTTGTCCTATGCCTCGTTGTTTCCCCCAAAGGAAAACTGCTACACTGACAACGACTCAGACAACGACCCGTTGGATCTTCTCATGGCTGTTGTCTGGGTCATTCTACAATAAAATTTCTGGTTTTTCTTCTAAACTTTCTTGAAATGTCTGAGTTTGGTCTAGGAAAGTTTTAGAGTATTACACAGTCAAAAAAGCAACCGCCATATTTTTAGATTCGCAACTAAATAATCTTATCTCAACTTGAAAACCATTTGGGATAAAATCCCGTAATTATTGTAATTGAAACTATCAAATCAAAATCAAATCCATTTAAATCCTTTTTCCAACACCTAAATCATTTATCATTTATTTTCAAAATTTCAAAACTCTTTTTAAAACTTTTTTTGAAATCAAAGAAACACATAAAAAAACTTCAAAAAATGCAATAATGTCAAATTTCCAATCCTTATATAAGGTAACTTCTAGTGAAACAGAGGTCCCTTAAACTATTTAAATCACTCTTCCACAAAACCCCTAATTTTCTTCGACTGAAGAAAATATCACCATGTTGAAAAGGAAGCTAAGATTTAGGGGGAACATGTCCCTAAAAAGAATGAAAATGTACCAGTTACCACAAGGACTAAGAAGACACGGGTAATTAAAGAAGAAGGTGAAGATTGTTGATGACACAAGTACTCAAGGTGAATTTATTATGGTATTGTATGAGGGTATTAAGGATGACATAAGAATTTGATGGAGTTCATACTATAAGAAAGGAACATGTTCCTGTATTCATAGATGAGCAATTTTATATTGGGATGACTTTTGGAAATGAGGGAGTTAACATTGCCAAAGGATCTATATCCTTGGGTGAAGATGTTGAAGGAGTGGATGAGAATACTAAGGGAGTAACTGAGGGAGCTGAAACCAGCAACAACAAACCTATTTCTTTGAGTTCACGTATAACTGAAATACTGAGAAATATGCCATAAGAGTGAAAGCTCTGATGATGGGATAACATTGGCTACTAGTGAGTCCATGCTAAAGAACAAACAAGTGATAAGAGAGAAATACAAGTACATCAAACATGTTCCAAATAAATCGCCATCTAAGGTAAAAATTTTCGAGATCACTACTCCACTAAGAGAAATCCTACCTTCAGGAGAAAGGTCAAGTCATTGATTGATGAAGCCTAAGAGGAAAGTAACAAAACCGATTGTGTGTGATCTAAATTTGGTCTTGTTGATGATTCTGACATAGAGTTTGTAGAAATGAATGATTATGGAGAGAAGAAAATTGAGAAAGAACCGCTTGTGGAAAAGAACAAGAATAAGGCTTTCATTTTTGGGAAGTCAATGAAAAGAAAAAGGTCATACAAGAAAGTAAAATAAACTAATCCTTTTGCTGAAGAACTTAGTTCCAAAATGAGGAAGAAAATCCAAAGCAGGATGGATGTCATTGGAAAGGACATTTGGTTTGGTGGGTAGAAGGTTCTTAAGGAGAGAATTATTGATCCCAGTATCGTCGAAGAGCCGAGGATGAAGGATCTGAAAGAGAGGATGTACTCTAAGAAATGGTCTCATTTACTCCTTAGCCCTCTACTTCAGGGTTTGTGTGGATGGTGGGGACTGCTAGTTCTATACTAATTTTATATTGGTAGCAGGAGATACAATGGAGAGAATTATGAATGAGAAGGAGATAATATTCATTTCTAGGGATCTTAGGAACATTCTACACATGCCAATTTCAAACTATAATATATATATATATATATATATATATATATATATATATATATATATATATATATATATGTATGTATGTATGTATGTATGTATGTATACAGAGAGAGAGAAAGAGAGAGGAATTGATAGAGTATGAGCTTGAAAAGAGTAGTGTACTTAACTTCCAAATTCTCCAGGGATGTGAGGCTGAGAAGTTTAGGAAGGTGTATAAAGGTTGGATTAATTCGGTTCATTGATAAGTTGGTAGCTTGACCAACTTAACGGGCCTATAAACTTAGATTTTTGTGAAAAATTGATATAAGAAGAAGTACTTATCATGATTTCTCTTCATCTGTACAAGAAATCACTACTTATAAGAGGTTGAAAAGGAATCTAGTGAAAAGGCTTCAGTGATCAAGCCTAAACAGCTTAAATTTTGTGAGGATGACCAACCGTGGACCGCGGATGACCAACCGCGAACCGCAGATTCATCACGCTTAGGACCAGAAGAAAACTTCTTAGTTCTAAGATCTGTTGTTGAACCGCGGACTGCAAATCATGAAGTGTAGACCATGAAGAAGCTGCTTCCCAATCCAGAAATGCATGTTCAATGTCAGGGAAACCGACATAAAATCGCGGACTGCGAATCACAATACACAGGGTGCGAATGGTCCACAGACTAAGACAGAAAGTTGACCATATTTTTTCACCTGAAGCGCGGACCGCGGATCCACAGAGAATGCTGTGATGGTGGCATTTTTATAATTACAAGTACACTAATTATTTCCTTTTTTAGAATTTTTGGAGGGTTTTAAAGGGATATCTGACACAGAAAAAGATTATCATGATTCTTATGTTTGAAAAGTTGAGAGAGGGAAAGAAAAGAACGGTTCTTATTGAGTTGTTGTTGAAGAATTCTCCATCAATATTGAGTCAATCACATTGTGTTCATTATTGTAAGTTTATGTTTCTCGTATTCTGTCTTTTAAAGATGGTTTTTATCATTGTTATGAGTAGCTGAATTTCAAACCTAGGGTTGTGTGAACCTTGATCTATTAGCATTGATGGGTTTATGATTGTAAATATTTAGGTTAGCAAATCATGTGTATTGTCAATTCTTCAATTTTAATTGTTGTTTATGGTTGCAAACGTTGAATATTACCTAAAATATGAATTTCTTGATCAAAGAGTCATAATTAGGAAGAAGAATTGACAATGGGTATTTGAGGTTTTCAACCCTCATCGAATGACTTGAGCTGTTATAAGGATAGTCAATCCAGAATTTGTGACAGTAGTTAAATTAAGAATCACCCAAAGGCCAAAAGTATTGAAGGTGATAATTCTCTAAGTGGATCGAAAGACTTTAGAGAATTCTCTAAAACTGTATGTTTTGTATGTGAAATGTTATCCTAGATTTGAATATAATATACTTGTCGTAGTTAAGAAATCTTGGGAATCACAGCCCTAGTTTAGTTGAATTATCAATACAAAATAGAAATTTGTTCTAATAGTTACTAAGAAATTCTTCAATTGAAAGTATGATTTTATTCCCCAATTAAAATATCGACTAAATATGTTTGAATATTCTCTTTTGATAAAATTTGCACCTTATTCCCTGTGATTCGAACCCAACCTTGTTGGGTTCTATATTTGATACAATGACCACTTTATACCTATTTAACATGTGTAATTGGGCATATCAAATCTTGACGCCGTTGCCAGGGGATTTGGTTTTCAAAATTTATCGTTAGTGTAAAATTCAAATTTTCTTTAGTCCCTATTTCTTAATTTACTTTAATTTTTTGTTTTTGTTCTTGGGCAGATTCGATGGATAATATTGAAAATATATGAGTTGGCTGAAGCTCAATTAGCTGCATCTGCTGCTGCTGTTGCCCGAAATGCTCAACAAGGTTTTAAAAATCAGACCCATATTAACAAGCATGGTCCTCCAGTAGAGGATCCTGATATTGGAGCAAACAACGTATGTAGGGGCAATTGTACTGCCCAAACTTGGTGGAAACTCCAAGTTCAATATAACAAGCACCATGATACATTTGCTTAGCATGAAGGGGATATATGGAGGTTTGGCATATGGGATCCAAACCAGCATCTGAAGAACTTCACAGAAATTTGTACTGTATACAGGTTACCTGGTGTATCATAGGAAGCAATGAGGCTCAGATTGTTCCCCTTTTCATTAACTGGAGAGACAACTGTATGGCTTGGAGAATTTCCAGATGAATCAATCACAGCTGGGGCATACTGCCAACTGCATTCTTAGAAAGATTTTTCCCTCCATCTCGGATGATCCAGTTGAGGGAAGAAATTAACAACTTTCGTCAGCTTCCCAATGAGGCATTGCATGAATCTTGGTTGAGATTTAAGAAGAAGATCAAGCAGTTTCCCAACCACAAACTCCTGATGGTTTCCTTCTTCAATCATTTTACAGGTCGTTGGATGGCTTAAATAAAGCAGTAGCAAATAACATTGCTAAAGGTTCACTAATGGACCAGTCATTTGTTGTTGCTAGTGCAATGTTAGATAAAACGACCAGAACTATAGAGCGTGAAACACACAAGAGAAAGAAGTTGTAGGTGGTGTTCAATCTAGAGGAATGTCTAGAGAGCAGTTGAGGAAAGAAGAGGAAAGAGATGAAGATATGGCTCACTTCAAGACTCAGATGAACTTGCTCACAAAACACCTGATGGGAACTGGATCTCAGAAGGTAAATGCAGTGTCAAATTAGGAGTAGATGCTGCAATATGATGAATGTTACCAGAGTTATAAAGAAGAGGCTAGCTTTATTGCTAATCAGGGTGGGGTTTCCCAACCTACAGCTCAAGGATCTAACCAAGATTCTTGGCAGCAGGGTTAGGGGAATCAAGGTTGGAACAGGTATAGAGATAATAACGGTTATGACAGATCCAGGTGGAGAGATCATAAAAACTGGAGGAATAGAGAACATGGAAATTAAAGAGATAGAGATTAAGGATTCAGGAACAATCGGAGAGGTGCTTATATTCCCCCAGAAGAAAATCAGCAATACTCCAATGCACCCTCAAGTAGTGAGCCAGCTCAATCTAAAATGGAAGAAATGTTGGCAAAAGTATTGGAGAAAGTTTAGTCCACCGATTCAGAGAAAACCTGTCCAATGTAAATCAGTTGGTGAATTCCTACTCCACAGCGATAAAAAAAACTTGAGCAACAGATGAATCAGATCTCAACAGCCCTTAATCCAAGATAGAAGGGAATGCTACCAAGTGATACCATGTCAAATCTCAAAAATGATAATCATTGCATGCTATCACCATGAGAAATGGTAGAGTTTTGGGGCCAACGGAGGAAGCAAGAGCTGAAGAGATTGATGATGAAGAGGTGAATCTACCTAAATTGGTTGTAGCTGATAATCCGATAATCATGAATGTGGACCTAAATAAGACTGAGAAGCATCTTGTTATGGCTAAAGAGGATGTATGTGAAAAGGAAAAGGAGAAGGAGACGCCAAAGTTGATGTCTTAAATACCTAGACCACCTCCTCCACTTCACCAGAGGCTCGAAAAAAATGCAGAGGATGGCAAGTTTTGCAGGTTTATTTCCATGCTAAAATAGCTATCCATAAACATTCCACTGGTGGATTCTCTTGAGAAAATTATAGGCTATGACAAATTCATGAAAGACTTGGTGACCAAGAAGAGAACCATGACATATGGACCTATTAATAATACACACCATTGTAGTGTGATTGTGTCCCAGTCCCTGGTTCAGAAGAAGGAAGATCCTGGAGCATTTGCCATCCTATGCATAATTGGAACCTTTAACTTTGCAAAGGCTCTGTGCGACTTGGGCGCAAGTATCAAACTAATGCCACTTGCGATATTCAAGAAGTTGGGTTTAGGAAATCCTAGACCAACAACCATGAGACTGCTGATGGATGAAAGAACCATAAAAGAACTAGTGGGTATCTTATATGATGTATTAGTAAAGGTGAATAACTTCATATTTTCAACAGACTTCGTGATTTTGGACTGCGAAGTGGACTTTGAGTTGCCGATTATATCGGGGAGTCCATTTTTATCAACTGGCAGAGCACTGGTTGATGTGAAAAGAGGTGAACTAAAATTTAGACTGAGCGATGAAGAGATTGTCTTCAATGTGTGTAAGTCTATGAGGCAGTATGAGTGTCTTCTCTGTGATTGACACAATTGATGAAGTAGTGGTTGATGCAATAGAGAAGAAGTTTGTCACCAAAGCTTTGGTGGCAGTCATCATGAATTTTGCGCGTGAGTCAATTGAAGAGTTTGAAAAGATGTCACATGCAATGGCAGACATGGGGTCTTACTCTTTTGTGCCTAAGAAGCTTGATTTAGATTTGAAGAACAAAGAGAACCACCTGCGAAACCATATGTGGAAGAGCCACCAGTGTTGGACCTAAAACCGTTGCCAGCTCATTTAAGGTATGCATATTTGGGGCCACATGAGACACTGCCAGTAATCATATCTGTTAATCTATTGGAGTGGCAGGTAGAAGCTTTATTTTATATCTTGAGAACCTACAAATGGGCCATTGGGTAGACCATTGCTGATATCATTGGCATCCCTCCAGGCATTTACACACAAAAGATTCAACTGGAGGAAAATTATATACCCAGCATTGAGCATCAAAGAAGACTAAACCCACCCATGCAAGAGGTCATGAAAAAGGAGATCAAAAAGTGGTTGGATGCTAGAGTAATTTATCCTATCTCTGACAGTCACCGGGTTAGCCTGGTGCAGTGTGTACTGACAAAAGGGGGAATGACTGTGGTCCCCAATGAGAAGAATGAACTATTTCCAACTCAAACTATGACAGGTTGGAGGGTATGCATGGATTACCGGAAGCTGAACCTGTGGACTCAAAAGGATCAGTTTCCCATGCCCTTCATGGACCAAATGTTGGATATACTAGCAGGAAGGGCTTACTATTGTTTCTTAGATGGATACTATGGTTACAACCAGATCTCCATTGCTCCTGAAGATCAAGAGAAGATCATATTCACATATCCTTATGGGACATTTGCTTTTAAATGGATGTCGTTTGGATTGTGTAATGCACTTGCGACATTCTAGCGGTGTATGATCTCAATATTCTCAGATATGGTGGAAGACACAATGGAGATCTTTATGGATGACTTATCTATGGTAGGGGATACTTTTGAAGATTGTTTATCTCACTTAGCTTCGGTATTTAATTTTATTTAATTACATTACGTAAACCTGTACAATAAGAATTTTTGACAAAAATTCTTATGCAGTGTGAGGAAACAAATTTAGTATTGAACTAGGAGAAATATCACTTCATGTTAAATAAAGGAATTGTGTTGGGACATCGGATATCAAGAAAGGGCATTGAAGTTGATAAGGCGAAGATTGATTTCATATCCAGATTGCCTCCTCCTATATTAGTGAAGGGAGTCAGGATTTTTTAGGTCATGCTGGATTTTACAGGAGATTATCAAAGACTTCTCTAAAATTGCAAATCCTCTATGCAAATTGTTGGCGAAGGAAACAAAGTTTTGCTTTGATGAAGCCTGTTTGAAGTCATTTGAATGCTTGAAGGAGAAACTCACCACAGCTCTAATAATTATTGCACCTTCTAGACCAAACCATTTGAATTTATGTGTGATGCAAGCGGGGTTGCATTGGATCTATTCTGGAATAGAGAAAAGAGAAGCTCTTCCACCCGATATACTATGCTAGCAAGTCTCTCAATAGGGCTCAAAAGAACTATATTGTTACTGAGAAAGAGTTACTAGCAGTGGTGTATGCTTTTGAGAAGTTCAAAGCTTATTTGTTGGGCACTAATGTCATCATCCTTATAGATCATGCAGCCATTCGATATCTGATGGCTAAGAAAGATGCAAAGCCAAGGCTAGTCAGGTGGGTCTTATTTTTACAGGAATTTTATTTTGAAGTCAGGGACTGAAAGGGGTGTGAAAACCAAGTGGCTGATCATCTCTCAATGCTTAAAGATGAATGGAGATGTCACGCCCCGAGCCTACACCCTGGATGTAACACGGTACTTGAAGTCATGAGTGACCCTAAGTCAACCCCTGGTCTATCATACACTGATATTCTGAGTAAACGTCCACAGCGAAAATTTAAAATAATACATAATAGCATTTATGAAAAATTAAAGACTGAACATAGAGATTTAGAATATCTGAAAATTTTGAAATCAAGTCTGGTCTAAAAGCCATCTAATTGAGGAGTTGCTGGGACAAGACCCCAGCTAACTCTAAGTCTAGCTGAAAAAAATAAAGAAACTTAAATGAATAAAATATTCCCTCGGAATATGAGGACTCACACTGCTGCTGTGTTGATCCCCAGCGCACGCGCAAGTGTATGCGGTCGTACAAGTAATACAGTGGCCCTTTTTCAGAGCCGGATGTCGAACCCATAGGGACTGGACCAATTCAGCAAATTATCAAGTTCGAGTGTAATATTAACATTACAAGTGTTGATTATAGAAGTTTTTGGGAAATTATAATTAAATTTAGAGGTGGTCACAAAACAATCTGGAAATGATATAAGAAGCAACTAGAGCTAAGGCCTGATAATCATGCAATACTACACTTCGTAATGGTTCACGAATTAAATTATCAATTGTTGTCTCACATAGTTGGAAATGCGATGTTCATGATCTCTCGAGGCTCTAAACACGACAAACTAGCCTCACAACTACATCGTTGAGCGGGGATGTGACATCCTAGTTCGTGGGCAATTCAATTACAAGGATGTGATTTACAGGTTTTGTGTTCTTGATTACGGACTTTCGTACCTCTAATTATTTAACCTATCTTAGCTTCAAAACTACTTCTATGAATGGTGGAGTGACAATTCTAAGCTGGTATCTTGCTATCATCCCGTTTTATCAACCAAGCAAGGAAATTTAGGTATATTATTTATATTAATTGCGAATCATATCGAAAGATAAGAACTTGCTCCCTACATTCCTATGTTCTTGACTAAGGTTACTCTTTCATGCTTTTACCTAGCTTAACGTGTATGTTTTCATGGTGATCAAGCATAAAAATAACCATAATAAAGAATGTAAGACAAAACAACAATTAACAACTCAAACCAAAACGAATTCATGCATTACAATCATATCGCGTGGCCTCAACCCTAGGGGAAGGGTTTTACCCACTCATGTTCGTACAATAACTTAAAAACATCGTTAAAGTAGAGTACTTACAATAATAGGTAAAAGAGAATGTAAAATTAGTGAACCCTAGGTGAGTTCTTCACTTCTCCCTTCGCTCCTTTACGATTTCCAGAAAATATATCATGACAAATGATTTTAGAAGATAAGGGTTCAACTTATACTAAGATGAAAAAAGGCAAAATTTGGCCTGTCGTGGAATAGTTCCATTTCACGGAGGCTATCGCGTTTCCTCCGTGCCATGGAGAAAATGTGGACAGCTACTGGAACATGTCTTCTCGGCAGGTCTTGCGCGAGGTACCTGCGCGTTGCCTAGCGTGGCACTGCTCTCAGCGCGAAACTTCTGTTGCGTGGCACGCTGCCCTTGTCGGCAGTCCCTATCTTTAGCTTGCCATGTTGCCTTCATCTTCCATCGAGTTCGAACTTTATTCCTTTGCTTCAACCATCATATTTTAGTCCCTCACATGCATTTTACACTTGCAAAACAAGGACTAATCATGTTGGTTAGTTTATACACATAATTAATAAAAATCACATGAGAATATAATTAATTTAATTGACAAACATGACTTAATTAAGTTATGAAATAGCACTTGGGCGCGTAATTATGCCCAAGATCACTACCCCACACTTAAAGCCTTGTTCGTCCTCGAATAACTCTATTACATATCATGCACATGAAGACTCTCATATAGCGCTTCAAGCTACAACTACAATGATTGTTTTTAGATAGCAAGTTTAAAATATAACATGCACAGTATAACCATTAAGATCAAACATAACTATGTTAAGACTTTCTAACCTCAAGAATCGACTCTCAATCTCGACAAACTCATGTAATTGAACCGATCAAGAAATCCTACATGAATTTTATCCTGCATTAAACATGTTCCCTCACAACAAGAGAGTTACCCATTTTCACTCATATGTTTTCAAATTATAACATGCATGGGTATATTTATAAGAAATAAGCTCACTCTCACAAAAAATTCACATGCCACGTGTATTGACCCATAAGCTTGCCTTTAGTGTTTTACTCCACTAATTTAGGAATGTTGCAAAGTAAGATCGAGTAGGACTTAATGGGTTGTAATGTAAGCTAAGGGAGGTTAGGTACTATTATGGCCAGTAATAGTGACTATCTTCCCTAAGCGCTTTTAATACACCACACTTTCATTAGGAACTTCCATCCTCCTACTTCACCTTTATACTTTTCAACTCCCATTTTCCTCTTTTGTTTCCCCATCTCATTAGGAACACTTAAGTTTTTAGTACGAAGTACTTGAGCAATTTTATTTGATTTTCTTTTTTGCTCTTTTCTTCTTTTACTCCCTACTGACTCTTATTCATTTTTAAGCAAGTGCACCTCTAGTCTTCTCTTCAACTCCCACAACTACTATTTTCCTTCTTATTTCACATCTCACTCCTCAACTTCTTTGCAATTTCACATAAGCGCTTAGGAGTTTTGGATCAAATTAAAGGATAATGACAAGAAAGTATTAAGCTCATTTTGTGGCTAGAAAAGAATAGGCTAAAGGCTCAATGGGGCTAATTAGGATCAGACATTCAAGGTAGGTAAAGGGATTAATATTAGGCTCATTCAAAGAAATGCCTAAATCATATCCTATAATCGACATCCCTCATTTCATTTGGTATACACACCAGGCAGGTTCTAGAAACTACCAAATAGCATGGAATATTCAAAATCCTTACACTCATAGCACATGCTCAATTAAAGACAAATTTAGCAGACTCTTACTCAACTAATCACAAGAATGCAAAATTAATCTTTAAGCACATCGAGTCATATTCAAGAGCCTAGGCGTCTCAAACAAAGTTATACAACTTCTCACATGCTTCAAACTTAACAACACTTGCATCTCACAATCATATATAGCAAATAACAAGAACATCAAGCCATCAATCAACTATGGGTTCCAAAATAAAAACCTATTCACTAACTTTCCCTCAAGACAGTCATCATCCATCCATCATCAGGAACAGTCCCTAGATAAAGAAAAATTTTATTCATCGGTTCAAAGTGCCCTCCATCGGAAAAGAACTGAAAAGAAAAACCAACAGGTGGGTGAATCATGCTCAACTCAACTTTACTCAACTTTTTCAACCAACAATACCTTACAAAGCACTAATTCTACCCAAAATAATTAAGCACAAAATTTTGAAATTTCCCCTCACCTCACACTTAAAATATGCTATGCCCCAAAGCATTAAATTAAAATTCAAAAAGGGTTAGAAATACTCCCTGATGCCTTTAGGCCTAGCTAACAGCATGTTTTCTTCATTTTTGTACAAGTGGGTTATCAACCTCACACTTTTGTCCTATCATGCTTCTTAACTTCCTCTTCCAAGGGTACTCAGACTTCCCCTCCATCTGTGCTTAATTCACCACCAAAAACAACAACAAGATGACAATAAACAAAATCAACACAAAGGAACAATAAAATTGTACCGTGGTACCCTTGAGTTGCCTCCCAAGTAGCACCTGATTTTACATCGCTGCATGACGTGGACTATCCTTCTCAAGACATCCTCAAACCAGTGTTCCCTTTCGAGAACCATCTTCTTCTCTTTTCATTTTTCGAGGGAACAACCTCCACTCTACCCTATCTTCATCCAACTTCTTTTCTAACAAAATCCCTCCATCGATTCGGGCTGAAATGTAATCATCTCATGCGACCATGGACCTATGGAATCTCCCACCCCACACTTAGCCTCTGACAACACACTAATCTTAGAAAGGTCTCTGTAGTGTGTGGGTGGGTTGATCTCTTGGTAGACTCGGAAGAGTTCTTCTTCATCATCGACCCTCATTTTCAGGGTCCCTACTTTTACATTAATAATTGCTCCTCTAGTGGCCAAGAATGGTCGTCCCAAGATCACGGGTACCTTGTCATCAACTTTAAAATCAAGTATGATGAAATCAGCGGGTATAATGAACTTAGCCACTTTGATAAGAAGGTCTTCGATTATTCCATCTAGTGCCACTTGAGACTTGTCTGCTAGCTGCAGCATCATTCGTGTTGGTCTCGGTTGGCCGAACCCCAAGGTGTTAAACAAAGATAGGGGCATTAAATTAACTGATGCCCCTAAATCACATAGATCTCTTATCACCTCGTCTTTACCAATTTGTATGGGGAGGGTAAAACTCCCTGGGTCTTTGAGCTTTTTCGGTATCTTGCTCAATACCCTGTGGTTGCACTCCTCACTCAGTGCCACTGTCTAAACATCCACCAATCTGACTTTGTTGGCCACCACATCTTTCAAGTACTTAGAGTGCTTGGGCATTCCCTGCAAAACATCAAGAAAAGGCAAATTTATGTGAATTTCTTTGAAAATATCAAAGAACTTTTTAAAGCATTCCTCCTCCTTGCTCTTTTTGAGTCTGCGGGAACGGTGGTGGTGATCTCTGTGCTAGCTACAATGATGATTGTGCATTTTGTTGCACAACACTCTGATTATCTCCCTTTTCAGTGGATGGTCCTTTTTTAATCAACTCCGATTGCACCTCATTTCACTTCTCTTTTGGTGGTGCATCAGCCAATTGCCTGCCACTCCTCGGACTGATGGCATTGACCTATCGGGGGTTTGTATCTATGTCATTGGGTAACCCTCCCTGAGGTATGGTGTGATGAGCAGCTGCTATTTGACCCATCTGCTTCTCTAGATTTTGGGTGGCCAACTGTTGATTTTTCAAATATGATGCCATCCTCGACTGACTTTTTGCTAGTTGGGTCTGTGTTGCCATAATATTATGCAACGTCTCCTCAATGTTGCTGCTCAACTGGCCACCATTTTGCCTGTTCTACTGCTGATACTGCTGCTTCTGAGATTGCTGGTAGCTTTGACTTTGATTTCCACCCCAAGAAAATTTGGGTGGCTATGCCAATTCTTGTTGTAATTGTTCCCAAAATTCTGATTGTTTCTCTGAACATTACCAATAAAATTGACCAATTTAGGATTAGCACAGCAAGATTCTGCATTATTCCCATTATTACTGTAGATTTCACACCAACTAGGAGCCTGCTGAACTGCATTCACCTGTCCCTACTTTTGGTTCAAACTCAGTTTGTTGAACTGAGTCATCATCTGATGCTAAAATGATGCTAGCTATGCCGCCAAGGCATTTACACCATCTACTCTATCAGCACTGATGTTCTCTTTCCTGCCCCTCTCGATGAATCGCTGTGCCACTCTAGATTTCCCTAAGCAATCCTGTTCAACAAAGTACACAGCTCATCATAGGTCTTCTCCAATGCTTGCCCACCCGATGCAGAGTCTAGTAAAATTTTGCTATGTGGGTCTAGACTTTCCACAAAGGTATGGGCTAACACTTCATTAGACTGCTGGTTATGGGGGCAGCCTCTCAATAGTGACTTGAATCTCTCCCAAGCCAAATACAAGTTCTCCTCCGGCCTCTGCTTGAAGCTTAATATTTCATTCCTGAGTTTGGCAATCCTTCCTGAAGGGAAGAATCTGATGAGGAACTTCTTCGCTAAGTCATCCCAAGAAGTTATGGAATTTGCTGGCTCAGCTTTCAACCACCTCTTTGCCTCTCTCAACAATGAGAATGGGAAGAGTGTATGTCGGACATAATCATTTGACACTCCAATGGGGACGAAGGTGTCATTGATGTCCAAGAAGTTCTGTAAGTGTTGGGACATCAGATATCAAGCAAGGGCATTGAAGTTGATAAGGTGAAGATTGATGTCATATCCAGACTGCCTCCTCCTATATTAGTGAAGGGGGTCAGGATTGTTTAGGCCATGCATGATTTTACAGGAGATGTATCAAAGACTTCTCTAAAATTGCAAATCCGCTATGCAAATTGTTGGACAAGGAAACAAAGTTTGACTTTGATGAAGCCTGTTTGAAGTCATTTGAATGCTTGAAGGAGAAACTCACCACAGCTCTAATAATTATTGCACCTTCTAGACCAAACCATTTGAATTTATGTGTGATGCAAGTGGGGTTGCATTGGAGCTATTCTGGAATAGAGAAAAGAGAAGCTCTTCCCCCCGATATACTATGCTAGCAAGTCTCTCAATGGGGCTCAATAGAACTATATTGTTACTGAGCAAGAGTTGCTAGCAGTGGTGTATGCTTTTGAGAAGTTCAAAGCTTATTTGTTTGGCACTAATGTCATCATCCATATAGATCATGCAGCCATTCGATATCTGATGGCTAAGAAAGATGTAAAGCCAAGGCTAATCAAGTGGGTCTTACTTTTATAGGAACTTTATTTTGAAATCAGGGACCAAAAGGGATGTGAAAACCAAGTGGATAATCATCTCTTAAGGCTTGAAGATGAAGGGAGATGTCACGCCCCAAGCCTACACCCTGGACGTAACACGGTACTTTAAGTCACGAGCGACCCCAAGTCAACCCCTGGTCTATCATACACTAGTATTCTGACTAAACGTGCACAGCAAAAATTTAAAATAATACATAATAGCATTTATGAAAAATTAAAGACTGAACATAGAGATTTAGAATATCTAAAAAATTTGAAATCAAGTTTTGTCTAAAAACCATCTAACTGAGGAGTTGCTGGGACAAGACCCCAGCTAACTCTAAGTCTAGCTGAAAACAATAAAAAAACTGAAATGAATAAAATATGCCCTCGGAATATAAGAACTCACACTGCTGTTGTGTTGCGCCCCAGCGCACGCGTAAGTGTATGCGGTCGTATAAGTAATACAGTGGCCCTTTTTCAGAGCCGGATGTTGAACCCACAGAGACTGGACCAATCCAGTGAATTATCAGGTTCAAGTTTAATATTAACATTCACACATGTTGATTATAGAAGTTTTCGTAAAATTATAATTAAATCTAGGGGTGGTCACAAAAAAAATTGGAAACGATATAAGAAGAAACTAGAGCTAAGGCCGGATAATCATGCAATGCTACACTTCGTAATGGTTCACGGATGAAATTATCAATTGTTGTCTCACATAGTTGGAAATGCGTTGTTCATGGTCTCTCGAGGCTCTAAACACAACAAACTAGCCTTACAACTACATCATTGAGCGTGGATGTGACATCCTAGTTCATGGGCAATTCAACTACATGGATGTGGTTTACGGGTTTTGTGCTCTTGATTAGGGACTTTCGTACCTCTAATCATTTAACCTAACTTAGCTTCATATCTACTTCTATGAGTGGTGGAGTGACAATTCTATGTCGGTGTCTTTCTATCATCCCGTTTTATCAACCAAGCAAGAAAATTTAGGTATATTATTTATACTAATTGCGAATCATATCGAAAGGTAAGAACTTTCCTACATTCCTATGTTCTTGCCTAGGGTTACTCTTTCATGCTTTTACCTAGCTTAACATGTATGTTTTCATAGTGATCAAGCATAAAAACAACCATAATAAAGAATGTAAGACAAAACAACAATTAACAACTCAAACCAAAACGAATTCATGCATTACAATCATATCACGTGGCCTCAACCCTAGGGGAAGGGTTTTAGCCACTCATGTTCGTACAATAACTTAAAAAGATCGTTAAAGTAGAGTACTTACAAGAATAGGTAAAAGAGAATGTAAAATTAGTGAACCCTAGGTGAGTTCTTCACTTCTCCCTTTGCGCCTCTACAGTTTCCAAAAAATATCTCGTGACAAATGATTTTAGAAGCTAAGGGTTCAATTTATACTGAGCTGAAAAAATGAAAATTTTGGCCTGTGGTGGAACAGCTCCGTGTCACGGAGGCTTTCACAGAGATTTTCCTCCGTGCCATGGAGCAAACGTGCACAGCTACTGGAATGTGTCTACTCGGAAGGTCTTGCGCGAGGTACCTTCACATTGCCCAGCGTGGCACGGCCCTCAGTGCACAGCTTGTGCTGCGTGGTATGCTGCCCTTGCCGGTAGTCCCTATCCTTAGCCAGCCATATTTCCTTCATTTTCCATCAAGTCCGAACTTCATTTCTTTGCTTCAACCATCATATTTTAGTCCCACATGCATTTTACACCTACAAAACAAGGACTAATCATGTTGGTCAGTTTATACACATAATTAATAGAAATCATATGAGAATATAATTAATTTAATTGACAAACATGACTTAATTAAGTTATAAAATAGCACTTGGGCACGTAATTATGCCCAAGATCATATTGCTAATAGAGAGACCGGAACGTAATTGGCTAACGATGTTGGATCTGAGAACCTGTGGCTCTATCATGAAACGATACAACAGAAAAGTATGCGTCGGTACTTTAAATGTACTGAGTAAGTGAGAGAAACATAAATTACATGAAATAACTAGTAACTAAACTGAAATGACATGAAATGAACAACTGAAAATACTGAAAAGTTGTACAATTGGAATATAACTGATATGGTCAAAAATTACCCTGGTTAATGTTCATAAACATGCCCTAAGTCTGAAAAATTGAGTTTGAGATACTGCACTAAACTGATCTGAATTGAAATGAACTGAAACGAACTGAGAAATCTGAGAATGAGCTAAACTGACTAGTGGGAGAGGCTATAACCGACATATAACCATGTGAGCTAAACATGGAGTCCGATGTATACACCCCACCGGTAGGACCCAATATACCTTGCCAGGGTATAACATGGATTGTGAGAATCACTATCAAAGGGGCAAGAGGCCAAGTAAATATAACCTACGGTGGCAACGTAGTTTTGGAGCCTAGGTGCGCTGGAACCCCAGCACTTTCGGTGCCAAGTCCTACTCCCATTGGATAATTCTATCTCGACTACTACTGACAAGTGGATAGCTCGATACTGGGGCCCAAGACTATAACTGACCCAGGGATACTGTCTGAGAGGTCCCTGAGCGTCTTATAGGACCAGATTTGGAAACTAAGTTCTAAGACTGGTCATAGCTGGTTATCTGAAAGCGTCGTAACCGTCTAAAGAACAAACTGATAACTGAACTAGGGTCCTTGGGCTGGTCAGAGCTATATAATTAGAAAGTCATGACCGCCTAGTGGACCAAATAAACTATATTCTGAGTCTAATTCTGATAACTGAGAGGCACCACTGACACCTCGCGGAAATATCGGAGTCAAACTTATCAGCTGGCATTTCTGACTAACACCGAATATGCTAGTACTTTGACTGAAACTGAACTGTCAATTCTGAGAAATACAAAGTATATAGACTTTCTGACTAAATTTGAATAACATACATGTAACTGAGTTTTTAACACATACAATCATTATAGAATCCCCTAACTCTGAAAGATGCAAATAATTCTCAAGAATTCAAAGCTTAAACAGGATTCTAATTTCTGACTTTTCAAAAGTTAGGGTTGAACTTCTAATTTGATGGAACAAGCATCATTTTAGTTACAAACTGGTGGAAAATAGCTACAATTAACATAGGATATTATTCCACATGAAATAATCCAAGAACGATAGTAATAATTTCAAATTCGCAAACTCAGGGCTAGGACTGAAAGTGAACAGAGAGAGAGTTTTGGGGGATGCAAGGGGAGAACAATCTCCTTGCTGAATTCCCACATACCTGAAGAAAAAAACCCTGATGAAAATCCCTGAGAAAACTAAGAAGAAAATCAACCCTAGCTCCTCCTCTATGCTTCCAGAGAAATTTTACGCTCTGTTCTTGAGGGAGTTGAGAAAAATGAATGGAAAGGGACATTCTAACCCTTTAATTCCCTCTTATACGAACCCAAAATGACATGGTTTCAAGTTAAAAGGATAGGAAAATACCAAAATACCCCTGGCAGAAAGAACTGAAAACTGCCGACCCTAAACAACGAATCTCAGGACGGGTCGTTGGTTCAAACAACAACCCGTTGAAAGCTAGCATTGGTTCTGGTTTCTGAAGTTGACTTCACTGGAAAGACCCACGGGAGGATACAATGGTCCGTTGGAACAAAAGATAGGCCGTTCACACCTTCCATCAGAACACATAGGAAAACTATTATGGAGATAACGAGTCCTTACAACGAATCATTGGAAGAACCAATGGGTCATTGTATCCACTTGTGGTCCACACTGCTGAGGTATAGAACTGGACGACGGGTGGTAACAACAGCTCGTTGGTAGTAACCACGGGCCGTTGTTCCCTCTTGTTGTCTCAGGGAAAGGCCTGGTAATCCTCTGAACTCAGGATTAAACGGACGATAGGACGGCTCGCTGTTAGGTTCAATGGGTCATCCTATGTCCCTTTGTTTCCCACTTGAAGAATCCTGCTGCAATCCACGACCCTATACAATGGTCCGTTGGTTCCACCAGCAGTCTGTTGTGTGCGTCGTCTAAGACAGAAAAATTTTCTGATTTTTCTATGGTTTTTCATGCAACATCTGAATTAGGTCTAGGAAAATTTTGGGGTGTTACTATATCTCCCCCTCGGGATTATTCTTCCTTGAATGAAGATCAAAACTAGGAAAAGAGCTGCAATTTCAAAAATTGAGACTATGAACTATTTTTCTAAAGGAATAACTGACTTAACCGTACTAACAAAGCTGATGTAACTAGGATGCTCATAGGAAATCTAAATAGAGTTGATGAGTACGAAACCGAGTAAAGAACTGAGAAGGAATTTAGTGTTACACCCCGTAAATTCTTGACATTTAGATGGCCTATTTGCATGTTGGTTAAGAGCTTTAGAATGCCATACATGCTAGGAAAAGGCCCGGGGGAAGACCGGACAAGCACCAAGTCAGAGCATCGCAAGGAAAATGCGACTTATAAATCGCATTCGACAAATGAAACTTAAAGAGGAAGTCGGGCAAAGCCCCTCCACGACAGGCAGTGTGTCACGGAGGCTTCCTTTCCGCGATGTCCAGCGTGCCATGGGGGGGGGCGGGGTTCAGGTCCAAGTATATTAAGCCCCACTTCGGTTTTTTTTATCACTTTCCATTTTTCATTTCCAGAGAACGAACAAAAATAGGGGAGACAAAGGGTTTTCATAAAATCCCTTCCGATTACGCCGTTAAACGCGGTCCAAACTCAAATTAACTTCGGATACCGAAGTATAAAGCTGCAGAGAGCATTCCTACGGAGTTAGTTTCGTAAGAATCATCTGGCGAAGCGGCGACCCGCCGAGTCAAAGTAAGTGGATTACTCCAAACTAGTGTTAATACACTCCTGGCATTAAAGTGAGTATTTCTCTCTTCTGTACTTCCGAGAAATAGCGAGTTTTTGGCAATTTTTCGATAAGTCAAAGTTTGGGCAGTATATATATTCAAGTAGTGTTTTCTTCCATAATATTGATGGATTTAGTTCTATTTGCTATGAATATGAATGCAGTTGGCAGAAATAGCTAGATATTGGCCGAGCTACATCAGTTAGTCAGAAAGTCGGCAACTGAGGTATGTAAAGCCCGTTTCTTCGGCAAGTTAGTAATTCTAGTATAGTAAAATAGAATAAATTCCAGAAGGAAGTTCCCGAAGCTGAGTATTAAGTATGTCGTATTATTATGTCATATCCAGAATAAAAGTCAGTAAATCAGTATCAGACAACAAGATCTTATCCCAGACTCAGTTTAACTCAGTATTAGATTTAGTTTATTCAGCAAGAGATTCAGAATAGAATATCAGATCATGGATAGTATTTTCAGATTTAATATACATGTTATATGTGATTACTGTTGCTTGTTGAGACGTGTTTGTGATATGTGGGCACCCTTAGAGCTCCCTTGCCGCCCCAAGGTTAATAGAAGTGTCGACTCGCCTGCCAGAGGGTGAGGATACGTCACTCCAAGGAGTGGCATGCCGTCCGCAATAGGACAAAGATGGGATGCAGCATTCCCAATAGTAGGCTGATCAGCATTATAGCATACCCTATCGAGCGCTTGCACCCAGGGCACAGATTACATATTACATATACATATTTCAGATTATAGTTACAGGAGTTCTCTAGACTCAGATACAGTTATAGTCAGGGGCCTAGAGAGCCCAAGCTGCATACCCAGGGGCCGGCGGGGTGCTCGTAGTTATTAGGTGAGTGGAGTGAATTTATTTTGGATGGTTTGTCCCATGTAGGGGTATATAGATTGCGTGTTGATTGGCACCTTCCGGCTTATGGGGACTGGTATAGGTTCTTGTATACTATATATATATATATATATATATATATGTTCCTTATTAAGTTGATAAATAGCAGGACGCCGCATCGACAGGTATGATTCTTATCTTCTTTCCAGTACAGTTAAGCTCGGTACAAATTCTGCTATTCCAGACAGTTTTAGCTATCCTATGTCATTTCAGTAACTACCAGTTTACTATTTATCTTCAGTTATGTTCAGTTTTGCTTTGCATACTCGGTACCAGTGGTACTAACGCCCGTTTGGTGGCGCTGCATTACTTGCCTGCAGGTACTCATAGATGAGGAGCTGATCCCTCATAATTCTAGCCATCACACAGAGTCATTAGCTCCTGTCAACCGAAGCTAGACAGCTAGAGGTTTATTCCTTTCCTTTTGTTGTAAAGTATGGGTAGGCCCGGGCCCTGTCCCGACCATCTTATAAGTATTCTTAGAGGCTTGCAGATTGTTTATTCCCTGTGGTTAGCTCTACCGGTCTTGTGAGGCCGTGTGTATGTTTTAGTTGTTTATGATGGCCGTGTGGGGCCTTATTCAGTTAATAGTTGGTGACCTTGCTGGTCACAGAGTAGTTTAGCATTTGATTCAGCGTTTCATTAAAACTAGTCAGCATGGTGGCCTTGTCGGCCCGCATAGGTTCCTTTAAACTATTGTTGTTCTGGTTAGCTGTTGTTGTCTTACAGGTGGCTATAGGCCTAGTCAGCCGGAGGCTGTATTTACAGTCGTTATATAGCTCGTTGGTTCCATGAATCCAGAGTTAGAGCCAGCCTGGCACCAGAAGTACTTAGGCTCAGTAGTCAAGCAGTCCAGGTCTTAGTAGGGCACCAGGTGCCAGTCATGCCTCCCCAGGCGGGGTGTGACAAACTTGGTATCAGAGCAGGTCGTCTCCCAGGGAGTCTGCAAGCACCACATACTATAGGCAGGAGCTGCAAGGCATGATAGGATGGTTACTCTTTCTTCCTATTCAGTCGTGCTATAGAGCGGTACAGTATAGGGTTGAGTCCCTAAAACTTATCATACTCTTTGGTTACAGATACAAAGTCAGATCAGCGACACCCTATCACAGGTAGAAGATTGGATATAGCAGTAGGAGAGGGCACCAGTCAGTTGCAGGGTAACTACAGCAGCAGCAGGAGGTATCAGGGACCTCCCAATGTGATACCTCTATCGGTACCATCCCCAGTATATTTATATAACTTCAGAATAGGGAGTCAGAAGCATAGCGTATATACTAGTTGATTTATTTGTTAAGATATGTAAGATTTGATTAAGGTGATAAATAATATTAGATTATCGTATAGATGTGAGAGAGAGAGGGAAATGCAGGATTTCCACTTCCATCTTTTTAGATGTGGTACAGTTCCATGTTTCCGTTTCATTGTAGTGAGAAAAGGCTATTCCTACCTCTTAGTTTTGATTCCAGTATAGCAAGGAGCGTAAGGATTTAGGTGATGTTGCCAAAGTAAGCAGTAAGTGAAGACGGATCGGTTGATTCTAGGAAGTGTTAGAAAGAGTAAGGAGCCCTATGATTACATAAGTTGTGCAGATCCTCACAGTAATAAGTCAGAAGAGCGAGTAAGACTACTAGCTTACTCGAAGTGGGTGTAAAATACCTGTCAGTGATGAACTCCTAGTAATAGTTAAGTTTGAGTCAGAAAAAGGCCAAGTCCGCCATAACACGCTAACAATGGCAAGATATACCTGCAAGATAATGGTTATGATTTCAGTTCTGATATCGAAAGGTAGGGAGGTCATATGAATCAGATGGGTCTGACTGCAAGCCAGAAAAAGTATAAGCTGAGACTTGACCAGTAACCTTATTAACAATGTAAGGCAGGTACCTTGAACCCCAGAGCTCGCTTAAGCAAGATAAGGGGAAGAAGCAGGAATACCAGATTTTGAGGGGAAATTAGAATCACCTCCAGATTGAGAGAATATCGCGTATTAAGGACTAAGCCTCAGACTAACAGTTAAGAGACAGTAAGATTGTGGTTTAGAATGTTGCGGTACGTCCACCTACGGAGAAGGTAAGAGGATGCCGACCCGGAGACTTTAATCTAGTGTGGCCTAGAGGCAAGGTTCAACAGACAGTCACGGGCCCTTAATGTAATCCCAAGTAAGGCCACAAGGTGCGGATGTTGACCCCACGTTGTAAGAGTGGAAAATTTTCAAATAGCAGATCATAGCTAAAGTGCATGTGTTTGTTGCTTCCGGAATAGGACGGAAATCCAATGAAATGGTACGAGAGGAAAGGAGATATCATTCGACTGTAGAAGTAGTATATCATGTACAATATGAAATTCAATAAAGCATGTTAGGGATTACATATCACTACAAAATTTAGTATGTATTGTACATAGTTGTTGATACATATATACAGATATCAGATATGCTGTGAGTAGTTGCCAATAGAGGTTACAGTCACACACATTCTGGTTAGCTGCTAGGAAGTATATACAGATTGTACTGTAGGACCCCTCACCAAAAAAAAAAGAAAGAAGGGGCAGGTTAAGTGTGATTCACATATGAAGCCATAGAAACTTTCTCAGTTCCTAGTTTATTGAGTTAACGGACTTATATGCTTGTTGCTAGATCTATACTTCAGAGGCTCACAAGATTTAGTAGCCTGAATCAGGTGGATGATGATATGGGGCAGGTAGACGGTCTAACGACCAGCTGGCGCCTGTATTAGTAGGGAAGCATCCCCAAAGACCAGTAACGTTATCGACTATGCCAGAACTAGAAATTGAGACCGACTAAGCATATTCCAGAGGTTAGCAACACCAGAATTCTCCAGTATGTTAAGTGGTCGTACATCATTTTCCAGCCTTATAGGTGAGAGTCATCCTTAGTCGACCTAGCAGTTGTCATGTAGAACACCCCGCAAGCCCGCCAGCCGTCCCAGTCAAACAAAATCGTGAATACCCCAAGGAAGGGTCCACAGTAGTAGCCAGTGACGGGCCAGTACCCTAGCCAGTTCTCATAAAAGGTTCAGATATATAGAATCCTAGAAGGGGGGGCCAGTCTTTACAAAGTTACCGAAAAGACTGAGAATTTCCTAGTACAGTAGTATAGATCTGAGTGGATATGAACCAGGCATGAGGAATTGGTAGTACTCTGCTAGCACAGTGTTTACTAAGACAAGGAAATCGGTAGGTTCCCCATGAAGATCCAGGGACGGATCGCCTAAGAGTAAATCTGACTAAGCCCAGCTCTACAGTTGTTCAATTAGAAGAACAAAGCAATTAGTTGTCCACAACTCTGCAGTTATGCATGAGCTACAGATGTCTGAGTAGGACATTTAGAGCATTGTTAGACTACTTCAGCATTTGGGTCCTTCAGCCCAGCCATTCAGTTATTCAGCCAAATTATTAGAGATCATGATCACTATCAGGATCCTCTAATCAGATACATGCACATGGTGTGCAGACAGTCATACAGATTATCCTAGCAGTTAGTGGCATTAGCATGTGGGCCATAAGGCCAGATAAGCTCTAGCTATACAGAGAGATTACTTGTTAGTTTCTCTGGTATGATAAATCAGTATGATCGTCAATTACATGTCAATTTCTCTAAAGGTGAATCTGGATGAATTTAGTAGTCTTTTTGGTCACATTGTGTTGGAGGTTGGTATACAGATAGATACACAGAAAATATAAGCAGTGAAAACATGGCCCATACCTACCACTCCGACCAAGGCACACAGTTTCCTGGGGTTAGCCGGGTACTACAAAAGGTGTGTGAAAGGATTTTCCACTTTTGCAGCACCTCTGACTAAACTGACGTAGGAAATAGCAAAGTTCCAGTAGACCGAGGCATGCGAGCAGAGTTTTCAGGTAACCGAGGATGGAGTGTTGAGATATAAAGATTGCCTTTGCGTTCCAGATGTTTCAAGACTTCTCCAGTAGATTATGGGCAAGGTACACTATGCTCGTCATTCCCTCCATCCAGGTTCGACAAAAATGTACCATGATATGAAAGAAATCTACCGGTAGCCAGGAATGAAGAAGGGAATAGCAGAATTCGTAGCTCAGTGTCCTAACTGCCAGCAAGTAAAAGCTGAACACCAGAAACCAGGCGAATTGACTCAAGACATAGTTGTGCCTCTTTGGAAGTAGGAAGCAGTAACTATGGATTTTGTAGCAGGATTTTCCCGCACCAGGCGGAGATATGACTCGATTTGGATAATTGTTAATAGACTGATAAAAATCAGCCTATTTTCTGCCAGTAAGGGCTACTTTCTCTGCCAAAGATAATGCTGAGCTATATATCAGAGAAGTAGTCAGACTGCATGGTGTCCCAGTGTCCATTATCTCCGGAAGAGGGGCGTAATTTACAGCTAAGTTTTGGCAGTCATTTCAGAGAGGCTGGGAACACAGATTAACCTGAGCACAACATTTCATCCTCAGACAGATGGGCAGGCAGAACGCACTATTCAAATGCTCGATAATGTGTTGCGAGCATGTGTGTTAGATTTTGGAGGTAGCCGGGATGAACGTCTACCGCTCATTGAGTTCGCCTATAATAACAGTAACCATTCAGCTATTCAGATGGTTCCATATAAAGCGTTTTATGGGCGGAAGCGTAGATCTCCAGCCGGTTGGTTTGAAGTAGGAGAATCAGCATTGATTGGGCCAGAGATCATTCATCAGTCAGAAGAAAAAGTAAAGCTTATCAGAGAACGCCTACTGACTCCTCAAAGCCGCTAGAAATCGTATGCTGACATGCGGCGGGGAAACTTGGAATTTAATGTGAATGACTGGGTATTCTTGAAAGTCTCTCCAATGAAAGGGGTGATGAGATTCGGCAAGAAAGGCAAGATCAGCCCGAGATTTGTTGGGCCTTATCAAATTCGCCGAAGAATAGGCCAAGTGGCATATGAGTTGACTCTTACCTCCATAATTAGAGTCTGTTCACCCAGTTTTCCACGTGTCCATGTTGAGGAAGTATATAGGAGACCCCTCCAGAGTTGTCCCAGTTCAGGATGTCCAGGTTACAGAAGAGCTGGCTTATGAAGAGGTTCCAATAGTCATACTAGACCGGCAGATTCACAGGTTGAGAATTAAAGATGTTGCTTCTATCAAAGTATTGTGGCGTAACAGGAACCGAGAGGAAATGACTTGGGAAGTAGAGGAAGATATGAAAGTCAGATATCCTCAGTTAACTTCAGCTTACTGTGAAATGAATGCTATAGTATTATATGGAGTACCTGTATTGGATTTTTCTGGGTTTCAGGATTTTTGAGATAGTCTATATTATAGGGGAAACTCTGCCAAAATTTTTTTAGAATAAGT
Organism: Datura wrightii; assembly: GCA_035772735.1. Lineage (NCBI taxonomy): Eukaryota > Viridiplantae > Streptophyta > Magnoliopsida > Solanales > Solanaceae > Datura > Datura wrightii. The sequence continues at coordinate 167,645,422 of JASDFA010000018.1, read as the reverse complement.
CAAGTAAGTTGAGATTCTTGCAAGCAGAAGTTTACATTCGAGGAGGAATGTTCTTAAGGGGGGGAGGATGTTACACCCCATAAATTCTTGACATTTAGATGGCCTATTTGCATGTGGGTTAAGAGCTTTAGAATGCCATACAGGCTATGAAAAGGCTCGGGGGAAGACCGGACAAGCGCCAAGTCGGAGCATCGCAAGGCAAATGCAACTTATAAATCGCATTCAACAAATGCGTCTTATAAATTACATTCGACAAATGCAACTTAAAGAGGAAGTCGGGAAAAGCCCATCCGCGACAGGCAGCATGTCACGGGGGCTTCCCCTCCGCGATGGCCAGCGTGCCACAGGGGGAGGGGGGTTAAGGTCCAAGTATATAAAGCCCCACTTCATTTTTTTTTGTTACTTTCCATTTTTCATTTCCAGAGAACGAACAAAAATAGGGGAGACAAAGGGTTTTGATAAAATCCCTTTTGATTACGTCGTCAAACGCGGTCCAAACTCAAATTAACTTCGGATACCGAAGTATAAAGCTGCAGAGAGCATTCTTACGGAGTTAGTTTCGTAAGAATCATCCGGTGAAGCGGCGACCCGCCAAGTCAAAGTAAGTGGAATTACTCCAAACTAGTGTTAATACACTCCCAGCATTAAAGTGAGTATTTCTCTCTTCTGAACTTCCGAGAAATAGCAAGTTTTCGGTAGTTTTTCGATAAGTCAAAGTTTGGGCAGTATATATATTAAAGTAGTGTTTTCTTCCATAATATTGATGGATTTAGTTCTATTTGATATGAATATGAATGCAGTTGGAAGAAATAGCTGGATATTGGTCGAGCTACATCAGTTAGTCAGAAAGTCGGCAACTGAGGTATGTAAAGCCCGTTTCTTCGGCAAGTTAGTAATTCTAGTATAGTAAATAGAATAAATTCCAGAAGGAAGTTCCCGAAGCTGAGTATTAAGTATGTCGTATTATTATGTCATATCCAGAATAAAAGTCAGTAAATCAGTATTAGATAGCCAGATCTTATCCTAGACTCAGTTTAACTCAGTATTAGGTTCAGTTTAATTCAACAAGAGATTCAGAATAGAATATCAGAACATGGATAGTATTTTCAGATTTAATATACATGTTATATATGATTACTGTTGCTTGTTGAGACTTGTTTGTGATATGTAGGAACCCTTAGAGCTCCCTTGCCGCCCTAGGGTTAATAGAAGTGTTGACTCGCCTGCCAGAGGGTGAGGATAGTCACTCCAAGGAGTGGCATGTCGTCCGCAATAGGACAAAGATGGGATGCAGCATTCCCCATAGCAGACTGATCAGCATTACAGCATACCCTGTCGAGCGCTTGCGCCCAGGGCACAGATTACAAATTATAGATAGGGATCTCAAATTACAGTTAGAGGAGTCCTCCGAACTTAGATACAGTTATAGTCAGGGGCCCAGAGAGCCCAAGCTGCATACCCAGGGGCCGGTTGGGTGCTCGTAGTTATTAGGTGAGTGGAGTGAATTTATTTTGGATGGTTTGTCCCATGTAGGGGTATATAGATTGCGTGTTGATTGGCACCTTCCGGCTTATGGGGGCTGGTATAGGTTCTTGTATACTATATATATATATATATATATATATATATGTTGCTTATTAAGTTGATAAATAGCAGGACGCCGCATCGACAGGTATGATTCTTATCTTCTTTCCAGTATAGTTAAGCTCGGTACAGATTCTGCTATTCCAGACAGTTTTAGATATCCTATGTCATATCAGTAACTACCAGTTTACTATTTATCTTCAGTTATGTTCAGTTTTGCTTTGCATACTCGGTACTACTCGGTGCTTTGGTAGGGGTTAAAAACCGACACGCAAGTGCACGTGGTCAAACAAGTAATAAAGTGGCTAAGTAAGCCAAGTATAGATCCAAGGAGACTCTGGATAAGTAAAATTGCTTAAGTATACTATATTCTAGTTTACTTCTAATTATGTTGACAACAATGTAACCAAAAGTTAAATAATTTTGTGTATAAACTATATACTAAAACTATTAACAAATATTTACTTGAATTGAAACTATGGATAAGAGCATGCCAAGGTTAAGAACAAGTAATGAACTTGATAATCATGATAATTTTGGTTAATTCTCTTCTTCATGTTGCTAGCCAAGAACATTAGCCTAGAGATTAAAACTCTCGTATTTAATCTCACTTTAGAATCATAAACCATTCGTCTACATTTCTGTGATCAAATGCAATTTATGACCTAGCAATACAATTCCGGTTCCTAAATTGACTAATACGGCTTTCAAGTATATTTCTATCAGGAAAGCACATCAAAACCCAATTTTCCCAAATCAAGTTAAGAACAATACCCTATTAATTCACAACTTTCCAATTTCTTGCTCTCTCGAGTGAAATTGGACTTTTTAGATGTACATTAATGTTGGCCACACACTAATGCAGTAAGAACAAGAATTAATAGAACAACATGAAAGAAGAAGATGAAAAACCATATAATTCACAATCAAAATTCAATACACATGTTCAAAACCTTAGCAAGGAAGAGAATTAGCCACTCATTTGTGGATTGATCATCCTCAAATGAGTGTAAATCATACGTACAATTGATTGAAAGAAGAAAGAAAGAGAGAAAAACCCTTAGCTTTTTCGTCCCTCAACTGCTGCTAACCCACGTTCTTGCTCCACCAAGTCTGAACTCAGGCTAAAAAAACTAAAACTAAAAAACTCCAATTTAAAAATAACCTAAGTGTGCTATTTATACTAGTGGGAAATTTTTCCCGGAATAACAAGCAACGTGTCACGGAGGCCAACGCGAAGCACTGCCTCTGTGACACGGCGTGGACGCGGACCCTCTCTGGAAATTGCATGGTCCGGATAATTAGCCTCAACGTGGCACGGAGGCCATCGCGGAGGCCTGTCTCCGTGCCACGGAGCTGTCGCGAGGCCTCACTGGAATCTGCCAATTAATTTCCTCTCCAGGCAGTGTGCTACCGTGATGGCAGCGTGGCACGGCACCATCGCAGAGCCAGTGTAAAATATGCCATCTGAGGTCTTTTCCACGCTCGCATCCAAGTCCAACTCCAACATAGTTCCAACACGCATTTTAGCTCTTAAAAATCACATTATCCTGCAAAACAAATGCTAATCATGTTGGTTAGTATAAATTCGCATTTTATTACCAAATACATGATATTATATACCCATTGCACAACAAACAAGGTAAAAATGATATGTTTGAGTATCACTTGGGCATATAAATCTGCCCAAGATCACTTACCCCACACTTAAATCCTTGTTCGTCCTCGAACAACACATACACAAATCATGCACATCACATCTCAACCTTTGTCACTATGGTGCAACCATTTACGTTACGGTCATACCGATTATTCGATTTTTGCAAATCATCAAGAAAACATGCTTGGTCGTACAAGACAATGACCTTAATACATCGAGGCTTCCTAGACTTTTAAGAATTGATTCTTGATATCGGCAAACTCATGCAAATCAACTAATCAAGAAATCCGACACGAAAAATCAATCTTTCATCAAGCATGTACCCTCACAACTCGAGAGAAACTTCCCCTTTTATGCTCGTGCAGTACACAAACATGCAAGTAGGGGCATATAAAAATTAATTTCACTCTCTCTCCCAAAAGAATTCACATGCATCATGTCATGACCCATAGGCTTGCCCTTAGTGTATTACTCCACTAATATAAAGAAATGCAGTGTAGGATCAAATAGGACTTTTAATGGGTTGTAACTGGGCTATGGATCTAGTATATATATATTGGATTAGCCAATAATAGTCGCTAGCATCCTTAAGCGCCTTTTCAACTCATTCCCATCGACTCATGGACATTGTTCCTCTCTTTTCTCTTTTTCTCCCATTCATGCTGGTTTACTTTCATACAGCCCATTTCATCAGGCACACTTGACCCCAAACGGAAGGTTTTCATGTACCCTCAATTTCATTTAGTTACAACTAGTGCCTCTTCAACATCATCTTTTCTTTCCTCACTTTGCTTTTCTTTTCTTTTCACTCTTTTCACTCTTTAACACTTTGGGAAACAATTTTCTGTTCTTTGTAAGCGCTTAAGAGCTTCTTGTAGACTTTAAGGCTAATGAAAAGAAGGAATAAAGCTTAGTTCATACAATTCTGGACAAAAGAAAGAAATCGGCTAAAGGCTCAACGGGCTGACTAGGGTATACAACATATAAAAAGGTAGAATTTGACAAGAAAACAATGGAAAATAACGGTTAAAACAAAGAAATGCCTACATCCTTTTCGACACTACACCTCCTTCATTTCGCTTTGTATACACGCCAGGCAAGTTCTAGACAATTCACAATGACATGGAATAGCAAAACCTCACTCACACTTCATGCACATGCTCGAATCAAGATGCATTCACAGACTCTTTAATTAGTCAATTACATGAATTCAAGATTAAGCCTCAATCATAATGAACCAAATTCTATAGCCTAGGTAACTCAACATATTTACACAATTACATGCTTTCAAACGAATCACTTTCACATTTCGAACATCAATTACACACGCAACAAAATTTTAGCAACCATAAGCAACTACAGTTTATTGATGCAATCCACCAAAGAAACTAAAAACAAAACATCTACTCCTATCGACTACATTTCCCTTAAGACGATCGTCATCCATCCATCATAGGGAATGTTCACTAACTATGACATCGGTTCAATGGGACTATTCTCGGTAAAAGAACCGAAAACAAACTCCGAGAAACCCAAAAATAAAACTTCAAAATTTTTGCAACACATCGATCATTTCGATGAAAAAAAAAATATTCACAAAATATGTTGATAAGTGCAACATCTTTTCGCAAAAATTTTGAAAAATATCGATCATATCGATAGAGAAAAAAAAATATTTACAAAATTTACAAAATATTTACAAAGGCAACCATAACTTTTTAAAAACACACATCATTAGCCACAAACAAATATATACACATCATTCACAAATCAGTTCACAACAACAGGGAAAGCACAGACATACATAAACGTCAAGGAAGAATATACAGCAGATTTAGAGCCTATGACCCAGCACCTAACTACTCCCCACCCCACACTTAAATCGAACACTGTCCCCAGTGTTCACAAAAATACAAAGCACAAAATTTTGGGTGGTGAAACTCCCTGCTCAGTCGAAATATTCGACTTCCTCATCCGGTGCTGCAGCCTCGTCGCCCATATCTGAATCAGCTCCCTCGCCGTCATCGGACTCCACATCAGAGGTCTCCTCATCAGTAGGGACGTCGTCGTCAGTCGGCTCCACAAAAGCTGGCCCCACCTTGCATAAAGCTCTGGCGTTCTCGCCAAAAGGGTAGTCCAGCTCCAGCTGCCATAATTCATCCTCGGTGGCTGGTCTCCCACCTATCCGTAGCTGCAGCATCTGCATACCGCACATACGGGCCATATACTAGTCGTCACGAGCATGTCGCTCGCCCAGAGTCAGCACAGGTCCGTGTGTAGTGTCGGGGGCCTTGGTCTTTGTCACATCAAGGGCCCTCCGCTCCAACTGCGGAATGTAATCCAAGGCTTCTTCCTCAACGTCGAGGCCTCGGAGGAAGGTGGTGATGAGTCCGCCAAACCCGTATCTGTGGCCCTGGTGTAGTCTAGCTCTCTTCATGGCGGATATTATAACCGCCCCCACATTAATCTCAAGCCCTTTCATAAGGGCATACACCAGGCAGACACGGTCCTGGGTCACGTCTGTCATATGTACTCCCTGGATCAAACACGAACATACAATTTTTAGCCAGATTCTGGCCTCCCTGTTCATCTGCGAATAAGGCAGAGTCTGGTGGTAACCCCTCTCTTTGTGTCTACTCCATCGGGCTGTGGATCGAGCCCCACACAACGTACGTCTGATGTCGGCGTACGGTGGGGTGATGTTGAGCTGGCGGAGAACGTGGACGTCTGTGTCCCGTGCTCCAACGATGGCATTCAGCTGCTGGGGTTCCAGAGTGACAATCTGCCCTCTAATTTTAATAGTGTGGCTTCTGATGGCCGGGTTCCAGTTGGCATAAAATTCCCGGACCAAGTGAAGGTTGCACTCCTTGGGCTCCTGAAAAATAAAGCTGAGCCCAGCTGCCTCAATCCTCTGTACGATGCGAGGGAACTCCTGTGCGAGTGGTTCCCTTGCAATATATTCCTCCGGGAAGTACATGTTCTCCTTATGCTTTGCGTACCACTTCTTCCCTTCATCGGTAACCCATCGTGTTCCGTATCGGCGGTGTTGACCGCGTGGAACAGCAGGTGCAGCTGGGACAGCAGTGCCCAGTCTCATTCTCTTTCTGTCGGTGCCTGAGGTTGAAGCACCCTTGCCTTTATCTTGTCGGCTGGCCATTGCACCTGTCAATTTACACAGACAAGCACAACGTTAAGCTAAAAACTTGTTAGCTTTGGCTAAGGTCGGGTTAAACAAAATTTACCCCACACTTAGTCTTTAACAATATTTACAACATGTTAGCAAGGATAGCTCTATTTACACCCCAAACACAATCACTATAAACATATTGCTTAGTGCGTTCACAAAAATTTGACAGCATAACGGCTAGCGAACTACTCAGACTTCATACAGCTAACCCAATCCTACTATCGACAGCTATTCACCCATAGCACTTAGCAACGATAACAATAACAAAATAGAAACAACAATACAAACATTTTATATACAACTAATCTAAGCAATTCAACCAATTCACATATCAATTTCGTCAAACTATCAAGTTACCCAAGTTAAAATTCAACAACCCCAAGCCCTAGAACTCAATTCGACAATCAACAATGAATTATTCAATCAATCGATAAGTTCACACGTCAACTACAACAATCCAAACACAATCAATCACAAAATAATTCACGTCATGTTTAATTTCTACCTAGGGTGATATATCTCACCTCACATGCTCAAAATCGACAAAAATCGCCAAAAATTTGAGATAGACGATGAAAACATACCTTGGAATTGAAGAATCGATAAAGACTTGACGTTTTCCTTGCCTCTTAACGTGGCACGGAGCTTGGGGGTAGGGCAATGGGTGTTTGGTCGCGGAGGGTAGAGGGAATGGGGAAAAATAGGCGAAAATCGGGGGTTTATTTAAAAGAAACACGCGGGTCACCCGGAAACCCGGTGTGACCGGGCACTGGGATAAGGGCAACGTGTCACGGAGGGTAACGCGGAGACCCTCCTCCGTGACACGGAGCCAACGCGTTGGCTTACTGGAATTTTAAAAAATTCCAAATTTGCCTTCAACGTGTCACGGAGGCCAACGCGGAGCATTGCCTCCGTGACACGGCGCCAACGCGCCAGTGCTCTGTTTTACTATCAAATTTTATTTTTCATACCTCGCCTCGTTTTCTCGATTCCAAGTATTTTTCCTCCGGTATACCTGAAAATCACCTCACTAAACAAAAATTGGTTAAATGACTAGATTCCCTACTAAAAAAATAAAAATTACTAATTAAAATGCACATCTAAACCTAGTCAAGAAAAAGAAAAGAAAATAAAATAAAAGAAAAACTTTACACTAAGGAAAAAGAAAGAAAAATATTTCTCACGGGTTGCCTCCCGTGCAGCGCCTGGTTTACCGTCGCGGCTCGACGTACCAAGTTTCACCACTTTTTCCTCCACCTTGAGGATATGAATCTCACCCCTAATTTCTTTTCTAATTCCCTCTTATGCTCCTGGGGTGGTGGTGAAAAATTGTAAGGACCAAACTGTAGATGTTTCCTTTTGAACTTATTGGCCCTTGAGTAAGTGAAGTCATTTCGTTGCTTCGAGTCAGCAAATTTCAGAATATACGGGGCTTGGTCCTCCTCTAGACATTTCTCTATAATCTTGGAAGACTCTATTTCTATGTTGTCAACCAAACTTAATATCGAAAAATGCTTCGAGTATGGTCCAATCAACCTCAACTCTGAAATTGCATTGTGCTTGACTTCCTTACTTGTGGACACCTTTTCCACATCGACATCTACTTCTCCATTAAGGTCAAATGGGAGATATTCTTTCTCTTCTTCCATGAATGAATTTTCTATAGGTATGAGCCGATCACGGGGACACTCAAGAGATTCTAATTGTTGGGCTTCATCCAAAAATTCACCCTTGTATTCCTCGTGTAGTTCCTCTTGAACATCGGCTAAAACTGTCACCTGCGAATTATCACAAGCTTCAGCCTCAGCACACATCTCCGTGAGTTTGACGCTCATCTTGCTTACAGCCTCCGCATTCTCCTTTTGCTGCATTATCAATTCTGCCACCGACTCCTTCATTGCTTTTGATTGCTCCAGGAGTTGTTTCATCATGTCCTCTATTTGAACTTGGCGTCCCAAGTCCTCATTTTCAACATGCCTATATTCAGCAAAAACAACAAAAGGATCATAGTAGGGGCTTGGGGGAGGGGAATATGCCCTTGGACAATCACCCCAATGGCCATATTGACACCCACATATATTGCACGTGTTACAGTTTTGCCACAAGTGGGGTCCTCCGCAATTCATGCAAGATTCGCCGAAATATGCGTATCCACCATTTATATTCCAAGATGTCATGTCAAGGAGGGTATCCAAAAGAGAGAAAAATTAAAATGAACAAAGAATTAAAACAAATACTAAGGCCAAGTTGTCAACACTTAAGAAAATAAAACAAAAATACAGTAAATTTACACTTAACACAATTTCACCAATTGCCTAGCCTCCCCGGCAACGGCGCCAAAAACTTGCTCGGTGCTTTGGTAGGGGTTAAAAACCGACACGCAAGTGCACGTGGTCAAACAAGTAATAAAGTGGCTAAGTAAGCCAAGTATCGATCCAAGGAGACTCTGGATAAGTAAAATTGCTTAAGTATACTATATTCTAGTTTACTTCTAATTATGTTGACAACAATGTAACCAATAGTTAATTGAGTTTTTGTTTCTAAGCTATATACTACAATTAATAACAACTATTTACTTTTGAATTCAGACAATGGATGTGAACATGCCAAGGTTAAGAACAAGTAATGAACTTGATAATCATGATAATTTGGTTAATCTCTTCTTCATGTTGCTAGCCAAGAACATTCGCCTAGAAATTAAAACTCTCGTATTTAATTTCACTTTAGAATCATAAACCATTCGTCTACATTTCTGTGATCAAATGCAATTTATGACCTAGCAATACAATTCCGGTTCCTAAATTGACTAATACGGCTTTCAAGTATATTTCTATCAGGAAAGCACATCAAAACCCAATTTTCCCAAATCAAGTTAAGAACAATACCCTATTAATTCACAACTTTCCAATTTCTTGCTCTCTCGAGTGAAATTGGACTTTTTAGATGTACATTAATGTTGGCCACACACTAATGCAGTAAGAACAAGAATTAATAGAACAACATGAAAGAAGAAGATGAAAAACCGTATAATTCACAATCAAAATTCAATACACATGTTCAAAACCTTAGCAAGGAAGAGAATTAGCCACTCATTTGTGGATTGATCATCCTCAAATGAGTGTAAATCATACGTACAATTGATTGAAAGAAGAAAGAAAGAGAGAAAAACCCTTAGCTTTTTCGTCCCTCAACTGCTGCTAACCCACGTCCTTGCTCCACCAAGTCTGAACTCAGTCTAAAAAAACTAAAACTAAAAAACTCCCCTTTAAAAATAACCTAAGTGTGCTATTTATACTAGTGGGAAATTTTTTCCGGAATAACAAGCAACGTGTCACGGAGGCCAACGCGGAGCACTGCCTCCGTGACACGGCGTGGACGCGGACCCTCTCTGGAAATTGCATGGTCCGGATAATTAGCCTCAACGTGGCACGGAGGCCATCGCGGAGGCCTGTCTCCGTGCCACAGAGCTGTCGCGAGGCCTCACTGGAATCTGCCAATTAATTTCCTCTCCAGGCAGTGTGCTACCGCGATGGCAGTGTGGCACGGCACAATCGCGGAGCCAGTGTAAAATATGCCATCCGAGGTCTTTTCCACGCTCGCATCCAAGTCCAACTCTGACATAGTTCCAACACGCATTTTAGCTCTTAAAAATCACATTATCCTGAAAAACAAATGCTAATCATGTTGGTTAGTATAAATTCGCATTTTATTACCAAATACATGATATTATATACCCATTGCACAACAAACAAGGTAAAAATGATACGTTTGAGTATCACTTGGGCATATAAATCTGCCCAAGATCAGGTACCAGTGGTACTAACGCCCGTTTGGTGGCGCTGCATTACTTGCCTGCAGGTACTCATAGACGAGGAGCTGATCCCTCGTAATTCCAGCCATCACACAGAGTCATTAGCTCCTGTCATCCGGAGCTAGACAGCTAGAGGTTTATTCCTTTCCTTTTGTTGTAGAGTAATTCCAGCCCTCGTAATTCCAGCCATCACACAGAGTCATCTGCTTCCCATGTGGCTCTCTCAACTAGCTGATTTCTCCATAAAACTTTCACCGAAGCAATTTCTTTGTTTCTCAGCTAACGAACTTGACGGTCAAGGATCTAAACTGGAACTTCTTCATAAGATATACTATCCTTTATCTCCACACAGTCTAATAGCACCACTGAAGTTGGATCACCAATGTACTTTTTCAGTTGTGACACATGGAAGACTGGGTGCACGACTGCTAACTCTTAAGGTAACTCCAACTCGTAGGCTACCTTACCAATCCACCTTAGAATCCTATAGGGTCCCGCATATATTGTACTGAGCTTTCCTTTTTTCCCAAATCTCATCACCCCTTTCGTGTGCCAAATTTTCAGGTATACCCAGTCATCAACTGCAAACTCCAACTCTCTTCTCCGTACGTTGGTATAAGATTTTTGACGGCTTTGAGTTGTTTTCAACCTCTTTCGGATGAGCTGAACTTTCTGCATTGCCTCGTGAACTGAGTCTGGCCCTATTAAAGTAGCTTTACCAACCTCAAACCACCGTATGGGAGATCTGCACCTCCTACCATATAATGCCTCAAATGGGACAATCTGAATGCTAGAGTGGTAGTTGTTATTGTATGTGAACTCGATGAGAGGCAAGTGGTCATCTCAATTGCCCTTGAAATCAATCACACAAACCCTCAACATATATTCTAGGGTCTGAATGGTCTACTCAGCTTGTCCATTGGTCTGTGGGTGAAAGGCTGTGCTGAGCTTGACCTGGGTACCTAGCACTCTCTGAAAAGATTTCTAGAAGTAAGAGGTAAATTGGGTACCTCTGTCTACCTCTGTTTGAGATAATGGATAATGGCAACCCATGAAGTCTAACTAGTTCCCAGATATAAAGCCTAGCGTAGTCCTCAGCAGAATATATGGTCTTGACAAGGAGGAAATGTGCTGACTTAGTCATCCGATCTACTATCACCCAGATTGAATCATGTTGCCGATGAGTCCGAGGTAGACCCGTAATGAAGTCCATTTTTACTTTTTCCCACTTCCATGTGGGTATATTGATATCCTGAGTCATATCTCCTGGTCTCTGATGTTCCATTATAACTTGTTGGCAGTTCGAGCACTTGGCTACAAATTCAGTGATGTCGATTTTCATGTCGTTCCACTAGTAAATATCCCTCAACTCGTGGTACATTTTAGTTGCACCAAGGTGAATTGAGTATCTCGAGTTATGTGCCTCGGCCAATATCTGCTGTCTCAACTCACCAACCTCCGGCACACACAATCTTCCCTGGTAACAGAGCACACCATCTCCCCCTTGGGAGAAAGCCTCAACCTCCTTTCTGAGAATTGCTTCTTTAAGTTTAAGTAGAACTGGATCTTCATCTTTTATGGACTTAACTTCAACTACCAAGGATGAATTCGACCCACTTTGCACTATCACCCCACCTTCGGTTGAATCCACTAGTTGCACCCCTAACCGGGCGAGTCTGTGAACTTCCTTCGCTAACTTCTTCTTGCCTTCCTCAATGTGAGCTACACTCCCCATCGACCGTCTGCTTAGGGCGTCAGCCACTATGTTGGCTTTGCATAGGTGATATAGTATACACATGTCATAGTTCTTTAGCAACTTCAACCACCTTCTTTGATGCAGATTTAGATCCTTATGACTCAGCACATACTGAAGACTCCTTTGATCTGTAAATACATCCACATGAGCTCCATATAAGTAATGCCGCCCTATTTTTAGCGTAAACACCGTCGCTGCCAACTCCAAGTCATGAGTTGGATAATTCTTCTCATGAACTTTGAGCTGTCTGGAGGCGTAGGCTATCAGTTTGCCCCGCTGCATTAGATCGCAACTGAGTCCAACTCTAGAAGCATCATAATAAACAATCAATCCATTTATTCCTTCTGGAAAGGTTAGAACTGGAGTAGTAGTGAGTCGAGTCTTCGACTCCTAGAAACTCTTCTCACACTCGTTCGACCACTGAAATTTTACTTTCTTTTGTGTTAACTTAGTCAGAGGAGATGCTATGGAGGAGAAACCTTCCACAAACCATCGGTAATACCCCGCTAGGCACAGAAAATTTCTAATTTCAGTAGGTGAGGTAGGTCTGGGCCAATCCTCCACTGCTGCTATCTTATGAGGGTATACTTGTATCCCTTCACCGGAGACCACATGACCTAAGAAAGTTACTGACTTTAACCAAAATTCGCACTTGCTGAGCTTGGCTAATAATTGGCGGTCTTTGAGTGTCTGTAATGCTAATCCTAGGTGATTGGTATGCTCTTCCTCATTTCTGGAGTATACTAGAATGTCATCGATAAATACAATGACGAACATATCCAAATACTGCTGGAAGACTTTGTTCATTAAATCCATGAAAGCTGCTAGGGCATTTGTTAATCCAAAAGACATCACCACAAACTCGTAGTAACCATACCGAGTTCTCAATGTTGTTTTTGATATGTCACACTCCCTAACCCTTAGCTGGTAGTACCCTAACCTAAGATCGATCTTGGAGAAACAACTGGCTCCCTGAAGTTGGTCAAATAGATCTTCAATTCTAGGTAGGGGATACTTGTTTTTGACAGTGACCTTGTTCAGCTAACGGTAATCTATCCACATTCTGAGGGTACCGTCTTTCTTACGCACGAGTAGCACTGGAGCACCTCAGGGAGAGGTGTTGGGTCTGATAAAACCCTTATCAAGAAGATCCTTTAACTACTCCTTCAGCTCCTTAAGCTCAACTAGAGCCATTCTATAAGGAGGGATGGAGATGGGCTGAGTATCTGGGAGGAGATCTATTCCGAAGTCTATTTCCCGTTCAGGGGGAACTCCAGGAAGATCCACAAGAAAAACATCTGGGAACTCGCTGACCATTGGAATAGACTGAATAGTCGGGGTCTCAGAGTTGGAATCCTTGACCCGAACTAGGTGATATATACATCTCTAGGAGATGAGTTTTTGGGCCTTAAGATAGGAAATAAACCTACCCTTAGATACTGAACTACTGCCCGTCCATTCTTACACTGGTTTATTTGGAAATCAGAACTTGACAACTCTAGTTCTGCAATCAACTGAGGCATAGCAAGAGTGTAGCCAATCCATGCCGAGAATAAGGTCAAAGTCAACCATGTCTAACTCTACAAGATCAGTTGGAATAACTTTATTCAGGACTGAGACTAGGCAGTTTCTATACACCCGGCTGGCTCTAACTGACTCGCCAACTGGGGTGGAGACTGAGAAGGGTTCTGATAGGACCTCTGGACTGATGTTGATCTGAACTGTTATATATGGAGTCACGAGTGAAAGAGTAGCTCCTGGATCTAGGAGGGCATATACAACTAGATGGAAAAGACGTAACATACCAGTAACTACGTCAGGTGAGCTTTCCTAATCCTGGATGGAAGATAGAGCATAGAAGCGATTTTGGGGTCGATCGCTATCTGTACCTGATGTGCTGGCCTGCTGAGCTGGTCGGCCTATTGGAGCTGATGATGTGGTAGATTGTGATCTCCCTCCTCCTACTGACGGGCACTCCTTGAGCCTGTGTCCAAGCTATCCACATCCAAAACATCCCTATCGTCCCTAAAGGCATTCCCCTGGGTGATTCCTACTACACTTGGGGCAAGCTGGATACCTATTTCCGGTATGGTGAGCCTGACTGAGTGCTAGATGATCCACCCCTTCGATCCTGGAAAGATCGAAAGGTTGGGGCACTGGCTGAACTAGGTGTTGGGGCTCTCTACTGCTGTTGCTGCTGTTGTTGTTGTTGTGGGCGACTACTACCGCCAGACCTCTGATGGCTGAAATCTGATTGGCCAGTCCTTGCCCGTTTGTTCTTACGCTCTACATCTTTCAGCTTTTCGGCCTCAATTTGTTGGACATACATAATTAATCTAGAGAGGTCCATATCCTTGATTAGCATCGCCGTCCTGCACTCCTTGAGGACTAGGTTTGAAACTCCGTTAACAAATTTAGCATGCGAGCCCTTGGCTCGGCTACCATCTCTAAAGCATACTTAGACATCCTAGTAAACTCCAAAGCATACTCCTCCATAGTTCTGTTGCCCTGTCGCAAGTTCATAAACTCCGCCATCTTAGCCTCCCTCAGCTCCCGAGCGAAAAATTTTTCCAGGAAAGCTGTGTGGAATTCTTCCCACTCCACTGGTCCTACTCCCGCTGGTCGTCCTTCCTTCCACTAGTCATGCCAGACTTGGGCTACTCCTTTCAACTAGTAGATAGCCAAATCAACACTTTCAGAGGAATTGACACCCATAATTCGGGTGATCTTTCTGATTTCATCCACGAACTCTTGGGGGTCCTCCCCTACTTTGGACCCTTGGAATGATAGAGGGTTCATCTGGGTGAAATCCCTCACCTTCGCAGGGGATACAGACCCGTTAGTGTTCAACAGTACCACCTGCTGGTTCACCTAGTTGGTGACTGTTTGGGCAAGCAGCTGGATAGCCGCTCTGAGCTCTGCAGTGGATACTGTGTCGTCCTGAAGGGCTATTGAAGATGGTGGGGTGGGTCTGTTGGCATTGCTGGCCCTTCTCCTATTATCGCGTTTAGGAGGCATGGTTCACTAAAATGAAATAGAGCACGAGTTAGAAGGGAGTTTCTGAAATTGAACTTTAACGCATGATAATGAATGTGAACAAAAGAGAGTCTTCCTAATAACATCTTGCAGCCTCCTTGTCATAAGTGGGCGCGCTTCACACTCATGAAAAGGACTCTACTCGATGCAACTTTCAGACATTCCGAGGATACTCTAAACCTAGGGCTCTGATACATAGTTTGTCACGCCCCGAGCCTACACCCTGGACATAACACGGTACTTGAAGTCACGAGTGACCCCAAGTCAACCCTTGGTCTATCATATATTGGTATTCTGAGTAAACATGCACAACAGAAATTTAAAATAATACATAATAGCATTTATGAAAAATTAAAGACTGAACATAGAGATTTAAAATATCTGAAATCAAGTCTGGTCTGAAAGCTATCTAACTGAGGAGTTGCTGGGACAAGCCTCCAGCTAACTCTAAGTCTAGTTGAAAATAATAAAGAAACTGAAATGAATAAAATGTGCCCTCGGAATATGAGGACTCACACTGTTGCTGCTGATAGAGAGACTTGAACGTAATCGGCTAAGGGTGATGCGTCTGAGAACCTGCGGCTATATCATGAAATGATACAACATAAAAGTATGCGTCAGTACTTTGAATATACTGAGTAAGTGGGAGAAACTTAAATAACATGAAAGAACTAGTAACTGAATTGAAATGACATGAAATGACCAACTGAAAATACTCAAAAGTGAGACAACTGGAATATAATCGATATGATCAAAAATAACTGGACTGATGGTAATAAATATGCCCTAAGTCTGAAATACAGAGTCTGAGATACTCACTGAACTGATCTGATCTGAACTGAACTAAACTGAGAAATCTGAGAATGAGCTAAACTGACTAGTGGAAGAGGCTATAACCGACATATAACCACGTGAGATAAATGTGGAGTCCGATGTATACACCCCACCAGTAGGACCCAATATATCTTTCCAGGGTATAAAGGCATGGACTGTGAGAATCACTATCAAAGGGGGGCCAAGAGGCCAAGTAAATATAACCTAAGGTGGCAACGTAGTTTTGGAACCTGGGTGCGCTGGAACCCCAACCTTTTCGGTGCTAAGTCCTACTCCCACTGGATAATTCTATCACGACTACTACTGAAAAGCGGATAGCTCGATACTGGGGTCCAAGTCTATAACTGACCCAGGGATACTGTCTGAGAGTTCCCTGAGTTTCTTATAGGATTAGATTTGGAAACTGAGCTCTAAGACTAGTCATAGCTTCTTATCTGGAAGCATCGTAACCATCTAAAGAACAAACTGATAACTGAACTAGGGTCTTGGGGATGGTCAGAGCTATATAACTAGAAAGTCATGACCGCCTAGTAGACCAAATAAACTATATTCTAAGTCTGATTCTGATAACTAAGACGCACCACTGACACCTCAGGCAAATACCGGAGTCAAATTGATCAGCTGACATTTCTGACTAACACTGAATATTCTAGGTCAGCCTAGCTGTACATGAAGGGAAAGCCTATGATACTATATCTGCATGCATGAGAATTATTTTCTAAAAGAGAATGTTCTATATAGTGTGTATCTTCCTAATGCATAAATGATCTGTGTGTGAGCCAGGGATAATTATCTACTGTTAGGGCGCATGTCAGTGGAATGCAGTCTAAATCATATTTTCAATCAGAGGCTATAAACAAAGATATAGTAAAGTGCTAAAGTCAGACAAGCCGAGATGATATTGAGTCATTGCTAGAGAGTTGAATCTACATGATTCAAGATGAGTGATGATCCCCGAATGTTAGGCTTCTTGTTGATACCTATCACTAGTTAAGTGTCTATCATGTGATTTTTTGGTTGGCTGGAGAGAATGTTATGTTCTAAAGTTGGTTGAGGACAAGCAATAGTTTAAGTTTGGGGGTTTGATAAGTTGGTATCTTGACCAATTTATCGGGTCAATAAACTTAGATTTTTGTGACAAATTGATATAAGAAAAAGTATTTATCAAGATTTTTCTTCATCTATACAGGAAATCACCATTTAGAAGAGGTTGAAAAGGATTCAAGTGAAAAGCCTTCAAAGATCAAGTCCAAACAACTTAAATTATGTGCGGATGACCAACCGTGGATCGCGGATGACCAACCCTGAATCGCGGATTCGTCGCGCTTAGGACTAGAAGAGCACTTCCCAGTTCTAAGATCTGTTGTTGAACCATGGACCGCAAATCATGAAATTCAGATCATGAATCAGTCGCGTCCCAAGTCAGAAATGCATGTTTAATGTCAGGGCAACTGCCATGAAATCGCGGACCGCGAATCACAATATGTGGGGCGCAAATGTCCCATGGACTAAGTGTTATACCCCGTAGGATTCCCGGCACCTAGATGGCCTATTCGTATGTTGGTCAAGCATATTTGGAAGCCATACGTTCTAGGGAAAGGCCCGGGAAAAGATCGAATGAGTAACCTGTCGAACCATCGCGGGAGGAGCCGAGGCAGAGCCCCTCCGCGATGGCAGCGTGTCATGGAGGTGAAGCCTTCGCGTTGGCTTCGTGACACATTGGCCTTGTCTAGGCCCAAGTATATAAAGCCCCATTTCGGTTTTAAGTTGATTATTCTCATAAAAATTTCCAGAAAACAGAGAGGAAAACCAGAGAAAGGAAAAAGAACGAAGAGGGTAATATAATTTTCGTCCGATTACGCTGCCAAACGCAGTCCAAACCTAAATTAACCTTAGATACCGAGGTATTTAGTAGCAGAGAGCATTCCTACGGATTTAGTTTCGTGAAATACGGCCGACGAATCGTCGAGCTACCGAGCTAAGGTAAGTAGAATTGCTCCAAACTAGTGTCTATGTGTTCCTAGCTGTGAAGTGAATATTTCTCCCTTCTGGACTTCTGGAAAATAGTGAGTTTTTGACCGTCTTTTGATAGGCCTAAGTTTAGGCTATAATTATATCGAAAGTGACGTTTTTCTTTAGAATAAAGCTATATTTAGTATTAATTCACGTATTTATGAATGCAGTTGGGAGAAATAGTTGAAGTATTGGTCGAGCCTCGTCCGACAGACGGATAGTTCGAGGATAAGGTATGTAAAGCTAGTTCCTTCGGCAAGTTAGTAGCTTTAGCCTTGTATAGTACAACAAACTCCGTAGTAGAATTCCCGGAAGTTGAATGTTAAGTATTGTGCAAGTTCAGTAAACCTAGTTTGCGTTGTGATATCATATTCAGTCTGAAAGTTAGAAAAGCATGTGCCCAAAGGCAAGTTAGTAGTTCAGATTCAGTACAGCCTATTATGTGAATAGCAAGCATGTTGTAGAATAAAATGGAACAGATTTTCATAATAGCAGTCAGTAAAGAAAGATCTGATAGACAGATAGTATCATGGCTATAGATTAGCCGTATAGTTAAACGGAGATTACAGAATCAGTATAATTAGTAAGAATCAGTTTAGTATAAAAACAGATCAGAATAAGAAGTTAGATTCCAGATAGTCTTTTCAGTTATACATGCTTGCTATTTCTATGTGTTATTTGTTTGTTGAGACTTATTGTGGCATGTGGGCACCCTTTTAGCATCCCCACCGCCCCTGGGTTATAGCTGTGTCGATACCAGATTCAGATACCGCCACCAGCTGGGCGATGCCGTCCGCCTAGAGGACGATGATGGCCGACCACCATGATAATACGGTCCAGACCACCCTACTTGCAGGGGTAGTTCAGTTTACTCTGCGCAGAGCCACTCCACCCTGTTTACAGGGGCAGAACACTCTGTGTGCGCTTGTGGCCGGGGGCAGTTTCAGATATAGATTTTCATAAAATTACCCTGCTGCGTGCTTGCACCCAGGGGTAGTTCTTATTACACACCCCGTGTACACTTACGCCCAAAGGCAGGAGTCTCCGGGCTCAGACACAGTTTATTGTCAGAGGCCAAGGCCTGAGCTATGTACCCAAGGGGACTGGTAGGAGGAGCTCACAGTTATCAGATGAGTGGAGTGACTTATTTTTGGTTGGTTTAGACCCGGGTAGGGGTAAATAGATTGTGTGTTGGTTGGCACCTTCCGGCTTATGGGGGTCGGTCAGGTATTGTGTGTATTATCATGTATACCTCTATGTCCTATTAGATACTGATAGGCATGAGGACGACACGGCATCAGGTACGCTCAGCTTAGTTATAGAATAAATAAACTCTTCCCAGTTGTTCTCAGCTAGATAGACTCAGTTACTTTCTGCCTATATGTCATGTTACTGTTGTTATTCATTTCAGTTGTGTATTTCAGTTACTTTACATGCTCAGTACCTGTGGTACTGACGCCCAGTGGGACGCTGCATTACCTGCCTGCAGGTACTCATAGACGAGGAGGCGTTCCCTCGTGATTCCAGTCAGCTATTGAGTATTCAGCTTCTGTTATCCGGAGACTGAATTCTAGAGGTGTATTTCATTTTCTTTTGTTGTACAGTACGGGTAGGTCGGGGCCTGATCACGAGCAAAAATATATGCCCAAGATAAGCTTTACAACTTAAATTAGTCTTGTTTATCTAAGATTATTGTATACATTTTCATGTAATTTTAGATGAAGTAAAGATATGTGCTAACCAACATGATTAGCCTTTGTTTTGTAGGTTTTGATGACTTTTGAGCAACTAATCCATGAGTTGGTGAGGTAGAGGATTGGAAACGGAATTAACACGCGAACATCGGCAAAGAGGAGACACAAAACAGCCCACCTGCACGTTGGCAACGTGCCACGGCAGGCAGGCCACTCACAGCAGCCCACCTGCGCGTTGGCAACGTGCCACGGCAGGTGGCCTCCGTGACCAAGGGCTTCCAACGCGCTGCCCAAGCAGCGTGACACGCTGCCAACGCGGCAGGGTGCTGCCCGGGCCAGTTTCGGGTGATTTTCCAGAGGGCTTCCGCGTCCGTAGCGTGTCACGGAGGCCGTGCTCCGTGATGCACTCCGTGACACGTTGCTTGTTATTCCGGGAAAGAGTCCTACTACTAAAAATAGCACACTTAGGTTTATTTTTCATAATTCAGACTTGGTGGAGCAAGGACGTGGGTTACAGGCAGTTGAGGGACGAAAAGTTCAGGGTTTTTTCTCTCTTTATTTCTTCTCTAATTCAATTGTTTGTGTGATTAACACTTGTTTTAGGATGATTAATCCACAAATGAGTGGCTAATTCCATTCCTTGCTGAGGTTATGAACACTTGTGATGAATTTTGATTATTGATTATATGGTTTTTCATCTTTTTCTTCCATGTTGTTCTATTAATTCTTGTTCTTACTGCATTGGTTTGTGTCCTACATTAATGTACATCTAAAAAGTCCGATTTCACTCGAGAGAGCACGAAATTGGAAAGTTGTGAATTAATAGGATATTGTTCTTTACTTGATTTGGGAAAATTGAGTTTTGGTGTGCTTTCCTGATAGAAATATACTTGAAAGCCGTATTAGTCAATTTAGGAACCGGAATTGTATGGCTAGAACATGAATTGCATTTGATCACAGAAATGTAGACGGATGGTTCATGATTCTTAAGTGAGATTATACGAGAGTTTTAATCTCTTGGCAATTGTTCTTGGGTAGCAACTGGAAGAAAAGATTAACCAATTTATGATGATAATCAGTTTCATTGCATGTTCCTTAACCTCGGCATGCTTTTATCCATAGTCCAAATTCAAAGTAGATAATTGTTTGTAGTTTAGTATAAAATTCATAAAACAAATTATTCAATTTTTGGTTGTTTAGTTGTCAGCATATTTAGAAGTAAAAATATAGTATACTTGAGCAGATTGCACTTATCCCAAGTCTCTGTGGGATCGATACTTGGCTTACTAAAGCCACTTACTACTTGTTCGACCACGTGCACTTGCGTGTCGGTTTTTATAACCCCAACAAACGCACCGAACAGGGCCCTGTCCTGATCATTTCTATTGTTATTCCTAGAGGCTTGCAGTCTGTATATGTTTCCCTGTGGTCAGTCAAGCCGGTCATGTGAGGCCGTGCAGCTTGTTATAGTCATTTGTAATTTCTGTTCCTGTTGGCCATGTGTGGCCATAACCAGTCAGTAGTGGTGACCTTGCCGGTCAAGTAATTATTAGCGTGCTATTGTTGAGTTACAGAGAACTAGACAGAATGGTGGCCTTGTCGGCCCGCATAGGTTCCCCTATAGTAGTATGCTTCTGGTTAGCTGTTATTACAGGTACAGGTGGCTATAGGCCTGTTGGCCGGAGGCTGTGTTTACAGCCGTTATAAGCCCTTTATTTCCAGGAATTTGAGTTAGAGCCAGCCAGGCACCAGATGTGCTTGGGCTCACCAGATAGCAGTCTAGGTCCTACTAGGGCACCAGGTGCCAGTCATACCCCCCCCAGGGCGGGGCGTGACACTAAGATAGAATATTGGCCATATTTTGTCACCTAAAATGCGACTGAAGCACGGACTGTGGATGCCAAGTCGCGGCCGCGGATCCACAGCGAGTGTTGTGACCGTGGCATTCATGTAATTACTAGTACTCTAATTATTTCCTTTTTAGAATTTTTAGAGGGTTTTAAAGGGATATCTGACAGAGGAAAAGATTATCACGATTCTTACATTTGAAAACTTGAGAGAGGGAAAGAAAAGAAGGTTCTTATTGAGTTTTCATTGAAGAATTCTCCGTCAATATTGAGTCAATCACTTTGTCTTCATTATTGTAAGTTTATGTTTCTCGTATTCTCTTTCGAAGATGGTTTTCATCATTGTTAGAGTAGCTAAATTTCAGACCTAGGATTGTATGAACCTTGATCTATTAGCATTTATGGGTTATGATTGTAAATATTTAGGTTAGCAAATCATGTGTATTGTCAATTCTTCAGTTTTGATTGTTGTTTACAGTTGCAAACATTGAATATTGCCTAAATCTGAATTTTTTGATCAAAGAGTTCATAATTAGGAAGAAGAGTTAACAACGGGTATTTGAAGTTTCGAACCCTCATCTAATGACTTAAGCTGTTATAAGGATAGCCAACCTAGAATTTGTGGCAGTAGTTAAATTAAGAATCACCCAAAGGCCAAAAGAATTGAGGGTGATAATTCTCTAAGTGGGTCGAAAGACTTTAGAGAATTCTCTAAAATTATCTATTTTGCATGTGAAATATTAGCCTAGATTTGAATACATTATAGACTTGTCGTAGTTAAGAAATCTTGGAAATCACAGCTCTAATTTAATTAAATTATCGATACAAAATAGAAATTTGTTCTAATAATTACTAAGAAATTCTTCAATTGAAAGTGTGATTTATTCCCCCTTTAAAATATCGACTAACTAAGTTTGAATATTCGTTGTTAATAAAGTTTGCACCTTATTCCCTGTGGGATTCGACCTCAACCTTATTGAGTTCTATATTTAATACAACGGCCACTTTATACCTATTTAACGGGTGTAATTTAGGTGTATCATTCATAAGCTCTTGTATAAACTTGTGAACAAATGCGTCATGCCCAAATTTGAGTGCGAAAATGAGCATAACTGATTGGATATGATGGTGATGGATGTGCTTGATCAGAATATATTGATTAATTTATTTTTGTTGTAGGTCAACCATGTGGCTAGGGCAATGGACCCATCAAAAGGAACACATGGGCTTTTATATGGGTTCTAGCTTACTCAAATATTTATCACTTTGAAGTTCCTTTAGGTACAGTAAAGAAAGGAACTAAAAAGGACTTGTTTTATAAGTTTATAGTTGTGGAGTGACCTTCTATAAAAAGAACTGGGTTCCAATAGCAGAAACTTAATTACTTAATTGATCAATGAGGTTAAGGTTGCCAAGAGGGAGAGGGAGAGGGAGAAGCTAGAGGCTGAAAATGCCTCTCTAAAGGTTGAGAATGAGCAGTGTAAGATAAAAATGTTCGAGAAGCAATAGTCTACAACTGCACATATTTAAACAAGATTCTTAGCCTTCTTCCATCTTAACTTTCCTTCAAAATAGAACCTATTTCCTAGTCCTTTCTTTTACTAGTCTTATTCATTTTTCTTAAGACCAGTTCAGTGTGATGATTTTTTTTTATGATTCTTGTTTTCGGTAGTTATATGCGGATTTATGCTTACTGTCTGTATGGTTAGGGCCTTTATTATTTAAAATAGTGCATATAATATTCCAGTTTTATCTTTGATGCTTTCTTTCAAATGGCTAATATCATTAGATTTTCTATTGGAACTCTTATATTATATTCATGTTAGTATAGTCCCAGTGGTCATGAGCTTCATATTGTCTAATTCTCATATTTAACTTGGCTAACACTTTATCTTTTTAGATTATGCCAAAAGAGAAAAGTTAAGGATGTGCACTTAAAATTTTGATCAAAGAACCTTAGTCCTTGTGATCAAATTATATTGTTGATTGCATGAAACATGCTGAACCTATCAGGTTCCTACACTTATCCATCTATAGGGTTACAATGAATAGAAGGCATGTTCCTAAACTTATATGAGATATAACATTTGCAAGGTCAATATTATTGATCAACGTAGTTCTTATGCTAAAGATGCACATGGGTTTATCATCATCTAAAATAGAAAATTTGTTGATTAGAGTTTAATTAGTTTTGATGATTGATAAACAACTACAAAAGAACTAGGTCCTGGGAGATACTAGTTATATGACTAACAAGATTGCAAAAGTGTAATGCAAATACTAAAAGAAATCTGACCTCTTGGAGAAACTAGTTATCCTTAACTGGGTTGCAGAAGAACTTTACAGATATTAAAAGAACAAGTCTGTAAGTGACTTTTAATCAGAAATTATGAAGCGGATTTTAAGTACAAGTGAAATTTCTTGAGAAATTTGACTTATGAGCTACACATGTTGCATCAAAAATTTCATAACAATGAAATATTATTGCACTTGTATAAAAGGAAAGAGTTTTGCAAATAGAAGAAACGTGTGGAGGTCGAAATAAATAAGAAAACTAAGTTCAAGTAGGATTATATTTGTTAATCAAAATGCTTTGAGTTTTGGAGAACAAAGTGAGGAAAATTCAGCCATCACCACTCTTATATAAAACACCACGTTGATTCTACTGAAGCTCATGCTATTCAAACAGATTCAAATATATTTCTTACAAATAACTATCATTATGTGGAGTGCTTTGAGTGATTCTACCTTATTAACAGAGAACTTGTTCTAGAGGAAGTTGTTGCTAGTCATTGAGTTAGGTTTTTCATTACATTTCTAATTTTCCTCAAATATTTTACATAGTCTCGCCCATGGGTTTCTAATGAATTCCAACCATAACAACTTAAAAATACAAATAAAAGATTTTTGATTTTGAATTAAAGCTTAAAAGTAATAGTAAGATTACAATTTTATGATGATGATGAAGAAAATTTTTGTTAGAAACTTCAACTGATTGTATATTAGAGTTGAATGAATTAGCAAAAGTGGGAAAGGATATCAAAAACTCTTGAATATCTAATATCAATGAATTAGTTTTAAGTTGTATTTTATGTTTGCAAGGGAAGTTGGCTGCCATTTATAAATTGAATTTTGGTTATCAGGGTGTCAATTATTTTTAACAATGGTACGCCCGTATCAGTTTCCCAAAAACATATGAAAAAATCTTCATGCCACGTCTAAACTCTTGATGATTTTCTCTCTTTCTTATCTGCGTGGCTACAATTCGGACTTGACAGATGGACAAATTGAAAGGTGATATGTGGCAAAAGCGATATATCGGACATGAATCAACAAAAGCAGTTTATGATTTAATTTTTGAATATGATTGATGAGATAGTAATTTTTATTGTAATAAATCCAGATTGTTAATATTAGAATACCGGTGCTAAAAGAAGAGCCTTTCTAGCTCCAAAAATAAGAGAATGGACATGAGACACTAACGGGACAAGATGAGTTCGAGAATTCATCTGTTGTAGAAGAGTGTAAGAGTATCTCCGGCTGTTATTCAACAATATAATGAGCAATTAAAAGATTTTTTAAGAGCACGATTTTCGGATCTTGTTTCATGATATTTAGCTATAAATAGTGTCTTATCTTCTTGTTGGAGGACATCTAATTTTTACTTGTTTACTAGCAATACACTTATATTTTGCAATCTCAAGCTCTCAAGTGTTGCAATACAAAATGGCCCAGCATCCTTTTTTCAGTGACGCTATCCGCCAGCTGCATCAAGATTCAGGATGATTCAATTATTATTGTTTAATTTTTTTTATTTATTTCTTAAGTTCTATTGTAAAATATATTTTCTAAGAAAGTAGATTTATCACAATCTAGTTATTTAATTATCACAGTCATATTTTCATAAATCAGGTTGATTTAAGGGTAAATACTATCATTATATATGTTTAACCCCTGGTTAAGTGAAACAAATAAGAAATAGAACAGCTATACTCCAACAAACTTTGTCTAATTCATTGCACTTGTTTTATCACAAAAGCACTCGATCGACAGTTTCAGAATCTAATTGAAATTCTTTTTAGTGGAAAGAAAGTAGTTTAATTTATTATATATATATATATATATATATATATATATATATATATATATATATATATATATATATATATATATATATATAAGTTCATTTGACCAATTACATATATAATAACAAATACTATGTGGGCCCAAATAAGAGAAAATTATTGGCGTCCATTAACATTTGTTTATGCCCAGTGAGTTTGTAATCTATCTAGTAAATTGAATTGCATGTAGAAAAGATAAATTTTGGGTCAAACTCCTTCGCAACAAAAGCAAAAAATAATATAGTTTTTTCTTCATAAAATTACTCAATTAAATATATTATAAAAGTAAATTTTATATGACAAAATAATTTAATTGTTTTATGTCATGTATACATGAATCCACAAATAAATAAAATTTATAAAAAAAAACTATTTTTTATACTCAATCCACCCACCCACAAATTAATTTGAGGTTTTATTTAAACCTTTTCATGAATATTGTATATGTCATTATTAAAACATAAAACGGACTGATCTTTGATGGAAATGACTCGTAAAAACATCTAAAGATAATAATGATACTAACAACATAGATAATATTTATATTTAGGGCTTGGTTTAGAATGGTCTTTTATATATGTATTTGTGTTGTTTTAGTCCTTTATATTTATTAAAATTGAGTATTGTATATGTTATTATTAAAACATAAGACGACATGATATTTGAAGAAAGTGACTCGTAAAAATTATTTGAGATATTTAAACTGAGTAAGCCACCGAAATAGACTTCTGTGTATTTATTTCACCTAATTCGTACAAGAAATAATTAAATACTTCTTTCGATCCTTAATTATAGAAAATAGTAAGTGAGTAAACATTTACATTTCATTCGAACTTCTAGAAACAATTATTGTTATTGAAATCACATAATTAATAATTTTTTAAATGGTATAATTAGGGCAAAAATTATTGGAGAAAAATCTTATATTGACTTATTTTTTCAGTTTAAATAACATACATGTATATTTTTTACGAGCTAATTAATTTCATCAAAGGTATATAACTACTACTTTGTTATAAATATATTATAAAAAAGAAGATCTACTTTGAATAGTTTTAGATGAAACTTGTTTTGACGTGTGGGTGGGTGGGTTGGGTATAAGAAATGAGATTTCTTTTTATATTTTATTTATGTGGGATCCATATTAATATGGGCAAAAAAAAATAAATTATTTTGTCATGTCAGATTTTCTTTTATAATATATTTAGTTTAGTGATTTTGTGAGAAAAAAGCTATAAGTTGAGTGGTTTTATTGATATAAATCAAAATTCAATAACTTTGCAATATAAATTCTCCTAATTAAATGACCTTTTGAGATATTAACTCAAAATTTTTCACAGCATAAATCTTCAACTAAAACATCGTTGAGTGCCGGCAAGTATAGATCAACAACAAGGTTCTATGGCCTTTATGATATGTTTCATTCAGACTTATGAACTACATGACTTTTATGATTTGATAAGAGAGCCACACATTAATATTGTAGTATTGCGCCCTTATATTACGTTAGTGCCGACAAAATAAGCCCATATTTTGATAACCTGCCCAACCCGCTCATATTTTAATGGGTTGTTTGCGTGGCTTTTTAGATGGGTAAAATTTAGGTTTAAGCCCATATTCAACCTATAGAAATTTTTGTATTCATGGGTAAAATATGGGTTAGCTTAATTGGTTAAGCTTCCAACTTTTATTCACTCAAAATTCATGATATCACAAAAGTTTCTATACCGGAGTCGGAGTCGAGGGTCGGGATCAAGATTGGGCCGGTGTCGGGGGCCAGGATCTGGGTTGGCATCTGAGTCAGGGTTGAGGTCGGGAATCGAGGTCAAGGGTCGGGGTCAGGGTCAATGTCAAGATCGGGAGTCAGAGTCGAGGGTCGGGGACGAGGTCGGGAGCCGAGATTCGAGAGTCGGATTCGGGGGTAGGGGTAGGGGTTGGCGTCTGGCTCGAGGTTGGGAGTCGGAGTCAGTTCGAGGTCAGGGTCGAGGGTCGAGGTCGGGAGTCGGAGTCGGGGGTCGGGGTCAAGATCAAGGTTGGGAGTCAGTGTCGGGGATCAGGGTCGAGGTTGGGTTGGGGTCAGGGGTCGGTGTCGAGGTCGAGAGACGGAGTCGGGAATCGAGAGTCGGAGTCGGGGTCGGGGTCTCCTTTATGATACAATAAAGCTAAATAAAGTATTTTCAAGATTTCTCACATTAAAAAAACTAAAGTATTTTCCAGATATTGTATTCTAAAGTAAGTACTATTTGCTCATGAAAATATGGGTAAACATGTCTTTTACCCACCTCATTTGTTATCCAACCCATTTTTACCCATATTAAATATGAGCGGGTTGAAACAATACCCATATTATGTTGACCCATTTTCAGCCAGTCCAAATTTGACCCAACCCACCCATTTGCCACCACTATGTTACGTCGATTTGATAACTTGTGAATCATTATTTATATTTATTATTAAAATGACCTCTAATTAAATAATTTTATTAATTATTATGTTCAAATAAATTTAAATTACATATTAAATACTTTTTAAAATATTTCACGATCGTCAAAACTCAAAGTAGACATGATAGACATCATTATGTTATAGAAATCATAAAAATCATATAGTTCATGAGTATTGATCCTAGCCAACAGCAACCCAATAGTCATGTATTAATATTATAGTGTTCCGACCCTATCTATAAATTTTATTATGTGCGAAACATGCCAAGTCATACTTGTGTGAGAGCATTCATTTTATGACAAATAGGTTGGAGTGGATCTCACTTTTCATATAATAAAAAATTCAAGCCCTTTTTCCTTGGCTAGTTTCTCTTCTTCTGTATCTTCTTTTTAACTACTATAGAATTGAATCAATATTTTCTATGAGTAATTAATCCTTATTTTATCATTTTTTTTAATTTTCTATTTTAATGAGGTAAGTTAAAATTGAAACAATTGTAAAACTTGGATAATGAAATTCAAGAATATTTGGATAAATTTTACTAGAGATCATCCAACTCTAAGTTTATTATATAAAAATTACTTTCTTATTTTTTTGGTGACACAAAATTAATATTAATTTAAAATTTATTACAAAAAAATTATTTTTATTTTATTTTTTATCACATAAAAGCATTCTAGCTTTAAAGTTTATCACATAAAAATTATTTTATTTATTTTTAGAAGGTGTTAGAAGGTGTTTATGGAATTTACCATACAAATGAGTATATAAGTAAGGAAAAAACAGTCAAAATTTTATTTAATATTAATAATGGTGTGTTAAAATTATTATAAAAAAATCAAATTAAGAAAAACAGATGTAATATTGTACACCTCCAACGAGTTTTGTGTTATGAAGCAAAATGCTAAGGGATGTTTCTAAAATTATCCTGAATGTAAATAGCTTATTTTGGAGCATTATGCCGTATTTTCGATATAAATATCAAAATTCAAATGAATTTATTTTTAGTTAACTTGGTCAAAGTTGAATAATTTTTAAGTAGAAAAAAATAAAAAAGTGTGATAAATTTTAAAGTTGAATGATCTTTATGTAAAAAAAATATATTAAAATTTTAAAAGATTTGTGTGAATAATTTTAAAATTGAGTGGCTTTTTATAATAAAAAAATAAAATAAATTTTATATGATAAATTCAAAATTAAATGATGAACTTTATTGAAACATATTTTAAAGAATTATGATCCATGTATAATAAAATTTGTTTTAAAATTTTTGATAAAATACTCATACAAAAAAAAAAAAAGGAATAAGACAAGAGAAATCAAGGAAAAAAATAAATTGGAAAGAATGAGAAAAATATAAAGTAGAATGATACGGTGGATCCCCATTATAAAACCAATTAAATAATCTTACTACATGATTAATAATTGTCATTAGTCACCCAATATAACAATTATAGTTGCACTAGATTTTAGAATTAAGAAAAATAAAGGTTTAGTTTTATTTTGAAAAAAAAGGTTAATATGGTCTTTTTAATTTTTGTGGCCATATTTGGGTTACAAAATTGTGGTCATTTAACAACACCCTTTACAAATTTATATCTCTATATCTATATCACATAAAAATGGGGTAGAAATATCAAAATAAGCAGTGGCGTAGCCATATACAATAAAGAGTAGTCGATTAAATACCTTTCAAATCGAAAAATTATATAATGTATATAAAAAATTATACAAAATATAAGCCAAAAATTACTTTTCATACATATATATTAGATCTTAAACTTATTTAATAAAATTTCTGACTTCGCACTACTGCACTACCACACAATAATAAGCCACTTGACACTTTAGGACAATGCTAGAAAAAAGGTACATAATTTTACTTTAGAAAAAAACAATTACACAATATTTTGTAAATCCTTTTTTAAAAATAAAACAAACTTTTATATATTTATTCATATTTTATTAAATAAAAATTAATATTCAATAATATTATGTCAAATTATAAGTTAATTAATAAGTCTCTCAATTAATATAAAAATACTAACTATCTATGAGACAATAACTTTAATCAAATAATAAAAAGATGAAAAATAAAAATAATTTTGAAAATATAAGAGAATAAGACTTATTTAAACTTGAGATAAAAATAAAAATAAATTCTGATAGCTTTTATATAGATAATATCGCATGTAATTATCTTGACAATTGAAGATAAAATTTAAAAGTTTATGTTGTAAATAAAAGAGAGAAAATTAACTACTAATTGCACTTAATATTACAACAATAATTATAAAAATAATAGTATATTTTATAATAATTTAAAATCATAATTAGGGAATTTTCAATTAAGAGTGAGTAATTATTTTAATTAAAAATAAAAAAATTCTTTAAAGCAATTCAAATTAAATGTTGATTATATATTTTATTATTTGATAATTGATTCAAATGTCAATAACAGCTTCCTTTTTCAAATAATTTTTGAAACGGAATTATTTGTAATCTCACTATCTCTTGCAAAGTCTCCATATAGGTAACTATAAATTATAATTCAAAACTTATATTTAAATTAAAAATTTCTTCTAAGATACGTTGCATAGAAGGATAAATTACAATTTTAATTTTACAAAAAAATTACTAATTTAAATTAATTATTAGCAGACATCATGTTTTATATACTAAAAATTAGTCAACAAATTTTTTTTTTTGATTTTATATTTATTCAAAGCTATAATTTAGAATCACATTACTTGAATTATGGGTACACTATTTGAAAAAAAAAGTTAATAAGATATTATAATTGATAAAAAATGTATTAAAAAAATAATAAATATAATGTGATGCTATTTGTCTATTTAATTAATTTAAACAATAAGATAAAGCAATAAAAATACTAAGCAAAAAAATTAAGTAATAAATAACACAATAACGATATATAAAGAACGAAAAGACATAAATATAGATAAACAAATTGATATAAGAATATAGAAGTATAAATTTATTTCTATTTAAGATGAGAATAAGTTTAAATTAATATTACTCACAAAATATTATTAATAAATTTAGATAATTTTTTTTTTTTTGAGAAATATTGAATTATATAATGTCGAATGACAAGCTAATAAAGAAAAAGGTCCCAATCAATACTAAAATACTAACAATGGATAAAATAACAGTATACAAAGAATAAAAAAGATGAAAAAAATGAAATAAGTTCATTTTCAAAATACAAAAAGATAAGACCTATTTGAACTTGAGGTAATTTTTAAATTATAATAATAAATAAAAATAATTCAAAAAAAAAGATAAAAAATTTAAAATAAAATTAAAAATCTTATGTATTTATCTTGACAATAAACCTAAAATTCAAAAGTTTGTGTGGTAAATAAATGATAAAGGAAATTAATTACTAATTGCACTTAATAATAAATAATAATTATAATAATAAGAGTAGATTTTATAATTATAAATGGACTTTATCTATTAATGTAATAAAGTACTAGAAAGAAAAAAGATATTAATTTGACAGATGATTGAATATTTTCTTAATTATAGGGCATTTGTTTTTTTTTTATCATGTTATATTTTTGAGTTTTTCTATCTTATTTATGATATTTGAAATTTATTAAAATGATATTTGATGATTATATTTATAAAATTTATTTTCTTTAATTTTATGAAATTTTAGTATTGAATATATTTCATTGATGAATAATATAATAATTAGATATTTATTAATTCAATATATTTTAATTTATTTAAGCAAAAAAAAGTTAAAATTATAATGTTTTTAATAAAGCCCGTGCATTACACGGATACTACACTAGTTAAATTATTAAAGAGGAAGACATATAATTTATTTGAAGAGTCTCAATGATAGTAACTCCACCAACAAATACTTTTCTGCCTAAAATGTATATCAAATTCTTTGCATGGATATAATTAGTTATATGTACTGGTTGCAAATATTTTTTTTACAATAATAATTATTTTAACTTGTGATAATAGGTTAGTTAATATTTCGATCAAGGTATCAATTAATTATTATTACACTGATTTATTTATAATTATTTTATATGTGATTTGATTATATAAATATCTTTTATATTTAGCCTTTTATTTTGTACAATAAAAAATAATAAAAAGTTTTAACTTCGTTTATAAGTTACATTAATTAAATCCTTCAGGAGTAAAATTTTCATTTTCTTGGTTTTCTTTTCTCATACCGGCCAGCAAATCTTCAGCCTGCCGATGGCCTTCATTTGTCACAAAATCTGGGCATTGATTGCCTCTCTCCACGCATGA
Organism: Datura wrightii; assembly: GCA_035772735.1. NCBI lineage: Eukaryota > Viridiplantae > Streptophyta > Magnoliopsida > Solanales > Solanaceae > Datura > Datura wrightii. The sequence goes on along the minus strand of JASDFA010000018.1, from coordinate 167,613,126 downwards.
GTAATAGTCACTGTGGAATTTCGACAGAATCTTCAATAATTTTCTTTAATTTAGACTATTTTTTATATAATTTTCTTTAATTTAGTCATTGTGGAATTTTGACAGGTTTCTGTCTTGGATCTGCGACGCACCTGCAAACAGCGGATTTTCACCTGCGTTTCGCAAAGTTAGATCAAGTAAATCCGTCGAAATTTAAAATTTTCAAACGGTAAATTTTTGAACAGATACTGTGAACAGGTATGTCTACACTTGTTGATACCCAGTCATGGCTATATATTCCAGGCTTGGCCTCAGATTTTTTTTTACGAACTACAACAACGAAAAATTACATATCTCAAACAGCGAAAAATATTTTTCTCTCCTCTTCAGTCTCTGCATAAAAGTTTCAAAAAAAAAAAAAAAACTGTAAGTGTCAAGTGTGATTCTACTCTGTTATTTGAGTTCGTTAGAGTTCTCTAATTTTCATTGCCGCTATTACAGAAACGGTCTTTCATTCTATACTAGGAGGTAATAACCCAAACCTTAAAAACAATGAGGGAGTTATAATTCCTTAAGGACACACAAGAAACTTGTGGGTTCCGAATAATCTTTTCTACTTGTTCTACATTTCTGTTTTAAAGATTGCTTTTATTCTTTCATTAAAAAAATAGAAATTGATTATTTATAAAACTGCTCTAAACATAGATAGCAACAAGGAGGCGGCAAAACAATTAACATGCCTAGCTATAGAAACTTGTCGAAGATATACTTCAACAATTTCCCTAGAAAAATCTCTAATATGCTTGCAGATAAGTTCTGTTAGTAAACATATCTTTATCAATCAGAATTTTGTTTCTTTATCAATCCGATAACCCTTGTTTATAGGTTGATTTTGAGAATACTTACTCCGAATCATGTTAGTCACAAGATCATTTGAGTTTATTACTAGTTTAAATTCAAAATTTTGCAAACATTGCCAATTTTGTCTCTCTACATTGCCAATGTCTAAACCACGTTTTTTTTTGTTCCGACGGACAATATCCCAATTGACAAGGTGTACTTTTTCTTTTTTCTAATGTATATCTTCTGTATCACTCCATAGCAAGTTCCTTTTAATTCGATTTATTTTCATACATACCCTAATAGGTAGAGCATATAAACATTACATATGTTGGTAGGACATTAACCACAAAATTTATAAGAACGGTTCTGTCTGCAATAGATAAAATTTTGGCTTTATTTCCAAATAATTTGAATCTTTGCAATGATATAAACAATCTGGGATGAAGCAACTCTAGAGGTAAAGAGAGGAACACTTAGATACTTGTCCAAGTCATTTGTTAAGGAATATTCATTCTATGACTAAGATCAAGGGCATTACTTCTGGAGATATTAGATGAAACAAATAGTTTAGACTTGAAGAAGTTTATAGAATGTCAAGACATTGACATGAAATTCATGTATCGTCTCTTTGATGATATCACACACCTCCGATCTCAGATGCCTTAGGAGAAGATCGTTTGTGAAAAATTGGTGGGTAACGCTAGGTCCACCTCTGGAAGCTCTAAGACCAATACAATCCTTATCTAGATTTCTCGCTATAATCATATTCAACAATCTTTTCACATATAGTACAAAAAGATAAGGGGATAAAGAGTCACCTTGTTTAAGTCCCTCTATCCATTTCAAAAGAAGGTAAAACCTCCTCGTTCCAAATGATTGAAGAATTATCCCCAGAAACACAATTCATTATAAGATCAATAGTTGAAAGAGAAAAATTATAATCCACAAGAGTTCTTTGAAGAAAGTCAATTTTAGTTATCATACTGTCAGTCTATCCTTTGTTATGCCTCAAGAAATTAAGAATCTCTTGTCTAATGATAATATTGCCAAATCTCAACTGTTATATGTATAATAGGTAACATATACATCAATTCCTATAGTTGGTCCGATTACTTTTTGTGAAAGTTGCAGGCAGACTTTTTTAGATACGTAATGTCGGATGAGAAGGACATCTAAAATTAAAATCCTAAAAGAAACAATTCTAATTTGAGGACAATGTGCATAAAGGTATTGTCTGTATTTTTCTAATAAAATAACTATAATTATATTCTTTTTTTTATCTACAAAAATTGTAAGATGAAAGAGGAATAATAATACAAAGACAGTGAGGAATACAACTTCTTAATTACATAAGCTAAACATAGGTTCAATGATGAGATTGAGTCCAATTATTTTGATCTTTCGAAAGCTTTTTCATAGGGAACAAAGAAACTATCTTTTTGCGTCTCTTCAAGGGACATTTCACTGTGTTTGCCCATCACTATCATATTGGCACCATGCATCAAAATCTAGTAAATATATACATGCGAAGGTGCTTTTATATTTTAGAGAAAACATATCCACTTTTTATAAATAATATATAGACAATATCTATCTTAAAGTGTGGCTTAGAAACTAAAGAAATGAGTAATAATCATTGGAGATTAGGGGTGTCTTTAGTACGAAGGAAAATCTTTGTCTACCAAAAAATAAGTTCAATTCTTATTTATTTTTTATTGAAAAATAATTATTTTAATATCTCAAAAAAGAATTATTATTTTGTTATATTTGCATTTATATTTTAAAATTTCTATCAAAGTTTGAATGACATTCATTATGTGAAATTTGGTCAATTATATAATGTTTTATCATTGATTTAGCTTTTAATGTTTGCTGTCAATTGATTGCAAAACAATAGCCTTAATGGCCTTGACATTGTACCGCTAGAGTTGATCCTTTCTCAACCTATATATTATTTTACTCCTAGTCTTTTCTCAACAAACAAATTTCTTCTTATTTCATTTTTTTTAAGCGCTGGGTTTTTTATTCTTCCAAAATCTTTGTCAGATTTTGACTCTTAGTTATATAGTAGAAGAGCTTGTTGAGTCGTGGGAGATATACCTACACTGGGTGAAATATTCTTAAAAACAGTGTATTTGACACGGTTCAAGCTACGAGAATTTCCGTGATTCACAATGTTTTTCAACAAACTTAAGGATAATTTTTTTGTGAATTATGGAAACAAAACATACACCATTTACTTGATCTCACTAATCAAGCTTTAAAGCTGTCCAAGCTACAACTAAAAATTGAGAACATAGCTAATGAGCCAAGAAGATTTAATGGAGTTTGGTCCTGTTGTTTCTTATGACGCAGCCGTATATTTGGTAGCACAAACAAAGCTTTTAGATGTGGGTTAGTGGCGTGGTTATCGATTTTGTTTTTGAAGGTAATATTGTATCATTTACATTTAATGTAAATTGCGTTTCTGTCGTTATAAGGTATGTCGACATGCTCAAATTTATATTATTTTTTAATATTTGAGAAACATGATTACTTTAAACTCAAAATCAATAATAAAGCTTTTGAAAAAAGAGTTGAAAAAGTTGACAATCCTGCTAAGCCAAAAACTGATTTGGATGAAGCAGATGATATTATTATTGTGGTCGATTCCCAACTGAATATTATGGTCAATGTGAGTGACTAGGTGAAAGGCTTTGTGTGAACAAAAATAATTTTATGGGTTACACCCGAGTCAATAGAGAAGAAAATTTGTTTATCTTCGTGAATGAAGAACTACTCAAGTTTTTGGAAAAAGAAAAGGTTTGCTTAAACTCCCATTTGAAAAAAAATATTGGCTTTAATTGAGATTTCATGTTCCTAATTGTCACGACCCGAACATAGATTCGGACCGAGACGCGGAACCTAGAACCACGAATGGCTCCAAGTCGACCCACAGAATGAACATAGCAGCTAAAGAGCATACACTAAACGGAAACTGATAAAATAAACATGAATAAGTGGAAATCTGCATATATAATGATCATAGACAGAGTTAACCCTAACAAAGCAAAAATCCTACATATCCTTTGAAAGGCCTCTAACATAACTGAAGAGCTGATGGGATGACACTCCCAACTAGCTCACTAAAAGTCTGAAAACTGAAAGTAACACAACTCAACAATCTGAAGGTCCCCAAAGAATGAGGACTCACCAACAAGAAACTGAATTGAGCTAGGGAGACCAGCTAACGATGGAACTGAGTCTGAGCATCTGAATTTATATCATGAAACGATATAGCATAGAGTATGCAGTCAGTACTTGGAATGTACTGAGTATTTAAGGTAAGTAAAACAAGCTGAGTAAGTATAACTGAAATCATACATATAAATATAAATAGTAAGATCATGAGAGTAGGGATTGCATGTTGATATTTGGAAACATGTCTAATCATAATTGAATCTCGTATTTGAATAGAATAACCCAAAGCTAGGAATAAAATCATATGGCTTGCCATATTTGAAATCATACGTAAAACCTTATAAACTGATCATTGGGTCAAACTTGTTGAAAACATAATATCATAAGTCAAAAACATGCATAACTGGAATCACGAAGAACAATGGAAGGGATCGTCTTAACCGACAGCATCATGATAAAGCTTACATGATACCCTATCTATCTCGCTCAAGTGGGTAGAGCCGCACTAATCTTGCCAAGTCAAGGAATGATACTTGGTGTGATATCGCTAATAAAGACCCCGTAGGGTTAACTATGAATATATGCCTATGGTGGCATGTAGTTCTGAGACCTCAGAGTTTACCTGAACACCAGGCCTACTCGGTGCTAGACACTACTCCCAAAAACATACACATGAAGGCTCATATAGTTATCATGAAATCATACATGAAGTTCATGGGTTAGTGTCATGACCCAAGCTGAGACCCCAGACCGAGACACGGGATCTACAACCACGAATGGCTCCAAATCGACCCATGGCATGAACATAGCGGCTAAAGAGCATAAACTAGTGAAAATTGATAAACTGAACATGAATAAGCAGAATTCCACACACATAATAATTATAAACCGAGTCAACACTAACAAGCTGAGTTTCTAAACATTGTCTAAAAAGCCTTCAACATAAATGATGAGCTGATGGGACAACATCCCCAACTAGCTCAACAAAAGTCTGTAACTAAAATAACGAAATAACAAACTAAAATGAGTGTCAGGACTCACCAACACTAGCTAGCAAAACTGATACAGAAGCAGGACTAATGGCGCCACTAAATCTCATCTCTCGAACCTGTATCATGAAATGATACAACGTAGAGTGTGCAGTCAGTTCTTTGAATGTACTTAGTATTCAAGGTAAGTAAAACGGACTAGTAAAATACATAAGAGTTCATAAGAGTAGGATATTTCAAACATGAAGTAATAATCATAGCTTAAACATAAGGGCTCAAGATTTTCAAAACCATTCATGAACTAGTCATTATCATATTCATAAGAGAAACCTTGTAAAAACATAACTTGAGCCAAAATATCGTAATCATGATCATGCATAAAACATAAGGAACAATGGGAGGACTCGTCTTAATTGACACTATCATGATAGAGCTTACATGATGTCCTAACTATATCAATCTAGTGGGTAGAGCGTCCCAGGCTTACCAGGCAAGGGACGTAAATAGCGTGATATCACTAATGGGATCCACCTAGAGTCCATAAATATAAAATTACGTTGGCGCGTAATTCGGAGACCATGGAGTTTGCCTAAATGCCGGGCCTACTCGATGCTAGACACTGCTCTAAAAATCATGCACATGAAGGCTCATATACTAATCGTGAAATCATGCATGAAATTCATGGATGGTTAAATCATAACACACTTGATCATACTTGAAATACATGATTAGCCATGAAAGAAGGGCCTTCGAGTTAGCCAAAATCATAAACTCATAAATCATGAAGAACATACATGCTTGAGAAATCATCATACTTGATATTCATAAATTCATGAAGAGTACTTGTAGAAAATCATATTATAAATCATAAATCATAAATTAGGGCTTATGAGAATCAACATCATAATAGAATCATAACTTAACTTTTTCATGAAGATTGCATAATTGGGCATGACTTTTTAAAATTTGAAATCATAAATTAATAATCAAAATAAATATATAGTCTGTCCATAGATCTTAAAATATACTATGAAACATGAAGGCAATTGACCTATAAATAAATCATATAGAATTTCATGAAAGTTGGGATAAAACCCCAATAGGATCACACTAGAATCAACACTTGAATTCATGAGCTTGAGGAGAAATTTGGGTATGAGAGTGGAAGAAAACTCTCACTCATGGCCTGCATACCTGGGCAAAACTGATTCTTATCTTGCTTGGAAAGCCCAAGAGATTTGGAGGAGAACTGGAGGGTTACTAAGCTTGATCTTCAATGGAACCCTCTAAACTAGGATGCATGGGAGTTGAATGAGTTAGAATCGGTTAAATTCCCCTAATACACTCCTTTAGGGCTTAAAATGATGTATTTTAGAGCTTAGGAGCTTAGAATTTATGGAAATATCCTTAATGAATTCACAGAAAAAACTAATCTGTCACTATCACGAATCGTACCACGAGTCGTACAATCCTCTTACAACTCGTGATTGATGTTGCCCAAATTACACCTCGTGAAGGAGATATAAAGCGGTCGATGTCAAATATGAACCCAACTAGGGTTGCGGTCGAATCCCACAAGGAATATGACAAGAACTTGAGTTAGTGCGTTTAGCTAATACTATTGGCTTACTTATTTCCTAGAGGGGAAAGATTCAAAACACAAAATAATAAACAAGAGTAAAGACTAGTAATGTTTAAATCAATTTTGGTTGTTTTCAATCAATAAAGTGACTAGGATTGTGTTCCCCATGACTTCATAACCACAAGGCTTTTACACTTGTGATCTATTCCGATGTTTAGCATGCAATATGGGTAAGTTAAATTCACCTAAATGGTTGGTCCCCTATCTAGATGATTATCACCAAACAACTTGGTCCGTGTACGGGTGTATGATTAATTAACCCTTACCCTTAATGTCAGATTAGCTATTCTCGGACAAGGTCAAGCTATTAGATGAGGGCTGATAGCCCCAAATATCCGTTGTTAGTCCATTTTTCCATTCATCACTCCCTTGATCCGGTAAGTAAGAATAAGGCAAATTTCAACATTTGCAACCATTAAGAAATAATTAAAACGAAGGAAAAAACAATACATGTATAAACCCCGTTTAAGAATCACTAAGTATTTTTACCTATGTGTGTTAATTCATCATGGTTCCCGCAATTCTAGTTATGGATTTAGCTACTCATACTTGTATGATCACAATTACAAAATAAAGAAAAAATCATAATTGTAACTTATAATGATTCGTAGAAGAAAACCACATGAATTGAGTAAAAAACCAAAATCGATGAACAAAACTTCAATGTTTTTTGATTCCTAAAATCAAGAATAAAATTACAAACTTTATTTCTTGAACCAAAAATGATCGTTAACAACACTAAAATCTACATGAAAAGTGGTAAAAATAAGCTGTCCTCAAAAAATAAACCTAAACAATGTATTTATAGTTCTAAACAAAACTTTTTCTAACTAAAAATGGACTCTAGGTCGGCAGTGGTAACGGGCCAAGTAACGACTCATTGGGTCTCACAACGAGTCGTGGCCAATGAAGTTGAGTCGTCCTCAGCAATTTGTCCAGTCCTGGTGACGACCTAATGACTCGTTAGGCCTGGGCACGAGTCGTTCGGTCCCTCATGGCCATGGATCACCAAATCTTCTAGTGCACTTGAAAGATGGTCACAGTGTTTGATGACGAGTCGTCACTTCACTTGACGACCCGTTAGGTCTCTTGTTGTCTTCCCTGGGCATTCTTCAGAATTTTTCCTCCTAGTCTCCATGATTGTCATGATGACTCATACCAAATGTAACGAGTCGTGCCTTCAACTCGTTAGGTGCACTAATTCTTATTCATAAAATACCTGACCTTCTCCACGACTCCAGGACGAGTCGTTCATTGAGACTACGACTTGTGATTTGGGTAGCAGCCTGCATTTTGGTCCAATTTTTCCTTACTTTGCCCATTTCACGTTCTGGACCTGTTTTCCTACAACACTTAACACAAACACATCATATCTACATAAACCTACCTAAACTTTGCATATTTTCTTGGTTTTAAGCGTCAAAAGTGACGTAAAATCACGACACATCAACACCCTCAACTTAGAGCTTTTACATGTCCTCAGGCAAAAAATAAAATAAAATAAAACTAACACGAAGCTTCAATCAAATGAACTTTAGGAAACTTACGACAGTCACACAAATCAAATTTTCTAGCCCCTCCTTTATCATACAAAATCAAATTATAATGTATATGTAAAATTTCCAACCACGATATAGAGGAATCGAAACATGGCAATACATTATCACTTGCAACCATACACATAATTCTATAATACTGACCCAGACAGTTTGCAGACGATTTTGTTGATCAACTGCTCTCACCTCAAAGAAGACCCACTCTATACACATCTGTATATGATCATATCAATATATTCCTCTTGGGACTAGGTAAAGCACACTCTCTCTCAAAAAGAAATTCTAACTGTGCGCATGCAATACCATAAGCTTGCCTTTACTTTCAATACCTTAATTTTCAGACGGGTTAACCAGGATCACTATAGGACTTTTTAAGCTTGTAATGTAGGCTCAGGTTTGAGTATGGTATATATGGGACTAGTAGCTTAACCCTCCTTGGCACTATACACACTTTGGTTCCACTCTTAACCTTCTTTTCACATTTTCTTCCTTTTTCATTTGCTTTCTTCTTCTTTTACTTTCTTTTGCAACTATCAGTGCGGTGTTCCTTCTTTCAAGTATTCATTACTTTCATTCTTTTTCCTTTTTGCTCTTTTTCTCTTTAACAATTTTTTTTCTTTTCTTTTCTTTCATTATGCACACCGCACTGTCTCTTTCATTTTCATTCCACCCTACTCTTCTTAATCACCTCTATGATAGCGACCCTCAACTTAGGCAATTTGCCTGAGTTGAGGTTCACAGTGTCCAAGGAGGGACCAGGGCCAAAACATGTTCATTTTAATCAAAACAGGAAGGTGAATTGGTGTTAACAAAAAGAAGGGTCAATTTAAGCTTAAAATTTGGATCAAAGAATATTTATTTCCATTTGGTAGGTCTTTTAAGGCTAAAGTGGACTATTCATAAAAAATGGCCTATGATACTTTTCTAGTTTTCCATCCTCTACCTCGGTACGACTGGCCAGTCAAGTTCTAGATTGACACACACAACATAATTTAACTATTAAGTCTCACTCACACATTGCATAGGTCAACATCGTCACTTCTACTAACTACTAGTTCAGGTACAGTCATACAATGGTAAACATGTTCACAGTTTTAATGCCATGCAAAGATTCACAAAGGTTATACTTGTCGATTTTAACACACACACATAAAAATTTTAGGAGGGATATAACATTATCAGTTCAAACAATTTCAAAAATTCATGATATTGACTACCTTAAGTTCACCTAATTTTCTTTCGACTGACACAAAAAAACACAAAAACATAAAAACCTAAATGTGCCGGTTCTACTAGATAAGGAACATTCAAGGGAAAAGATATTCGGCAAAAAAAACCCTCGGGTTATGTTTAGCAAAAATACACAGGTATCCCTCCCCACCCATCAACAAAAGCATGCATCGTCCTCGACGCATTTATAAAAATAAAACATGGAAATAGGGAAAATACCTGTGCAACCTAGGCGTCTATGGCCAGGTCAGTGGAGTGTGCAGATACACCTCCAGTGTAATCTCCTGTACCACCGGCCTGACCGGTGCATTCTTAGAACCTACTGAGCTCGTACCTTCTCCACAAGCTCTCACTGCCTCAACTGTGGCCCTCTGTCGAGCCTCATCTCTGGATAACTGCAGCGTTGCCTCCATCTCTCTCTGCTCTCCCTTCTGCTCATGGAGTAGAGAATCATCCGCATCAAAACTTGCCTCCTCATGAGTCCGTTTGCTCTTATCTTGCGCCATCAGCTCCTCAGTGATGAAGTCAACTATTGGTGGTAGTTCTTCCTCTCTTTTTTCATCAATCACTGGAAGCACGGGTGGAGGGATCGCAGCTACCTGTCATGCAGACAACTCTCGCACCTCAGCTCGGAGTGCTGCTACCTCTGCATACCATCTAGCTAGCTCGGGCGCCTGTAACTGTGCAAGGCGCTCATCCATATGCCTCTCAAAGGCATCCAATTGGCCATGCACTAAACTAGAGAGCACCTCCAACTCCTTTGTAACCGATGGCTTTACTTGCTCCATTAATACCTTAACTTGAAGAGCCGTGTGTGTCTTCTATTTTTCAAATTTTGCCAGCTGCCTAGCCATGTCAGTCGGAAATTCTTGAGAAATTGTAACTAGGCCGGATGGAGAAGCACGTGAGGGTGCAACAGGTGTTCGAGGTTTGCTGCTGTGGATGAGGACTCTGGAACCTCAGTAGGTGCTGGAATGTCGGCTATATTTGTAGCCTCAAGCTGGCTACCAATCTTTATGGACTCCCTGGGCTCTGCCACAAACTCGATAAACAATGCAACCTTAGTCTGCATAGTGCTACTTAATGCCTTTTCCAATAAAGTCGATCTAGCAAATGCGGCAGACTGACTCCTCGCTCTCGATACTGGGTTTGTCTCGTCTCTTATCAACACGATATCGGTGATCTTATGGACCACAACTCGCTGATTAACTGATGGAAATTCTAGCACCTTTGACTCCTGATAGAGTCGATCAATGAGGCATGGAAAGGGAATGGTAGTGCTATCTACTATCACTCGCTCTCGAATCTTTTCAGCAATATATTGTAGAAAATTTATGGCGTACCCCTCTATGATCCTAGCTACCAGTGCAACTCTATTAGGTGAAAGAACATTATTATTGCTGGTCGGTACCAGCCTGTGCGGAACCAATGACCACCAGAATTTAGCTTGGAAGTTCAGTGTGGGCCTTTTTTATTTGTGACTCGATGCCATGCAACCACTCAACTAGCGGACCCCTTGTGGAAATGACGCGTGACAGCCAAGTGTAGTGCCTGATTTATTCTTCCCTGTTCAGCTTTTTGGTTTTGACTTTGTTGAGCTTAGACAGTCTGTGAAAAAACTCAGTTGTGTTCATTGGGGCATAATAGCCTGAACCATAGAACCACCTAGAGATGGTCCTCTTAGAGATGTCTATAAGTGTCTCCTGAACTAACACCTGCGTCAATGCAGGCCTCTTCTTCTTGGCCTCCCAATGACAGACATTGTAACGTGGCTGTCTAGGCGACATAAAACTCTCTAACCAGGCAAGGGCTGTAGCTCCCCGATGGCTTAGTTAATCACCCGAACCTGTATCTATCAAATAATGCCTGCAGCTTGGGGAGGTCCTTGAGCTCTGTGGTGACCAGTCTGGGCTCCTCATAGATGCTACTCTTTGGATGGCCTTTTTCATTCGGAGCAATGTCCTTGCTGTAAATGGCTCGTATACCGCGAACACATTATCACCTCACCTGTCGTGGTTGATCATTGGAAGTATTTGAAATCTCTTTCAACTCATCATTTGTGCTCCCCTTTTGGGCACGTGACTCATCAGCACCCTCTACATTTGCGGCAGCTGTGGTGCCCTCGGGAGAAATCAGAATTATGGCCCCAACATTCTCTTCGGCTCGACTCGATAGGTCTCTTGCAAGTGGAATAGGAGAATTAACTAGGGCTGTTGGATTTGTAGGGCATTGTGTCCTAGCCCTGGTGGATCTCCGCTCAAGCTCTTCTGAAACTTCATATTCTTTCAGTAAGCCACTCAACTCTTTGGAGGATGAGGGCTCATCCCTAAGTCTGCGATATGAGGGATGACTCTTCTCCGAAATATGTTTCTTGGCCGGACCCTTCTTTGGTGTACCTTTTGGTGCCATTGTATCTGTGGAATTATGATTAGTGTGTAAGATGAGATGAAGCAAAAATAAAATTTTAACTGTGTCCCTGCAGACAGGACAAGGGACTCAATGAGTCGTTGCCACTGGCCATGACTCGTGAGGTCACTCGTTTTCTACAGGTCAGTGTTTTTACTTTGTTGAACCAGTGGACTTAACGACTGGTCACAATGAGTCATTACTTATGGAAATGACTCGCTAGACCAGTCATAAGGTACACTGGTCTGCATCTTCCATTTCCCACTCAGAACGAGCGACACAATGAGTCGTGGGATGATACCACGACTCGTTATGTGGCTCGTGCTCAAGAGTTTCATTTATTGGGTTTATAGTAGTGGTGACGGGTCATGTAACGACTCTTTGGGCTTGCCCTTGTGTCGTTATATGAGATGTCATCACTGGTCTTATGCAAAACAATAATACCCATGTTCCATCTCAACGAAATTTATATTCTCGCAAGCACAGATCGTCATATTTATTAAAGGTCCCATGTTCAAATTCGCATACAAAGTCATGGCGCTAGGGTTTCATCTAAAACTCATTGTAGTGTTCGAATTCAAAATTGTAAGTGAGTAAAGTAAAGCTTGAAATAACTGAATACTCACAAGTTAAGAGCAGAGGAGGGATTTTAACTTGAGATTTCGATTGAATGTGGCACTTGAGCAGAATTGAGTGTGATCGTGTGTGTGTGAGTGCTTTTGTGTGAGAGATTGAGTGCTTCGACAGTGATCGTGCTCGTGTGAGAGATTGAGTGCGACTGGATGTGTGGTTGTGATTTTTGTGGAAATGTGCGATGATTTTGGATGAAGAAAAAGTGGGAAAATTTTTAGTTGGAAATTCAATTTAATTTCAGGTGAGAAACTTTGAGGGCATAATAGGTGATTTGTATGTTTAAAAATCAAATTACCTTAATTGGTGGATGGGTCGGGTCAGGTGGAAATTAGAATTAAAATGAACCACGACTCATATGAAGATTCGTTAAGTGAATCAACGAGTCTTTTGGTTTCTTCTTCAATTGAATAGTTTAGGATCTTACCTGGGACCTAACAACTCGCGTAACAACTTGTGGTGCTACCTAACGAGTTGTGGCATGAGTTGTAGGCCCTGAACTACAGTAGCTTCATGACGGGTCACTTGATGAATCATTGGGTCTCCCAATGATTTGTTATGTCGTTCATTGTCACCTTTTTTTGATTACTTCCATCTTTAATCCAGTAGACTTAACGGAAGACCCCACGATCGACTCATTTGGTCAACCGTTGTCTACACTGTTTTCTGTGGCAGTGACCATGATCCATTTAAAGAGTCCTTAAGTGTAATGATGACTCATTATGTACTTTTTGGCACCAACAACTCAAGTTCATATTTTTGGTTTCAGCTTCAGATTTCCCATCTTAATCACCTGTACACTTCAATACATGTAAAAACTATATTTATCTTACAATTACAACTTGGGTTTCCTCCCAAGAAGTGCATGGTTTAATGTCGCGGCACGACGCGGGTGTTTTGACTACTCAGACTTCACCAAAAAACCTCTATGTGTTTCCTTCTATGCAACGCCTAATTTAACGTCGCAGCACAATGCAAGTCCCCAGTTTACTCAGATTTCACCTAGAGCCCAGAGATCTACCAGCTTTATTTCTTCTCTCTTCCCCAAATATGTTTTCACCCATTGACCATTGACTTTAAATCGCTTTCCTTCATGGTTTTCCAGTTCAATTGCCCCATGGGAGAATACTTGAACCACTCAAAAAGGTCCCAACCATTTGGACTTCAACTTTCCAGGAAACAAGCGAAGCCTAGAATTGAATAGTAACACCATATCACTCGAGCTGAACTCTCTCTTCTCAATCTTCCGGTCATGCTGAATTTTCATCCTTAGTTTATAAATTTCAGAACTCTCAAAGGCTTTCAAACGAGATTCATCTAGCTTATTTAACTGATCAAGCCTCAAGTTTGTTGCTTCGCTCCAGTTCAAATTCAACTTCTTAAGAGCCCACATAGCTTTATGCTCAATTTCAACTGGAAGATGACATGCTTTCCCATATACAAGCTAATACAGAGACATACCTATAGGTGTCTTGAATGCGGTCCTATAAGCCCATAAAGCATCATCTAGCGTCCTAGACCAATCTGTCCGATTAGCATTTACAGTCTTCGCTAAGATGGTCTTTATCTCCTAGTTGGACACTTCAACTTTCCCACTAGACTGTGGATGATTGGGTGTTGCTACCCTATGTTTCACCCCATATTTTTCCAAAAAGTATAAAAAAACCAGTTGTAGAAGTGCGAACCCCCATCACTAATGATGGCTCTGGGAGTACAAAATCTGGCAAAAATATTCTGGTTCAAGAATGTTGTGAAACTCTTCCCTTCATTATTTGGAGGCGCAACTGCCTCCACCCATTTCGAAACATAGTCCACAGCAACCAGTATGTACTTCATCCCATTTGAGCTTACAAATGGTCCCATGAAATCAATTCCCCACACATCAAACAGCTCAATGACAAGGATGGGAGTAAGAGGAAGCTCATGCCTCCTTGATATGCCTCCTTGCCTTTGGCATGCATCACATGCCTTTGGAAAATCATGCACATCTTGGTGAATGGTTGGACAATATACCCACATTGCAGAATCTTGTGCACTGTGTGAATCCCGCTGTGGTGATCCCCAATAGGAGATGAGTGGCAGGCCTCCAATATGCTCAACATCTCCACCTCGGGTACGCATCTCTGAATCACCCTATCAGCGTATATGCATAATAAGTAAGGCTCATCCCAGAAAAACTTCCACGCATTAGACATGAACTTCTTCTGCTGGTGAAAATATAAGTTCTGTGGTATAACATCACATACCAGATAATTAGCAAAGTCTGCAAACCATGGGATGAGATCCTGTGAGGCAGCTAAAACCTGCTCGTTGGAGAATGCATCATCTATGTCAAGATCATCACGAAGTGTTGCATCAGCTTCCAATCTTGATAAATGATCTGCCACCTGGTCTTTGGTCCCTTTCCAGTCTCTTACCTCGAACTCAAACTCTTGCAGAAGCAGAATCCATCGAATCAACCATGGCTTGGCATATTTCTTTTCCATCAAATATCTCAAAGATGCATGGTATGTATGGACTATCACCTTAGTTCCAAGAAAATAAGCTCAAAACTTCTCGAATGCAAATACGACAGCCAACAACTCCTGTTCATCACAATGTAATTTTTCCGAGCTGCATTAAGAGCCTTGCTAGCATAATAAATAGGATGGAAAATATTTTCATGCCTCTAACCCAATATAACTCCCAGGGCCACTCCGCTAGCATCACACATAACCTCGAATGGTAAAGACTAGTCAGATACCACTATAATTGGGGCAGTGGTCAATCTCTCTTTTAGGCATTCAAACGGCTTTAGACATGCCTCATCAAAAACAAACTTCACTTGTTTCTCAAGCAGTTTACACAAAGGATGTGCAATCTTTGAGAAGTCCTTGATGAATCTCCGATAAAACTCTGCATGACCCAGAAAGCTTCAAACACCTTTCACAGAAATTGGAGGTTGTAGACTAGCAATTACTTCAATCTTGGCCTTGTCCACCTCAACCAGAAATCTTGTGCCCTAGCACTATACCTTATTTGACCATGAAATGACACTTTTCCCAGTTAAGCACCAAATTGGTCTCTTCACATCTCTACAGCACCTTGCTAAAATGAGCCAAACAATCCTCGGAAGAATCACCCACCACCGAAAATTAATCCATAAAGACTTCAATGGTGTCCTACACCATGTCAAAAAATATTGACATCATGCAACGTTGAAAAGTGGTAGGCGCATTACATTACTTGAATGACATCCCCTTAAAAGTAAATGTACCATATGGACGGGTGAAAGTCATTTTCTCTTGGTCTAAGGGGGCTACAGATATCTAATTGTACCCTGAATAACCATCAAGAAAATAGAACCATCCTCTACCTGAAAGTTGGTCTAACATCTAATCCATGAGTGGCATAGGAAAATGATCTTTTTGAGTCCAATGGTTCAACTTCCTATAGTCCATACATACTCTCCAACCAGTGACTGGCCTGAGTAGGAATGAGGTCATTGTTAGCATTTGGGACCACCGTGATTCCTCCCTTCTTCGATACACACTAAACTGGGTTCACCCATTTGCTGTCAGCAATAGGGTAAACCACACATGCATCCAACCACTTGATGATTTCTTTCTTGACTACCTCTTGCATAGGCGGATTCAACCTATGCTGATGCTCAATGCTCGGAATACAATTTGGCTCTAGCTGGATCTTATGAGTGAAAATACCGAATGAGATTCCAATAAGGTCTGCAATGGTCCACCCAATGGCTTTTTTATATCTCTTCAAAAGGGAGACCAAAGCCTCCACTTGCCATTCCTCCCCAAGTCAGCTGCAACTATGACCCCATACCAATGAGTGCATTCATAATATCCTCACCCCATGGATCTCCTCAGCACCAACATTCATCAACACTACTGCTAAGTCATCAAGAGTCACTAACTCCTCAATGGGCATAATTGGAAACTCAGGTTCCACAACATCAATTACTGAGACCACCCTCATGTCATTTGGCTGCTTCATGGATTGGCATACATTGAATGTCACCTCCTCATTGTTCAGCCAGAATTTCAACTGTCCGATTTCCATATCTATAAGAGCACATCCACTGGCGAGGAATGGTTGCCCCAAGATAATGGGGACCTCGAAATCAACCTCATAGTCCAAAATGAAAAAATTGGCCAAAAATATAAAATACTCCACCTTCACTAGAACATCATAGAGAATTCCCATCAGATTTTTTACGATACGATCTGCCATCAAAAGCCACATTATAGTCGGTTTGGGGGCTCCCAAGCCCAACTGTATGAACACTTCTGGCGGCATCAAATTAATACTAGCACCCAGATCACATAGTGCCTTAGCAAAATTAAAGGTTCCAATAGTGCGTGGTATGGTGAAAGCTCCAGGGTCTTCCTTTTTCTGAACAAGACAACTGGATGCTATTGCACTACAATGGTGCAAATTATCTGCAGGTTCGAAGCTTATGGTCCTCTTTCTAGTGAGAAGGTGCTTCATGAATTTAGCATAGCCGGACATCTTCTCAAGTGCCTCAACTAATGGGATGTTCACAAATAATTGTTTCAATATGGAGATGAATTTGTGATGCTTCCCATCTTTGACCTTTTTCTTCAACCTCTATGGAAAAGGGGGAGGAGGTCTAGGAATAGGTGTGATCTTCTGCGATACCTCTTTCTTCTTCTCTTTGCCAGATCCATGTTCCTTTGCATTACTAGGAGCGGTCTTCTCTACTGAATCATCAACCAAAGTCTGATCCTCGGAATCTGCCACCCTATCATCATCAATAACTAAGGGTTCTACTGTCTCATTAGTCATAGCCGACCTTGGAGGATTAACTGTCGCCTTCCCACTCCTAGTAGTGATCGCCATGCAATGACTATCATTTTTTGGGTTTTGAACTGTGTTGCTGGAAAGTGTGCCCTTCTGCCTTTGGTTCATAGCAACAAACATCTGACTAAGTTCTTGCTCAATCTTCTTAATGGCCACAACATGTGATTCCACCTTTTGGTTCATACCAGAAATATCAACGCGGAGCTCCTTGAAATGGCCATCTGTTGCCTCCATCTGCTTAAGTACCTTAGACATCATATCTTCCATCCTTGAACCACTAGACTCTGGCTCACGGTTCCTTGGAGGAACATACAGACCGCTTCTGTCATTTTTGTACTCCTCATGCTTTTTCCAGTATCCATTGTCTCTGTATTGGCCTCAATTGTAATTATTGTCTTTGTAGAAGTTCTGACCTTGGTTCCCCTGGCCTTGATGCCAAGAGTCTTGTTTAGACCCTTGGGTGTTAGTCTGGAAATCCACCCCTTGATCATTCAGATAATTTGCTTCCTCCTCAGATTCTGATTTGCCTCTATCATTTCTCGGGGCCTTGTCCTGAGAACCCACAACATTCACTTTTTCAGCCCCGGCAATGTCACGCCCCGCCCTGGGGGTATGACTGGCACCTGGTGCCCTAGTAGGACCTAGACTGCTATCTGGTGAGCCAAAGCACATCTGGTACCTGGCTGGCTCTAACTCAAATTCCTGGAAACAAAGGGCTATATAACGGCTGCAAACATAGCCTCCGGCCAACAGGCCTATAGCCACCTGTACCTGAAAAACAGCTAACCAGAAACATACTACCGTAGGGGAATCCTATGCAGGCCGGCAAGGCCACCATGCTGTCTAGTTCTCTATAACTCAACAATAGCACGCTAAATAATTATGTGACCGGCAAGGTCACCACTACTAACTGGTTATGGCCACACACGTCCAACAGGAACAGAAATAACAAATAACTATAACAAGCTGCACGGCCTCACACGACCGGCTCGACTGACCACAGGGAAATATATACAGACTGCAAGCCTCTAGGAATAACAATAGAAATGATCGGGACAGGGCCCCGACCTACCCGTACTGTACAACAAAAGAAAATGAAATACACCTCTGGAAATTAGACTCCGGATGACAGGAGCTGAATACTCAATAGCTGAATGGAATCAAGAGGGATCGCCTCCTCGTCTATGAGTACCTGCAGGCAAGTAATGCAGCGCCTTACTGGGCATCAGTACCACAGGTACTGAGCATGTAAAGCAACTGAAATACACAACTAAAATGAATAACAACAGTAAAATGACACAGAAGCAGGAAGTAGCTGAGTCTATCTAGCTGAGGATAACTGGGGAGAGTTTACTTATTCTATATCTAAACTGAGCGTACCTGATGCCGTGCCATCCTACTGTCTATCAGTATCTAATAGCACATATAGGTATACATATAAATACACACAATACCTGACCGACCCCCATAAGCCGAAAGGTGCCAACCAACACACAATCTATTTACCCCTACCCAGGTCTAAACCAACCAAAAATAAGTCACTCCACTCATCTGATAACTGTGAGCTCCTCCTACCGGTCCCCTAGGTACGTAGCTCAGGCCTTGGCCTCTGGCAATAAACTGTGTCTGAGTCCGAAGACTCCTGCCTCTGGGCGTAAGTGCACACGGGGTGTGTAATTAAAACTGCCCCTGGGTGCAAGCACGCAACAGGGTAATTTATAAAAATCTGTATCTGAAACTGCCCCCGGCCACAAGCCCACGCAGAGTAATCTGCCCCTGTAAACAGGGTAATCTGGCTCTGCGCAGAGTAAACTGAACTACCCCTGTAAGCAGGGTGGTCTGGACCGTATTATCATGGTGGTCGGCCATCATCGTCCTCTAGGCGGACGGCATCGCCCAGCTGGTGGCGGTATCTGAATCTGGTATCGACACAGCTATAACCCAGGGGTAGTGGGGATGCTAAAGGGACACCCACATGCCATAGCAGGTCTCAACAAAGAAATAGCACATATAAATAGCAAGCATGTATAACTGAAAAGACTATCTGAAATCTAACTTCTTATTCTGATTTGTCTCTACACTGAACTGATTCTTACTAATTATACTGATTCTGTAATCTCTGTTTAACTGTACGGCTAATCTGTAGCCATGATACTATCTGTCTGAATGGCTAATCTGTAGCCATAACTGTCTGCCTATCTAATCTTTCTTTACTGACTTTTATTATGAAAAATCTGTTTCTGCTATTCTACTACATGCTTGCTAATCACGTAATAGGCTATACTGAATCTGAAATACTAACTTGCCCTCGGGCGCGTGCTCTTCTAACTTTTAGACTGAATACGATATAACAACGCAAACTAGGTTTACTGAACTTTGCACAATACTTAACATTCAACTCCGGGAATTCTACTACTGAGTTTATTGTACTATACAAGGCTAAAGCTACTAACTTGCCGAAGGAACTAGCTTTACATACCTTAACCTTGAGTTATCCGTCTGTCGGACGAGGCTCGGTCAATACTCTAGCTATTTCTCCCAACTGCATTCATGTATACGCTAATTAATACTAAATATAGCTTATTCTAAGGAGCAATGTCACTTTCGATATAATTATAGCCTAAACTTGGGCTTATCGAAAGATGGTCGAAAACTCGCTATTTTTCGGAAGTCCAGAAGGGAGAAGTATTCACTTCACAGCTAGGAGCATATAAACACTAGTTTGGAGCAATTCTACTTACCTTAGCTCGCTAGCTCGACGATTTGTCGGTCGTATTTCACGAAACTAGATCCATAGGAATGCTCTCTGCTGCTAAATACCTCGGTATCTGAAGTTAATTTAGGTTTGGGCTGCGTTTGGCAGCGTAATCGAATGAAATTATATTACCCTCTTTGTTCTTTTCCTTTCTCTGGTTTTTCCTCTCTGTTTTCTGGAAATTTTTATGATTTAAAACCAAAATAAACTGAAGTGGGGCTTTATATACTTGAGCCTGGACAAGGCCAACGTGTCACGGAGCCAACGCGGAGGCTTCACCTCTGTGACACGCTGCCATCGCGGAGGGGCTCTGCCTCGGCTCCTCCCGCGATGGTTCGACAGGTTACTCGTCCGGTCTTTTCCCGGGCCTTTCTCTAGCACGTATGGCTTTCAAATATGCTTGACCAACGCACGAATAGGCCATCTAGGTGCCGAGAATCCTACGGGGTATAACATTCTCCCCCCTTTAGAACATTCGTCCTCGAATGTAAACTTCTATCTAGAGGACCTCTCAACTTACTACCTAGAAAAATTTTGGCAGAGTTTCCCCTGTAATATGGACTATAGCAAAAACCTGAAATGCAGAAAAGTCCAACACAGGTACTGCACGCAATGCTTTAAGATTTACTGGATAGCTAAACATCAATCTTTCTCACTTATACATATACAATCATAAGGTACTATATAGGTAATAATACGGACATACCTGTCGCCTGACTAGGCCTGGAATAGGTGAGGATATCTATCTTTCATATCTTCTTCAGCTTCCCACGTCATCTCCTCTCGGTTTCTCTTACACCACAATACCTTGATAGATGCAATATCCTTAGTTTTCAATCAACGAACCTGCCTGTCTAGGATGGCTACTGGAACCTCTTCATAGGCCAGCTTTTCGGTAACTTGGATATCCTGGACTGGGACTGCTCTGGATGGGTCTCCTATGCATTTCCTCAGCATGGACACATGAAAGACGGGATGAACGAATTCTAGCTCTGGAGGCAAGTTCAACTCATATGCTACTCGGCCTATCCTCCGACGAATCTGATAAGGCCAAACAAACCTCGGACTGAGCTTACCCTTCTTACCGAATCTCATCACCCCTTTCATCGGAGATACTTTCAGAAATACCCAGTCATTCACATTGAACTCCAGGTCTCTGCGCCGTACATCTGCATATGATTTCTAGCGACTCTGTGCAGTCAATAGGCATTCTCTGATAAGCTTTACTTTCTCTTCTGACTGCTGAACAATGTCTGACCCAATCGTCGCTGATTCCCCTACTTCGAACCAGCCAACCGGCGATCTGCACTTTCGTCCGTATAAAGCCTCAAAAGGTGCCATCTGAATAGCCGAGTGATAGCTATTATTATAAGCAAATTCTATCAGCGGCAAATGCTCGTCCCAGCTACCACCAAAGTCTAGCACACACGCTCGCAGCATATCCTTGAGCGTCTTAATAGTGCGCTCAGCCTGTCCGTCTGTCTAAGGGTGGAAAGCTGTGCTCAGATTAATCTACGTTCCCAGTCCCTTCTGGAACGATTGCCAAAACCTACCCGTGAACTGCGCTCCTCTGTCTGAAATAATGGATACTGGCAGTCCGTGAAATCTGACTATCTCTCGGATATACAACTCCGCATAATCTTCAGCCGAGAAAGTAGTTCTTACTGGCAGGAAATGAGCTGATTTAGTCAATCTATCAACTATCACCCATATAGAGTCATATCTGTGTCTGGTACGGGGTAATCCTGCCACAAAATCCATATTCACTGCTTCCCATTTCCAGAGAGGTACAGCTATGTCCTGAGTTAACCCGCCTGGCTTCTGGTGTTCTGCTTTCACCTGTTGGCAGTTAGGACACTGGGCTACAAATTCAGCAATTTCCCTTTTCATACCTGGCCACCAGTAGTTCCCTTTGATGTCATGGTACATTTTTGTCGCACCGGGGTGAAGGGAATAACGGGCATAATGTACCTCATTCATAATCCGCTGGCGGAGGTCTGAAACATTGGGAACACATAAACGATCTTTACTACGCAGCACTCCATCCTCTGTTACCCGGAACCCTGGCGCCTTCCCTAGCGGAATATAATCTTTAAGCTGAACTAGGTCAGGATCCTCAAATTGCCGTTCTTTCACTTCCTCAACCAACGATGACACGGCAGTGTTCTGAATTACCGCTCTACCGTCCTCTGTTTCTACTACACGAACGGCTAGGCTAGCTAACTGATGTATTTCCCTGACCAATTCCCGCTGCTCGGGCTGCAAATACACCAAGCTCCCCATGGACTTTCGACTGAGAGCATCTGCTACAATATTAGCTTTTCCCGGGTGGTACAGAATGTTCACATCATAATCTTTTAACAACTCCAACCAGCGCCGTTGCCGCAGATTCAGCTCCCTCTGAGTGAAGATATACTGTAGGCTCTTGTGATCTGTGAAAATATCAACATGGACGCTGTACAGGTAATGTCTCCACATTTTCAAGGCGTGGATCACTGCGGCTAACTTCAGGTCGTGGGTAGGATAATTCCTCTCGTGTTTCCTCAGCTGTCTGGAGGCATATGCAATCACCTTACCATGCTGCATCAACAAACAACCTAACCCAATGCCTGATGCGTCGCAATATACTGAATAACCTTCTGTACCTTCCGGCAAGGCTAACACTGGGGCGGAGGTCAATCTATCTTTCAGTTCTTGGAAGCTCTGCTCGCATGCCTCTGTCCACTGAAACTTTGCTGCTTTCTGCGTCAGTTTAGTCAGAGGTGCTGCTATGGTAGAGAATCCCTCAACAAACCTCCTGTAATATCCCGCTAATCCCAGAAAACTGCGGACTTCGATCGGAGTGGTAGGCCTAGGCCATGATTTGACTGCTTCTATCTTCTGCGTGTCAACCTGTATACCAGCATCCGACACAATATTCCCTAAAAAGGCTACTGAATTAAGCCAGAATTCACACTTAGAAAATTTAGCATATAACTGGTGGTCCCTGAGGATCTGGAGCACTGTCCGCAAATGAGTCCGGTGATCTGCTTTAGAGCGAGAATACACCAGAATATCATCAGTAAACACTATTACGAACAAGTCCAGGAAAGGTCTGAAAATACTGTTCATCAGGTCCATGAATACTGCTGGGGCATTCGTTAACCCAAAGGACATAACTAGAAATTCAAAGTGTCCATATCGGGTCCTGAACGCCGTTTTGGGAATATCTCTCTCACGAACTCGAACCTGGTGATATCCGGACCGCAAGTCAATCTTAGAAAAATATCTGGCCCCCTGTAACTGATCAAATAAATCATCAATCCTGGGAAGCGTGTACTTGTTCTTCACTGTAACTTTGTTTAATTGCCGATAATCTATACACATACGGAGTGAGCCATCTTTCTTTCTCACAAATAGAACTGGCGCACCCCATGGTGAAGTACTCGGCCTAATAAAACCTTTATCCAACAAGTCTTTCAGCTGCTCCTTTAATTCTCTGAGTTATGCAGGAGCCATGCGATAAGGAGGAATCGATATCGGCTGGGTGCCTGGTAATAAATCAATAGCAAAATCTATTTCCCTTTCTGGGGGAATAACAGGTAACTCATCCGGAAACACATCAGGGAACTCGTTCACCACCGGAACAGACTGGAGTGTCGGAGATTCTGCTCGGATATCTTGAACTCTAACCAGATGGTAAATACATCCCTTAGATATCAATTTCCTCGCCTGAAGGTAGGAAATAAACCTACCTTTTGGCATAGCAGTGCTGTCCTTCCACTCCCGCACTGCTTCTCCTGGAAAGTGGAATCGGACTGTCTTGATCCAACATTCAACATTGGCAAAGCACGGCACTAGCCAATCCATACCCATTATGGCATCGAAGTCTATCATTTCTAGCTCGACCAGATCTACTGTGGTCTGACGATCAGCAACCTCTACCGTACACCCCCGGTAAATTCTTCTAGCCACGATCGAGTCACCGACGGGTGTGGATACCGAAAAGGGCTGCTGTAATAATTCTGGTGCAATATTGAACTTTCATGCCACAAACGGGGTAACATATGACAGGGTGGATCCTGGATCAATCAGTACATAAACAGGGTATGAGCAGATAATTAATGTACCTGTGACCATGTCGGGAGATGCCTCTGAATCCTGCCTCCCTGGTAATGCATAGGTACGGCTGGGGCCTGCACCTGAGCCAGAGGCTCCTGATCTACCTCAGCCCCTATTTGCTGAACCTGAGGGTCTGCGCCTTGCTGAGGCTGCTGGAACTCGTGGCCCTGCTGATGCTCTATCCAGATCATCCCGGCTACCCTGTCCCCTGGATGGACAATCTCTCATTAAATGCCCTTCCTGTCCGCAGTAATAGCACCCTGGGAAGCCTTGCCTACAGGCTCCAGAATGTAGTCGGTGGCATATAGGACAAGGGGTGGATGCAAATCTACTCTGTTCTACCCTCCGCTGCTGAGGTGAGGCTACTGTCCGTGAACTGCTACCGGACTCTGATTGACTCCGGCGAACAAATCTGCCTCTCTACTGCTGTACCAGAGGTAAAGATCTGGGTGGCATATCTGAAAATCGTGGTCTCGGCCCCCTAGGTATTTCCCCTCGAATCTCAGCGGGTCTGCTTCTATGGCGCTGCTCTGAAGTCGCCTGTCTGTCACCCCGCTGCCGCTGTCTCAAGCCCTCAATTGTCTGTGCGAAGGCCTGTACCCTGGCTATGTCCATGTCCTCTCTCAAAGTAGCCGTCATGCACGTCTCTATGTAATCTGGATTCAGGCCCATAATAAAGCGGTGGACTCTGGACGACATGGTGTCCACAAATGCTGGAGCATAGCGGGCTAAGGAGTCGAACTGTAAAGAATACTCACGAACGCTCCTGGCCCCCTGCTCTAAATGTAAAAACTGGTCCATCCGGGCCTGTCTGACCTCCCGGGGTAAATAGTGGTCCAGGAAGGCCTCTGAGAAGCTAGACCAAGTAGGAGGGGCTGCATCTCTTCCCCGAGATCTCTCCCAACTTTCATACCACAAAACAGCAATATCCCTTAATCGGAACACGGCTAACTCAACTGATTCTGCTGGGGTTACGTGCATGACTCAAAAGATTCTCTGCATCTGGTCCAAAAAGTCTTGAGGGTCCTCCGTTGAATCCGACCCTGTAAACTGAGGGGGTCCCAACGCCAAGAATTCTCTAACCCTGGAACTACCTGGCCCACCTAGAGATTCTGCAGCTATAGGTGGTATTGGCTGACGCTGAGTAGCTAGCATCTGGGTCAACATAACCACCGCACTACATAGCTTCTAATCAGATGAAGTGGGTGCAGGAGCTGTGGGAGGCGGTGCTGCCTCAAATGGTGTCTGGCGAGGCGGAGACTGCTGGGAGGGTCGAGATGACACCTCCGTATCGCTCTTAGACCGGGCTAAGTCTGGCTGTAAATGAGGCATCCTACTGGTGCCTTCGCCCACTGCTGTATCCAATCTTCTGCCTGTAGCTGGGTGCCACTGGTCTGCCATAGTATCTGTAAACAAAGAGGGTGGTAAGTTTCAAAAGAACCAACCCTATACTGTACTGTGTAAGGCACAACTGAGTATGAAAAGAAGGGTAACTATCCTATTATGCCTTGCAGCCTCCTGCCTATGGTAGGTGGTGCACAACACATCCATAGACAAGACTCTACTTAGCATGGCTTGCAGACTCCCTGGGACACGACCTGCTCTGATACCAAGTTTGTCACGCCTCGCCCTGGGGGGTATGACTGGCACCTGGTTCCCTAGTAGGACCTAGACCGCTATCTGGTGAGCCAAAGCACATCTGGTACCTGGCTGGCTCTAACTCAAATTCCTGGAAACAAAGGGCTATATAACGGCTGCAAACACAGCCTCTGGCCAACAGGCCTATAGCCACATGTACCTGAAAAACAGCTAACCAGAAACATACTACCGTAGGGGAATCCTATGCGGGCCGGCAAGGCCACCATGCTATCTAGTTCTCTATAACTCAACAATAGCACGCTAAATAATTACGTGACCGGCAAGGTCACCACTACTAACTGGTTATGGCCACACACGGCCAACAGGAACAGAAATAACAAATAACTATAACAAGTTGCACGGCCTCACATGACCGGCTCGACTGACCAAAGGGAAATATATACAGACTGCAAGCCTCTAGGAATAACAATAGAAATGATCGAGACAGGGCCCCGACCTACCCGTACTGTACAACAAAAGAAAACGAAATCCACCTCTGGAAATCAAACTCCGGATGATAGGAGCTGAATACTCAATAGCTGACTGGAATCACGAGGGATCGCCTTCTCGTCTATGAGTACCTGCAGGCAAGTAATGCAGCGCCCCACTGGGCATCAGTACCACAGGTACTGAGCATGTAAAGCAACTAAAATACACAACTGAAATGAATAACAACAGTAACATGACACAGAAGCAGGAAGTAGCTGAGTCTATCTAGCTGAGGATAACTGGGGAGAGTTTAATTATTCTATATCTAAACTGAGCGTACCTGATGCCGTGCCATCCTACTGTCTATCAGTATCTAATAGCACATATAGGTATACATATAAATACACACAATACTTGGCCGACCCCTATAAGCCAGAAGGTGCCAACCAACACACAATCTATTAGCCCCTATCCGGGTCTAAACCAACCAAAAATAAGTCACTCCACTCATCTGATAATTGTGAGCTCCTCCTACCGGTCCCCTTGGGTACATAGCTCAGGCCTTGGCCTCTGACAATAAACTGTGTCTGAGTCCGAAGACTCCTGCCTCTGGGCGCAAGTGCACACGGGGTGTGTAATTAAAACTGCCCCTGGGTGCAAGCACGCAACAGGGTAATATATAAAAATTTGTATCTGAAACTGCCCCCGGCCACAAGCGCACGCAGAGTAATCTGCCCCTGTAAACAGGGTAATCTGGCTCTACGCAGAGTAAACTGAACTACCCCTGCAAGCAGGGTGGTCTGGACCGTATTATCATGGTGGTCGGCCATCATCGTCCTCTAGGTGGATGGCATCGCCCAGCTGGTGGCGGTATCTGAATCTGGTATCGACACAGCTATAACCCAGGGGCGGTGGGGATGCTAAAGGGACACCCACATGCCATAGCAGGTCTCAACAAAGAAATAACACATATAAATAGCAAGCATGTATAACTGAAAAGACTATCTGAAATCTAAATTCTTATTCTGATCTGTCTCTACACTAAACTGATTCTTACTAATTATACTGATTCTGTAATCTCTGTTTAACTGTACGGCTAATCTGTAGCCATGATACTATCTGTTTGAATGGCTAATCTGTAGCCATAACTGTCTGTCTATCTGATCTTTCTTTACTGACTTTTATTATGAAAAATCTGTTTCTGTTATCCTACTACATGCTTGCTAATCACGTAATAGGCTATACTGAATTTGAAATACTAACTTGCCCTCGGGCGCGTGCTCTTCTAACTTTCAGACTGAATACTGTATAACAACGCAAACTAGGTTTACTGAACTTTACACAATACTTAACATTCAAATGGAGTTTATTGTACTATACAAGGCTAAAGCTACTAACTTGCCAAAGGAACTAGCTTTACATACCTTAACCTCGAGTTATCCGTCTGTCGGACGAGGCTTGGTCAATACTCCAGCTATTTCTCCCAACTGCATTCATGTATACGCTAATTAATACTAAATATAGCTTTATTCTAAAGAACAATGTCACTTTCGATATAATTATAGCCTAAACTTAGGCTTATCGAAAGACGGTCGAAAACTCGCTATTTTTCGGAAGTCCAGAAGGGAGAAGTATTCACTTCACAGCTAGGAGCACATAGACACTAGTTTGGAGCAATTCTACTTACCTTAGCTCGGTAGCTCGACGATTCGTCGGCCGTATTTCACGAAACTAAATCCGTAGGAATGCTCTCTGCTGCTAAATACCTCAGTATCTAAGGTTAATTTAGGTTTGGACTGCGTTTGGCAGCGTAATCGGACGAAATCATATTACTCTCTTCATTCTTTTCCTTTCTCTGGTTTTTCCTCTCTGTTTTATGGAAATTTTTATGATTTAAAACCAAAACAAACCGAAGTGGGGATTTATATACTTGAGCCTGGACAAGGCCAACGTGTCACGGAGCCAACGCGGAGGCTTCACCTCCGTGACACGCTGCCATCGCGGAGGGGCTCTGCCTCGGCTCCTCCCCCGATGGTTTGACAGGTTACTCGTCCGGTCTTTTCCCGGGCCTTTCTCTAGCACGTATGGCTTCCAAATATGCTTGACCAACACACGAATAGGCCATCTAGGTGCCGAGAATCCTACGGGGTATAACAGGCTCCCATCAAATACTTAGCAAGTAGCCCCATTGTGGTCTTTATCTCAACAATATACTGATCTCGCTCTTCATCCTTTCTTCTCTATTCCGCAGACATACCTACCGCATAAGTACCAGCCGAAGTCTCCAACTCTCTTATGTGCCATGGGCGATTAGTTTTAGTGATTCTGTCAAGTACCTCAGCAACTTCAGTGTAAGTGTGACTGATGAATGTTCCTCCAGACACGGTATCAGCCACTGCCTTGGTGTTAGCATTAAGAGACCTATAGAAGATCTCTAACAATGTATCATCTGGGATCCTGTGGTTGGGCACCTTTTAAGCTTCTTGTTGAACCGCAACCGTGTCTCATGGAGTGCCCCAGAATTCAATTTCTTAAAGTTGTATATCTCATCTTTCAACTGCAAATCTCTGGAAGGTGGGAAGAACCTTTCAAGAAAAGCTCTTTTCAACTCTCTCCATGTAGTGATAGAATCATTGGGCAGTTCAGCCAACCAGAGCGTTGGCTCACTCCCTAATGAAAAGGGAAATAACCTCAGCCATATCGCATCCTGACTCACTCCCGACTGTTTGTATATTTGCATATTTCCACAATTTAATCAAGCGAGTATGTGCATCATTAGTAGCATGACCTGCAAATATCCCCTTCATGTTGAGCTGTTGGATCATAGAACTGGTAATTTCAAACTTTGCCCCAGCAGGAAAAGGGGGAGGCACAATAGCTTCAGTGGCACCAGCTTCATCAATATCAGTATCATTATCATCATCGAAGTACCGGTGCCTCTGCTGGTCTGGACCTCTGTTCCTTCTAGCTCGCTCGGCTTCAGCAGCTAGGCGTTGCTCTTCAGCAACCCTTGCTAACTCTCTATCTCTTTCCCGAGCTTGTTCCTCAGCCAACATCCTGGCTGTAGCCTGCTCCCTTGTCTCTTACTCCTGTATGTTGGCCATTCTCCACAGATTTCGCAGTGTTTGTTCAAGTTTGTATCAATTTGAACAAGGGATTTTCCTTGGCTCCTAGTACTGGGCATGCACGAACCTAATACCTGTTAAGAACAAAAACAACAAAAGAAAAATAAAAAGGAAATAAGGACAAAAAGTAAAGCAAACACAATTAACATAAG
This sequence comes from Datura wrightii, assembly GCA_035772735.1. Classification (NCBI taxonomy): domain Eukaryota; kingdom Viridiplantae; phylum Streptophyta; class Magnoliopsida; order Solanales; family Solanaceae; genus Datura; species Datura wrightii. Next base: position 167,583,647 of record JASDFA010000018.1, on the reverse strand, counting down.
CCTAAGCCGTCTTCCCCGGCAACGACGCCAAAATTTGATGTTTCCCAAATTACACCTCGTGAATTAGATATAAAGCGGTCAACGTCAAATATAGAACCAAACTAGGGTTGGGGTCGAATCCCATGAGGAATATGACGATAAATTGAATTAATGCGTTTAGCTAATACTATTGGCTTACTTATTTCTTAGGGGAAAAGATTCGAAACACAAAATAATAAACAAGAGTAAATACTAGTAAATGTTTACATCAATTTTGGTTGTTTTTAATCAATAAAGTGACTAGGATTGTGTTCCCCATGACTTCATAACCACAAGGATTTTAGACTAGTGATCTATTCCGATGTTTAGCATGCAATATTGATAAGTTAAATTCACTTAAATGGTTGGTCCCCTATCTAGATGATTATCACCACGCAACTTGGTCTGTATACAGGTGTATGCTAAATTAACCCTTACCCTTAATATCGTATTAGCTATTTCTGGATAAGGTCAAGCTATTAGATGAGGGTTGATAGCCTCAAATCTCCGTTGTTAATCCCTTTTTCCATTCATCACTCCCTTGATCCGGTAAGTAAGAATAAGAAAAATTCCAACGTTTGCAACCATTAAGAAATAATTAAAACGGAGGGAAAAATACATGCATAAACCCCGTTCAAGAATCACTAAGTATTTTTACATATGTGTATTAATTCATCATGGTTCCCACAATCCTAGTTATGGGTTTAGCTACTCATACTTGTATGATCACAATCACAAAATAAAGAAGAAATCATAATTGTAACTTACAAAGATTCGTAGAAGAAAACTACGTGAATTAAATAAAACACCAAAAGGGATGAACAAACTTCAATGTTGTTTGATTCCCAAAATCAGGAATAAAATTACAAACTTTGTTTCTTGAACCAGAATGATCATTAACAACACTAAAATTTACGTGAAAAGGTGTGAAAATAAACTGTCCTCGAAAAATAAACCTAAACAATGTATTTATAGTTCCAAACAAAACTTTTCCTAACTAAAAATGGACTCCAGGTCAATAGTGGTAACGAGCAGAGTAATGACTCGTTGGGTCTCCTAATGAGTCGTGGCCAATGAAGTTGAATCGTCCTCGGCAATTTGTCCAATCCTGGTGACGGGTTACCTAACAAATCGTTAGGCCTGGGCATTAGTCGTTAGGTCCCTCGTGGCCATGAATCACCAAATCTTCTAGTGCACTTGACTGATGCTCACAGTGTTTGATGATGAATTGTCACTTCACCTAACGACTCGTTAGGTCTCTCATTGTCTTCCCGAATTATTCTTTAGAATTTTTCCTCCCAGTCTCCATGACTGTCATAACGACTCATTACCAGATGTAATAAGTCATGCCTTTAACTCATTAGGTGCACTGGTTTTTGTTCATAAAATACCGGACCTTCTCCACGACTCCATGAACGAGTCGTTCATTGAGACGACGACTCGTGACCTTGGTAGCAGCCTGCATTTCGGTCCAATTTTGCCTTACTTTTCCCATTTCATGTTCCAGACTTGTTTTCCTGCAACACTTAACACAAACACATCATATTTACATAAACCTACCCGAAATGTGCATATTTTCTTTGTTTTAAGCGTCAAAAGTGCCTTAAAATCACGGAACATCAGTGGTATCCTCCTGTACTGACCATGTCCAAAACCTCCAACCTTCTGATATTTCCACAAATCTTACTACGATCCATAACACAGTTCTATGAGTCATACCATCACTTGTACCATCAATCACTAAATAACTCTGAGGACTTGCTACGACTCCTAATCACGTTCGTACCCACATACTATGAATCGTAGTGGGACTCGTGCTCTGGGGAATCAAAAATCTCTAACCTGATCCATGGGTCTTCCTACGACCCATACTACCAACCTACGACTCGTAGGTTGAGTCATACTAAGGAAAAATGTAGGTTTTTTGCTGAACTCATCTCCAATTCTGTTATCTAGTCTTAGAAATCTTTGGGGTATTATAGTTAGTTAAATCATAACATACTTGATCATACTTGAAATACTTGACTAGCCATGAAATAAAGGTTCGTGAGTCGGCCAAAATCATAAACTCATAAATCATGAAGAACGTACATGCTTGAGCGAATCACCATACTTGAAATTTATAAATTCATGAAGAGTACTTGTAGGAAATCATATCATAAATCATAAACCATAATTTAGAGCTCGGAGAATCGAAATCATTGTAGAATCATAAACTTGACTTTTCATGAAACTTGCATAGTGGGGCATAATTTTTTAAAAACTTAAAACCATAAATTTATAGTCAAAATAGGTATAAAATCTACCCATAAATCTTAAAACATGCTTTGAAATATGAAGGGAATTGACCCATAAAAAAATCATAGAGAATTTCATAAAATTAGGATAAAACCCCATAAGATCATGAACTTGATCTAGAACATAAATTCATGAAATTGAGGAGAATTTTGAGCATGAGAGTGAAATGAACTTTCATTCATATCCCTACATACATGGGTAACCTGAATGTACACTTGACATTGAAAGCCCAAGAGGTTTTTGAGAAGAAATTGGAGATTTTAGCTTGACCTTCAATGGGAAGTCCTAATCTTACATGCATGGGAGAGGAAAGAATTAGAATAGGTTTAACCCCTTGAAAACACCTCTTTCAGGGCATAAAACGATGTAGTTTATGGCTTAGGAGCTTAGGATTTACGAGAGTACCCTAAATGAATTCATAGGAAACTGATTCTGTCAGCTGTCACGACTCGTACCACGAGTCGTACAATCCTCCTACCACTTGTGGTATCCTCCTGTACTGACCAAGTCCAAAACTTCCAATCCTCTGAATATTTCCATGAATCCTACTATGATCCAAAACACCATCCTATGAACTGTACCATCACCCCTACAATCAATCACCTGCTAACCCCGAGGACATACTACGACTCCCAACCACGGGTTGTACCCACATACTACGAATCATAGTGGGGACTAATGGGCTGGGGAACCAAAATATTTACTTTGAACCACGGGTCTTCCTACAACCCATACTTATAACGTATGACTCATAGGTTGAGTCATACTAAAGCAAAATTTTCAACTTTTCCTATTGATCACATTTCAAATCTTGGGTCTAGTCTTATAAACTTTTGGGTATTACAATATCTTCCATTTGGGAAAATTTGTCCTCAAATGTGGGTAAAACATACTGAAAAGCTCGGGTAAGGAACTGCAATCCCAATTATTGAACATCTAAAGCTGAAACTGATAGAGTGACTGACTCCGGACTTAGATACATGACTGAATTGAATCCATAATTCATACACACATGTTAGAACATGAAGAAACTGAAAGACATGAACTTGACATGAAACTAAATAGAGTATTGGAGAGGAAACCTGTTATACCCCGTAGGATTTCCGGCACCTAGATGACCTATTCGCACGTTGGTTAAGCATATTTGAAGGCCATACGTGCTAGAGAAAGAATCGGAAAAAGATCGGACGAGAAACCTGTCGAACCATCGCGGAAGGAGCCGAGGTAGAGCCCCTCCGCGATGGCAGCGTGTCACGGAGGTGGAGCCTCCGCGTTGGCTCCGTGACACGTTGGCCTTGTCCAGGCCCAAGTATATAAAGCCCCACTTCGGTTTTAAATGATTTAAACACTTGTAAATTTCCAGAAAACAGAGCAAATCGGTAGAGAAGGAAAAAGGAACGAAGTGGTAATATAATTTTCGTCCGATTACGCTGCTAAACGTTGTCCAAACTCAAATTAACCTCAGATACTGAGGTATTTAGCAGCAGAGAGCATTCCTACAGATTTAGTTTCGTGAAATACGGTCGACGAATCGTCGAGCTACCGAGCTAAGGTAAGTGGAATTGCTCTAAACTAGTGTCTATGTGTTCCTAGCTGCAAAGTGAATATTTCTCCCTTCTAGACCGCTGGAAAATAGCGAGTTTTCGATCGTCTTTCGATAAGCCTAAGTTTAGGCTATAAACTATGTCGAAAGTGACGTTGCTCTTTACAATAAAGATGTATTTAGTATTAATTAACACATTTATGAATGCAGTTGGGAGAAAATAGTTGAAGTACTGACCGAGCCTCGTCCGACAGACGAATAGTTGAAGGATAAGGTATGTAAAGTTAGTTTCCTCGGCAATTTAGTAATCTTGGTACAGTACAGTAATTTAAAGGCCAGTAGAATATTCAGAAGCCATGTTTGACGTTTACCATGAGTGATGGTACGATACTAGAAACATTATGTTATGATCAGCACGAGACTTGCTTGCACGATATAGATTCTAATATAAGTGTTAAGAACTGCACAGCATGCTCAGTATGTGATGTGACACAGAATGTTAGGATATCGTTGTATTTAGTTGAAACTCAGTAAAGCAATGTAATATCTCTAAGACATCTCAGAAAATAGAATGATAAGTTAAAGTGAAGTTAGAAAGCATATTAGGACTAGTAGATCATGTTACTATAGAAACTTAGTATACAACATAGTTTTCAGCAGAAATACTATATCGTGTTCAGCATTAGACTCAGTACAGTATGGCAGAAGATTATATTCTTATATATATATACTATTATCAGTCTCAGCATGTATTAAATACGTACATATCACTATCACTAGTTCAGCATAGAGTATGTACAAACACTTTATTATCATTAGCTTCAGTATGTGGTATATGCAGATAGTATTACTAGTTGAGACCATTGTATTGTCTTGGGGTTGGATTACCTAGCATCCATGACCGCCCAGGGTTAATAGCTGTATCGACTCGTCCACCAGAGGACGAGGATACGTCGCTCTACGGAGTGGCATGCCGTCCCACAGGGGACGAAGATGGGATGCCAGTTTTCCCCATATTGTGCCTTGGTCGGCCCTTATACACCCCCGTCGAGCGGATACGCCCGGGGTGTTGATTCAGGAGTCCTCCGGACTCAGGTACAGTTATAGTCAGGGGCTCAACGAGCCCAAGTGCATACCCAGGGGACCGACGGGATGCTTATAGTTATTATAGGAGATGGGATGACCGGGGTAGGGGTATAGATTCTGTGCTGGTTGTACCTCCCGGTTTATGGGGGCCGAGTAAGGTTTGTGTGTGCTATGTTATGTTATGTTATGTTATGCCATGTTATGTTAGATACGAGTAGATCAGCAGTAGAACGATACGTCTCCAGGTATGACTCCTACTCCTTCCAGTAAAATTGAGAGAAGGTATGACTTACATTATCAGACAGTTAATCTATTCTCTCTACTTCAGCTTCATCAGTTATATTATTGTTTTCAGATATTTCTTTAAGTTATTGCTTTACATACTCAGTACCAGCGGTACTGACGCCCGGTGGGACGCTGCATTACTTGCCTGCAGGTACTCATAGACGAGCAGGCGATACCACGTGATTCCTATCAGCAACTGAGTGTTCAACTCCTGTCATCCGGAGACTGAATTCCAGAGGTGTATTTCATTTTCTTTTGTTGTATAGTACGGGTAGGTCGGGGCCCTATCCCAATCATTTCTATTGTTATTCCTAGAGGCTTGCAGTCTGTATATACTTCCATGTGGTCAGATGAGCCGGTCGTGTGAGGCCATGCAGTTGTATAGCTGTTGGTACTCGTGTTTCCTTTATGTTGGCCGTGTGGGGCCATAATTCGCCAGTAGTGGTGACCTTGCCGGTCACGTAGCTATCCAGTACTTCATGGTTAAGTTATAGATAACTAGACAGCATGGTGGCCTTGTCGGCCCGCATAGGTTTCCCTATATTGGCATGTTTCTGGTCAGCTGTTAGTACAGGTACAGGAGGCTATAGGCCAATGGGCTGGGGGCTGTGTTTACAGCCGTTATATAGCCCTTTGTTTCCAGAAATGTGAGTTAGAGCTAGCCAGGCGCCAGATGTGCCCAGGCTTAGCAGTCCAGCAGTTCAGGTTATAGTCGGGCACCAGGTGCCAGTCAAACTCCCCAAGGTGGGGTGTGACAAACTTGGTATTAGAGCAGGTCGTATCCAAGGGAGTCTGCAAGCCGTGCTAAGTAGAGTCTTGTCTATGGATGTTTTGTGCACCACATATTATAGGCAGGAGGCTGCGAGGCGTGATAGGATGGTTTCCCTTCCTTCTCAGTCAGTCGTGCTTTAGAGCGGTACAGTATAGGGTTGAGTCCCTAAAAACTTACCGTATTCTTTGATTACAGATACAAAGGCAGATCAACATTACCCTATCACAGGCAGAAGATCAGAGATAGCAACAGAAGAGAGCATTAGCCAGTTACATGATAACTATAGTAGCAGGAGGAGGTATCAGAGACCTCCCAGCGTGATACCTTTATTGGCACTATTCCCAGTATATGTTGATAACGTCAGAATAGGAAGTCAGAAGTATAATGTGCATACGAGTTGATTTATTTAATAGTTGTATAAGATCTGATTAAGATTACAGACAAGGTTAGACAACCAGGTAAGTATAAGAAAGAGAGGGAAATGCAGGAATCCCAAATACATCTTTTTGGGTATGGTACAGTTAAATGCTTTTACTTGTTGCAATAGGAAAAGGGCTATTTCCACCTCTTGATTTTGATGCCAGTATAGTAAAGGGGCATAAGACTTGAGATGGGGTTGTCAAATCAAGCAGTAAGTAAAGATGAGCTGATTGATCCTAGTAAGTATTATAAAGTATAAAGAGCCCCTATGATTACGTAAGTTGTGCAGACCCTTATGATAATAAACCAGTAGAGAAAGTAAGACCGTTAGCTTACTCGAAGCAGGGGTAAAAGACCTATTAGTGATGAATGTCGGGTAATAGTCAAGTTCGAGTCAGAAGAAGGCCAAGTCCGCCACATATGCTAACAGATAGCAAGACATACCTGTAAGATTGTGGTTATGATCCAGTTGTGATATTGAAAGGGTGAGGGGTCATGTGAATCAAATAGGTCTGACTGCAAGTCAGGGGAAGTATGAACTGATACAGGACCAACAATCTTGTTAACAATGAAGAGCAGGTACCTTGAACCCCAGAGTTCAACTTAAGTAAGATGAGGGAAAGAAGCAGGAATGTCAGATCTTGTGGGAAAATTAGAATTACCCCCGGATTGATAAAATATCGTATTAAGGATTAAGTCTCGGGCTGACAGTAAGATTGCGGTTCAGAATACCGCAGTATGTCCGCTATGGAAAAGTTAAGAAGTTACCGATACAACAATTCTAATCTAGTGTAGCCTAGAGATAAGGCCCAACAGTCAGTCATGGGCTCTCAATATATGCTTAGTAAGGATACAAGATTCGAACGTCGACCCCACATCGCAAGAGTAGCGGAATTTCAAACAGCAGACAATAACTAAAGTGTTTATGTTTGTTACTTTCAGAATGGGGTGACAAGCAATGAAATGATAAGTCAGGGTAGGAGATATTATTAGGCCGTAGAAGCGGTGTATCATGTACGGTATGAGACTCAGCAGAGCATGTAAGAGATTATGTATTACCGCAGAATTCAATACATATTGTACGTAGCTATTGATATATATATATAGATAATAGATATGCTGTGAGTAGCTGCCTATGAGGGGTGCAATCACAGATGCTGATTAGTAATAGAAAGCATGTACGGATTGCATTACAGGACCCCCCCCCCCCTTGCCAAAAAAAAAGGGGGAGAAGAAAGAAAGAAAAGGAGAGAAGAAAGGAGAAAGGGAAAGAAGAAGAGAAAGGGCGGATTAAGTGTGAATTACGTATGAAGTCATAGAAACTATCTCAGTTTTCAGTTATTAGGTTAACAGACTTATATGTTGTTGTCAGATCTAGGCTCTAGGAGCTTACCAGAGTTAATGGCCTAAAACAGATGGCTAGATGATAAGGGCGCAGTTAGACGGTCTACCGACCAGCTGGCGCCTGCATTAGCAGGGAGGCATCCCTGAAGATCGGTAACAGTAGTGCATGTGCTAGAACCAGGATTAGAGGCCGAATAGGCAAATTTTAGAGATTAGCAATACCAAAATTGTTCTAGTATGTTAAGTGGTCGTACGTCATTTTCCCAGCCTTGTAGGTGAGAGTCGGCCTTAGCCAACCTAGCAGTTATTATGTGGAACACCCCATAAGTCAGCCAGCCGTCCCAGTCACAATACCCGTGGGTACCCCAAGGAAGGGTCCACATCAATAGTCAGCGATAGACTAGTACTTTAGCTGGTTCTCGTAAGATATTCAGATATAGAGCCTTAGCAGAAGGCCAGTATTTACAGAATAACTCATAAGACCGAAAATTCCCCAGAATAGTAGTAAAAATCCAAGTGGATACACACAAGGCGTAAGAAATTGATAGTAACCTGCTAGCACAGTGTTTATTAAGACCAGGGGATCTACTCCCCGTGAAGATCCAGAGATTGATCGCCTGGGAGTAAGTTTGATTAAGCCCAGCCTTACAGTGGTTTAAGCAAAATAACAGAGCAATTAGATGCCCACAAGTCTGCGGTTATGCACGAACTATAAGCACTCAAGTAGAACAGTTAGAGAATGGTTAGACTACTGCCACATCCGGGTCATTCAACCCAACTATTCAGTTATTTAAGGTTATGCAGCCAGATCATTGGAGGTCATGGTTGATATCAGGACCCTCTGATCAAAAAAAAGGCACAAGGTGCGCAGACGGTCGTTCAGGTTATCCCAGCAACAAGTAGCTTTAGCATGTGGCCGGAGGGCCAGATAAGCTTTAGTTACGCCTGTAAACTACCTGTCGATCTCTTCAGCAAGACAAGTCAGTATAACCGTCAATTATATGCCGAGCTCTCTAAGTATGAAAATGTTACATCAGCCAAGAAGAGGTAATGGAGCAACAACCGCTCTTAGTTATAGATCTATTAGAAGTGTGGTGTATGGGCAGCCCGAGCAACGGGAGCTGGTCAGAAAGATACATCAATTGGTCAATTTAGCCATTCGTGTAATAGAAATGAAGGACAGCAGAGCTGTAATCGAGAACACCGCCGTGTCATCATCAGTTGTGAAAATAAAAAGAACGGTAGTATAAGAATCCTGACCTGGTTAGCAGGGGAAAACGCCAGGTTTTCAGATAATAGAGGGTGGAGTGCTGCGTTATAAAGGCCATCTATATGTTCCAGATGTTTCAGGGCCCCACCAGCAGATTCTGAATGAGGTACATTACGCCCGTTATTCTCTTCACCCCGGTACGACAAAAAATGTACCATGACATCAAAGAAAACTACTAGTGGCCAAGTATGAAAAGGGAAATCGCTGAGTTTGTAGCCCAGTATCCTAACTGCCAGCGGGTGAAAGCAGAACATCAGAAACCAGGCGGTGATTCAGGACATAACTGTACCTCTCTGAAAATGGGAAGCAGTAAATATGGATTTTGTGGCAGAATCACCCCGTACTGAACATGGATATGATTCCATTTGGGTAATAGTTGACAGGCTGACAAAATCAGCTCATTTCCTACCAGTGAGGGCTACCTTCTCGGCTGAGGATTATGCCGAATTATATATCAGAGAAATAGTTAGATTGCGTGGAGTGCCGGTATCCATTATTTCAGATAGGGGAGCACAATTTACAGCTAGATTCTGGCAGTCGTTCCAGAGGGGTCTGGAAACGCAGATTAATTTAAGCACAACATTCTATCCTCAGACAGATGAGCAGGCTGAGCGCACAATTCAGACGCTCGAAGACATGTTGCGAGCGTGTGTGCTAGATTTCAGTAGTAGCCAAAGTGAGCATTTACCGTTAATTGAATTTGCCTACAATAATATCTATCATTCAGCCATCCAAATGGCGCCTTTCGAGGCATTATACGGGCGAAAATGTAGATCGCCGATTGGTTGGTTTGAAATAGGAGAATCAGCATTGGTTGGCCCAGACATTGTTCAGCAGTCAGAGGAAAAGATAAAGCTTATCCGAGAACGTTTATTGACTGCTCAGAGTCGCCAGAAGTCTTATGCAGATATGCGGCACATAAATCTAGAATTTGCGGTAAATGACTGGGTATATCTGAAAGTGTCTCCGATGAAAGGGGTAATGAGATTTGGAAAGAAAGGCAAGCTTACCCCGAGATTTATTGGGCCATATCAGATTCGGCGAAGAACAGGCTGGGTTGCATACAAATTGAACTTGCCTCCTGAGTTAGCATCTGTTCACCCAGTATTCCATGTCTCTAAAGTTCGTAGGGGACCCTTCTATAGTAGTTCCAGTTCAGGATGTCCAGGTCACAGAAGAGTTAGCATATGAAGAGGTTCCCGTAGCTATCTTAGACAGACAGATTCGCAGGTTGAGGACTAAAGATGTTGCGTCTGTCAAAGTATTGTGGCGTAACAACAACCGTGAGGAAATGATGTGGGAAGCTGAAGAAGATATGAAAGCCAGATACCCTCACCTATTCCAGGCCTAGTCAGGCAACAGGTATGTCCGTATTATAGCTTATGTAGTATCTTATGATTGTATATGTATAAGTGAGAAAGATTGATACTTAGCCATCCAGTGAAACCTAAAGTATTATGTACAGTACCTGTATTGGACTTTTCTGCATTTCAGGTTTTTGGTATAGTCCATATTACAGGGGAGACTCTGGCGGAATTTTTCTAAACAAGTAAGTTAAGTAGTCCTCCAGATAGCAGTATACATTCGAGGACGAATGTTCTTAAGGGGGGGAGAATGTTATACCCCGTAGGATTTCCGGCACCTAGATGACCTATTCGCACGTTGGTTAAGCATATTTGAAGGCCATACGTGCTAGAGAAAGGCCCGGGAAAAGATCGGACGAGAAACCTGTCGAACCATCGCGGAAGGAGCCGAGGCAGAGCCCCTCCGCGATGGCAGCGTGTCACGGAGGTGAAGCCTCCGCGTTGCTCCGTGACACGTTGGCCTTGTCCAGGCCCAAGTATATAAAGCCCCACTTCGGTTTTAAATGACTTAAACACTTGTAAATTTCCAGAAAACAGAGCAAATCGGCAGAGAAGGAAAAAGGAACGAAGTGGTAATATAATTTTCGTCCGATTACGCTGCTAAACGTTGTCCAAACTCAAATTAACCTCAGATGCCGAGGTATTTAGCAGTAGAGAGCATTCCTACGGATTTAGTTCCGTGAAATAAGGCCGACGAATCGTCGATCTACCGAGCTAAGGTAAGTGGAATTGCTCTAAACTAGTGTCTATGTGTTCCTAGCTGCGAAGTGAATATTTCTCCCTTCTGGACCGCTGGAAAATAGCGAGTTTTCGACCGTCTTTCGATAAGCCTAAGTTTAGGCTATAAACTATCTCGAAAGTGACGTTGCTCTTTACAATAAAGCTGTATTTAGTATTAATTGACACATTTATGAATGCAGTTGGGAGAAAATAGTTGAAGTACTGACCGAGCCTCGTCCGACAGACGAATAGTTGAAGGATAAGGTATGTAAAGTTAGTTTCCTCGGCAAGTTAGTAATCTTGGTACAGTACAGTAATTTAAAGGCCAGTAGAATATTCAGAAGCCATGTTTGACGTTTACCATGAGTGATGGTACGATACTAGAAACATTATGTTATGATCAGCGCGAGACTTGCAAGCACGATATAGATTCTAATATAAGTGTTAAGAACTACACAGCATGCTCAGTATGTGATGTGACACAGAATGTTAGGATATCTTTGTATTTAGTTGAAACTCAGTAAAGCAATGTAATATCTCTAAGACATCTCAGAAAATAGAATGATAAGTTAAAGTGAAGTTAGAAAGCATATTAGGACTAGTAGATCATGTTACTATAGAAACTTAGTATACAACATAGTTTTCAGCAGAAATACTATATCATGTTCAGCATTAGACTCAGTACAGTATGGCGGAAGATTTTATTCTTATATATATACTATTATCAGTCTCAGCATGTATTAAATACGTACATATCACTATCACTAGTTCAGCATAGAGTATGTACAAACACTTTATTATCATTAGCTTCAGTATGTGGTATATGCAGATAGTATTACTAGTTGAGACCATTGTATTGTCTTGGGGTTGGATTACCTAGCATCCATGACCGCACAGGGTTAATAGCTGTATCGACTCGTCCGCCAGCGGACGAGGATACGTCGCTCTACGGAGTGGCATGCCGTCCCACAGGGGACAAAGATGGGATGCCAGTTTTCCCCATATTGTGCCTTGGTCGGCCCTTATACACCCCCGTCGAGCGGATATGCCCGGGGTGTTGATTCAGGAGTCCTCCGGACTCAGGTACAGTTATAGTCAGGGGCTCAGTGAGCCCAAGTGCATAACTAGGGGACCGGCAGGATACTTATAGTTATTATAGGAGATGGGATGACCGGGGTAGGGGTATAGATTCTGTGCTGGTTGTACCTCCCGGCTTATGGGGGCCGGGTAAGGTGTGTGTGTGCTATGTTATGTTATGTTATGTTATGCCATGTTATGCTAGATACGAGTAGATCAACAGTAGAACGATACGTCTCCAGGTATGACTCCTACTCCTTCCAGTAAAATTGAGAGAAGGTATGACTTACATTATCAGACATTTAATCTATTCTCTCTACTTCAGTTTCATCAGTTATATTATTGTTTTAAGATATTTCTTTCAGTTATTGCTTTACATACTCAGTACCAGCGGTACTGACGCCCGGTGGGGCGCTGCATTACTTGCCTGCAGGTACTCATAGACGAGCAAGCGATACCACGTGATTCCTGTCTGCAACCGAGTGTTCAGCTCCTGTCATCCGGAGACTGAATTCCAGAGGTGTATTTCATTTTCTTTTATTGTATAATACAGGTAGGTTGGGGCCCTGTCCCGATCATTTCTATTGTTATTCCTAGAGGCTTGCAGTCTGTATATACTTCCCTGTGGTCAGATGAGCCGGTCGTGTGAGGCCGTGCAGTTGTATAGCTGTTAGTACTCGTGTTTCCTTTATGTTGGCCGTGTGGGGCCATAATTCGCCAGTACTGGTGACCTTGCTGGTCACGTAGCTATCCAGTACTTCATGGTTAAGTTATAGATAACTAGACAGCATGGTGGCCTTGTCGGCCCACATAGGTTTCCCTATATTGGCATGTTTCTGGTCAGCTGTTAGTACAGGTACAGGAGGCTATAGGCCAATGGGCCGGGGGCTGTGTTTACAGCCGTTATATAGACCTTTGTTTCCAGAAATGTTAGTTAGAGCCAACCAAGCGCTAGATGTGCCCAGGCTTAGCAGTCCAGCAGTTCAGGTTCTAGTTGGGCACCAGGTGCCAGTCATACTCCCCAAGGCGGGGTGTGACAAAACCGATACCTCATATTGGAATAGGATTGGAAGGAAATAAATGCAGGTATCTAGCTATCATATTTGCTTCAACTTCCCATGTAGCTCCCTCAACAAGCTGATTCCTCCACAAGACTTTTACTAAAGCTACTTCTTCATTCCTTAACCTCCAAACCTGATGATCAAGGATCTCAATGGGTACCTCCTCATAGGTAAGGCTATCTTTCACGCCTATGCTCTCCACCAGAATAACCAAAGCAGGGTCACCAATGCACTTTTTAAATAATAATACATGGAAAACTGAATGCACTGATGCTAACTTCGCTGATAACTCCAACTTATAGGCCACCTTACCAACACGTCTTATAATCTTGTATGGGCCAACATATTGGGGACTAAGTTTCCCTTTCTTTTTGAAACTCATCACTCCCTTCATGGGAGACACCTTCAAGAGTACCCAATCATCAACTTCAAACTCGAGTTCTCTTCGCCTAATATCCGCATATGGTTTTTGACGACTCTGAGCTGTTTTCAGACTTTCCCTTATAAGCTAAAATTTCTTCATAACATCACGAACTGAATTTGGCCCTATCAACGTAGCTTTACCTACTTCGGACCAACTGATAGGCGAACTACACCTCCCCCTATAGAGAGCCTCAAATTGAGCCATCTGAATGCTAGAATGGTAACTTTTGTTGTAAGAGAACTTGATGAGAGGAAAATGATCATCCCAACTGCATTTGAAGTCAATCACACATGCTCTCAATATATCGTAGAGAGTATGAATCGTCCGCTTGGCCTAACTATCTGCATACGGTTGAAAAGCAGTGCTAAGCTTGACTTGAGTACCAAGTCTCTTTTGAAATAATTTCAAAAACTTCAAGGTAAACTGAGTACCTCTATTCAAAATGATGGACAAGGGAACTCCATGTAACCGAACTAACTCTTGAGTATATAATCTAGCATAGTCAGCTGAATCAGTAGTTTTGACCGGTAGGAAATGAGCTGCCTTGGCAACCTATCTATCACCATCCAAATAGAGTCATACTGCTGGTGAGTGCGAGGAAATCCTATGATGAAGTACATATTGATCTCTTCCCACTTCCAAGTGGGGATACTGATGTCTTGTAGCATACCTCCTGGTCTTTAATGCTCAATTTTCACCTATTGACAATTCGAACACTTAGCCACAAACTCTACTATGTCCTTCTTCATGCCATTCCACCAATAGACTTCTCATAGGTCAAGATACATCTTGGTGCACATGGATGTATAGAGTATTGGGAACCATGAGCGTCATGCAATAATCGTTCTCTTATATCATCGACATCTGGAACATATAAACAACCTTGATAACAAAGTACACTATCTCCCCCTTGAGAGAAGACCTCCACCTTCTGATTTTGAACTGCTTCTTTCAACTTCATCAAAATAGGATCTTCATCTTGCCTAGCCTTGACCTCAGTCACCAAAGAGGATTCCGAGCCATTTTGAACAATGACACCACCATCTGTCGAATCCACGAGGTGAAATCCTAATCGTGCAAGCCGATGCTCATCCTTCACCAACTCTTTCCTTTCATCTTCCATATGAGAAACACTCTCCATGGAAAGTCTTCTAAGGGAATCTGCTACTACATTGGCCTTACCGGATGATAAAGAACACTCATGTCATAGTCCTTGACCACCTCTAGCCTTCTTCTTTGTTGTAAATTCAAATCCTTCTAGGTGAACACATATTGTAGGCTCTTGTGGTTCGTAAAGACATCCACATAGACCCCATACAAATAGTGTCTCCGAATCATAAATGTGAACACCACTGTTGCCAATTCTACGTCACGCATCAGGTAATTCTTCTCTTGAGTCTTAAGATGTCTAGAGGCATATGCAATGACCTTACCATGCTGTATCAACATACATCCAAGACCAACCCTAGAGGCATAACAATACACCACGAATCCATCCTCAGGTAGGGTCAATACTGGGGTTGAAGTGAGTTGAGTCTTTAACTCCTGAAAACTCCTCTCACAGGAATCTAACCACTAAAATTTGACTTTCTTCTGGGTCAACTTAGTCAATGGGGCCACAATGGATGAAAATCCTTAAACGAACCTCTTGTAATAGCTAGAAAAACCCAAGAAACTCTTGATATCCGAATGATTATGTCACACCCCACCTTGGGAGGCATGACTGGCACCTGGTGCCCTACTAGGACCTGAACTGCTGAGCTAACTAAGCCTAAGAACCTCTGGTGCAGGGCTGACTCTAACTCTGGAATCAAGAAAACAATAGGCTATATAGCGACTTTAAATACAACACCCGGCCGACAAGGCCTATAGCCCCTGTTAAAGTAAACAACTAACCAAAGATAGAAACATCATAGGGAGTTCTATGCAGGCCAACAAGGCCACCAATCAACAGCTAAACAGGGCCCCACACGGCCAACACATATCATCTAAAGCACATATGGGCCCCACATGGCTGAAATCATCTAACCACAGGGAAGTAACACAATCTGCAAGCCTCTAGGAGTAATAAGATGGTCGGGATAGGGCCCCAACCTACCTATACTGTACAAACAAAAGGAATAAACCTTTATCACACTAGCCCCGAAAGAAGGGAGCTGACGGATCTGTACGGCTTACTGGAACTACGAGGGACCTTCTCCTCGTCTATCTGTACCTGTAGAAAAGTAATGCAGCGCCACCGGGAAGGGCGTCAGTACAATATGTACCGAGTATGTAAGGCAATAGATAAGCTGAATAGAACTAGAAGTAAATAAAAAGAAGAGCCGAAAGATTAACCTGTATGCCTGCTGATTCGTAATCTGCATCTAACTGACACTACATGTACATAATCTAAGACTACATACTTACACATTTATACCCTACAACTAGCATACAAGAATTCATACAAGAATCCCACCTGGTCCCCATAAGCTGGGAGGTACAATCAGCACAAAATAACTTGTTTATGCCCCCATAAGTCCCGGCGAGCATATTTCAATCTATATACCCCAACTCAGGTGTCTACAACTCTACTGGTACTGTAGCCAACCTACCGGTCCCCTGGGTCTACAACTGAGCCCGCTTGGCCCCTGAACTGTAGTTGTATCTGATTTTAGAGGACTCCTGATCTGTACAACCTGGGTGTAAACGCTCGGGTGTGTGTGTGTATAAGGTCAATCACGGCAATATGAAGATCTGGATCCCCATCTTCGTCCATGCGGACGGCATGCCGCTCCGTAAAGCGATGTATCCTCGCCCCTGGTGGGCGAGTCGACACAGCTATTAACCCTGGGGCGGTCATGGAAGGCTTCTAACTGAGGGTAACCCCAACCCAGGTGCTATACTGACATATCAATCTATCTGTATAAAGACAGCATATCTGGCCTTCTGGGCCTAACGCTAATGTTACTCACTTCTAGGATAATCTGTATGGCTGTCTACTGGCACGCCATGTGCCCGTATTTGATCAGAGGATCCTGATAATATCATGATCTCTAATAGTCTGGGATGAATAGAGCGAGGTATGAAGTGGCCTAGCAATACTCTGAATGACCTACTCGGACATCTATAACTCATGAATAACTGTGGGGTTACAGATAGCTAACTACTTTATTCTTCTAATTAATCAACTACATGCCTGGCCCTCTCCTGGCCCTCTATACTTGAATACCTTACAAGAACTGGCTAGGGTGCTAGCCCATCACTGACTACTAATGTGGACCCCTCCTTGGGGTACCCACGAGTTTATCTGACTCGGAAGACTGGGCTGGCTTGCTGGCGTCCTACATGTTAACTGTTAGGTCGACTAAGACTGACAATCACTGATAAGGCTAAAGGGATGGCGGGCGATCACTCAATACACTGGAGAACCTTGGTGTCGCTAACTCTAGAATATACCTATTCTTTCTCTATTTCTGGTTCTGGAACGTGCGATAACGATAATGACCTCTAGGAATGGTTTCCTGCCAATACAGGCGCCAACTGGTCGTTAGATCGCCTAACTGCGCCCATACTGTTTAACCAATTGATTCAGGCCACTAACTCTTATGAGCCTCTGAAGTCTAGGCCTGGCAACAAACATATAAGTCTACCATCACAATAAACTGCAAACTAAAAAAGTTTCTATAGCGTTCATAACGCCAATCACATTTAACCTGCTTCCTTTTAGCGAAGGGTCCTGCAGTACGATCTGTATATGCTTTCTAGCAGCTAACTAGAATTTATGTAACTGTAATCCCTATTACTAGCTACTTGCAACATATCTGATATTGATATATGTATATCAATAATAGCTAATTATAACATATTAAATTACAATCTAATGGTAGAAGCCGTCCGCAGCATCTGAGAGCATTATTTCTATTGAGGACATAAGTTGTAACATTATACGACAAGGATACTTTCTGAGAGTTAAGACTTACATACCTCGTTCTCCGTTTTCTGACTAACTGATGAGTATCAGCTCGTGTTCAACTGTCCTTCTCAATTCTAATCATATTAATGGAAGAATAGGGCTAACTTCGTTACTGAATTCAAAGAAAACAATAACTTATATATATATATTGACTACACTTCAACTTATCGAAAAACGATTAAAAACTCGTAATTTCTCGAGAATCTAGAAGGGAGAAATACTTACTTCAAGCCTGTGATCATATTGACACTAGTTTGAAGCAATTCCACCAACTCTAGCTCGGCGGGACGATGATTTTTTGAGCGTATTTTACGAAAATAAGTCCACAGCGATGCTCTCTGCAGCCTTATACTTCACTACCCGGAGTTAATTTAGATTTGGACGGAGTTTAGAGGCATAATCGGATGATTTTCCAATGTTCTCCTTCATTCTTACCTCTACCGGTCGAGGATAAATGAAAAATAATCTAACTTCTAAGTGTGAGGCCTTTATATACTTGAGGCAGCAGACAAGGCAACATGGCACGCTACCCAATGCACTGATTCTACTCTGTGCCACATTGGCTAACGCGGAGGAGCAGCTCCATGCCACTTTGCCCCTCTGGGCAGCTTGTTTCGGCCTCCTCTCGCGAAATCCCAACTTGGCACTCGTTCGGCCTTTTCCCGGACCCTTTCCTCGTACGTATGGCACTCTAAAACTCTCATCCAACATATGAATAGGCCAATAAACGTTATAAACTTACGGGGTGTAACAGATTAATTAGTCTAGGACAATTCTTTACAGCTTCTATTGTTTGAGAGTCGACCTGCACACCCTCACTTGACACCACATGGCCCAAAAATGCTACCGAATCCAACCAAAACTCACACTTGCTAAATTTAGCAAACAACTGATGATCCTTGAGAGTCTGTGTTCGGTGTGTTATATGGGTATATAAAACGACACGCAAGTGCATGTGGTCGAACAAGTAGTAAGTGGCTTTAGTAAGCCAAGTATCGATCCCACAGAGACTTGGGTTAAGTGCAATTTGCTCAAGTATATTATATTTTACCTCTAAATATGCTGATAACAACGTAACCAAAAATTTGATAGTTTGTTTGATAAATTTTATACTAAAACTAAGAACAATTATCTACTTTAAATCTGAACTACAGAGAAGAGCATGCTAAGGTTAACCTAACATGTAATGAAATTGATTATCATCATAAATTGGTTAATCTTTTCTTCTTGTTGCTAGCCAAGAACATTTCCCAAGAGATTAAAACTCTCGTATTTAATCTCACTTAAGAATCATGAACCATCCATCTACATTTCTGTGATCAAATGCAATTCATGTTCTAGCCATACAATTCCGATTCCTAAATTGACTAATACGACTTTCAGGTATATTTCTATCCTGAAAGCACATCAAAACTCAATTTTTCCAAACCAAGTAAAGAACAATATCCTATTAATTCACAAATTTCCAATTTCGTGCTCTCTCGAGTGAAATCGGACTTTTTAGATGTACATTAATGGCGGCCACACACCAATGCAGTAAGAACAAGAATTAATAGAACAACATGGAAGTAAAGATGAAAAACCAGATAATCAATAATCAAATTTCATCACAATTGTTCACAACCTCAGCAAGGAGAGGAATTAGCCACTCATTTGTGGATTAATCATCATAAAACGAGTGTTAATCATACAAGCAATTGAGTTAAAGAAGAAAGAAAGAGAAAAAAAACCCTGAACTTTTCATCCCTCAACTGCTTGTAACCCACGTCCTTGCTCCACCAAGTTTGAATTCTGAAAAATACACTTAAGTGTTCTATTTATACTAGTGGGAATTTTTCCTGGAATAATGAGCAACGTGTCACGGAGTGCATCGTGGAGCACTGCCTCCGTGACACGTTACGGACGCGGAAGCTCTCTGGAAATCACCCGAACTTGGCCCCGGCAGCACCCTGCTGCGTTGGCAGCGTGTCACGCTGCTTGGGCAGCGCGTTGCCACCTCTTGGTCATGCAACCAACCTTCCGTGGCACGTTGCCAATGCGCAGGTGGGCTGTTGTGGTCGGCCTGCCTGCCGTGGCACGTTGCCGACGCGCCGGTGGGCTGTTTTGTGCCTCCTCTTTGCCGACGTTCGGGTGTTAATTCCGTTTCCAATCCTCTACGTCACCAACTCATGGATTAGTTACTCAAAAGTAATCAAAACCTACAAAACAAAGGCTAATCATGTTGGTTAGCACATATATTCACTTCATATAAAATTACATGAAAATGTATACAATAACTTAGATAAACAAGACTAATTTAAGTCATAAAGAGTATCTCGGGCATGCTATTTTTGCCCGTGATCACAACCCCACAGTTAAAGCCTTGTTCATCCTCGAACAACCTTTTACATATCATGCATATGGAGACTCCCACATAACTAATTTAGCAAGATAATTCAAGTTACGACTATAATGATTACGTAAGATACAATCTAAAAATAGAGCATGCCTGATTTGATCATTGAAATGAAGTACAACTATGTTAAGACTTCTTAACCTCAAGAATCGACTCTCAATCTTTGCAAACTCATGCAAATCAACTGATTAAGAAATCCCACATGAATTATATCCTTTATTCAACCTGTGCCCCTCACGGAAAGAGAGTTACCCAATTTCACACGCAAAAACAATTTTTATATCACAACATGTGTGGGTACATGCATAGAATTACACTCACTCTCACAAAGAATTCACATGCATCATGTAATGACCCATAAGCTTGCCCTTAGTGTTTTATTCCACTAATTTAAGGATGGGTGAATGTAAGATCAAGTAGGACTTTTTAGGTTGTAATGTAACTCAGGTGCGGGTAAGTACTATTATGATCAGTAATAGTGACTATCTTTCCTAAGCGCTTTTAATACATCACACCTTCATTACAACTCCCCTTCCCTCACTTCACCTTTTTCTCTTTTCATCTTTCTTTTTCCTCTTTTGTTCCCCCCTTTCTTTAGGAACTTTTAGCTTATTAGTAAGGAGTTCTATAAGTAACTTTTCATTTATTTATTTTCTTACTCCCTACTAATACTTACCCATATTCAAACAAGTGCACCCTCGACCTTTCTCAACTCTTACAATTGCTACTTTCCCTTCTTTTTCATTCTGCTCACTCCTTTACTCTTTCGGATTTTTCCTTTTAGCGGTTAGGAGTTTTGGTTCAATTTCACGGCTAATGAAAGAAAAAGGATTAAGCTTATGTTGCAGCTGTCAAAGAATAGGCTCAAGGCTCAATGGGGTTAACTAGGATTAATTTTTCAAGGTAGGTATAATGAGGGATAAAAGTTTGGTTCATTCAAAGAAATGCCTAAATCATCTCCTACAATTCACATCCTTCATTTCGTTTTATATACACACCAGGCAAGTTCTAGACATTTCATAATAGCACAGAATACTCAAAAACCTTACACTCATGGCACATGCTCAAATCAAGACACAATCAGTAGACTCTTACTCAGCTAATCACAAGAATTCAGAATTAAGCTTCCATCATATTGAGTCAAATTCAAGAGCCTCAGTGTCTCAAACAAAGTTATACACTTGCATGCTTCACACTGAACATACTTGCATCTTACAACCATGTACAACACATAAAAAGAACATTAAGCACCAATTAGTTATGCTTTCAAAAACCCAACACCTACCGACTAATTTTTCCTCAAGACGGTCGTCATCCATCCATCATCGGAAACAGTCCCTAACTATGACTAAAAAACATTGTATACAGACCAAGGAAAGAAAGAAAAAGAAAATTTTTATTCTTCGGTTCAAAGACCCCTCGTCGGAGAAGAACCGAAAAGAAAAACCAACGGGTGATGAACTCATGCTTAACTCACAAAAAAAAATTTTCAATTTTCTCACAAGCATTACATTCACCAAAAATCGTTAAGCACAAAAATTTGAAATTTCCCTCACCCACACTTAAATCATGCTATGTCCTCATAGCATCAACTTAACATTTAAAGAGGGTGAGAAATACTCCCTGAGACCTTTAGCCTAGCTAACAACATGCCTTTCTTCAACTTTGCACAAGTGGGTGTTCAACCCCCCACTTCTTCTCTTCCATGCTTGTTAGCTTCCTCCTCCACAGTACTCAAACTTCCCCTCCATCTGTGCTTAACTTTCTACCAAAACAATCACAAGATAAAAAATAAATAAAATCAACTTAAATGCAAGAAATTAAAATGGTACCCATGGTACCCTTGGGTTGCCTCCCAAGCAGCGCCTAATTTTACGTCGCGGCACGACGTATACAGTTTCACCGTTTTCTCTTCCACCTTGAGGATATGAATCTCACCCCTAATTTCTTTTCTAATTTCCTCTTATGCTCCAGGGGTGGTGGTGAAAAATTGTAAGGACCAAGCAGTAGATGTTGCCTTTTGAACTTATTGGCCCTTAAGTAAGTGAAGTCATTTTGTCTCTCCGAGTTAGCAAATTTCAAAATATACGGGGCTTGGTTCTCCTCTAGACATTTCTCCATAAGCTTGGAAGACTCTATTTCTATGTTTTCAACCAAACTTAATGTCGAAAAATGCTTCGAGTGTGGTCCAATAAACCTCAACTCTGAAAATGCATTGTGCTTGACCTCCTTACTTGTATACACCTTCTCAGCATCAACATCTATCTCTCCATTAATGTCAACTAGGGGATACTCTATCTCTTCTTCCACGAATAGATTTTCCATAAGTGTGAGCCCATTACGGGGACACTCAAGAGATTCTAACTGTTGGGCTTCATCCAAAAATTCACCCTTGTCTTCCTCTTGTAGTTCCTCTTGAATATCGGCTAAAACTGTTACCTACAATTTATCACAAGCTTCAGCCTCAGCAATCATCTCCATGAATTTGATGCTCATCCTTTCTAGAGTCTCTGCATTCTCTTCTTGCTAAATTCCCAATACTGCCATCGCCTCCTTCATTTCTTCTGATTGCTCCGGGAGTTGTTTCAGCATGTCTTCTATTTGAGCTTGGCGTCCCAAGTCCGCATTTTCAGCATGCCTATATTCAGCAAAAACAATAGAAGGATCATAGTAGGGGCTTGGGGGAGGGGAATATGCATTCGGACAGCCATCCCAATGGCCATCTTGACCACCACATATATTGCACGTGTTACAGTGTTGCCACGAGTGGTGTCCTCCGCAATTCAGACAAGATTCGCCAAAATATGAGTATCCACCATGTAAACCATTTGTATTCCATGATGTCATGTCAATAAGGGTATCCGAAAAAGAAAAAAATAAAATGAAAAAGAATTAAAACAAACACTAAGACCAAGTTGTCAGCACTTAAGAAAAAATATAGTAAATTAACACTTAAAACAAATTCACCAATTGCCAAGTCCCCGGCAACGGCGCCAAAAACTTGTTCGGTGTGTTATATGGGTATATAAAACGACACGCAAATGGACGTGGTCGAACAAGTAGTAAGTGGCTTTAGTAAGCCAAGTATCGATCCCACAGAGACTTGGGTTAAGTGCAATTTGCTCAAGTATACTATATTTTACCTCTAAATATGCTGACAACAACGTAACCAAAAAGTTGATAGTTTGTTTGATAAATTTTATACTAAAACTAAGAACAATTATCTACTTTAAATCTGAACTATGGAGAAGAGCATGCTAAGGTTAACCGAACATGTAATGAAACTGATTATCATCATAAATTGGTTAATCTTTTCTTCCTGTTGCTAGCCAAGAACATTTGCCAAGAGATTAAAACTCTCGTATTTAATCTCACTTAAGAATCATGAACCATCCGTCTACATTTCTGTGATCAAATGCAATTCATGTTCTAGCCATACAATTCCGATTCCTAAATTGACTAATACGACTCTCAGGTATATTTCTATCCTGAAAGCACATCAAAACTCAATTTTCCCAAACCAAGTAAAGAACAATATCCTATTAATTCACAACTTTCCAATTTCGTGCTCTCTCGAGTGAAATCGGACTTTTTAGATGTACATTAATGGTGGCCACACACCAATGCAGTAAGAACAAGAATTAATAGAACAACATGGAAGTAAAGATGAAAAAGCAGATAATCAATAATCAAATTTCATCACAATTGTTCACAACCTCAGCAAGGAGAGGAATTAGCCACTCATTTGTGGATTAATCATCATAAAACGAGTGTTAATCATACAAGCAATTGAGTTAAAGAAGAAAGAAAGAGAGAAAAAACCCTGAACTTTTCGTCCGTCAACTGCTTGTAACCCACGTCCTTGCTCCACCAAGTATGAATTCTGAAAAATGAACCTAAGTGTGCTATTTATAGTAGTAGGACTTTTTCCCGGAATAACAAGCAACGTGTCACAGAGTGCATCGCAGAGCACTGCCTCCGTGACACGCTACGGACGCGAAAGTTCTCTGGAAATCACCCGAACTTGGCCCCGACAGCACCCTGCCGCGTTGGCAGCGTGTCACGCTGCTTGGGCAGCGCGTTGCCACCTCTTGGTCACGCAACCAACATGCCGTGGCACGTTGCCAACGCGCAGGTGGGCTGTTGTGGTCGGCCTGCCTGCCGTGGCACGTTGCCGACGCGCCGGTGGGCTATTTTATGCCTCCTCTTTGCCGACGTTCGCATGTTAATTCCGTTTCCAATCCTCTACTTCACCAACTCATGGATTAGTTACTCAAAAGTCATCGAAACCTACAAAACAAAGGCTAATCATGTTGGTTAGCACATATCTTCACTTCATATAAAATTACATGAAAATGTATACAATAACTTAGATAAACAAGACTAATTTAAGTCATAATGCATATCTCGGGCATGCTATTTTTGCCCGTGATCAGTCTGCAGCACATCCTCAAAAAAGCGGCATGCTCCTCCTTTCTCTGAGAGTAAATAAGGATGTCATCTATAAAAACAATTATGAACATGTACAAATATGGCTTGAATACCCTTTTCATCAGATCCATGAAAGCTACAGGAGCATTCATTAGTCAAAAAGACATAACTACAAACTCATAGTGACCATACCTATAACACCCCATAACTTCCTAAGACTAGCTTGGAAATTTAAAAGTTGATTCTGTAGAGAATTGGCAAAATTTCCTCAGTACGATTAACAGTACGACCCGTACAACAAAGGTGTGAGTCGTACCATGACTCATAACTGGGGGGAGAGTGAATGGCAGAGATTAAGGTTTGAGGAATCAAGACTAGAAGTTATGGATCGTATAATGGAGATACAACTTGTACATGGAAATCGTGGAAAAAGTACAGAGATCTTGGAAAGGAAATCTTGAGTAGTCATGAGTCAAGCTACGACTCGTGGAACCAAGGTACGACTCATAGGGTGAGTCATTGGAAAAGATCAAATGCAAGCTTAGGGTTAACTTACAAGTCGCAACACCAATCGTATGATTCAGGTACGAGTCATAGAAGGCATCCATGGAAAACTTCAGAGGAATTGGTTGGAGAAAAATACCTAACCACGACTAATGGTATGGACCGTAAGATCATGGTACGATTCATAGATTAAGTCATACCACTTGTCGGGCAGGAATTTTCATTAAGTTTCAGGTGCAATTTTGTAAAACCTTACCAACTTAACTTCTAAACTACTTCATTTAGGGTGTTTTCAGGAGAGATTTTAGAGGTATACTTGACCCTCTCCCTCATTCCTTTCAAAAACCAGATAACAGAAGTACGATCTACTCAGGCAGTTCTCTTAGAGCAAGCTAGGGCTTTCAAGTTTTCTTCTCAGATTCTCCGAGTTCTTCCTAGGAAATTCGACTCCAGGAATGTAGGAATTCAACAAGGGAATTACTCTTCCCTTCTGCCAAAAAACCCTTCTATAATTCATCATTAGTCTTAGTCCTGAATGTCAAAAAATTGGGTTAGCTTTAGTTAGATTATGAATATTCTTGTGGATTGTAATTCTTATGGATTCTTGCAAAGTTTTCACTATTTAGCAAGCATGTTGTTCTTTCTTCATGATATATTGTTTTAGCCTTAATTCTATGAATGCAGTAAGCTGGTCTTGCATAATTTTCAAGATACAAATATTTCTTGACTTTGTTAGTTCTCAAATTTCTCATGTTGTGATCATTATCTGAGTTCAATACAAGTTTGAATGATGGTTCAGTCACAATTTGTAATTAGCCCTTTACAATATCTTTTAGTAAGTCAACTGGTCAGTTTGATGATAGTTAGTTTTTTTAGGAGTTCAGTTCAGTAATACTCGCTAGCTTCAGCTATCAGTTAGTTCTCTAGAAGGTTATGATGCTTCCAGAGAAGCAGGTCTGGCCAGTCTTAGAACACCAGTTTCAGTTATCCGGTCCTACAGACTCTCAGGTTACTTATAGATAAGTATTCCCGACTTAGTCCACAATCACAACTTCAAGCTATTAGTTTAGTAGTCAAGTAAGGACTATCCAGTAGGAGTAGTACTTAGCACCGAGCAGATCGGGGTTCCAGTGCACCCAGGTTCTCAGAACTACATTGCCACCATAGGTTTTAGATTGAATGGGACCTAGACTTGTGATCACGCAGCTCAGCCATTATACCCTGGCAAGGCATACTGGGCTTTCTCTGATGAGGTGTATACATCGGACTCCACGTCTAGCTCACGTGTTTATATGTCTATTATAGACTCTCCCACTTGTTAGTAGAGTTTCAGCTTAGTTAAGTTCAGTTTAACTTAGTTTAGTCACTTAGTTCTAAGATATATTTATGACCACCAGTTAGGGTCTATTTTGACCTCATTATAGTTATAACTCAGCTTCTATCAGTATACAGTATTCAATTGGTCATTTCATGTTATTTCATTTCAGTGCTTATTTCCATGCATTATGTATATCTCACTTACTCAGTACATTCAAAGTACTGATGCAAACTTTTTATGGTGTATCATATTATGACACAGGTGCAGGTTCTCAGTCTCAGCATCATCAGTAGT
Organism: Datura wrightii; assembly: GCA_035772735.1. NCBI lineage: Eukaryota > Viridiplantae > Streptophyta > Magnoliopsida > Solanales > Solanaceae > Datura > Datura wrightii. Next base: position 167,557,068 of record JASDFA010000018.1, on the reverse strand, counting down.
TTCTCCCGACGATTCCAGCAACAGTCCTATTGGTGAATCCTCATCTTTCGAGGATGATGTTTTCTTTTCATTTAATTCAACACTTACTCAGATTGTAGAGTTAGGTGGGGGCTTTTCCCAGCAACTCGTCGGTTAATAGTTGGCTTTTGGAAATAGATGTTCAACATTCTTTATAGTTATGTTTACTATTTCCAAAATAGTTTTATTTGGATATTTATTTTTTGCCCAGCTTTTGTGTATGCTTGCTTAGTTACTAGTGTGATGATAGACCATAGGTACGCTTGGAGTCACTTATGGATCCAAGTACCGTGTCCCGTCTAGGGTGCAGACTTGGGTCGTGATGAATTTGGTATCAAAGTACTAGGTTTAGAGTATCCTAGGATGCCTGAAATCTGCGTTAAGTGAGATCCTTTTAATGTGTGTGAAATGCGCCACACTTATGATGGGGAGACAACAAGATGTTATTAATAAAACTTCTTCTTGTTCACTTCTTATCGTGCATTGAAGTTTAATCCCAGGAATGTCCTCCTAACTCGTGCTCTATTCATTTAATAAAAAATATGCCTCCAAAATGAGAAAATGGATGGAGGGCTAGCAATGCCAATAGACCTGCCCCACCAGCTCCAGCAGCACCTTAGGACGATCAAGTGTCCTCAGCAGAATTTCGAGCAGCGATTCAGCTGTTGGCTTAGATGGTGACCAACCAAGTGAACCAACAGGTGGTTCCAGTGAATGTAGATGGGTCTGTAGTAGCTGCCAGGGTTCGGGACTTCACCCGAATGAACCCTCCAACAATTCATAGATCCAAGGTGGGAGAGGACCCGCAGGTGTTTATGGATAAGGTACAAAAGATCACTCGAATTATGGGTGTTAGTTCTGTGGAGAGTGCTAATCTAGTTGCTTACTAGTTAAAGGGATGGCCCAGATTTGGTACAACCAGTGGAAGGAAGGAAGGCCAGTATAAGCAGGATCAATAGAGTGGGATGAGTTCACTACTGCATCGCTTGACAAATTCTTCCCTCGGGAATTGAGGGAGGCCAATGTCGCCGAATTCATGAATTTAAGGCAGGGTAATAGAATAGTGGAGGAATATGTATTTGGAGTTCACAGGTTCTCGTGGTATGATCCAGAGATGGTTGCTGAGCTAAGGGATCGCATGCTCAAATTCATCAATGGAGTGTCATATTTGGTACTTAAGGAGTGCAAAACTGCAATGCTCATCAAGGACATTGACCTCTCCAGCCTCATCATTCATGCCCGGTAGATTGAGGTAGAGAAGTTGAAGGATATGGAGTGGGAGAACAAATGGGCTAGAACAGGTCAGTCGGATTATGGCCACCAGAGGTCCGGTGGCAGTAGTAACCTACAACAACAGCAATAGAGGACTCCAACACCTACATCAGCCAGTGCCCCTTTTTTTCGATCCTGCAAGGATCGAAAGGGTGGAGCATCTGGCTCTCAGTCCTAGAGGTACAGTTCCAGCAATCGTTACCCAGCTTGTCCTAAGTGTGGCAGGAACCATCCAGGTGAATGCCACATGGGAAAAAAGGGTTTCTTGGATATGGACTGTTGGGTCACAAGTAAAAAGAGTGTCCATCAGCAGTATGGGGAAAACTCAGTCTACTTCAGCATCCCGAGTAGGTCGTCCACCTCAGCAGGGGACTACTTCAGGTACGGATGACGGTCAGCGCCAAAATCTTTTTTATGCTTTGTCCTCTCGTCAGGATCAGGAGAGCTCACATGACATGGTCACGGGTATGTTAAGTCATTTCCATCTATGTATATGCATTACTAGATCCAGTGTCACAACCCAAACATACACCCGTATCGTAGACACAGGACAAAGAGCCTCGAGAGACCCCAACTCGACCCATGGCATGAGCATACATCTAATTCAATCACATGAGCAGAAGACTTAACATAAAGAATGTAATCATAGCATAGAATAAGGGAGAATCAGTACAAGACTTATACGATATGGAAGAATACAACAATAGTCTGATAAGCCTCTAAACATGAAAGATGGATTGATGGGACAACTCCCCAACTAATCCAACATCCAGAAATTGAAAGAACAACATAGAGTATGAATGTACAACCCTCGAAACATGAGGACTCACCAAGAGTGCTGAGAGCAAATCTAAAACTATCTAGGGGTGAGGATGAGCCTGAGAATTGGGACATATATCATGAAAGATGCAACATAAAAAGTATGCAGTCAGTACGTGGAATGTACTGAGTATGCAAGGTAAGTAAAATGTACATTTAAAAACATATATAAAGTTCATAAAACATCCTAAGAGTAGGACAACATGCTCGCATCATAAATCGTTATAACATATCATACGGTTCAAGGTTTTCAAAACGTTCGTAAAACAAACATAGTCATAATCATAATAGAAGAACATTGCTTAACATAACTTGAGCCAACATACATAATCATAACATCCATATATCATGAGGAACAGTGGGAGATTCTCTTAACCGACATACCTCATATGAGCACACATGAAGCCCGACTTATTGCCCTAGTTGGGAGGGTGTTCATACCTTGCCAAGGGTAGGAACCATGAAGGGCATGATTACACATGAAAAAGGGCCATTTGGGCCAAGGAAAACATAAAAGGGTCCTAACATACCTACGGTGGCACGTAGTTCATGAGATCCGGGGCATAACATGAGCCCGAACCTACTCGGTGTTCGATACTACTCCCAAAACATATATAGTGCTCATAATAATACATACATGAGTTCATGGGCTAATTAAATCATTATAATCGTAAACATGCTTGAACAAATAAGAACTAGCCATGAATTGAGGCTCGTGAGTAGGCCAAAACATAATTTATGATTGATAAAATTCATACATACTTGTAGATCATGCATATAACTTGAATTTATAAGATCATAATAGATAACCTAATAAATTCATAATTCATGATGGGCTTATCAAAAACATCAATGGATCAATGGATCATAAATCAATTCATCATGGGGCATGCATAATCAAGCTTAATCGTTTGGAAATTCAAAATAAACAATATTATATTCAATTTAAAACTCGAAAGATGATCAAAATAAATAGATTATGATAAGATTTCAAAATTACAAGACCCATAATTAAATCATTTAATCTTATACAAATCAAACACAAAACTCCATGAATTTTTCATAAATTTTGAGTAAAATCATAGTGTAGGAGCATGGGTGTGGAAGAATTCACCCATTGGTAGCCTTACATACATGGTATTATCAATTTCTAACCCTTCGTAAAAGCCCAATAATGAGATTGAAAGAATTTGAGGTCAAAAGCTTGAAATCTCCCTTAGATCACCTATCAAAATCCTTGCATGCATGAATGAGAGTTTAGGAAGGATTTTTTTCTTAATAACCCAGATTTCCCAAGACAAAACGACATAGTTTAGGAATCTAGGGCTTATGAAATACGAAAATGCCATTAATGAAAAACCCTGAAAAACTGCTCCGCCACGACCACGACTCATACCATGAGTCGTACCATGAAGTAACGACTCGTGGTCACCTCTCATGCTCACCACTTCTCAAATCCTCTTAATCTGGCCACGACTCAGATACCATGACTCATAGTGTCCTTCTACAGGTCGTACTGACAGTCGTGGTATCATCCACCCTCACCAATTACGGCTTAACCACAACTCCTTATCACGACTCGTTGCTACAACCTACGAGTCGTACCATGACCCGTGACGACTCATTATGGCACACTGAGAAAATTCACCATGACTTCTAGCCATGAGTCATACCTACACCTCATGATTCATGGGGTTACTCGTTGTATAACCCCAGGCTCTCGAAATCCATCACGATTGGAGTCACGATTCGTAAGACCTCACCACGACTCGTACCACGAGTCGTTCTGGTGCAAAATTTCAGGTTTTTCTGCGGAGTTCATTTCGATCCTACGAGTCTAGTCTTAGGCACTTCCAGGGTGTAACAATATCTCCCCCTTGGGAACATTCGTCCTCGAATGTAGGAAAAAAAGCAGAAACAGAGACATGCAATTATCATACTCAAATACTGATCATTTTATTCGAAAGTTTACGGAATGACTACCTCCGATTCATAACACATAGCTGAATTGATCTCTTGCTTCACATACACATTTATACATATAAAAGAAACCTACATACATGATCTGAACCTGAAGACTAGAGAGAATCATAGAGTAAAACTGATACCTCAAGTCAAAACTGAGCCGGTAGAGAATGAATGTGGGTATTTAGCCATCATATCTGCTTCAGCTTCCCACGTATCTCCCTCAACGTGCTGGTTTCTCCTTAAAACCTTAACTGAGGCTACTTCCTCGTTCCTTAGCTTATAGATTTGACGATCTAATATTTCCATTGGAACTTCTTCATAGCTGAGGCTATCTTTTACACCAATACTGTCAACCGAAACCACTAAAGCTGTACCTCCCAAACACTTTTCAAAATCGACACATGAAATACGGATGTACTGAAGATAACTGCGATTGAAAATCGAACTCATACACCACCTTACCAACCCTTCTCACCACTCGGTAGGGGCCAACATATTAGGGATAGAGTTTCCCTTTCTTTCCAAACCGCATGACTCCCTTCATGGGAGATACCTTGAGAAATACCCAGTCGTCCACATCAAACTCCAGATCCCTTCTCCTCACATCAGCATACGATTTTTGACGACTCTGAGCGGTTTTCAACCGGTCCCTTATCAACTGGACCTTAACCATGGCCTCATGAACCGAATCAGGTCCTATTATGGCTGCCTCACCAACCTCAAACCACCCGATAGGCGATCTACACCTTCACCCGTAAAGAGCCTCGAACAGTGCCATCTGGATACTAGAGTGATAACTGTTATTATAAGCAAACTCAATCAAGGGAAAATGATCTTCCCAACTACCTTTAAAATCCATAACACATTCCCTCAACATGTCCTCAAGAGTCTGGATTGTTCATTCGGCTTGGCCATCCATTTGCGGATGAAAGGCAGTGCTGAGCTTGACTTGAGTCCCAAGTCCCTTTTGAAAAGACCACCAGAACTAGGAGGTAAACTGAGTACCGCGGTCTGAAATAATAGACAAAGGCACTCCATGAAGTCGAACCAACTCCCAAATATATATTTGGAATAATCATCCGCTGAATCCGTGGTCTTGACCGGTAGAAAGTGTGCAACCTTAGTTAACCTGTCTACCACCACCCAAATGGAATCATAGTGTCGGTGAGTATGAGGTAGACCTGTAATGAAATCCATATTAATCTCTTCCCACTTCCATGTGGGAATGCTAATATCTTGAAGTACACCTCCCGACCTTTGGTGCTCAACCTTCAGTTGCTGACAATTTGGATATTTAGCTATGAACTCTGCGATATCCTTCTTCATACCATCCCACCAATAGATTTCTCGCAAGTCTCGATACATCTTCGTGGATCCCGGATGTATATAATATCTGATACCATGTGCCTCATGCAATATCCGAACTCTCAAATTATCAATGTCCGGGACACATAGCCGACCCTGGTATCGTAGAACACCATATCCCTCTTGGGCGAAAACCTCCACCTTTTGACTCCGCACCACTTATTTCAGCTTTCTCAAAAGCGGATCCTCATCTTGCTTATCTTTGACAGCAACCACCAAGGACGATTCTGACCCATTCTGCACAACAACACCGCCATCTGTCGAGTTGATCAAATGAACTCCTACAATTCCGGTCAAGTATCCTGAGGTGCCCAACTCCTGAGTCTCCATCTCTTATGCCTAAGATCATGACAAATATGCAGTGCGCTCTAATTCATCTAAAATTCATCCGTAATTCTCTATCCACAACCCAAATTCCAGTCCTGAAACCTACTCTGGACCGGTTGGAACCACCAAGTTACCCATGTAAAGTTGCTTGACCCCGACTTTACCATGGTCATGTCTAGCTTCTCAAAACTTATAAAGGTTCAAATCACTCTCAAATCACCTCATTATCCCTGCAAACCACCCAACTAAATCATAACTCACCACCCAGAACCAACCAAACTCTCATAATCCAATTTTGAGTTTGATAACCTAGAGTGTTGACTTTGGTCAACCCTCAAACTTCAAACCCTTCAAAAATCAAAAGTCTCATCCAATCTTTATTAAATCATCTCAGCATGAAGTCTTCGACTTCCGCAAGTCATAAACAACAAATTAATGATAAGGAAAGGTTCATCCTAGGAAAATGGATCGACAATCACAACATGACCATGTGGCCTGCTACACTTCCAAGCATGGTTATTAACTAGGCTTCCTGTACTAGGTCCAACATCTATGGTGGGGATAGGGAGTTATCCTGAATGTACACGTCTTAACCAGCATTTCCATCATGGGGAACATCCTTAGCATTTAGAGTAAGAGAATCATGAGCATGAATCATATAGGAAGTCTAATCTTGGAATATACCCGATATAGCACCATCTCATGAGTTGATAGAACAAACTTTGGGGACTGAATTCATAGGGATGACTGTGCTAAGAAACATGGGTTCACATACATAACGAGAGTCATGACATGAAATCAAATGGTAATATTGAGATTGCAGACGAACGGGGTTGCCTGTCATCTTAGGGTTCTGAACGTAAGCATGAGTCGAGAGTAGCATCGAGCGATACGTAAGGGAACATCTACAGAAGAAAGGAGAGACTACCCCCGAATGCTATCCATAGGACTTCCTTACTAGAAAATCAAGACATGACTGGGCCCTCACTTACCATTTCCTCACCTCCCATGTGATAATCTTATCTTATAATGCTCAAAGGGAATTGTACCGCTTACAGTAGTCCTCAGAATTTCTAAACAATTAAGCTTGATTATGCATGCCCCATGATTAATCGATTTATGATCCATTGATCCATTGATGTTTTTGATAAGTCCAGCATGAATTATGAATTTATTTATGAATTTATTATGTTATCTATTATGATCTTATGACATTCAAGCTATATGCATGATCTACAAGTATGTATGAATTTTATCAATCATAAATTATGTTTTGGCCGAGCCACAGGCCTCAAGTCATGGCTAGTTCTTATTTATTCAAGCATGTTTATGATTATCATAATTTAATTAGCCCATGAACTCATGTATGTATTATTATGATCACTATATGTGTTTTGAGAGTAGTATCGAACATCGAGTAGGTTCGGGGCTCAGGTTAAGCCCTGGATCTCATAAACTAAGTTCAACCGTAGGTATGTTGGGACCCTTTAATGTTTTACCCTGGCCCAAATAGCTCTTTTTCATGTGTGATCATGCCCATCACGGTTCCTACCCTTGGCAAGGTACGAACACCCTCCCGACTAGGGCTACAAGTCGGGCTTCATGTGTGCTCATATGAGGTATGTTGGTTAAGAGAATCTCCCATTATTCCTCATGATTTATTCATTTTATGATTATTTATGTTGGCTCAAGTTATGTTAATAAAATCTCTTCTATTATGATTATGACTATATTTGTGTTATGAATGTTTTAAAAACCTTGAGTCGTATGATATGTTATAACGATTTATGATGCCAGTATGTTGTCCTACTCTTATGATCATTTATGAACTTTATATATGTTTTAAATATTCATTTTACTTACCTTGCATACTCAGTACACTCAACGTACTGACCGTAGACTTTCTATGTTGTATCGTTCCATGATACAGGTCCCAGTTCTCAGGCTCATCCTCACCCATAGATAGTTTCAAATTCATTCTCAGCACTCTTGGCGAGTCCTCATGTTTCGAGGGTTGTACGTTCATACTCTATGTTGTTCTTTCAATTTATGGATTTTGGATTAGTTGAGGATTTGTCTCATCAATCCGTCTTTCATGTTTAGAGGCTTATCAAACTACTATTGTATTCTGCCATATCATATAAGTCTTGTACTGATTCTCCCTTATGCTATGTTATGATTACATTCTTTATGTTAAGTCTTCCGCTCATGTGATTGAATTAGATGTATGCTCATGCCATGGGTCGAGTTGGGGTCTCTTGGGGCTCCTTGTCCTGTGTCTACAATTTCGATGTACGTTTGGATTGTGACAAACTTGGTATCATATCCATAGGTTTATGTGTCCTAGGGAGTCTGAAAGATGCGTCAAGTAGAGTCTTTTTCATGGGTGTGAAGCGCGCCACACTTATGACGAAGAGGCTACTAGACGTTTAGGAAATGTTCCCTTCTTTCATGATCTATGTAGTGTGATGAAAAGTCTCCCTATTCTTATAAATCATGTTATACACGTGTGGAAAATCATGTCTTCTCAGAATGGGAGTCAGTCAGTGCCACTAGCTCCAATGGATTCCATGCAAGTTACTGATATGGAGCTCGGAGCCGCTCTCAGAGTATTGATGTGAGCTATGATCAGCCTAACCAGCAGCTATCGCACTAGTGAACTCTACCGGGGAGGCAGCAACTACTGGGATTCAAGGACTCATGAAGCAGAGCCTGCCAGAGGTTGGTGACTTGGGTGTGGTTGGGGAGTGTAGAGGGAAAAAAAGGGGAAACAAGAGGCTCAGGGCCAGAAACCTTAAGGGATCCCAACAAAGGTCGAGTAGTGGGAGTCACTCTCAAATTCGCCAGAAGTCTCTAGTCCAAGCTCGAGGATACAAGCCCCGGGTGAGGGAGATTACTAACCTAAATTGTAGACATTGCTGAAAGCACCACTAAGGGAAGTTCTTGGCAGGTTCAGATGTTTATTTTTATTATGGATAACTCGGTCATAAACAAAGGGATTGTGCTTTAGCCAAGAGGGATGGTCGGAAAGGCTGTGCTCCGAATCGTCCTCCATCAGCTCTAGCAATTTGCCCACCTCAGCAACACAGGTTATCAAGAGCGAGTGGTGATCAATCGCAGATGTAGTCTCAAGTATGTCATAAGCTATTCCCTCATACCTATCATGATTATTTAATTCAAAATCAATAATATTATAATCAATTTAAAACTCGAAAGATGATCAAAATCAGTAGATTATGATAAGACTTGAAAATCACAAGACCCATAATTAAATCATATTTTATACAAATCAAACACAAAACCTCATGAGTTTTTGATAAATTTTAAATAAAATCATAGAGTAGGAGCATGGGTGTGGAAGAACTCACCCATTGGTAGCCTTACATACCCGGGATTATCAATTTCTAACCCTCCTTAAAATCCCAAGAATGAGATTCAAAGAATTTGAGGTGATAAGCTTGAAATATCCCTTAGATCACCTATCAAAATCCTTGTATGCATGAATGAGAGTTTAGGAATGATTATTTTCTTAAAAACCCAGCTTTCCCAAGCTATAATGACGTAGTTTAGGAATCTAGGGCTTACGAATTATGAAAATGCCATTAATGAAAAACCCAGAAAAACTGCTCCGCCCACGACCATGACTCATACCATGAGTCGTACCACGAAGTAACGACTCGTGGTCATCTCTCATGGTTACCACTTCTCAAATCCTTTGAATCTGGCCATGACTCGCATACCACGACTCGTAGTGTCCTTCTACGGTTCATACTGACAGTCGTGGTATCATCCACCATCAACAATTATGACTTAACCACAACTCCTCATCATGACTCATTGCTACAACCTACGAGTCGTACCATGACCCGTGACGACTCATTCTGGCACCATTGAGAAAATTCACCAAGACTTCTAGCCATGAGTCGTACCTACACCTCACGATTAATGGGGTGACTCGTGGTATAACCCCAAGCTCTCGAAATCCTTCATGACTGGAGTCATGATTCATAAGACCTCACCACGACTCATACTACGAGTCATTCTGGTGCAAAATTCTAGATTTTTTTGCATAGTGCATTTCAATCCTCTGATTCTAGTCTTAGGAACTTCCGGGGTTTAACATCCAGGAGACATGTTATTATTCATGACTCCTTATGTAGCTATTCAGTTTGACATTAGTCCAGAAGTCCTCTTAGAATAGTTCTCAATCTCTACTCCAGTTGGTGAGTCAGTTAGAGCCAACCGGGCATATAGAAACTGCCCAGTCTCAGTATTGAGTAAAGTTATTCCATTTGATCTAGTAGAGCTATACAGGGTTGATTTTGACCTCATTCTTGGCATAGATTGGTTACATTCCAGTTATTCCTAAATCGATTGCAGAACTAGAGTCGTCAAGTTTCAGTTTCCCTTTGAGCCAGTCCTAGAATGGATAGGTAGTATTTCAGCGCCTAAGGGTCGATTTATTTCCTAACTTAAGGCAAGGATTCTCATTTCAAAAGGGTGCATTTTTCACCTAATTCGGGTCAAAGATTTTAGCCCGAGACCCCAATGATTCAGTCAGTTCCCGTTGTCCGCGAATTCCCTGACGTGTTTCCCGAAGATCTTTCCGGAGTCCCCCCTGAGTGGGAAATAGACTTTAGCATAGACCTTCTTCTAGACACTCAGCCTATCTCTATTCCTTCTTATGGAATGGCTCCAGCTCAGCTTAAGGAGTTGAAGGAACAACTGAAAGACCTTCTAGATAAGGGCTTCATCAGGCCAAGCGTCTCTCCATGGGGTGCTCTAGTGTTGTTCATGCGAAGAAAGACGGTACCCTTAGAATGTGTATCGACTACTGACAGCTGAACAAAGTTGCATTCAAGAATAGGTATCCCCTATCTAGGACTGACGACTTGTTCGATCAGCTTTAAGGAGCCAGTTATTTTTCAAAGGTAGATCTGAGGATGGGATATCATCAGCTTAGAGTCAAGGAATGTGACATACCAAAAATAGCCTTCAGAACTTGGTATGGTCACTATGAATATGTGGTTATGTCATTTGGACTAACTAATTCCCCTACAACTTTCATGGACCTAATGAATAGGGTATTCAAACCGTACCTGGACATGTTCGTCATTGTGTTCATAGATGACATCTTGGTATAATCCAGGAATGAGGAGGATCATGCTAACTATTTGAGGATAGTGTTGCAGACCCTCAGAGACTATCAGTTGTTCGCTAAATTCAGAATGTGAATTCTAGGTGAAGTCTGGGGCCTTCCTCTGTCATGTGGTCTCAGGTGAAGGTATACAAGTAGATCCTCAAAAGATAGTAGTGGTGAAAGACTAGCCAAGACCAACTTCCCCAATAGATATCAGAGGTTTCCTGGGTCTAGCCATTTATTATTGATGTTTTCTAGAAGGATTTTCTTCTACCGCATCTCCTTTAACTAAATTAACTCAGAAAAAGGTGAAGTTTCAGTGGTCAGATGCATGTGAGAAGAGTTTTCAAAAGTTGAAGACTCGACTCACTACAACTCCAATTTTGACCTTACCAGAAGTAATAAATGGGTTCGTAGTCTATTGTGATGCTTCCCAAGTTGGCCTCTATTGCATTCTAATGCAGCAAGGTAAGGTGATAGCTTAAGCCTCCAGACAGCTCAAGGTTCATGAGAAAAACTATCCGACTCATGATTTTGAATTAGAGGCAGTGGTGTTTGCTTTGAAAATATGGAGGCATTACCTTTATGGGGTTGACGTAGATGTTTTCACCGACCACAAGAACCTTTAGTATGTGTTCCATCAGAAGAATTTAAACCTTCGTCAAAGAAGATAGTTGGAGTTATTGAAGGATTATGACATGAGTGTGCTGTACCATCCATGCAAGGCCAACCTGGTGGTGGATTCCCTAAGCAGAATGTCCATGAGGAGTGTTGCTCATGTTGAAGAGAGCATAAAAAAGCTGGCAAAGGATATCCACATGTTATCTCGGTTGGGAGTGCAATTAGTGGATTCAGCTGAGAGTAGAGTAGTACTGTAGAGTGGGTCAGAATCTTCATCAGTTGTTGAGGTCAAGTCAAAGAAGGATGAAGATTCCATACTGCTCAAGCTGAAAGAGATAGTGTTAAGAAAAAAGGTGGAGGCCTTCTCCAAAGGGGGAGATGGTGTACTTCGCTACCAGGGCAGATTATGTGTTCTAGATATAGGCAACTTGAGGCAGAAAATATTGGATGAAGCACATAGCTTCAGATATTCTATCCACCTAGGTGCCACTAAGATGTATCGCGACCTACATGAAATCTACTAGTGGAACGACATGAAGGATATTGCAAAATTTTTGGCTAAGTGCCCAAACTACTAGAAGGTTAAAGTTGAACATCAGAGACCTAGGGGTATGACTCAGGATATCAACATACGCACGTGGAAGAAGGAAGAAGTGAATATGGACTTCATTACAGGTCTACCTCGTACTCGTCGCCAGCATGATTCCATTTGGGTGATAGTAGATTGGATGACTAAGTCAACATATTTTCTCCCAATTAAAACTACAGACTTAGCTGAGGATTATGCTAGGCTGTACATCTTGGAGCTAGTCAGACTGCATGGCTTTCATTTGTCCATCATTTCAGATAGAGGTACCCAGTTCACCTCGTATTTCTGGAAATCATTTCAGAAAGGACTTGGTACTCAGGTCAAGTTCAATACAACTTTTCACCCTTAAACAGATGGACAAGCTGAGCAGACTATTCAGACCTTAGAAGACATGTTGAGGGCTTGTGTGATTGACTTTAAGGGCAGCTGGGATGATCACCTACCTCTCATCGAGTTTGCATACACCAATAGCTACCACTCTAGTATTCAGATGGTCCCATTTGAAGCATTATATGGTAGGAGGTGTAGGTCTCCTATAGGGTGGTTTGAAGTTGGAGAATCTACTTTGATAGGACTAGATTCAGTTCACGAGGCTATACAGAAAGTGCAACTTATCAGAGAAAGGTTGAGGATAGCTCAGACTTGCCAGCAATCATATGCAGATGTGAGGAGAAGGAACTAGAATTTGTTGTAGATGATTGAGTTTATCTGAAGATTTCACCTATGAAAGGGGTGATGAGGTTTGGAAAGAAAGGGAAACTCAGTCCGAGGTATGTAGGACCCTATAGGATTCTGAGGCGAATTGGCAATGTGGCCTATGAGTTTGAATTACCTTTAGAGTTAGCATCTGTGCACCCAGTCTTCCATGTGTCACTGTTGAAGAAGTGGATCGGTGACCCGACCTCAGTTGTGCTACTAGATAGTGTGGGAGTGAAGGGTAATCTCTCTTATGAAGAAGTCCCCGTTCAGATCCTAAACCATCAGGTTCGTAAGCTGAGAAACAAGGAGGTTGCTTCAATAAAAGTCTTGTGGAGGAACCAACTTGTTGAGGGGGTCACATGGGATGCAAAAGTAGAAATGATAGGTAAATATCCCTATTTATATCCTTCCAATCCAGTTTTAGCATAAGGCATTAAATTCCTCCTCAATACTCTATTCAGTTCCATACTCATTAGCTCTATTCATGTTTTCAATGCGCACACTGGTTGTGTCAACTTAGTTAGTGTGCCTGTTTCAATTAGGAGTCAGTCACTCTTTCAGAAATCAATTTATAGTTTCAGTTGGGGAATTGCAGCTCCTTTCCCTATCTTTCAGCTTTCTTAGCTTTTATTCAAGGACGAATGTTCCCAAGGGGGAGACATTGTAACACCTCATAACTTCCTAAGACTATATGGGAAATTTAAAAGTTGATTCTACAGAGAACTGGCAAAATTTCCTCAGTAAGACTCACAATACGACCCGTACAACAGAGGTACGAGTCGCACCATTACTCGTAACTGGGGGGAGTGTGAATGGCAGAGATTAAGGTTGGAGGAATCAAAACTAGGAGTTACAAATCGTATAATGGAGGTATAACTAGTACATGGCAATCGTGGAAAAATACAGAGATCTTGGCAAGGAAATCTTGAGTAGTCACAAGTCAAGCTATGACTCGTGGAACCAAGGTATGACTTGTACAGTGAGTCATTGTAAAATATCAGATGCAAGTTCAGGGTTTAGTTATGAGTCGAAAAACCAATCTTATGATTCAGGTATGAGTCGTAGAAGAAATCCGTGGAAAACTTTAGAGGAATTGGTTGGAGCACAATCCCTAACCACAACTCGTGGAACGGACCATAGGATCATGGTATGATTCGTAGGTTGAGTTGTACCACCTATCGGGCAGGAATTTTCATTAAGTGTTTCAGGGGCAATTTCATAAAATCCTACCAACTTAACTTCTAAAATATGTCATCTAGGGTGTTTTTAGGAGGGATTTTAGAGGTACAGTCGACCCTTTTCCTCATTCCTTTCAAAAACCAGATATCAGAAGTACGATCTACACAGGTAGTTCTCTCAGAGCAAGCTAGGGCTTTCAAATTTTCTTCTCAGATTCTCCAAGTTCTTCCTAGAGAATTGTACTCCAGGTATATGGAAATTCAACAAGGGAATTTCTCTTCCCTTCTGCCCTAAAACCCTTCTATAATTCATCATCAGTCTTAGCCCTGAATGTCAAAAAATAGGGTTAGCTTCAGTTAGATTATGAATATTCTTCATGGATTGTAATTCTTATGGATTCTTGCATTGATTTCAATATTTTGCAAGCATGTCGTTCTTTCTTCATGAGATATTGTTTTAGCCCTAATTCTATGAATGCAGTAATATGGGTCTTGCATAATTGTCTAGATACAAATATTGCTTCACTTTGTTAGTTCTCGAATTTCTCATGTTGTGATATTATATGAGTTCAAAACCAGTTTGAGTGCTAGTTCAGTCGCAGTTAGTAACTAGCTCTTTACAGTATCTTTCAGTAAGTCAACTGATTAGTTTGACGATAGTTACTTTTTTTAGGAGTTCAGTTCAGTAATACTCGCTAGCTTCAGCTATCAGTTAGTTCTCTAGAAGGTTACAAAGCTTCCAGATAAGCAGCTCTGGCCAATCTTAGAACACCAGTTTCAGTTATCCGGTCCTATAGACTCTTAGATTATTTATTTCCAGATAAGTATTCCCGATTTAGTCCAAGACCCTAGCTTTGAGCTATCAGTTTAGTAGTCAAGTTAGACTATCTAGTGTGAGTAGTACTTAGCACCGAGCGGATCGGGGTTCCAGTGCACCCAGGTTCCTAGAACTATGTTGCCCATAGGTTATAGCCTGAATGGGCCCTAGACTTGTGATCACCCAGCTCAATCATTACACCTTGGCAAGGTACAGTGGGCTTTCTCCGATGGGCTTTATACATTGGACTCCACGTCTATCTCACATGGTTATATATTAGTTATAGACTCTCCCACTTGTCAATACAGTTTTAGTTCAGTTTAGTTTAGTTTAGCTCAGTTTGGTCACTCAGTTCCATGACATGTTTATGACTGTCAGTTAGGGTTTATCTCAGCTTCTATCAGTATACAGTATTCAGTTGGTCATTTTATGTTATTTCATTTCAGTGCTTGTTTTCCATGCTTTATGTAATCTTAGTTACTCAGTACATTCAAAGTACTGACGCATACTCTCTATGCTGTATCATATTATGATACAGGCACAGATTCCCAATCTCAGTATCGTGAGTAGTTTCTTCTGACGATTCCAGCAGTAGTCCTATTGGTGAGTCCTCATCTTTCGAGGATGATGTTTTCCTTTCATTTAGTTTAGTACTTACTCAGATTTAAGACTTAGATGGGTGCTTGTCCCAGCAACTCGTCATTTAATTATTGTCTTTCTAACACAGATGTTCAGAATTCTTTATAGTTATATTTACTATTTCCAAAATAGTTTTATTTGGATATTTATTTTTTTCCTAGCTTTCACATATGCTTATTTACTTATCAGTGTGATCATAGACCATAGGTTCTCTTGGGGTCACTTGTGGCTCCAAGTACCGTGTCCCGTCCAGGGTGCAGACTCGGGTCGTGACAACACCTAGTCTAGAAAGTGATCTTGGGCATATTTATATGCCCAAGTGATGCTCAAATGCTTTATTTCGTCTTGTTTATCTATCATTATTTGTACATTCTCATGTGATTTATAGTTAAAATGTGAATTTATACTAACCAACATGATTAGTGTTGTTTTGTAGGAAAAATGTAATTTTAGGAAGCTAAGTTGTGTGTTGGTGAAAATCGGGAATGGACTCGGAAGCGAGCAGTGGAAAAGGTCAAGGACAAGCAGCAAACAAAAGGGGCTCCGCAATGGAGCCGTGTCACGCTGCCATCACGGAGGCAGTCTGCCTCGGGTGGGTTACTTGGACAAATTCCAGTGAAGGTCCGCGTCGGGGCCGTGGCACGTTGGCCAAGCTCCGCGATGCACTCCGTGACACGTTGCTTGTTATTCTAGGAAAAATTTCCACTAGTATAAATAGCACACTTAGGTTTATTTTTGATTATTCTGACTTAGTTGAGCAAGAATGTGGGTTACAAGCAGTTGAGGAGATGAAATTCTTAGGGTTCTTTTTTAACTCTTTCTCCTTTATTTCAATTGTTTGTAGGATTTATACTCATTTGATGATGTTTAATCCACAAATGAGTGGCTAAATTCACTTCTTGCTGAGGTTAAGAACATTTGTAGTGGAATGTAATTGTTGATCATGTTGGTTTTTCATCTTTTCTTCCATGATTGTTCTATCAATTCTTGTTCTTACTGCATTAATGTCTGGCCAATGTTAATGTATATCTAAAAAATCCAATTTTATCTTGAAAGAGAAAGAAATTGGAAAGTTGTGAATTGGTAGGATATGATCTATTCTTAGTTTGAGAAAATTGAGAATTGATTTACCTTCAGAATAGAAATATATCTGAAAGTCATATTAGTCAATTAAGGAATCGGTTTCGTATGGCTAGAACAGGAAATTCTTTTATCACAAAAATGTAGGTTGAAGGTTCATGATTCTTAAGTTGGGTAGAATACGAAAATTTCTCTCTATAGGCAATAGTTCTTTACTAGCAACCGAAGGAAAGATTAACCAAATTGTATCGATAAATTACTTCCCTGCATGCTCGTTTTAGCCTCAGCTTGCTCATTACTATAGTTCAGACTCACTTTATAATTTTGTTTTAGATTAGTATAAATTAGGAAACAAACTCTTCAAAATCTTCTTTAAACTGTTGTTTACATTTTTTAGAGTTAGAGTTCATTAACACTTAATTCGATTATTACCTTGGTTCAGTCCCTGCGGGATCGATACTTGGCTTACTTAAGCCATTTTACTACTTGTTTGACCACGTGCACTTGCGTGTAGTTGTGAAATACACCGACCAAGTTTTTGGCGCCGTTGCCGGGGACTGGCAATTGGTAAAATTATTTTCTTAAGTGTTAGTTTACGATTTCTATATTGTGCTGACAACTTGATCTTAGCCTGTCTTTTGCAGATATTGAATTCTGTTGAACACTGGCAAGAGACAAGGAGCTGGTGGATTCGTACTTAGAGCCGGAAAGACAATTTCATCATCAAAGGGGAGAAGCTCTAGAGCAGAAGCTGCAGTTGCTCAGACAAACAATCCTGGAGCAACAACAGAATCCACCACTTGTAAGGGCAGTGTTAGTGCCCGAAGAAATGGCAGCTAGGCTGGTTCGCGAAGTGGCAATCCCACATGCTAACAATGTCACATCAAGCATTCGCAAACCTGAGCCAGGAGGAAGGTTTGAGTTGAAACAGAATATGGTGCAATTGCTGCACACCAGCGGGCAATTCACAGGTCTCCCTCACGAGGATCCACAACAACATCTCCAAAAATTTTTGGAGATAAGTGACACTTATATCCCCGCTGGAGTATCATCTGATTACGTAAGGCTTACATTGTTCCCATTTTCACTATTGAGAGAAGTAAAGAGGTGGTTGAAAGCTGAGCCACCAAATTCCATAACCACTTGGGATGATCTTGCAAGAAAATTCTTGATACGGTTCTTTCCATCCGGGAAAACAGCAAGACTTAGAAGTCAGATGCTAAGTTTTAAACAAAGAGAGGGGGAGAATCTGTATCAAACCTGGGAAAGATTCAAATCCATGTTACGAGATTGTCCTCACCATCACCAGTCCAATGATGTGCTGGTGCATACTTTCATAGAGGGTTTGGAACCCCACACAAAAATTTTCCTAGCCTCAGCAGCTGGGGGACAAGCATTAGAAAAGACTTATGAGGAGCTGTATACTTTGTTAAATCGTATTTCGCAGGGAAATCCAGAGTGGAATGCGGACTCTTCTAGAGGAGGAACAAGGAAAGCGACAGGAGTCTTGGAAGTGGATGGGTTTACTGCTATCGCTGCATAGATAGCTGCGTTGCAAAATCAACTCAACACCCACTTCAGCGACATAAGCTTAAATCAATCTCAAGCCCCACTTAATGTAGTGCAATAGATTTGGTGTGAAGTATGCAGTAGTAATGAACACTCAGTTGAGTGTTGTGGTGCAAATCCAGATTCAGTGAACTTTGTTGGTAATGTACAGAGAAATAATCACCAACAGTATGGAAACAACTACAACTCTAATTGGAGGAATCATCCGAATTTTTCTTGGGGTAGTAACAGCAATCAAGGGCAGAGTTCGAATCAGGGTGCATAGAGAAATCAAGGAGGGCAGTAGAACTATCAGACTCAATATAGAAGCAACAATGCACCTCCACCACCACCATCACCCAGCATTGAGGAAATGTTTAAAACAATGATAGCTAACCAGGCTCAATTGCAGGCTGATTATGTGAAGTTGGCGGCAGATGTAAAGAACAATCAGTTATATACAAAGGCGTTGGAGTACCAGTTTGGCAACTAGTTGGAGCTCAAAACACCAGGCCAAGAGGAGGACTACCGAGTGACACTGACCCGAATCCCAAGCAAGTAAATGCAGTGACCACAAGGAGTGGTTACAACTTAAGGAGGTGGAACCAGAAAGACCACCTAAGTAGTCCGGAGCAGTTGAGAAAGAAAGGGAACACGATGATGAGAGGGGGAAGAAAAAGGAAGCTGAACCAAAAAGGCCACCACCCCCGTTCCCTTAAAGATTAAAGAAACACAAGGAGAAAGCGTGTTTCAAAAATTTCATGGAGGTGCTTAAACAGGTACACATTAATTTACCTCTTGTTGATGTTTTGCAAGGAGTGCCGAAGTATGCGTAATATATCAAGGACATCGTGGCAAACAAAAGCAGATTAACGGAGTACGCTACGGTGGCGCTTACGGAGGAGTGCACCTCCCAGATACAGAATAGGTTGCCAACAAAGCTCAAGGACCCTGGGAGCTTTACAATCCAAATCACAATTGGGCAAAGTATCCAAGCTCGTGGACTATGCGATTTGGGAGCGAGCATTAACTTGATGCCGACATCGGTATTCAAGAAGTTGCGGCTGGGCAGTCCTAGACAAACTACAGTTATCTTGCAGTTAGTGGATCGTTCTTTGGCCAGACCAGATGGCATTGTGGAGGACGTGCTGGTGCAAGTGGGCTCCCTTATCTTGCCGGTAGATTTTGTTATGTTGAATTTTAAGCCGGATGCGGAAGTCCCATTTATTTTAGGACGTCCTTTCTTGGCAACCGGGAAAGCTCTGATTGATGTAGCCGCAGGGCAGCTAACCACGTGAGCGCATGACAAGGTGGAGGTATTTGAAGTGTACAAAGCCACGAAGCTTCCGGCCGTATATGAGGAGCTTTCAGCAATCAACGTGCTTGATAAAGCAGATATTGTTCAGATTGTTCATTCTTGAGATCCATTGGGAAAACCACCGATTGAGGACACCCCGCACGGGGCAGTGGAGTTGTGGCAAGAAGATCGAAGTGCCACGTTTGTGGTTAATGGGCAGTAGTGTAAGCATTATTGGGGTGAGGACGTTATTCGAGAGAAAATATCCATCACTCTAGTGGATGATTGAGCTTTAATGACGTCGAGCCGCGACGGTAAACCAGGCGCTGCACGGGAAGCAACCCGTGAAATTGTTGTAATAGATGAGTAGAATTAGTTTAGAAAAAGAAAAGAAAAATAAAGAAAAGAAATTAAAAATAAAAACAAAAACAAAACAATATTTTTTTTTCATTAGTGTTTGAAACCTATAAATTCTAACCAATTTCTTGTTGTGAGATGATTTTCAGGTGTAACGAAGGGAAAAAATGCAAAGGATCGCAAAGGAAAAAAATCGAGCTGAGTAAAAATTAAAAGTGGCAAAATAGTGAACTGCACGATGGCTCCGTGTCACGGAGGATGGCCTCCGTGTTACCCTCCATGACACGTTGAAGGTGTTTTGGAATTTTTTACAAATTCCAGCACCCCTGCGCGATGGCTTCGTGTCATGGAGGAGGTGCTCTGCGTTACCCTCCATGACACATTGAAGTGTTATTCGCTACGGGTCATACCGGGTCGCCGGGTGACCCACGCGAAAAACCTTCTTTTTAACCCCGAAAACACCCAATTTTTCCCATTTTTCACTCCCCTCAGCGACAAACTCCCTAAAATCCCCCCTCCCCCAATGTGACACGGACCTAGGATCAAAATTTCTTCAACTTTTCTTCAAGTTCATCGAATTAAAGGTACATTCTTGAACTTAACCTCAATTTTTGCCAAAATTTTCAATTTTTGAGCATGTGAGGTAACTAAAGCTTGACCTAAGTGTAAATTGAGCATGAATTCATTTAAGTTGTTGTTGATTGATGTTCGTAGTATCGTTATGATTGTATGAACTCGATAAATACATGTTTGATTGAATTTGTGCGAAATTGGTAGCTAGGGTTGGAATTTGAATAGGAAGAACCTAAATTTGGTGGAAAATTTGAAAATGATTGGGTTGTGCATGTGGGGTGATGTAAATGATGTTGTGAATATGGATGAATATGCCAAACAAACAAGGAAATTTTTGGGAAAATGAAATTGGTGAATTGTATAGGTTGTTGTTGTTGAGAAAAATTTTGGGCTAAGTGCTATGTGATGTAATGAAATCGATGGCGAAATTGTGATTAGTTGTACGAAGTTTGAGTAGTACTTAGTCATTATTCCATCGACTTATCTGAATGCACGAGGCATGTTGATTGATAAAAATTGGAAAAGAATGATAGTCTTGCCGAATTGTTTGCATTGTGGCTAAAGATTAAGTGTAGGGTGGCCTAACTGAACCCAACCTTAATTGAAGCAAATTTTTGACTTGAATAACATTGGGACTGTCTGTTTGATTTGACAGGAACGATGGCAAGCAAGCAAGACAAAGGAAAGGGCGCATCTATATCAGGCGTCGGGAGAAAAAGAATTAGACTGGGAATGGCAGTCCCAGCAGAACCAGCGGTTCCATGCGGCCAACGCCATCAATACGGAACCCGATGGGTGAAGGACGAAGGGAAGAAATGGTATGCCAAACATAAGGAGACCAAATACTTCCCCGAGGAGTACATTGCAAGGGAGCCACTTGCTCAGGAATTCCCCAGAATAGTACACCGGATTGATGCTACCAGGCTGAACTTCATCTTCGAAGAGCCCAAGGAGTGCAATCTCCATTTAATTCGGGAGTTCTATGCAAACTGGAACCCGACACTCTGCAGTCACACCATCAAGATAAGGGGGCATGTTGTCACCTTTGAGCCTCATCACCTGAATGCCATATTGGGGGCGCGGAACACAGATGCCCATGTACTCCGGCAGCTGAACATAACTCCACCCTATGCGGATATCAGACGCACTCTGTGTAGAGCCTATTCGACAGCACGGTGGAGCAGGCACAAGGAGAGGGGCTATCATCAAACGCTGCCTCACTCTCAAATGAACAGGGAAGCCAGGATTTGGCTTAAGATCATGTGTTCCTGCCTAATCCCGGGGGTGCACATGACAAATGTCACCCGGGATCGTGTGTGCTTGGTTTATGCCCTGATGAAAGGGCTGGAGATTAATGTTGGGGCGGTGATCATCTACGCCATGAAGAGAGCCTGTTTGCATCAAGGGCACAGGTAAGAGTTCGGTGGTTTGCTGACCACATTTCTGAGGGGCCTTTACATCGAGGAGGAGGCCCTAGACTACATCTTGCAGATAGATAGGCGTGCCTTGAACGTCACCAAAACTAAGGCACCCGACACCACTCATGGGCCAATTCTCACACTAGCCGAGCGATATGCTCGGGATGATCAGTATATGGCTCGTATGTTCGAGATGCAGATGCTGCAGTTGAGAATAGGTGAGAGGCCAGCAACAGAAGATGAGCTGTGGCAGCTCGAGCTAGACTACCCCTTTGGTGAAAATACTAGGGCTCTATGCCGAGTGGGGCCTGCTTTTGTGGAGCCTGTTGATGATGATGCCCCCATAGATGAGGAGACACGCCGTGATGACTCAGATGTTGAGTCAGATTAGGATAGCGGGGGCGATTCAGATATAGGGGACAAGGAAACGACACCTGACGAAGAAGTTGAATGCTTCGATTGATCAGGGAGTTTCACCACCTACTTCTGTGCTATCTTGAATTCGATGAACACTGGGGACAGTGTTCGGTTTAAGTGTGGGGTGGGAGTAGTTAGGTGCCATTTGTTTTGTTGTTGTTTATGTTCATGTCTTGTTGTTGTGCCTGTGAAAAAATTGTGACCCTGTGATTTTGTGAGTATGTTTTGTATTGAGATTCGGTGTGTAATGAATGTTAAGTTGTTGTGTGCTGTGTTAAATTGTTGTTAGCTGGTTGTGTAAAT
Source organism: Datura wrightii (assembly GCA_035772735.1). NCBI lineage: Eukaryota > Viridiplantae > Streptophyta > Magnoliopsida > Solanales > Solanaceae > Datura > Datura wrightii. The sequence continues at coordinate 167,534,623 of JASDFA010000018.1, read as the reverse complement.
ATTTTTTTTCTTACGAAATTATCGATATTTTTAAATTGTTTTTTAAAATTTTTTTGTTGAACTTTTTTATGATTGGGTTTCTCAGCCTTTTTTTTCGATGCTTTTACCGAGAATAGTCCGATTGAATCAAAGTCGTAAATAGTGACCATTCTCTATGATGGATGGATGACGACTGTTTTAAGGGAAATGTAGTCGATAGGAGTAGTTTTTTTCTTTCTTTTGGTTGTTCCCCAAACGTGTCACTACTTTATGGTTCGGAAGTCTTGTTGCGTGTTGTACATGATATTAAAGGTGCAAAGATGATTCGTATGAAAGCATGCAAATGTGAAACATGTTGAGATACCTAGGCCATAGAGTTCGATTCGGTGTGATTGAGGCTTAATATTGAATTCTTGTAATTAGCTGATTGAAGAATCTGTGAATAAGTCTTGAGTTTACCATGTGCAATGAGTGTGAGGTGAGGTTTTGATTCTTCCATGCTATTGTGAAGTGTGTAGAACTTGCCTGGTGTGTGTACAAAATGAAATGAAGGATGTGTAGTGTAGGAAAGGATGTAGGCATTTCTTTGATTTCACCAATTTTTTTTTCTTTTCATACCTACCTTGAATGTACATCCTAGTTAGCCCCATTGAGCCTTTAGCCTATTTTTTTCTTTCTTTCACTGAAGAGGTAGAAACTGAGCTTAATCCCTTCTTTTCATTAGCCGTGAATTTGAACCAAAACTCTTAGCGCTCAAGAAAAAATAATTTTCCCACAGTGTCAAGGAGTGAAAAGTGTGAAAAAGAAAGGAAAAGTAGAAGTGGCGAAAGTGAAGATAAGGTCAAGGGTGCACTTGCTGAATATAAATAAAATGAAGATGTATAACTAATCTTTGTTATTAAGTCGAGTGTGCTTAAAGAAATGGGAACAAAAATAAAGAAAGACTTCAAGAATGGGAGGATGAAGGAAGAAACAATGCCCATAATGATGGTGGGATGTATTGAAAAGCGCTTAAGGAGGCTAGTTGCTATTATTGGTTAGCCCAGTATTTACTAGATCCTTAGCTTACATTACAACTCGTCAAGTCCTACGTGATCTTACATCACGCTTCCTTATATTAGTGGAGTAATACACTAGAGGCAAGCCTATGGTTCATGACATGATGCATGTGAATTCTTTGGGAGAGAGAGAGAAATCGTGTTTACATACCCCTACATGTAGTGCTTTGGCAATCATATGATTGGAAAAGGGGTAATTCTCTTTGTTGTGAGGGCACATGCTTGACGAGAGATTGAATTTCGCATCGGATGTCTTGATCAGCTGATTTGCATGAGTTTACCGAGGTCGAGAGTCGATTCTTGAATCTAGGAGGTCTTAATGTGGTGAATGTCATTGTATTTATAAGACTATGCATGTTTTCTTGATGATTTGCTATATTAAATAATCGGTATAATCGTAGCTTGAATTGTCGAGCCAATGTAGCTATACGTGGGTGTCAATTGCATGATATATGAGATTATTGTTCGAGGACGAACAAGGTTTTAATTGTGGGGTAAGTGATCTTGGGAAGAATTATATGCCCAAGTGATGCTCAAATGCTTTATTTCGTCTTGTTTATCTATCGTTATTTGTACATTCTCATGTGATTTGTAGTTAAAATGTGAATTTATACTAACCAACATGATTAGTGTTGTTTTGCAAGAAAAATGTAATTTTAGGAAGCTAAGTTGCGTGTTGGTGAAAATCAGGAATGGACTCGGAAGCGAGCAGTGAAAAAGGTCAAGGACAAGCAGCAAATAAAGGGGCTCCGCGATGGAGTCGTGTCATGCTGCCATCGCGAAGGCAGTCTGCCTCAGGTGGGTTACTTGGACAAATTCCAGTGAAGGTCCGCGTCGGGGCCGTGGCACATTGGCCATGCTTCGCGATGCACTCCGTAAAACGTTGCTTGTTATTCCGAAAAAAATTTCCACTAGTATAAATAGCACACTTAGGTTTATTTTTAATTATTCTGACTTAGTTGAGCAAGAACGTGGGTTATAGGCAGTTGAGGAGATGAAATTCTTAGGGTTCTTCTATAACTCTTTCTCCATTATTTCAATTGTTTGTAGGATTTATACTCATTTGATGATGTTTAATCAACAAATGAGTGGCTAAATTCACTTCTTGCTGAGGTTAAGAACATTTGTAGTGGAATGTAATTGTTGATCATGTTGGTTTTTCATCTTTTCTTCAATGGTTGTTCTATCAATTCTTGTTCTTACTGCATTAATGTCTGGCCAATGTTAATGTATATCTAAAAAATCCAATTTTATCTTGAAAGACAAAGAAATTGGAAAGTTGTGAATTGGTAGGATATGATCTATTCTTAGTTTGGGAAAATTGAGAATTGATTTACCTTCAGAATAGAAATATATTTGGAAGTTGTATTAGTCAATTAAGGAATCGGTTTCGTATGGCTAGAACATGAAATTCTTTTATCACAGAAATGTAGGTTGAAGGTTCATGATTCTTAAGTTGGGTAGAATACGAAAGTTTCTCTCAATAGGCAATATTTCTTGACTAGCAACCGAAGGAAAGATTAACCAAATTGTATCGATAAATTACTTCCCTGCATGTTCGTTTTAGCCTCAGCTTGCTCATTACTATAGTTCAGACTCACTTTATAATTTTGTTTCAGATTAGTATAAAATTCGGAAACAAACTCTTCAAAATCTTCTTTAAACTGTTGTCTACATTTTTTAGAGTTAGAGTTCATTAACACTTAATTCGATTATTACTTTGGTTCAGTCCCTGTGGGATCGATACTTGGCTTACTTAAGCCATTTTACTACTTGTTTGACCACCTGCACTTGCGTGTAGTTGTGAATTACACCAAACAGAAAGCTATCTTTAGAGTTTCACTCTCGCTAACTCTAAGCTGATGATACCCGGATATGAGACCAATCTTTGAGAAGCACTTAGCACCCTAAAGTTTGTCAAACAAGTAATCAATTCTGGGGAGGGTATACCTGTTCTTGATTGTAACCTTGTTCAACTGCCGATAGTTAATACACATTCGAAGAGACCCATCCTTCTTCTGAACAAAGAGAACGGTGCACCCCACATAGATTTGCTTGGTCTGATGAAGCCCTTATCTAAAATATCCTTCAACTGCTCTTTCAACTCCTTTAGCTCAACTGAAGCCATTCTGTAAGGAGGAATGGATATAGGCTGCATATCAAAAAGAAGGTCAATATCAAAGTCAATCTCCCGCTCAGAAGGGACTCCAGGTAGAACATTTGGGAAAACCTCCAGATACTCACATACAACAGGGACAGACTGAAGAGTCCGGGTATCAAATGTAGCATCCTTAACCCAAACTAGATGGTACACGCAACCCTTAGAAATCATCTTTCTGGCCTTAAGTTAGGAAACAAAGCGACCTACAAGAATAGCTAAACTACCCTTCCATTCCAGGACTGGCTCACTCACAAACTGGAACTCTGCCATATGGGTTCTAAAATTCACTAAGGCATAATATACATACAACCAATCCATACCAAAGATAATATAGAAATAAGTCATGTCTAACTCTACTAGATCGACTGAGATGACATTTTGGAGGAATGTAATAGGGGAATTTCTATATACTTGTCGAGCTATAATTGAGTTACCGACTGGATTAGAGACTGACATGTGTTCTAATAGAATTCTGGGACTGACGCCGCAACTAATAGTAACATAAGGAGTCACAAAAGATAAAGAAGCCCCTTAATCTAACAATGCATACACATCAAGATGAAATACTCGCAACATACTAGTGACCACATCTGGGGAGACCTCTTGCTCATGATGAGATGAGAGGGCATAAAATCTATTATGATGCTGACCACCACCTAAACTAGTGGATGCACTCTGCTGAGAAGAACGTGCTGCTGAGTTGCTGCTAAATTGGTAGTCTAGGCACGACCTCTGCTATTGCCCTACCCATCCAAAGGACACTCCCTGTGCATGTGCCCAGATTTCCCACACCCAAAGCAAATATCTGATCTAACTAGTCACTCTCCTATGTGGTTCATACCATATTTTCTGCAAACTGGAAAGGTGCATCTACCAATGTGTTCCTCTATCCCCCTGAACCTGACAACCTGCTCCTTCGACCACCTCGAAATCTGCATGGAACACTGGCTAATGACAGCACTGGGCCAATGAGCTCTAGTGGGACTGCTGACGATATCTACCATTGGGCCTCTGCTGGGAAAACCCAAAGCTGGGCCTCTCTCTCCCTTTCCTTTATCTGATCCGCCTCTATCTGTTGGGTGTATATAACCAATCAAGAGAAGCCTAGATCACTATTTCGCATTGCGGTCCTACACTCCTTGACCAACGAATATGACACTCTATACACAAATTTGTTCATATGGGCTCCCTGATCTGTAACCATCTCTGGCACATACTTGGATAGCTAGGTGAACTCTAAGGCATACTCCTGCACAGTCATATTGTTCTGCCTCAAGTTAACGAACTCCGCCGCCTTTGTCTCCCTCAACTCCCTAAGGAAGAATCTATCTAAGAAGGCAGTCATGAACTTATCCCAGCTCACAAGAACTATGCGTAATACTCTACCATCCCTTCACTAATGGTACTAAATATAACCAACCCCCTTCAGTTGATAGAAGGCTAAGTCTACACTCTCCTTACCTGCCACCCCATTATCTGGGTGATCTTCTGTATCTCCTCCAGAATCTCATGCTGGTCCTTATCCACTATTGAGCCAAGGAACTCAGGCGGATTCATCTTGTGGAAGTCCCGAACTCGAGCTACCTCTACGTTCCCATTTTGAGGGACATGGGCCACTGCCTGCTGGTTGACTTGAGTGGTCAAAGCCTGTTCCAACATATGAAATGCCACTCTAAGCTCTGAGAGACCTGCTCAGGCAAAGGATTTGTTGGTGCTGGCGAGGCTTGCTAGTGCCCATCTCTATTGCCATCTTCATAGCCATTTCCATTTATGTTCCTTCTACCATTTAATCAACATGAAGTCATGATTCTGCAAATGCATATAGCACGAGGTAGAAGGATAGACAGATACTCCATCGCACAACATAGATCATGGAATAAGGAAAATTTCCCAAAACATCTTGTAGCCTCTCCCCTATAAGTGTGGCGCGCTTCACACCCATTGAAATACTCTACTCAACACAGCTTTCAGACATCCTAGGACACTCTAAACCTTTGCTCTGATACCAAATTTTTCATGACCTAAACATAGGTCCGGACCGAGATACGGAACCTAGAACCATGAATGGCTCCAAGTGGACCCATGGCATGAACATAGAGGCTAAAGAGTTTACATTAAACGAAAACTGATAAACTAAACATGAATAAGTGAAAGTCTACATACCGAATGATCATAAACAGGGTCAACCCTGACAAAGCAGAAATCCTATATATCACCTGAAAGCTCTATAACATAACTAAAAAGCTGATGGGACAACACCCCTAACTAGCTAACTAAAAGTATGAAAACCGAAAGTAACATGATGTGTTGTGAGTTTACAACACTTTCGATGCTTAAAACTGAGAAAATAGCATGGATTTAGGTATTTTTCTATATATATGAGGTGATTTTACTTTGTTTTCAGGGAAAATAGGTGTTGGAGCAAAAATGTGCGAAAGATGCATAAAAGTACAAGAAAATCATCTAAGTACCAATCTCAGTACAAGCTGTACATTGATTGTACGAGTCGTACTGAGACTCATGGAAAAACTAAGAAGGTTAAAACAATGTGAAGTAAAAGTACGACTCTCAGTATGAGCCGTGCTAAGATGATATGAGCCATAATTGGAGTCATATAAATCTTCAAAGAAAATTTGCACAAAGAAGTCTCTTTGTACGGGTGGAACCCATGGATCGTAACATCTACTTATGACCCGTACCATGAGCCATGGGGAGATTTAGTGATTCTTAAAGATTTGGTAGAACTCTAGATGCAACAAATAGTTACGAGTCATTGGAGGAAGGTACGAGGCATACCACAACACTCGTAGAAAACTTCAAAGAATGTCAAAGTTCTTAGAACCAAGCCATGGAGGGATTATATGGCTCGTAGGACTATGGTACGAGTCGTATCAGTTACCAATACTTAGTCAAATATGCAGTAGCCAAGGGATGTGGGAGAGGCAGGTGCGACCCCTACAATCATACTACGGGTTGTATGATCAGTCGTAGGACTAGTCGGCACTAGATATGGAAATTTCCCTATTAGCTTAGGAAAGGTTTTTGATGTCTATATAAATACCTTTTATGTTTTATTTTAGAAAAACAATATATTGAGAGGGTAGTAGACGTGTGATTACATTGAGAGAAGTTTTATTTATGAATTATTATCATGTTTTGGAGAGAAATTCTTAGAATCGACACTTGGTTTTATCAATTGTTCTTGATTTTGTTCATTAATATTCAAATAAGGTTTTCATCCAATTATTGTTGTAAGTATATAATTATGAGTTTGTCTATGAATGCTAATTACAATCTTACAATCATGAAAGGCTAAAACCTTCACAACTAGGGTTGTGGAAACCATGGTGAATTAACAAAATAGGGTTACACAAAGTGATTCAAAACCAATGCTAAACGCTTGTATTGTATTCTCTTCATCTTTAACGTTTCTTAAAGGTGCATAACATTACGACTTGCCTGAATTCTTTAGTTTCTTGAACCTAGAGAAGTAGAGATTAGGCAAAGAGAGTTACAACAAAGCCTTTACTTTTATGATCATTGTATAACTTGAGTTGTGGTCGCAGGAAAGTTAATTTGGAACATATTAATAATGGTTAGTTTGAAATCGCTCGTGAGACCTGACCTGGTGATTAAGTATAGTCATCCAATAGAGACGAACAAGTCATTTGGTTGAACACTAGTTATCAGTTCTATAAGTAAACATTGGGATTGATCACGCGTGTATACCTAAAGGAGTTATAAAACTATGGGGAAAACTTACGCTAGTTATTTGCAAATCTTCATAACAACCACAACTATGATCTTGTTTTATTGTTGTTTTTCTTTAAAACCCCCAAGTGGGAGATAACTTACCAACAAGTTTAAGTACCAGTATTAGTCTAGATCTTACCTTATTCCCTGTGGGTTCGATAATGCATAACTTTATAATATCAACTAACTCGAATGACTCAAATCTTAGATGCAACAATTATGGAAAAGCTGAACATTGAGTCAAACCTTACTTTTAGAACATGCATGCATACATAATGATCATGAGTAATAAATATGCAAATCTGAATCAATACAAACAATGAGAGTCTCATCTCTTAACCGACATATCACGATAGAGCTTACGTGGTCCCGACTATTATACTCAAGTGGGAAGAGCCGTCCAAAACCTTTCCAGGGCTAAGGACGCTACCATGATATCGATAACAAGCTGAAGGGCCAATCGGGCCGGGGATAGGTCACAAGGAACGTCCTAATAATATAATAGTATCAACCTACGTTGGCGCGTAGTTCTGGGGTATAGGGTGATTGAGCCTTAACCCGCTCGGTGCTAGACTCTTCTCCCAAAACATGAGGTGCTCTACATCGTATATAACGAAGCTCAACATCATCAATTGACGAAGCTCAATATGAATCATGCATAACTCATCATCATATGAGACGAAGCTTAACATTTTCTATTGACAAAGCTCATAGTAACATCATGCATCGACTCAACATCATATGTAAATAAAGCTTAACATTGTCTATGGACAAAGCTTATAGTGATACACCACCCCATTTACAATTTCCTGCATATATGAGGCTTTGCTTTTAAACATACCATAAGCTAGAATGGAAATAATCAATATCAACTCAATCTATGAGGCTTTGCTTGTAAATAATCATATATGAGGCTTTGCTTGTAAATAATCAATATCAACTCAATCTAATCATACCCATGAATGGAAATATAAGAATCATGCAATTGATCAAAACCCCATACTTGACTATTTATGGTTTTAACACAATTGATAGGAATTTCGGCATGGTTGTGGAAGGGAGACACCCATTAAAACCCTACATACCTAGAATGAGGATTCTATCACCCTTCAATTGCCCAAGATCAGATTCCAAAAGAAACCTTGAATTATGGCCTTGAATCACCTCCTTCAAGCCTTCAACCTTGCGTGCATGGGGAGTATGCACTTAGAATAGGTCTTCCCCTACAAAACCCTTCAAAACGAGCCCTAAATGACATAGTATAGAGCCTTAGGACTAGGAAATGAAAGAAATGCCCTTACTAAAATCGCAAAAAAACCTGCACTAGACGATCCCACTATCATGCCCCGAGCCTACATCCTAGGCGTAACACGGTACTTGAAGCCACAAGTGACCCTAAGTCAACCCCTGGTCTATCAGTTACTAGTATTCTGAGTAAACATGCACAACGAAACTTTGAAATAATATCATAAAATATTCATGACAGACAAGTCTGAAAACATGAAGTTTAAACAATAGAATAATACTGATAAATGTGAAAATCATGTCTGTCTAAAAGCCATCTAATAGAGGAGTTGCTGGGACAAGCCCCCAGCTAATTCTAAGTCTAACTGAAACTAATACATGACTGAAAGAAGGAAAATAGAGCCCTCAGATGATAAGGACTCACTTCAACTACTGCAACGAAGAATCTGAACTGCGACAACTAATGGTGCTGGGTCTGAGAACCTGCAACTGTATCATGAAACGATACAACATATAAGTATGCGTCAGTACTTTGAATGTACTAAGTAAGTGGGAGAAACATAACTGAAAATAAAGTCTGAGCTGAAATGACACGTAATGACCAACAGGTAAGTTGAACTGAACTACTGATATAATCTGAAATGGTCAAGATGACCCTGTCTAATGGTCAAGGACATGCCCTAAGTCTGAAACCCTGAGGTTAAGATACTGTACTGAACTGAGTTAAACTGAGGACTAGAAATGAACTAACCTTCTTATTCTGAAATTGGACTGGACTGACTAGAGGGAAAGTCTATAACCGACATATAACCACGTGAGCTTGACGTGGAGTTCGATGTATACACTCTACAAGTAGTGTCACGCCCCGCCTTGGGAGGCATGACTGGCACCTGGTGCCCTCCTAGGATTTGAACTACTGAGCTGACTAAGCCCAAGCACCTCAGGTGCAAGGCTGACTCTAACTCTGGAATCAAGAAAAAGACGGGCTATATAGTGGCTGTAAATACAGCCCTCGGCCGACAAGGCCTATAGACACCTATGAAAGTAAACAGCTAACCAGGGATACACAAATATGGGGAGTCCTATGCAGGCTGACAAGGCCACCATGATATCTAGTTATAGCTAAAGAAAATGAAATCAAGTACCAAACTGAAACGTGACCGACAAGGTCATCAACCAACAACTAACAAGGCCCCACAAGACCAACACATATCGTCTAAGCACATATGGCCTCACACGGCCAATATCAACTAACCACGGGGAAAAATACAATTTGCAAGCCTCTAGGAGTAATAAGATGGTCGGTACAGGGCCTCGGCCTACCCATACTGTACAACAAAAGAAAGTAAACCTCTATCTCTCAAGCTCCGAAAGATAGGAGCTGAAGGCTCTATACCGCTGACTAGAACTACGAGGGATCCGCTCCTCGTCTGAGTGTACCTGCAGGCAAGTAATGCGGCACCCCAAAGGAGGGCGTCAGTACCACAGGTACTGAGTATGTAAAGCAATAACTGTAAATGACTAAAAGTAAATAATAGAGCTTACAATATCTGAAGTGAGGGAAACAGACTGAAACAGACTGAAATAATGGAATCAGAACTAAACATAACTTTAAAAGAAGAGTAGGAGTCATACCTGATAACGAGGCGTCCTACTGTCTAACTATCAGTAACTAAAGTAACGTACATACCTTACCTGGCCCCCATAAGCCGGAAGGTATCCTCTCCCTCTGGCGGACGATTCGACACAGCTATTAACCTGAAGCTATACAGGTAATCCAACCCAAAACAACACAAATACAGGTCTCAACTAATAATAATGACTATACATAATAACATGTTGAACATGGTATAATATTCCTGAAATACTTTACTGGGATTCATATTGGATTACTATACTGAAGAAACTAAATTGCCGAGAGAAACTGCCTTTACATACCTCGCTTGATTTTTATCGATTAACTGGCGAGGTTCGACTGGTATTCAGCTTTTCTCCCCAACTGTAATCATATAACGGAAGAATAGGGATAACTTCATTACTATACTAGAATAAAACAATACTTTATATGTATATATACTGACTATTCTTTATCTTATCGAAGAATGATGGAAAACTCGGAATTTCTCGGGGATCTAGAAGGGAGAAATACTTACTTTAAGCCTGGGATCGTATTAACACTAGTTTGGAGCAATTCCAATCACTTTGGCTCGGCGGGACAATGATTCGCTAGGCGAATTTCATGAAACTAACTCCGTAAAAATGCTCCTTGCAGTCTTACACTTTGATACCCGGAGTTAATTTGAATTTGGACGGCGTTTGGTGGCGTAAACGAAAGAAAATTATATATTCTCTTTGTCCTCCCTTTGTTTCTGGTCATGTGTATAATGGAAAATGATATAAAGTTAAAGGGTGAGGCCTATATATACTTGCAGCAAAATACATGGCAACATGGCACGCTGGCCAACGCGTTGTTTTGGCTCCGTGCCATGTTGGCTAATGCGGAGGTCCCAACTCCATGCCACTTTGCCACTCTGGGCAGCATGGTGCGGCCTCCTTTTGCGAAATCCCAACTTGAAACTCGTTCGGCCTTTCCCCGGGCCCTTTGCTCGCATGTAAGGCATCCTAAAACTTCCAACCTACATGTGAATAATCCAACAACATGCTAGAAACTTACGGGGTGTAACATCCTCCCCCCCTTAAGAACATTCATCCTTGAATGCTAACTTCTGCTGCAAGAACCTTAACTTGCAAATTACTTGTTTTGGAGAAATTTCGGCAGAGTCTCCCCTGTAGTATGGACTATCCAAAAATCCTGAAATGCAGAAAAGTCCAATACAGGTACTCCACACAATACAATGGCATTCATTTCACAATAGAATGAAATCAACTACTCCACATATACGTGTATATAATGCTATATGAAATATTGTTATATAATGCAATATGAAATAACAATAACGACATACCTCCAATCTGATTAGGTCTGAAATAATTGAGGATATCTAGTTTTCATATCATCTTCGGCCTCCTAGGTCATCTCCTCTCGGTTCTTCTTTTCGCCACAACACCTTGACAGAAGCAACATCTTTAGTTCTCAGTCTAAGGATCTGCCCGTCTAGAATGGCTACTAGAGATTCTTTATAAGCTAACTCTTTAGTGACTTGGACGTCCTGGACTGGGACAATCCAGGACAGATCTCCTATACACTTCCTCAGCATTGATACGTGAAAAACCGGGTGAACGAATTCTAATTCTGGAGGTAAATCCAACTCATAAGCCACCTGGCCTATCCTTCGTTGAATCTGATACGACCCACTAAATCTAAGGCTGAGCTTGCCTTTCTTACCAAATCTCATCACCCCTTTCATCTGTGAAACCTTCAAGAATACCCAGTCACCCACATTGAATTCTAAGTTCCTTTGCCGCACATCAACAAAAGATTTCTGGCGGCTCTGGCCAGTCAGCAGACATTCCCTGATAAGCTTTACTTTCTCTTCTGACTGATGAATAATATTTGGCCCAATTAACGTTGATTCTCCTACCTCAAACCAACCAGCTGGAGATCTGCAGTTCCGCCCATACAACGCTTCATAAGGCACCATATGAATTGCTGAATTATAACTGTTAATGTACGCAAACTCAATGAGCGGTAGATGTTCATCCTAGTTGCCTCCAAAATCTAGTACACACGCCCCTAACATATCCTCGAGCATCTAGATTATACGTTCTGCCTACCGGTCTGTTTGAGGATGGAAGGCTGTGCTCAAGTTAACCTGCGTCCCCAGGCCCCTCTAAAAACAATGCCAAAACTTAGTTGTAAACTGCGCCCCTCAGTCGGAGATAATTGACAACGGAACACCATGCAATCGGACTATTTCTCTGATATATAGCTCAGCATAATCTTCGGCTGAAACGGTAGTACTAACTGGCAGAAAGTGAGCTGCTTTTGTCAACCTAACAATAATTACCAAGATAGAATCATGTTTACGCCTGGTACAAGGTAACCCTACTATAAAATCCAAGTTAACTACTTCCCATTTCCATAAAGGCACGACTATATCCTGTATCAGTCCACCTGGTTTCTGATGTTCCGCTTTCACCTATTGGCAATTGGGACATTGAGCCACAAATTCTGCTATCCCCTTCTTCATTCCTGGCACCAGTAAGTCTCTTTTATATCATGGTACATCTTTGTCGAACTTGGATGAAGAGAGTAACGGGCATAGTGTACCTCGCCCATAATTTGCTGGCGAAGCCCTTCACCGTCTGGAACGTAGAGGCGATCCCTATATCTCAAAACTCCATCCTCAGTTACCTGGAAATCTGTCACTTCCCCTCCATGAACTCTATTTCTGAGCTAAACTAGACTAGGATCTTCATACTGTCGTTCCTTCACTTCCACAACCAATGATGACACTTCGGTGTTATGGATTACCACTCCATTATCTCCTGATTCTATTATACGAATGGCCAAATTGGCCAACTGATGTAGTTCTCGGGTTGCCGCTCGGGCTGTAAATATGCCAGGGCTTCCCATGGATTTATGGCTAAGGGCATCTGCTACAACATTGGCCTTTCCTGGATGATATAAAATATTTACATCGTAATCCTTTAACAGCTCCAACCAGTGACGCTGCCGCAAATTCAACTCTTTCTGGGTGAAAATATACTGTAGGCTCTTGTAATCAGTAAAAATATCCACGTGGATGCCATACAAGTAGTGTCTCCATATTTTCAAGGCATGAATCACCGCGGCTAACTCCAGGTCATAGGTAGGGTAGTTCTTCTCATGCTTTCTCAGTTGCTTGGAAGCATAGGCAATCACCTTACCATGCTGCATCAACACACATCCTAACCCAACATCTGAAGCGTCACAATAAACTACATAACCCTCTGTTCCTTCTGGCAATGCTAGCACTGGTGCTGATATCAATCTGTTTTTCAGTTCCTGAAAGCTCTGCTCAAATGCCTCAGTCCACTGGAATTTAGCTGCCTTCTGCGTCAGTTTGGTTAAAGGTGCTGCTAAGGTGGAAAATCCTTGCACAAACCTTCTATAATACCCGACTAACCCTAGGAAACTACGTACCTCAGTTTGAGTGGTAGGTCTAGGCCATGTTTTCACTGCCTCTATTTTCTGCGTATCTACCTGTATACCAGCATATGACACAATATGACCCAAGAAGGCTACTGAATTCAGCCAAAATTCACATTTAGAAAATTTTGCATATAGCTAGCAGTCCCTGAGAATCTGGAGCACCTTCCGTAGATGATCCTGGTGTTCTGCCTCCAAACGGGAATACACCAGAATATCATCAATAAATACTATTACGAACAAGTCCAGGTACGATCTAAAAATATTGTTCATCAGGTCCATAAGCAGTGTTGGGGCATTTGTCAATCCGAAAGACATGACTAGGAATTCAAAGTGGTCATATCTGGTCTTGAAGGCAGTCTTTGGAATATCCCTTTCACGAACCCGAACCTGATGATATCCGGACCTTAAGTCAATCTTTGAAAAATACCTCCCTCCCTGTAGCTGATCAAACAAATCATCTATTTCGGGAAGCGGGTACTTATTCTTGATAGTGACTTTATTCAGTTGCCGATAATCTATACACATACAGAGGGAGCCGTCCTTCTTCCTTACGAACAGAACTGGCGCACCCCATGGTGAGGTACTCGGCCTAATAAAACCCTTATTTAACAAATCCGTCAACTGTTCCTTTAATTCTCTGAGTTCAGCAGGAGCCATCCGATAGGGGGGAATAGATATAGGCTGAGTGCCTGGTAATAGATCAATTGCAAAATCAATCTCCCTTTCCTGGGGGGAATACCAAGAAGCTCATCTGGGAATACATTAGTAAATTCATTAACCACTGGAATATACTGAAGTGTCGGAGGTTCTGCCTGAACATCCTGAACTCGGACAATATGATAAATACATCCTTTTGCTATCAATTTTCTTGCCCGAAGATAGGAAATAAACCTACCTTTTGGCGTGGCTGTACTACCTTTCCACTCCCGTAGTGCCTCCCCTGGAAAGTGGAATCGGAAAGTCTTGGTCCAACATTCGACATTGGCATAACATGGAGCTAACCAATTCATACCCATAATGGCATCAAAATCAACCATCTCTAGTTCGATCAAGTCTGTTGTAGTCTGGCCATTGGCAACCTCTACTGTACACCCTCGATAGACCCTTCTGGCTATAATAGAGTCACCAACGGGTGTAGATACTGAGAATGGTCGCCGAAGAAACTCCAGCATAATACTAAACTTCCAAGCCACTAGCGGTGTAACATAGGACAAGGTAGATCACAGATCTATCAACACATAAGCAGGATGAGAGCAAATAGTCAGCATACCTATCACCACATCTGGTGATGACTTTGAGTCCTGCCGCCCCGGTAATGCATAACTACGGTCTGGGCCGTACCTGAACTAGAGGCCCCTGATCTGCCTCGTTCTCTACCTGCTGAAACTGAGGGCCTACGCCCTGTCGGGGATGCTGGAGCTCGTGATCCTACTGAAAACCTATCCTATCGATCCCGGTCACCCTGACCCCTAGCTGGGCAACTCCTCATCTGATGACCCTCTTGTCCATAAATGTAATCTCTTGTGGAGCCATATCTACATGCTCCAGAGTGGCATCGACTGCCAATAGGGAAAAGTGTTGTAAACCCACTCTTCTCCACCCTCCTCTACTGCTGTGAACTTACTGCTTGCGAGCCTTCTCCAGGCTCTGGCTGCCCTTAGTGACTGAACCTGCTCCTCTGCCACAGTGGTGGAGGCGGGGTTCTAGGCAATCTATCTAATAACCATAGCCTAGGTCCTCCCCGAGACTCCTCCTATATCTCATCCGGCCTGGCCCAATGGCGCTGCTCCTAAGTTGTCCTCCTAATCTCCCGTTGCCTCTATCTGATACCCTCAATATTCAGAGCAAAAACCTGTACACGGGTAATATCCATATCCTCTCGCAGTGTAGCTGTGATGCAGGTCTCAACATATTCTGGGTTCAACCCCATAATAAAATGGTGTACCCTGGATGGCATTGTATCCACAAAGGCTGGCACATATCGGGCCAAGGAATCAAACCACATGACATATTCTCGAACACTCATCGACCCCTGATCCAGGTGTAGGAACTGATCAACCCGGTCCTGTCGAATCTCGCATGGTAAATAATGATCTAGAAAAGCCCCTGAAAAGCTGGACCAGGTCAGAGGGGAAACATCTCTCCCTCGGGACCTCTCCCAACTCTCATACCACAGTATAGAGATGTCCCATAGCCGGAATACCGCCAACTCGACTGACTCTGTGGGTGTAGCATACATTACCCGGAAAATCCTCTGCATCTGGTCTAAAAAGTCCTAAGGGTCCTCTATCCAATCTGTCCCTGTGAATTTTGGAGCACTTAGTTCCAGGAACTCTCGGACCCTCGAACTACCAGGCCCTCCTAAAGATTCTACAGCTTTAGGTGGCGTTAACTGGTGCTGAGCAGCCATCATATGTGCTAGAATGACCACCGTTCTCCTGACCTCCTAGTCGAATGGTACGGGTATAGAAATTGCCGAAGGTGGTGTCTTCACACTGGCCATCCCCAGCGGCTCCTGACGTGGTAGAGACTGCTGGGAAGGTCGAGATGACGCTTCCGTATCGTCCTCAGATTGGGTTGATTCTATCCAGGGCTGAGGCATCCTACTGGTGCCCTCTCCTGCTGCTACGTCTAACCTCTTGCCTATCGTAAGATGTCGCTGGTCCAACATTTCTCTGTAGACAAAAGAATATAATGAGCTTAGGGAATCAACCCTATACTATACCGCTCTATAGCATGACTGAATAAGAGGAAAGAGTAACCATCCTATCATGCCTTGCAACCTCCTGCCTATAGTATGTGGTGCACAACACATCCATAGACAAGATCTCTACTTAGCACGACTTGCAGACTCCCTGGGATATGACCTGTTCTGATACCAAGTTTGTCACGCCCGCCTTGGGAGGCATGACTGGCACCTGGTGCCCTACTAGGATATGAACTACTGAGCTGACTGAGCCCAAGCACCTCAGGTGCAGGGCAGACTCTAACTCTGGAATCAAGAAACCGACGGGCTAAATAGAGGCTGTAAATACAACCCCCAACCGACAAGGCCTATAGCCACCTGTGAAGTAAACAGCTAATAAGATATACGCAAATATGGGGAGTCCTATGCGGGCCGACAAGGCCACCATGATATCTAGTTATAGCTGAAGAAAATGAAATGAAGTATCAAACTGAAACGTGACCGACAAGGTCATTAACCAACAACTAACAAGGCCCCACATGGCCAACACACATCGTCTAAGCACATATGGACTCACACGGCCAATATCAACTAACCACAGGGTATAATACAATCTGCAAGCCTTTAGGAGTAATAAAATGGTTGGGACAGGGCCCCGTCCTACCCATACTTTACAATAAAAGAAAGTAAACCTCTATCTCTCAAGCTCCGGAAGATAGGAGCTGAAGGCTCTTTACCGCTGACTGGAACTACGAGGGATCTGCTCCTCGTCTGAGTGTACCTGCAGGCAAGTAATGCAGCGCCCCAAAGGAGGGCGTCAGTACCACAAGAACTGAGTATGTAAAGAAATAACTGTAAATGACTGAAAGTAAATAATAGAGCTGACAATATCTGAAGTGAGGGAAACAGACTGAAACAGACTGAAATTATGGAATCAGAACCTAACATAACTATAAAAGAAGAGTAGGAGTCATACCTGACAATGAGGTGTCCTACTGTCTAACTTTTAGTAACTAAAGTAATGTACATACCTTACCTGGCCCCCATAAGCCGAAGGTATCATCAACACGACACAACTCACTTGGGCCCCCATTAGCCCTGGTGAGTACATCTCAATCTATTTACCCCTATCCAGGTCATACCACATCACCTAGTAGCTATAAGCATCCTGCCAGTCCCCTGAGTATGCATCTTGGGCCCGTTGGGCCCCTAACTATAGTTGTGCCTGAGTCCGGAAGACTCCTGAAATCCACAACCCGGGCGTAAGCGCTCGGCGGGGGTATGTAATGGCCAACCACAACAAAATATGAGGAGCCGTCTCCCCATCTTCGTCCCTTACAGACGGCATGCTGCTCCGTAGAGCGAAGTATCCTCGCCCTCTGGCGGATGAGTCGACACAACTATTAACCTTCGGCGTTCACGGAAGCTATACAGGTAATCCAGCCCAAAACAGCACAAATACAGGTCTCAACTAATAAAAACAACTATACATAATAACATGCTGAACATGATATAATATTCCTGAAATACTTTACTGGGATTCATATTGGATTACTATACTGAAGAAACTAACTTGCCGAGAGAAACTACCTTTACATACCTTGCTCACTTTTTACCGATTAACTGGCGAGGTTCGGCTGGTATTCAGCTGTTCTCCCCAACTGTAATCATATAACAGAAGAATAGGGATAACTTCATTACTATACTAGAAGAAAACAATACTTTATATGTATATATACTGACTATTCTTCAGCTTATCGAAGAACGATCAAAAACTCGTAACTTCTCGGGGATCTAGAAGGTAGAAATACTTACTTTAAGCCTGGGATTGTATTAATACTAGTTTGGAGCAATTCCAATCACTTTGGCTCGGCGGGAAGATGATTCGCCTGGCAAATTTCACGAAACTAACTCCGTAGAAATGCTCCCTGCAGCCTTATACTTCGATACTCGGAGTTAATTTGAATTTGGACGGTGTTTGGCGGTGTAAACGGAAGAAAACTATATATTATATTTGTCCTCCCTCTGTTTCTGGTCGTGTGTATAATGGAAAATCATAAAGTTAAAGGGTGAGGCCTATATATACTTGCAGCAAAATACACAGCAACGTGGCACGCTAGCCAATGCGCCGTTTTGGCTCTATGCCGCATTGGATAACGTGGAGGTCCCAGCTCCGTGCCACTTTGCCCCTCTGGGCAGTGCGGTTCGGCCTCTTTTTGCGAAATCCCAACTTGGCACTCGTTCGGCCTTTCCCCGGGCCCTTTCCTCACACGTAAGGCATCCTAAAACTTCCAACCAACATGCGAATAGGCCAACTACATGCTAGAAACTTACGGGGTGTAACAGGTAGGACCCAATATACTTTGCCAGGGTATAAAAACATGAACTGGGTGATTACAAAAGTATGGGCCAATCAGGTCAAGTAATACTATAACCTACATTGGCAACATAGTTTTGGGAACCTGGGTGCTCTAGAACCTGGCCCGCTCGGTGCTAAGTTCTACTCCCATTGAAAAACCTAAACTGAACTACTAAGCTGATAACTCGAAATTGGGGTCCAAGACTAGTCAAGGACGTATAACTGCATGTACTCTGAGAGTCTTATCGGGCCAGATTCTGAAACTAGGTTCTAGACTGGTGAGAGCTGCTTATCTGAAAGTGTCGTGACCGTCTAAGAACAAGCTGAAACTGAACTGGGGTCCTTGGCTAGTCAGAGCTATATACTAAAATGTCATGACCGCCTAATGGACGAAAAACTATAATCTTGGGTCTGATTCTGATAACTGAGAGGCACCACTGACACCTCGAAATAAGACTGAAGTCAAACTAATCAGTTGACAATTTTCTGAATAACACTGAGGATTTTAGCAATCTGGCTGAGACTAAGCTAATATGATTTTGGAGAAATTCTAGTTCTAACTAGTCTAGACTACTAGCATCTAATAGAGAATTCATCTTATCCTAACAGTACGAGAATTTCATAATATAGAGAAATTTCAAGAATTATCGGAATTTCATTCAATGAACTAAAGTCATTCAGATTCATGGGATATTTACCCAACATATACGTATAGCAAGAAATTCTAGAAATTCAGCCCAAAGCATTCTTCATTCAATAGAGGGAATTCAACAAGTAAAATTATTACTCGAAAAAGTAGGGCTTAAACTCACTTTTTGCATGAACATTGACAATATGATTAGGATATTATGGGGATTATATCAATAATATACATGAACATCTTTCTAAGTGAAATCAACGAAAATAAACATGAATACTCTTCCTATTCGAAAGCTCAGGGCTTAAAACTGATAGAAGAAATTGAGGAGGATTTTTGGGACACAAGAGAAGAACAATCCCCTTGCTAAAACCCCACATACCTGTTGGAGAAATCTGGAGAATTTGCTTGAGAATCAAAGAGAAAGTTCAGCCCTAGCCCTTGCTCTGAAATACTTTGAGAGAGAATTCTACGATGTTTCTCTGAGGATTAACGTGAGAATGAGGGGCGGAACCATCCAAAACCTCTAAGAAGTTTGAAATTATCTCCAAAACAACATAGTTTAAATCTTAGGTGAATAGGAAATTACTAAATAGTCCTTAGAAGGTCGCTAGGAAAAACTGTCAGGTGCCCTTAACGGGTGACCTAATGACTCGTTACTAGGTCCAATGAGTCATTGGGTCCTCCCATCAAGTTCAATGGAGAGAACCCATTGACTCCTGATGGGGAAACTGACGAGTCGTCGCCACTGATGATGACTCATTGTGATCTCCCGTCGAGTACCCTATCAACTTTTCAAATTCTAAAACTCCAGCTTAGAAACGGGAGACTTAACAAGTCGTGCGGCTTGATAATGACTCGTGAGGTCGTCCATTGGGAAACACTAACTCATCATCTTGGAATCCTTCTCACAGTTGACCTGACGAGTCGTTGGGTCCCCAAAGACTTGTTAGGTTGGTCGTTCTGCAACATTTCTGTAGTTTTCCAGATTTTCTGAATTAAATCCCGGATACTGATTTTGAGCTTCCAGGGAATTACAAATATCTCCCCCTTGAAACATTCGTCCTCGAATGGTAGAAAACTCATAGAAACCAGAAAAATAACAACCAAAGCATTCAAATACTGCTCATTCAACTTCAAAACGACCGACATGACTACCTTCATTTCAGAGAACATAACTAAACTGATTTTTGCTTTTCATAAACACAACCAAAATCAGAAAAAAATTTAGTTACATGAACTGAATTCAACAACTAGTTTAGGTCTTAAAACAAAAATTTACATTTTAAGCTACAGTAGAGTCGGTAGAGAAAAAGTGTGGGTATTTGGCTCTCATATCTGCTTTGGCTCCCGCGTAGCTCCTTCAACTTGCTGATTTCTCCATAGAACCTTGAATGAAGCTATTTCCTTGTTCCTCAGCTTCGCACCAGATGATCGAGGATATGGACTGGTACTTCCTCGTATAAGAGACTATCTTTTATTCCTACGTTATCCAATGGCACAACTGAGGTTGGATCTCCGATGCACTTCTTCAAAAGTGACACATGGAAAACTAGATGAACAACTGCTAGTTCTGAAGGTAACTCTAGCTCATAGGCTACCTTACCGGTACGCCTCAAAATTCTATAGGTTCCACATACCTTGGATTGAGCTTCCCCTTCTTTCATAACCTCATCACCCCTTTCATGGGTGAAATTTTCAGGTACACCCAATCATCAACTGCAAACTCCAACTCTCTTCTCCGCACATCGGCATAATATTTCTGATGGCTTTGAGCTGTTTCCAACCTTTCTCGAATGAGCTGAACTTTCTGCATTGCCTCATGAACCGAGTATGGCCCTATCAAGGTGGCTTCACCAACTTCAAACCATCCTATAGGAGATCTACACGTTCTACCATACAATGCTTCAAATGGGGCAATCTGGATGCTAGAATGGTAGCTGTTGTTGTATGCAAACTCGATAAGAGGAAGATGGTCATCCCAATTACCCTTAAAATCGATCGCGCACGCTCTTCGCATATCTTCTAGAGTCTGAATAGTCTGCTCAGCTTGCCCATCTATCTGCAGGTGAAAAGCTGTATTGAGCTTGACTTGAGTGCCAAGTCCCTTCTAAAAAGTCTTCCAGAAATAGGAGGTGAACTGGGTACCCCTATCTGAAATAATAGCCAATGGCACCCCATGAAGTCTAACCAACTCCCGAATATAAAGTTTAGCATAATCCTCAGCTAAATCTGTGGTTTTGACTGGGAGGAAATATGTTGACTTAGTCATTCGGTCTACTATTACCTAGATTGAGTCATGCTGTTGACGAGTCCGAGGTAGACCCGTAATGAAGTCCATATTTACTTCTTCCCACTTCCAGGTGGGTATGCTGATATCCTGGGTCATACCTCCTGGTCTCTGGTGTTCTACCTTGACCTGCTGGCAGTTCCGGCAGTTAGCTACAAATTCAGCAATGTCTATCTTCATGCCATTCCACCAGTAAATATCCCGCAAATCGCGGTACATTTTGGTAGCACCGAGGTGAATGCTGTATCTCGAGCTGTGTGCCTCAGCCAGTATCTGCTGTCTCAACTCACCAACATTCGGCACGCACAATCTGCCCTGGTAACGAAGCACCCTATTTCTCCCTTGGGAGAAAGCCTCAACCTCCTTTCTAAGAACTTCTTATTTAAGTTTAGGTAGAACTGGATCTTCATCTTGTCTGGAATTAACTTCTACTACCAAGGATAAATTTGACCCAATTTGAATTACCATGCCACCTTTAGCTGAATCCACCAACTGCACCCCTAACCGGGCTTGCTTGTGAACTTCTTTCGCTAGCTCCTTCTTGCCTCCCTCAATGTGAGCTACACATCCCATAGACCGCCTGCTTAGCGCGTCAGCCACCACATTGGCCTTACCTGGATGATACAACACACTCATGTGATAATCCTTTAGCAGTTCCGACCATCGTCTCTAATGCAGGTTTAAGTCCTTCAGGAGGAACACATACTGAAGGCTCTTGTGATCTGTGAACACATCCATGTGAGCCCCGTACAAGTAGTGTCTCCATATTTTTAATGCGAATATCACCGCTGCCAACTCCATGTCGTGAGTTGGATAATTATTCTCAGGGACTTTTAGCTATTTAGAGGCATAGGCTATCACTTTGCCCCACTACATCAAAACATAACCAAGTCCAACTCTAAAGGCATCAAAATACACAACTAACCCATCTGATCCTTCCGGTAAGGTTAACATGGAGCGGTAGTAAGTCGAGTCTTCAACTCCTGGAAACTCTTCTCACACTCATCCGACCACTGAAATTTCACCTTCTTCTGGGTTAACTTGGTCAGAGGAGATGCTATGGAGGAGAAACCTTCCACAAATCGTCGATAATAGCCTGCTAAGCCCAGAAAAATCCTAATTTCTATCGGAGAGGTAGGTCTGGGCCAATCCTTCGCTGCTGCTATCTTATGAGGATTTAATTGTATCCCTTCACCTAAGACCACATGACCTAAGAAAGTCACAGACTTCAACCATAATTCACACTTACTAAACTTGGAGAATAACTGGCAATCTCTAAGAGTCTGTAATGCTAACCTTGGGTGATTGGCATGTTCTGCTTCATTTCTGGAGTACACCAGAATGTCGTCAATAAATAAAATGATGAACATATCCAGGTACTGCTTGAAAACCCTATTCATCAAATCCATGAAGGCTTCTAGGGCGTTCATTAACCCAAAGGACATTACCACAAATTCGTAGTGACCATACTAAGTTCTGAATGCTATTTTCGGTATGTCACACTCTTTGACCCTTAACTGATGGTATCCTGACCTGAGATTGATCTCGGAGAAACAACTGGCTCCCTAAAGCTGGTCGAACAGGACATCAATTCTAGGTAGGGGATATCTGTTCTTGACTGTGACTTGTTCAGCTAACGGTAATCTATGCACATTCTGAGGGTACTGTCTTTCTTACGCACGAATAGAACTGGAGCACCCCTGGGAGAGATGCTGGGTCTAATAAAACCCTTAGTCAAGAAGATCTTTTAGCTGCTCCTTGAACTCCTTAAGCTCAGCTGGAGCCATTCTGTAAGGATGGATGGAGATGGGCTGAGTATCTGGGAGGAGATCTATTTAGAAGTCTATTTCCCGTTCAGGTGGAACTCCGGGAAGATCCTCAGGAAATACATCTAAGAACTCGTTGATAACTTGAACTGACTGAATAGTTGGGGTCTTAGAGTTGGAATCCTTGACCCGAACCAGATGATATAGACATCCTTTGGAAATGAGTTTCTAGGCTTTAAGGTAGGAAATAAACCTTACCTTAGGTGCTGAACTACTACCCAACCATTATAAAACTGGCTCATTAGGAAACTGGGATTTGACAACTCTAGTTCTGCAATCAACTGAGGCATAGCCGGAGTGTAACCAACCCATGCCGAGAATAAAGTCGAAGTCGACCATGTCTAGCTCCACAAGATCAGCTGGAATTACTTTATTCAGGATGGAAACTGGGAAACTGCTATACACTCGACTGGCTCTAATTGACTCGCCAACTGGGGTAGAGACTGAGAATAGTTCTGAGAGAATCTCTGGACTTATACTGAGCTAAACTACTATATACGGAGTTACGAGTGAAAGAGTAGCTCCTGGATCTAAGAGGGCATATACGTCTAGATGGAAGAGACGTAACATACTAGTAACTACGTCATGTGAGCTTTCCTGATCCTGACAAGAATATAGAGCATAAAAACGATTTTGGCGCTGACCACCATTTGTACATGCTGTGTTAGAGTACTGGGCTGGTTGACCTGATTGAGCTGATGATGTGTTAGATTGTGATTTCCCTTGCCCCGCTAACAGGCACTCCCTAAGCCTGTGTCCAATCTGTCCACACCCAAAGTAGCCCTCTCGTCCCTAAAGGCATTCTCCTGGGTGATTCCTACCACACTTGGTACAAGCTGGATACTTGTTTCTGGCACTGAAACTGTGTGACTGAGAGTTAGATGCTCCGCTCCTCAGATCCTGGAGGGACCGAAAGATTGGGGCGATGGCTAAGCTGTGTGCTGGGGCTCTCTGTTGTTGCTGTTGTGGGCGGCTACTACTACCAGATTTTTGGTGGCCATAGTCTGAATGACCAGTTCTTGCCCGCCTTTTCTTACGCTCCATATCTTTCAACTTCTCTACCTCAATTTGCTGGGTATAAACAATTAGGCTAGAGAGGTCCATTTCCTTGATCAGCATCGCGGTCCTGCACCCCTTGAGGACCAGTTTAGATATTCCATTAATGAATTTTAGCATACGAGCCCTTGGTTCGACCACCATCTCTGAAGCTTACTTTGATCTAGTAAACTCCAAAGCATACTCCTCCACTGTTCGGTTGCCTTGTCGTAGGTTCATAAACTCTGCCATCTTAGCCTCTATCAGCTCCCGAGGGAAAAACCTATATAAGAAAGCTGTATGGAACTCCTCCCACTCCATCGGTCCTGCTCCCATTGGCCGCCCCTTCTTCCACTGCTCATACCAAGCCTGGGCTACCCCTTTAAGCTTATAGGCAGCCAGGTCAGCACTCTCGGAGGAGATGACACCCATGATACGGGTAATTTTTCTAATCTAATCTATAAATCCTTATGGGTCCTCTCCCACCTTTACTCCATAAAAATCTGGAGGGTTCATCAGGGTAAAATCCCGCACCCGAGCAGCAGCTGCAGACCCATTTGTGGCTACTAGAACCACCTGCTGGTTCACCTGGTTGGTGACTATTTGAGCCAGCAATTGAGTGGCCTCCCTGAATTTGGCGGTAGATATGGATTCATCTGAGGTGCTGCTGGAGCTGATGGTGTAGGCCTGTAACATTAGTAGCCCTTCTTCCATTACCACCTCTCGGAGGCATGATTCACTGAAATGAAATAGAGCACGAATTAGAAGGGCATTTCAGGAATTTGGAATTTAACGCACGATAAAGAATATGAACAAAAGGAAATTTTCCTAATAACATCTCGTAGCCTCCTCGTCATAAGTGTGGCGCATTTCACACCCATGAAAAGGACTCTACTTGATGTGGCTTTCAGACATTCTGAGGATACTTTAAACCTAGGGCTCTGATACCAAGTTTGTCATGTCCCAAGCATACACCCTGGGCGTAACACGGTATTTGAAGCCACAAGTGACCCCAAGTCAACCCCTGGTCTATTAGTTACTAATATTTTGAGTAAACATGCACAAGGGAACTTTTAAATAATATCATAAAATATTTGTGACTAAGTCTGAAAACATAAAGTTTGAACAATAGAATAATACTAAAAAATCTGAAAATCATGTTTGTCTAAAAGCCATCTAATAGAGGAGTTGCTGGGACAAGCCCCCAACTAACTCTAAGTCTAACTGAAACAAACACATGACTGAAAGAAGGAAAATAGAGCCCTTGGATGATGAAGACTCACACTTCAACTGCTGCAACGAAGAATCTGAACTGCGCAACTAACGGTGTTGGGTCTGAGAACCTGCAACTGTATCATGAAAAGATACAGCATGAAAGTATGCATCAGTACTTTGAATGTACTAAGTAAGTGGGAGAAACATAACTGAAAATAAAGTCTGAGCTAAAATGACATGCAATGACCAGCAGGTAAGCTGAATTGAACTATTGATATAATCTGAAATGATCAAGATGACCCTGTTTGATGGTCAAAGACATGCCCTATGTTCGAAACCCTGGGTTTAGATACTGTAATGAACTAAGTTAAACTGAGGACTAGAACTGAACTGAGCTGCTTATTTTGAAACTGGACAGGACTGACTAGTGGAAGAGTCTATAACCAACATATAACCACGTGAGCTAGACGTGGAGTCCGATGTATACTATAACACCCCAAAAATTTTTTGGTGATAATTTGATGTTTTATGCTAGGTTAGGGAAAGTACAGGTTGTATATTGGTCGTAGGTGACAAGGGAAATGTCTACAATCAAAAAACCAAAGAGTATGTGAAGTTCATAAGTAAGGGTCAACTTTAGACGACCATATCTCCCAATACATAATGAATTAAAATCCCCACGACCTATCAAATCAAAGGTCTTTGAGTCTAGTTTTTAGAAGATCAAACCACCTGTCAATCAGAATTCAGAGTAAGAAGTTATGGGCATTTTACCGAACTATCGCGAGCTGTGATGCGGGCATGATGCCCTAGCGCCTCCACTGCCCTATTTACTTTAAATCTAATTTTTCACTTGTTGAAAACATTGCCAGCTAAATCTAAATCTACCAGCTTGCTAAGGATTCCATTTCTCTCTCAATTCTAGCAGCTAGGACAAAGAAAATAAAGGAGGAACATCAAGCAAAGTTCAAGAAAAGCACAAGATAAGTGTAGATTACCTTGCCAAGTATGTTAGGGGCTGTTTTGGAGCTCGTTTTGGCGAGGTTTTGAAGAAGTTTTTCTGCATTTCAAAATCTATTTGGACTGACTATATATCCATATTTGAGTAGGTGTTGAAATCAGGAGAAAAGGTAAGGATTTCGCCCCTTTTAAACCTCTCAAATTGCAAAGCAAAAATCTGGAAATTGGCAGCAAAGTGAGCTGCCGATGGACTGTTTGTTCGCTGAGTTTTGCTCATTTTTCTTAGTCTTTTTGGCTGTTTCTTTTGCTAGAATTATACTTCATATTGAGGGGTATAATCACAGAAAAACTAAGGTAAAATTTCCTCTGTTTTCTCCCTCAAAAGTTAGTGAAAATTAGTTAAGATAATGGCTAAATGTTGTTGATGTTGCCGTGTGTTGTTGTTGCTATTTTGACTGCCTCTGATTAGTTATGTTGGCTGATTTTTTTTGATATATATTAAGCTTGTTGTTTGTCTATAAAACCACTGGATTAAGGAGGTTGAAGGCTGATCATTTAGATATGAAATCGGCTAGAGAAAAGTTCATCGGAGAAAGGTATGTAAGGTGCCCCGTCTATCATTCTTTTAAGCACGATTCGTGTGTTGTGAATCGAATGAGACAGCAGCCTATTTAAACGTCTTGACGCAGAATGAAGCTTCATTTAAGCTTTAAAGTCTCATGTTTTATTGAGGATAAATGTTAAGATTATGCCTAGCCGAAGTGAGACACCTAAAGTGTGATATTGTGTTGATTGTTGTCGTAGTTGTACATGGAGTTGGAGACCCTTCAGCGTGAGCATTGTTAGCTGGTACTTACTGTATTTCATGTGTATATATATGTGATGTTAAATCTGTTTAAAGGTCTGGTTGCTAACTAAAATTGGTGAAAGAGCCGAGATGAGGACGTGTAAACGATTTTAAGCCACGTAAAGATGTCGCAAACTATTGAGGGTAAACATAGGATTACCTGGTTATGGTTGTTCTTTATCTTATGTGTATGTTATGAAATATGTCAGGACAAGGGGATATTTCATAATCCCTTTCCCTTAAGCCGAACAACAAGCTAGCTAGTTTCTGAGCTCTAATGTCCCTTGGAGACGATCTATAAATTTTGTTGAAACTCTTAGGTTATCCGTAGTTCCTTATGATTTATACAAGTTTTTAATACATGCATTTAAGTTCTATTTTCTAGCTTTACATGTTATATGTACTCAGTTCTAATTATACATTACGAAGGAGGCCTATGCAGGCCACATGTTTAGTATTCGTCATTTCTATGTTTTATGTATTGAGCTGGTCCAGTATAAGCCATATCGGCTCCATTTATGAATTTGTCTAAGCTTTATTGATTTTACCCCGGTGTGGTACACCGGCTAGAGGTCATTTTATTTTACCCCGATGTGGCACACCGGCTGGATAGAGTTTACCTCGATATGGTACACCAGCTGGAGGCATTTTTATGTTTACCCCAGTATGGTACACGGACTGGAGGCATTTTTATTTTTACCCCAGTATGGTACACCGGCTGGAGGCATTTTTATTTTTACCCCAGTGTGGTACGCTGGCTGGACGGATTGTATATAGATTTTATGGTCGGCTTCCTATCATGGCAGTTATTGTCTTTGCTGTGCATTAGATGGTTGCATTTACACTTTAATAATGAGTTATTTTCAGGTTTCTGTTTTCAGAATTTTGGGTTGTTACTACTCCTTATTTCTTGCCTAGTTATCATTTTTATCTTACATGTTTACAGTTTTCAACCTTACCTACCAGTACATTTTATTCGTACTAACGTCCCTTCATCTTGGGACCCTTTCTGCAATCGTGCTGCAGGTAGAGGCCGAGGCTCAGATCATCGGACGTAGAGAAGCTGGACTTCAGCAGAATAGTGGTATGCTCCTCTCTTCCAGGAGCCATGTCCTAGTTTGGACTATTTTTAGTTTTGTGTACAACATGGGTAGGCCGGGGCCTTGTACCGTGCATTTCAGTTTGTTTACTCTATAGAGGTTGATGTGGACTAGTTTGTATAGTAGTGTGGGTTGTGTAGTCATATCATTTTTTCATTGCCTTGCTTAGCTTTATTGTAGCCTTGTCGGCTTTCCAGGTTGAATATTTATAATTGTCAAGGCATTATTGGCCCAGTATTTATCTTGGTTGGTTGTGACAGGTGGCTTAGTCAGCCTTAGTGTTACATTTATAGATGCTATATATCCAGCTTCTCAATTGACCATGAATCGAGTGCCAGTTGCACCCTACCCTAGTTCTAGGGCGTGACAGACTTGGTATTAGAGCGAAGTCGTGTCCTAGAGAGTCCACAAAGCCGTGTCTAGTACAGTCTTGCTTATGTGTATGTTGTGCACCATACTTATAATCAGGAGGCTACAGGACATTTAGGAATTGTTTCACTTCTTTTACTAATAGTTCGTGCTATAGGTCAATCTCATAAGTACTGTGATATCTAAATAGTGTTATTGTTTCAGAGTATGCCCGTGACAAGGAAGATGACTTTAAGGTTGATTGGCACAACCGTTGGGGAGGGTACTAGTCTCCCTCCAGTGGATCAGAGAGACAGGTTAGAGGCTCAGAGTGAATCTCCTGCCTCAGGTATTACAATTCCTCCCGCACCGAGCAGAGCAATGGTAGATAGACCTCCAGCTCCTCTCGCACCAGCAATACATGAGTGTAGTAGAGTGGTAGACCCTCCCACGCCTGTGGTACCTCCAATTGTTTCGGAAGGACAGGGTCTTGAGGGAGCTGTTCAGGTGATGGCTCGTATAGCCACAGGTCAAGAGCGACGATTGAAGGTGATGGAGAGACATAGAGGCCAGACAACTGAGAGTTCCAGGGCCCGCGAGTTCTTGAGTTTGAGCCCTCCTATATTCACTGGATCATACCCGAGCGAAGATCCTCAGGACTTTATCAATCAGACTTATAGGGTGTTAAAGGTGATGCGAGCTGCAATGACTGAGGAAGTAGAGTTGGCGGCCTTCAGACTACGTGATGTGTCCATATTGTGGTATGAGGCTTGTGCTTGATACAGAGGAGCCTATGCACCACCAGCTAAGTGGGAAGAGTTCTCCAAGGCCTTTATGCACCACTATCTAACCCGGGAGCTTCAACAGGCTCGAGCTGAGCAGTTTTTGCACATAGAGAAAGGAAGTATGAGTGTGCATGAGTATTGTCTTCGGTTTAATTCTCTTGCAAGGTATGCTCCTCACATGGTTCAGACGATAGAGGATAGAGTTCATCAGTTCGTGTTAGGGTTGGGGCTTCATATAGCTCGAGATTGCTTGGGGGTATCTACTCAGGAGCACATGGACATTTCACGAATTCAAGCTTTCGCCCAGAGGGAAGAGGATTTGGTTTATCACTTACGGGATACTTGGAGACAGCAGGAGCAACGAAAGAGAGCTAGGACTGTGGGTCCTTATAGAGGGCCGCAGGGTGACCCAGGGGATCAATCATCTAGGCAGTCAGTTAGGCTAATAGGGAGTGCCCCACCTCAGTTTCAGGGATAGAGAAGGGGCCGAGGCCCAGCTCCATCTAGCTCTCGACGACAGGAGTGGGCGGGGCAGAGGCGACAACCATTGCCGCCTTGTCCCCAGTTTGGGAAATCTCATTCAGGTCAGTGTCATTAGGGGCAGAATGTATGTTATCGTTGTGGGAAGCTAGGGAACTTTATGAGGGATTGTTTAGATAGGGTCGAGGTGGATCAGGCGCGATCAACGGTTGCTTTGTCATCCTCCGTTTGACCTCCCAGACCTGATCCTCAGCTAGCAACAGGCCGTGGCAGAGGCAGAGGGAGAGGGGCTTCTAGTTCTGGGGCAACCCAAAATCGATTTTATGCTTTGGGCGGTCGACAGGACCAGAAGGCTTCACCTAATATTGTTACAAGTACTTTGATTATTTATTCTCGTGCAGTATATGTCTTACTTGATCCTGGTTCTACACTCTCTTATGTCACACCATTGGTCGCGAGTCAGTTTGGGACAGTCCCCGAGTTATTATCTATCCCATTTGTTGTTTCTACGCCAATTGGTGAATCTGTGTTAGCCAGACGAGTTTACTGAAACTGCATAGTACTGGTATGTGATAGATCAACCTTAGTTGATCTAGTTGAGCTTGAAATGGTTGATTTTGATTTCATTTTGGGTATGGATTGGTTGGCGGCATGTTATGCTAATGTTGATTGCAGAGCTAAGGTTGTCAGATTCAATTTTCCCGGCGATCCAGTCCGGGAATGGCAAGGTGATGCCGCTATGCTTAAAGGTAAGTTTACTTAATACTTTAAGGCTTGTAAGTTGATATCCTAGGGTTGTATTTCTCATTTGGTTCAAGTAAGAAACTTGGAATGTGAGCCTACGACTCTCCAGTCAATTCCTATTGTAAATGAGTTCCCTGAGGTCTTTCCAGAGGATTTGCCTGGAATTCCTCCTGAAAGGGAGATAGATTTTGCTATTGATCTACTTCCAGGTACTCAGCCTATATCGATCCCTCCTTACAGAATGGCTCTAAAAGAGATAAGGGAATTAAAGGAGCAGTTGAGAGATCTGCTCGAGATGGGATTCATTCGACCTAGTGTATCACCTTGGGGTGCACCAGTGCTCTTTGTGCGAAAGAAAGACGGGTCGTTAAGAATGTGTATCGACTATAGGCAGCTAAATATGGTGACGATTAAGAGTAAGTACCCACTTCCCAGGATTGATGACCTATTTGATCAGTTACGGGGTGCCAGATGCTTCTCAAAGATTGATTTGAGATCCAGGTACCATCAGTTACGGGTTAGGGAAGTTGATTCCCAAGACTACCTTCAGGACTAGATAGGACCATTATGAGTTCTTAGTGATGTCATTTGGTCTTACTAATGCCCCAACAACTTTTATGGACCTGATGAATCAGGTGTTTAGGCCTTTTCTTGATGTATTTGTGATCGTCTTCATTGATGACATTCTGATTTACTCGCGATCCGAGGCCAGCATGCAGGTCATTTGAGAGCAGTATTACAGACTCTACAGGAGCACAACTTATAGGCTAAATTTTCGAAATGTGAGTTTCGACTAACATCTGTGGCTTTCCTTGGTCATGTAATTACAGATGAAGGTATAAGAGTGGATAGTCTGAAGATAGAGGTAGTAAATACTTGGCCCAGACCCTTGAATCCTATAGAGGTTCGCAGCTTTCTGGGGTTAGTAGGTTATTATCGCTGATTTGTGGAAGGTTTCTCTACTATCGCTGCACCATTGACAAAGTTGACTCATAAAGCAACTAAGTTTCAGTGGACAAAGGCATGTGAGCGAAGTTTTCAGGAATTGAAGGATAGGCTAACTTCAATACCTGTCCTGTCTCTTCCAGAGGGTGTCGAGGGTTATGTGGTCTATTGTGATGCTTCGAGAGTTGGGCTAGGTTGTGTTCTGATGCAACACGACAAGGTCATTGCTTATGCCTCTAGACAGTTGAGGAAGCACGAGCAAAATTATCCTACCCATGATCTTGAGTTGGCCGCAGTGGTATTTGCATGGAAGATTTGGTGCAATTACTTATACGTAGTAGATGTTGATATCTTCACAGATCATAAGAGCCTCCAGTATTTGTTTCAACAGAAGGAGTTGAATTTACGCCAGAGAAGGTGGTTAGAATCACTGAAAGATTATGACGTTAACATTCTGATGCGCTTATGCTAGAGTTGAATTTGTAGCTGATGCGCTTAGCAGCACGTCTATGCATATCTTGTGTCATATTCAAGTTGACAGGATTGAAATGATGAAGGCTCTACGACAGTTGGGTGACTTACATATTCGGTTACTGAATGCCGAAGATGGGGGTGTTATTGTCAAAAACACAACAGAATCATCCTTGGTAGTGGAAGTTAAGCAACAACAATATGATGATGTAGAGTTAGTCATACTGAGAGACAATATACCACAACAGAAGTAGAGCCTATTTGATTGCGGACCTGATGGAGTTCTTAGATACCAGGGACATCTATGTGTACCTAATATGGGTGAACTACGGGAAAAAATTATGAATGAAGCTCATTATTCTCGATATTCAGTACACCCAGGTGCCACAAAGATGTATCATGACCTGAGGCAGCTATATTGGTGGAATGTCTTGAAAAAGGACATCATCGGTCTTTTGACTCAGTGTCCCAATTGCCAACAAGAAAAGGTTGAGCACCAGAGGCCTGGAGGTCTGGTGTAGGATATAGAAATTCAAGCTTGGAAGTGGGAGGTGATTAATATGGATTTTATTACAGGATTGTCTAGAACAAGCAGGAAGCATGATTCTATCTGGATAATAGTTGATAGATTAAATAAATCAGCTCACTTCTTTCGATTTAAGACCACATATGCTGCAGAGGATTATGCTAGGATTTATATACGAGAGATAGTTCGCCTATATGGCATCCCCTTGTCCATTATTTCTGACAGAGGTGCTAAGTTCACAGCAAACTTTTGGAAGTCTTTCCAGAAAGGCCTGGGCACTCAGGTAAGCCACAGTACTGGATTTCATCCTAAAACAGACGGACAGGCTAAACGCACAATTCAAACGCTTGAAGACATCTAGCGTGCCTATGTTTTAGATTTTGGCGGAAGCTGGGATGATCATGTTTCCTTGATTGAATTCGCCTATAGTAATAGCTACCAGGAAAGTATTCAGATGGCTCCATATGAAGCCTTATATTGGCGAAAATGCAGGTCACCAGTAGGCTGGTTTGAACTCAGTGAGGCAAAGTTATTGGGGCCAGACTTAGTGCAACAAGCTATTGACAAGGTGAAACTTATTAGAGTTGACTTCAGATAGCCCAGAGCAGGCAGAGGTCTTATGCAGATGTACACCATCCAGCGCTGGAGTTTGTTGTTAGTGATTGGGTCTTCTTGAAAATGTCACCTATGAAAGGCGTTATGCGATTTGGACGAAAAGGAAAGCTGAGTTCTAGATATGTTGGGCCCCTATAGAGTTATTCGCAGGATAGGAAAAGTGGCCTATGAGTTGGAGTTGCCACCAGAGTTAGCGGCAGTCCACCCAGTATTTTATGTATCGATATTGTGGAAGTGTTTAGGAGACCCAACTCGTGTTATGCCTATCGATGATGTCCCGAATTTCTGAGGAGATGACCTACACTGAGGTTCCAGTTGCTATTCTTGACCGGCAAGTTAGGAAACTTCGAACCAAAGAAGTCGCCTCAGTTAAAGTATTATGGCGAAGTAATGACATTGAGGAAGTGACTTGGGAGGATGAGGAGTAAATGAAGAATAAATATCCTCACCTATTTACGATGTCGACACGATGTTAAGGTATGTGTTTGATACATAAGTTACTGAGTATCTATTTTGATGCATATTAAGTGAAATTAATTTCCATTTGCGGACGAATGTTCCTAGGGGGGGGGGAGAATATAACACTCTGAAAATTTTTTGGTGATTATTTGATGTTTATGCTAGGTTAGGGAAAGTACGGGTTGTATATTGGTCGTAGGTGACAAGAGAAATGTGTACAATCAAAAAACCAAAGAGTATGTGAAGTTCATAAGTAAGGGTCAACTTTAAACAACCATATATCCCAATATATAATCAATTAGAAGCCCCACAACCTATAAAATTAAAGGTATTTAAGTCTAGTTTCAGAACATCAAACCACTTGTCAATTGGAGTTCGGAGTAAGAAGTTATGGGCATTTTACTGAACCATCGGGAGCGGTGACGCGGGCATGACGCCCTAGCGCCTCCACCGCCCTATTTACTTAAAATATGAGTTTTCACTCGTAGAAAACATTTCCAGCTAAATCTAAATCGATCATCTTGCTAAGGATTCCATTTCTCTCCCAATTCCAGCAGCCAGGACAAAGAAAATCAAGGAGGAATATCAAGCAAAGTTCAAGAAAATCACAAGATAAGTTGAGATTACCTTGCCATGTATGTTAGGGGCTGTTTTGAGCTCGTTTTGGCAAGGTTTTGAAGAAGTTTTTCTTCGTTTCAAAATCTATTTGGACTGCCTATAGATGATGATCTGGTTGGCAAGGGTTATTGGGGCCAGACTTAGTGCAAAAAGCTATTGACAAGGTGAAACTTATTAGAGATCGACTTCAGATAGCCCAGAGCAGGCAGAGGTCTTATGAAAATGTACACCTTCCAGCGCTGGAGTTTGTTTTTAATGATTGGTTCTTCCTGAAAGTGTCACCAATGAAAGGCATTATGGAATTTTGACGAAAAGGCAAGCTGAGTCCTCGATATGTGTGTCCCTAAAGAGTTATCCGCAGGATAGGAAAAGTGGCCTATGAGTTGTAGTTGCCACCAGAGTTAGTGGCAGTCCACCCAGTATTTCATGTATCGATGTTGCAGAAGTGTATAGGAGACCCAACTCGTGTTATGCCTATTCATGATGTCCGAATTTCTGAGGAGATGACCTATACTGAGGTTCCAGTTGCTATTCTTGACCGGCAAGTCAGGAAACTTCGAACCAAAGAAGTCACCTCAGTTAAAGTATTATGGCGAAGTAGTTACATTGAGAAAATGACTTGAGATGATGAGGAAGAAATGAAGAATAAATATCCTCACCTATTTACGATGTCGACATAATGTTAAGGTATGTGTTTGATACATAAGTTACTGAGTATCTATTTTGATGCATATTAAGTGAAAGTAATTTCCATTTGGGGACGAATGTTCCTAAGGGGGGAGAATATAACACCCCCAAAAATTTTTGGTGATTATTTGATGTTTATTCTAGGTTAGGGAAAGTACGGGTTGTATATTGGTCGTAGGTGACAAGGGAAATGTGTACGATCAAAAAACCAAAGAGTATGTGAAGTTCATAAGTAAGGGTCAACTTTAGACGACCATATCTCCCAATACATAATGAATTAAAATCCCCACGACCTATCAAATCAAAGGTCTTTGAGTCTAGTTTTTAGAAGATCAAACCACCTGTCAATCAGAATTCAGAGTAAGAAGTTATGGGCATTTTACCAAACTATCGCGAGCTGTGATGCGGGCATGATGCCCTAGCGCCTCCACTGCCCTATTGATTTAAAATCTGATTTTTCACTTGTTGAAAACATTTCCAGCTAAATCTAAATCGACCAGCTTGCTAAGGATTCCATTTCTCTCTCAATTCCAGCAGCTAGGACAAAGAAAATAAAGGAGGAACATCAAGCAAAGTTCAAGAAAATCACAAGAGAAGTGTAGATTACCTTGCCAAGTATGTTAGGGTCTGTTTTGGAACTCGTTTTGGCAAGGTTTTGAAGAAGTTTTTTTGCTTTTCAAAATCTATTTGGACTGCCTATATATACATATTTGAGTAGGTGTTGAAATCAGGATTAAAGGTAAGGATTTCGCCCCTTTTAAACCTCTCAAATTCCAAAGCAAAAATCTGGAAATTGGCAGCAAAGTGAGCTGCCGATGGACTGTTTGTTCGCTGAGTTTTGCTCGTTTTCCTTAGGCTTTTTGGCTGTTTATGTTGCTAGAATTATACTTCATATTGAAGGGTATAATCACAGAAAAACTAAGGTAAAATTTCCTCTGTTTTCTCCCTCAAAAGTTAGTGAAAATTAGTTAAGATAATGGCTAAATGTTGTTGATGTTGCCGTGTGTTGTTGTTGCTATTTTGACTGCCTCTGATTAGTTATGTTGGCTGAATTTTTTTGATATAGATTAAGCTTGTTGTTGGCCTATAAAACCACTGGATTAAGGAGGTTGAAGTCTGATCATTTAGATATGAAATCGCTAGAGAAAAGTTCATCGAAGAAAGGTATGTAAGGCGCCCCGTCTATCATTCTTTGAAGCATGATTTGTGTGTTGTGGATCGAATCAAAAAGAAACCTTTTTAAAAGTATTGAGGCAGTATGTTAAGATTCATTTAAGATTTAAATTCCCATGTTTTATTAAGGGTAAATGTTAAGATTATGCCTAGCCGAAGTGAGACACCTATAGTGTGATATTGTGTTTGTTGTGACAGGTGGCTTGGTCAACCTTAGTGTTACATTTATAGATGCTATATAGCCGGCTTCTCAATAGACCATGAATCGAGTGCCAGTTTCACCCTACCCTAGTTTTGGGGCATGACATATACACCCCACCGGTACGACCCAATATACCTTTACAGGGTAAAAAGGCATGAACTGGGTGATCATAAAAGTCTGGGGCCAATTAGGCTAAGTAATACTGTAACATACGCTGGCAACGTAGTTCTAGCAACCTGGGTGCACTAGAACCCCGGCCCACTCGGTGCTAAGTTCTACTCCCATTGGAAAATCTAAACTAAACTACTAAGCTGATAGCTCGAAACTGGGTCCAAGACTAGTCAAGGACGTATAACTGCATGTACCCTGAGAGTCTTATCGGATCAGATTCTGAAACTAGGTTCTAGATTGGTAAGAGCTGCTTAACTGGAAGTGTCGTGACCGTCTAAGAACAAGCTGAAACTGAACTAGGGTTCTGGGACTGGTCAGAGCTATATAATAAAATGTCATCACCACCTAATGGACCAAAAACTATAATCTGGATCTGATTTTGATAACTGAGAGGCACCACTGACATCTCGAAATAAGACTGAACTCAAACTGATCAGTTGAAAATATTTTGAATAAAACTAAGGATTTTAGCAATCTGGATGAGACTAATCTGATATGATTCTGGAGAAATTCTAGTTATAACTGGTCTAGACTACTAGCAGTTAAAAGAGGATTCATCTTAACCCAACAGTACGGGAATTTCATAATATATAGAAATTTTAAGAATTATCGGAATTTCATTCAACGAACTAAATTCATTTTGATTCATGGGATATTTACCCAACATATATGTATAGCAAGAAATTCTAGGAATTCAGCCAAAAGCATTCTTCATTCACTATAGGGAATTTAGCAAGTAAAATCATTACTCGAAAAATTAGGGCTTAAACTCACTTTTTGCATGAACAATGACAATATGATAAGGAATTTATGGGGATCATATCAATAATATACATGCATATCGTTCTAAGTGAAATCAACAAAAATAAACATGAATACTCTTTCCTATTCGAAAGCTCAGGGCTTAAAACGGATAGAAGAAATTGAGGAGGAATTTGGGGACATAGGGAAGAACAATCCCCTTGCTAAAACCCCACATACCTAGTGGAGAAACCTAGAGAATTTGCTTGAGAATTGAAGAGAAAAGTTCAGCCCTAGCCCTTGCTCTGAAATACTCTAAGAGAGAATTCTATGATGTTTCTCTGAGGATTAACGTGAGAATGAGGGGAGTAACCGTCCAAACCCTCTAATATGTCTAAAATTTTGTCCAAAACGACGTAGTTTAAAGCTTAGGTGAATAGGAAATTACTAAATAGTTCTTAGAAGTTCATTGGGAAAAACTGTTAGATTCCCCTAACGGGTGACCTAACGACTTGTTACCAGGTCCAACGAGTCGTTGGGTCTTCCCGTCAAGTTCACTGGAGAAAACCCATTGATTCCTGATGGGGAAACTGACGAGTCGTCGCCACTGATGACGACTTGTTGTGACCTCCCACCGAGTAAACTGTCAACTTCTTAAATTCTGAAACTCCGGCTTGGAAACGGGCGACTTAACGAGTCGTGCGGCTTGATAATGACTTGTGAGGTCGTCCGTTGGGAAATACTAACTCATCATCTTGGCATCCTTCTCACAGTTAACCTAACGAGTCGTTAGATCCCCTAACGAGTCATCAGGTTGGTCGTTTTGCAACATTTCTACAGTTTTTCAGATTTTCTGAATTAAGTCCCGGATATTGATTTTGAGCTTCCGGGGCATTACACCCACGATTGAACCAACAGACTGTGGGAAGATACCACGACCTGTGCTGAACACCCGTGGTCTAGACTGTTAAACTTCCCAATTTTTGATTTATACCCACGGCTCGACAAGACGAGTCAACCTTCCAAAGAATGGACCGTGGTTTCAAACTGTCTTAGCCACTGCCCAGATCCACTTCCTTCCCACGACCACTAACAATGGCCCGTGCCTTCTCACAATGGGTCGTTGTGACACCCGTGGTCCACCCTACCACAGGCCTGTCTTCACACCAAGACGACATACAACGGCTCATCATTTGCTTCCATGAGTCATTTTGTGGCTCGTCCTGCGACATTTTTCCCAGATTTCTGCACTTTGAATTTTAACTCCCCATGTTTATTCCTAAGCACTTCCGGGGTATTAAAATATCTCCCCCTTACGAACATTCGTCCTCGAATGTAGGAAACAATCAGAAAACAGAAACATGCAATTATCATAATCAAGTACTAATCATTTAAGCCGAAAACTGACGGAATGACTACTTCATTTCAAACTATACAACTGAACTGGATTCACCAATCATATACACATCTACATACATAAAATAAACTTGCGCACCAAGTTCAAACATGAAAACTAATTAGAATCTGAGTGCAGAACTGATACCTCAAGCTGAAACTAAACCGGTAGAGAACAAATGTGGGTATTTAGCCATCATATCCGCTTTGGCTTCCCTCGTAGCTCCCTTAATATGATGATTCCTCCATAATACTTTCACTGAAGCTACTTCTTTGTTCCTCAATCTATGAACTTGACGATCCAAGATTTCAATGGGAACTTCTCCTTAACTGATGCTGTCTTTTACTCCAATACTATCTACCGGGACTACCAAGGCTGGATTACCCAAACATTTTTTCAAAATGGACACATGGAAGACGGGATGAACTAAAGATAACTTCGATGGCAAGTCCAACACGTACGCCACCTTACCAACTCTCCTCATAACCCGGTAGGGACCAACATAGTGGGGACTAAGTTTCCCTTTCTTTCCGAACCGCATGACTCCCCTCATGGAAGATACCTTTAGAAACACCCAATTGTCCACATCAAACTCCAAATCTCTTTTCCTCACATCAGCATATGATTCCTGATGACTCTGAGGGGTTTTCAACTGGTCCCTTATCAACTGACCCTTCACCATCACCTCATGGACCGAATCTTGTCCTATTATAGCTGTCTCACCAACCTCAAACCATCCGATGGGAGATCTACACCTTCGCCCGTAAAGAGCCTCGAATGGTGCCATTTGGATACTAGAGTGGTAACTTTTATTATTGGCAAACTCGATAAAGGACAAATGATAATCCCAACTACCTTTAAAATCCATAACACATGATCTCAACATGTCCTCAAGAGTCTGGATTGTTCACTCTGCTTGACCATCCGTTTTCGGATGAAAGGCCGTGCTGAGCTTGACTTGAGTCCCGAGTCCCTTCTGAAAAGACCTCCAAAATTGAGAGCTAAACTGGGTACCTCTATTTGAATTGATGGACAAAGGCACCCCATGCAATCGAACTAACTCCCGTATGTACAACTTAGCATAGTCATCCGCTGAATTCGTAGTCTTGACTGGTAGGAAATGAGCCGCCTTAGTCAACCTGTCCACAATAACCCAGATGGAGTCATATTGCCTACGAGTACAAGGTAAGCCTGTAATAAAGTCCATATTGATCTCTTCTCACTTCCAAGTGGGGATGGTAATATCCTGAAGTACGCCTCCGGGTCTCTAATGCTCAACCTTCACTTGCTGACAATTTGGACATTTTGCTACAAACTCCGCAATATCCTTCTTCATACCATCCCACCGATAGATTCCTCGCAAGTCCCGATACATCTTCGTGGATCCTGGATGAATAGAATATTTGGTACCATGTGCCTCATGTAATATCCAAACTCTCAAATCATCAACATCTGGGACACATAGATGACCCTGATATCGTAGCACACTATCTCCCCCTTGGGAGAAAACCTCCACCTTTTGACTCTGCACCGCCTCCTTCAACTTCCTAAAAATTGGATCCTCATCTTGCTTAGACTTGACATCAACCACCAAGGACGATTCTGACCCGTTATGTACAACAACACCGCCATAGGTCGAGTCAATCAATCTAACTGCAAGCCTTGCAAACTGGTGAACATCTTTTAACAACTCTTTTTTCCCCTCATCCACATGAGACACACTCTCCATTAAGAGCCTATAAGAGCATCCGCAACCACATTAGCCTTGCCCGGGTGGTAAAGGACACTCATATCATAGTCCTTAAGTAACTCCAACCACCTTCTTTGCTGAAGATTTAGATCTTTCTATGTGAACATGTATTGTAAGCTCTTGTGGTCTGTAAATAAATCCACGTGGACCCCATAAAAGTAATGCCGCCATATCTTCAATGCAAACACCACCACGGCCAACTTAAGATCATGGGTCGGGTAATTCTTTTCATGAACTTTTAGTTGTCTCGAGGCAAATGTTATTCCCTTCCCACGTAGCATAAACACACACCCCAGTCCGACTCTCAAAATATCACACTATATAACAAAGCCATCAGTACCCTCGGGTAAGGTCAATACTGGTGCTGAAGTGAGTCAGGTCTTCAACTCCTGGAAGCTTTTCTCACAAGTATCCGACGATTGGAACTTCACCTTCTCCTGAGTCAACTTGACCAACGGTTAAAAAATAGATGAAAAACCCTCCACGAATCTCCGATAGTAACCTGCTAAGCCCAAAAAGCTCCTGATATCTGATGGGTCCACCGGTCTGGGCCATTTCTTTACTGCCTCGATCTTCTAAGAGTCTACTTTTATGCCCTCACCTGATACCACATGGCCTAGAAATTCCACTGAGCCCAACCAAAACTCACATTTGCTGAACTTTGCATACAACCGACGATCTTTGAGGGTCTGGAGCACTATCCTCAAGTGAGCGGCATGCTCCTTCTCGCTTCGTGAGTATATAAGGATGTCATCAATGAACACAATTATGAACATGTCCAAATATGCCTTGAACACCCTATTCATTAGATGCATAAAAGCCGCGGGAGCATTCGTTAGTCCAAAGGACATAACTACAAACTCGTAATGACCATACCATTTTCTGAATGCCGTCTTTGGGATATCACTCTCCCAAACTCTGAGCTGATGATACCCAGATATGAGATCTATCTTCGAGAAACACTTAGCACCCTGAAGCTGATAAAACAACTCATCACTTCTGGGTAAGGGGTATCTATTCTTGACAGTGACTTTGTTCAGCTGTCGATAATCAATGCACATATGAAGGGAACCATCTTTCTTCCGAACAAATAAAACTGGTGCACCCAATGGAGACTGGCTCAGTCTAATGAAGCCTTTATCTAATAAATCCTTTAACTAATCCTTCAACTCTTTTAGCTCGGTTGGAGCCATCCTATTGAGAGGAATAGATAAAGACTGCATATCGGGAAAGAGGTCAATACCGAAGTCAATCTCCCGCTCGGGAGGAATACTTGGCAAATCATCAAGAAATACCTTTGGACACTCATGTACTACTAGAACTGACTAGATAGTCGGGGATTAGGACTCAACATCCTTGACCCTAGCCAAATGATACAAGCAACCCTTAGAAATCATCTTCCTGGCCCTGAGGT
Source organism: Datura wrightii (assembly GCA_035772735.1). Classification (NCBI taxonomy): domain Eukaryota; kingdom Viridiplantae; phylum Streptophyta; class Magnoliopsida; order Solanales; family Solanaceae; genus Datura; species Datura wrightii. The sequence continues at coordinate 167,492,852 of JASDFA010000018.1, read as the reverse complement.
AGGAAACAAAGAGACCTACAGGCACAGTTGAACTACCCTTCCATTCTAAGACTGGCTCACCCAGAAATCTGAACTCTACTCACTGGGTCTTGCAATTAATGGAAGAATAACAAGCATACAACCAATCCATGCCGAGAATAACATCGAAATCGGTCATGGCTAACTCTATCAGATCTGCTGAGGTGACCTTATGGAGGACAAAGACTGGGCAATCTCTATACACCCGTCTAGTTGTAATTGAGTCACCTACAGGAGTAGAAACTAAAAAGGATTCTGACAAGAAATTGATACTGACTCCAAAGCTACTGGCCACATAAGGTATCACAAAGGACAAGGTGGCCCCTGGATCTAACAGAGCATAAACATCAACATGGAAGAATCGTAACATACCAGTAACCACGTTCGGGGAAACCTCCTCCTCTTGACGGGATGCTAGGGCATATAATCTGTTCTGGCGCTGACCGCCAACTGCACTGGTAGATGCCCCCTAATGTGCTGAGCGAGGAGGGTGGGACTGCTGAGCTAGAAGCTGGGCCACGTCCCCCAGCCTGATCCTATTTCACTACTGGACAATCTCTAAGCATGTGTCCGGGTTTCCTACACCCTTAACAGGCACCCGAACCTACCAAGCACTAGCCTGCATGCCCTAGGCCACATCAATGACAAACTGGAACACCTGAATCTGGGGGCCTGCTGCTCTGACACCTAGATCTTGATGCTCGCCCTCTATAATTATGCCTAGGAAGAGATGGCACACTCAAAGCCAATGAAGCTAGGGCGGATGATCTCTGGTGGGTCTGCTGACGGTGCCCACCTCCTAACCAAGATTAAGGAAATATGTGATCATCAGTCCTGGCCATCTTGGCCTCTCTTTCTCTCAGATGTGCCGCCTCCATCTGCTGGGAGTACAACACCATCCGAGGAAAGTCCATGTCCTGATGGAGCATTGTAATCCTGCATTCCTTATCCAAATAACCTGCTATCCCATGCACAAACCTGCTCACTGGCGCCCTTTGGTCAGCCACTAACCCAGGAGCATACTTCGATAGGTGGGTGAACCCAAGGGAATACAATAGTACTGTCATCCTCCCTTGCTTCAGATTTACAAATGCGGCTGCCTTCAGCTCCCTCATCTCCCAAAGAAAGAACTGATCTAGGAATACAACATGGAATTCTTCCCAAGGGACCAAACCTGCTCGGCGACCCTGCTATCCTTCAATTTACGGAACCAGATATGCGCAACCCCCTTCAACTGGTAGGAGGTCAACTCTGCGCACTCAAAGGTACTCACCCCCATTACTTGGGTGATCTTGATAACCTCATCCACAAACTTATGTGGGTCCTCATCTACCTTGGACCCAAGAAACTTCGGTGGGTTCATCCTCAAGAAGTCCCTGACTCAAGCCACCGCTGCACTACCGTTTTACAGAACATGCGCTACAGCCTGCTGATTGACCAGAGCGGTCAAGGCCTGCGCAAGCATCTGAATGGCAGCTCGGAAGTCAGCATGAGCGCCTGGCTCCAGTGCCTGAGGCTCCTAAACTGGTAGGGTTGGCTGATGCTCATGACCATTTCCATCCTCGTGGGCCTCACCACTTCCATTCCTCCTTCCATTCATTCTTCGAGGAGCCATGATTTTGCAATTGCGAATAGCACGAATTTGAAGGATAGAAAGGCATTTTGATTGCACGACATAGATCATGAATGAATGGAAAATTTTCTAAAACTTTTCGTAGCCTCTTCGTCATAAGTGTGGCGTGCTTCACACCCATGAAAAAGACTCTACTTAACGTGGCTTTCAGACTCCCTAGGAAACCTCAAACCTGACTCTAATACCAAGTTTTTCACGACCCGAATGAAGGTCTAGATCGTAGACACGGGACAAAGGACCCCGAGGTACCCCAAGTGAACCCATGTCTCATGCACACAACTAATCTCATTCAGATAAGTGGAAAGATAATCATAAAAACATACTAGAAACGTAACCATAGTATAACCTCACGGAATACAGAACATATACAAGAGCTGAGTACTACATACTAGTATGAAAGCCTCTACTACATACGATGGGTTGATGGGACAACATCCCCAACTAACCCGAACAATACTGAAACTCAAGATAACATAAAAATCTATCAACAGCCCTCGGAACATAAGGACTCACCAATGAGCTGATACTGCAAGCCGAGATGGACTAGGGATGAGGACGAGCTTGAGATCCGAACCCTGTATTATGAAATGATACAACATAGAAAGTATGCGGTCAGTACGTGAAATGTACTGTGTATGCAAAGTAACTAAAGTCTCTATGATAAGTAAAATCATTTGAACATATCATTTCATAACATAAACTTTTAGAAAATTGAGAGGGCTCTCATGCATTCCTTCGAAATCATAATCCTTTCATGATGTGACAATGCATAACTTTATAACATCAACTAACTCGAATGACTCAAAGCTGAGATGCAACAATTATGGAAAAGTTGAACATTGAGTCAAATCTTACTTTTAGAACATGCATGCATATAGAATGAGCATGAGTAATGAATATGAAAATCTGAATCATACAGACGATGGGAGACTTGTCTAATAACTGAAATACCACAATAGAGCTTACGTGGTCCAGACTATTACACTCAAGTGGGCAGAGCCATCCAAAACCTTGCCAGGCCTAAGGACGCTATCATGATATCGATATCAAGCTGAAGGGCCAATTGGACCTGGGATAGCTCACAAGGGAGGTCCCAATAATATAATAGTATCAACCTACGTTGGCGCGTAGTTCTGGGGTATAGGGTGATTGACCCTTAACCCGCTCGGTGCTAGACTCTTCTCCCAAAACATGCAGTGCTCTACATTGTATATAACAAAGCTCAACATCGTCAATTGATGAAGCTCAATATGAATCATGCATAACTCAACATCGTATAAAACGAAGCTCAACATTTCCTATTGAGAAAGCTCATAATAACATCATGCATAGACTCAACATCATATGTAAATGAAGGTTAACATTGTCTATGGACAAAGCTTATAGTGATACACCACCCCAATTATGATTTCATTCATATATGAAGCTTTTATTCTAAACATACCACAAGCTAGAATTTATAATAAGAGTTGAGAAAAAATTCACTTCAAACCATGTGATAAGCTTATGTCGGGGAAAGTCATTACTTTAAAACATCATGTGGGTTTCACCCAAAACTCTATCATGCTTGCGTTTATTCATTCACTTTGAAAACATCAATACAATGATGGGTAGGGTTAGAAACATTCTTTCGTTATTCACTTCATCATCATCACGCACGTATCACAATAACCTCTTTTATGAACTATTCTCCCATGGGCGTTTTAGATTTTAAAAAAAAACAATTTTTATAAAAGAAAACAAGTTAGACTCGGCATAAGCTTTGTAAATCATCAATATCAACTCAATCTAATCATACCCACAAACGGAGATATAACAATCATGCAACTGATCAAATCCCATACTTGAGCATTTATGGTTTTAACACAATTTGATAGGAATTTGGGTATGGGTGTGGAAGGGAGACACCCATTAAAACCCTACATACTTGGAAATGAGGAATTCTATCACCCTTCAATTGCTCAAGATCAGATTCCAAAGGAAATCTTAAATTTTGGCCTTGAATCACCTCCTTCAAGCCTTCAACCTTGCATGCATGGGGAGTATGCACTTAGAATAGGTCTTCTCCTACTAAAACCCTTGAAAATGAGCCCTAAATGATGTAGTGTAGAGCCTTAGGACTAGGAAATAATAGAAATGCCCTTACTAAAATCACAGAAAAACCTGCACTGGACGATCCCACGATTGAACCAACGGACCGTGGGAAGATACCACGACCCATGGTGAACGCCTGTGGTTTAGACTACCAAACATACCAATTTCTGTTTTATACCCACGGCTCGATAGGACGAGTCGTCCTTCCAACGGACCGTGGTTTCAAATCGTCTTAGCCACTGCTCAGATCCACTTCATTCCCACGACCACTAACAACAACCCGTGCCTTCTCACAATAGGTTGTTGTGACGCTCGTGGTTCACCGTACCACTAGGCCTGGCTTCACATCACGACCACATAGAACGACTCATCATTTTCTACCATGAGTCATTTTGTGGCTCGTCCTGCAATATTTTTTCCAGATTTCTGCACTTTGAATTTTAAGTCCCTAAGATTATTCCTAACCACTTTCGGGGTATTACATGAGGGCTAATATAGTTATCATGAAATTATACATGAAGTTCATGGGTTAGATAAATCATAACATACTCGGTCATACTTGAAATACATGACTAGCCATGAAATAAAGGCCCGTGAGTCGGCCAAAATTATAAACTCCTAAATCATAAAGAACATACATGCTTTAGAAAAAATCACCATACTTGAAATTCATATATTCATGAAGGATACTTGTAGGAAACCATATCATAAATCATAAACCATAACTAAGATCTTGGAGAATCGAAATCATAGTAGAATCATAAACTTGACTTTTCATGAAACTTGCATAATTGGGCATAATTTTCTAAGAACTTGAAACCATGAATTTATAATCAAAATAGGTAGAAAATCTACCTATAAATCTTAAAACATACTTTAAAACATGAAGAAAATTGACCCATAAATAAATCATAGAGATTTTATAAAATTAGGATAAAACCCCATAAGAACATGAACTTGATCTAGAACTTGAATTCATGAAATTGTGGAGAATCTTGAGCATGAGAGTGAAAGAAACTCTCGTTTATAGCCCTATATACCTGGGTAACCTAAATCTACACTTGACTTTAAAAGCCTAAGGGGTTTTAACAAGAAATTGGAGAGTTTAGCTTGACCTTCAGATGTGAAGTCCTAATCTTGAATGCATGGGAGAGGAAAGACTTAGAATAGGTTTAATCCCTTTAGAACACCTCTTTCAGGGTTTAAAACAATGTAGTTTAGGGATTAAGAGCTTAGAATTTATGAGAATAATGTTAATGAATTTGCAGAAAAACTGATTCAGTCAGTTGTCACAACTCGTACCACGAGTCGTACGATCCTCCTAACACTCATGGTATCCTCCCGTACTGACCAAGTCCAAAACCTCTAATCCTCTGAATATTTCCACAAATCCTACTACGATCCACAACACAATCCTACGAACCATACCCTCACACGTAAAATCAATCACCTGCTAACCCCGAGGACTTTCTATGACTCCCAACCACGGGTCGTACCCACATACTACGACTCGTGGTCTCTGGAACAAAAATCTCTGCTATGAACCACGAGTCTTCCTACGACCGATACTGTCAACCTATGACTCATAGGTTGAGTCGTATTGAAACAAATTTTCCAACTTTTCCTGCTGATCACATTTCAAATCTCGGGTCTAGTTTTATGAATTTTTATGGTATTACACTAATATTTGAAGCAATTGGTTGATGTGGAATTATTAGAAAATGTTCGAGAACTTTTTTGAGAATGCTATGATTATTTTAATTAAGAATAATATCTTTTGTTGATTAAGGAATTTGTAACTATGATTTAGTTGTGCTAAATTCTTTTAGTCATGAATGAAAATTCTAATAACTTTTTTGAATGATTTCTTTGATTATGACATTTTAATTTGATAAATTAGTTTATTTTATATTATGAGTTCCAATCATAAACAGAAATATTTGAAAGTGGAGGGGTGACTTGTTAAGGTTATGCTTCCTGATTTTTTTTTTAAAAAAAAAATATATATATATATAATATTTATGGTTGTGTATTTTTTGTGTATGTTAACAATAAATATATAAACTTTGTATTTATTAATAGTGATGTGATTGGAAGCAACACTATAGTAAAATACACATATATATATATATATATATATATATATATGAAGTTTTTGAGAGTATATTTCATTTTGAAAATGAGGATATGAGGAGAAGAAAAAATTACAAGGATAGAAAAATATATTGGTGAAAGTTTTTTATACTAATCTTGTCTAAGTAATCCTATAATATATTACGGTGTTATATCTTCTCTTGGTGTATTATTGAAAAGAGCAATCGATGAAGTGCTACAGTAAATAAATATTTGTTGTACTAGAGAGGTACAACGATACTAAGTGGATCATAAAATCTATGGATTATGTTTAGACCCTTAGTAGGGTGTAATATCAAAAAATCAGCCAAATAGACTATAATTTGATTATAAAATCCGAGTTTATAGTTTTGGAGTTGGCTGATATTGAGGCTAAGAAATATTTAGCAAGTATTGAGGTTGAGATGAAATCAACATGTCTATATATTGTGGTTGCCAAGCAACATTAGCTGTAGTGAAAAAAAAGTTTTTCAATGGCAATAAAGTACATGTGTTTGAAACATAATGTAGTTAAATGATTGTGAAGTGATGAATTTATATTCAAAAATTATGTCATGTCGGAAGTGAATTTGGCCAATCCTTTGACTAAACATTTGAGAAATTATTTTACAAATGAAACATCAACGTGAATGAGACTATTGTCAAGTTGTATATTGAAAATAATGGTAACCCAACCTATATAATTGGAGATCCCATAAATTAGGTTTATATGGGTAATAAAGAGTCATAGTTTGATCTTGTGCATTATAGGATTTTTCCCATCTGTGATCTGTTATGGTGTGTGTATAGTGAAAATCTGCAAGAAAAGTGAGGTTGTGTTATAAACTCTTAATACATTACTTTATCCTTTATAGGTGGTGTATTGCTCTGCAGAATACACTTGATGGGTGGACTATATGAGTATGAAGTGGTGTTGCTTCTATAAAATTGTGACAGATTTCTAGAGCACTCATGAATACCAGGAAACGCACATGGCCTTTTAGCGCAAAATCGCGATAACGACAAAGATTGTGCAAGTATAATATGATAGAATACGACCATGAGATTACAAAAGAATTTTTTGTTCATAAAAGTTCTAAATTTTACCAATGATTCTATAAGTCTAATAATGTTATATTTAGGTCTAGTTCATAGTCTACGAGACACCAGATTCGACGCATTATTCTCATTTATGAAAACTCAACAAAAACTTTCTATTTCATTTTATCCTCAATATTCTTTTTGAGATATGTGGAGGATTTTTAAAAAATACTTATTTTAATATCTCAAAAGGAATTATTATTTCATTATATCTGTGTTAATATTTAAGTAGATAAGGATCTAAAATTTCAATCAAAGTTTGTATTACATTCATAACATTCATTATGTGAAATTTGGTCAATTATAGAAAGTTTTATCATTGATTTAGCCTTTAATATTTTCTGTCAATTATTGCAAATCAATAGCCTTCATGGCTTTGACATTGTATCGTTAGAACTGATTCTTTCTCAACCTATATATTATTTTTCTCCTGTTGGCAGTAAGCATATCTTTTTTCAATATACATATTGTTTTCTCTTGCTTGGCAGTGAGATCATCTTTTCTCACAAACAAATTTCTTCTTATTTCATTTTTTTAAGTGCTAGATTTTTTACTATTCTAAAATCTTTGTCAGATTCTGCCTTCTAGTTTTATACTAGAAGAGCTTGTTGAATCCCGGGTGAAATATCCTTAAGGAAAGTAACTTTGACACGCCTCAAGCTATGAGAATTTTTGTGATTCACAATATTTTTCAACATTTTCTAATGTTTGGTATACGCAAGTAAAAGAAATTATCCAAAAATTATTTATATATAATCTAGAAAAATACTATAAAAGTAGGATGAGTTGGATAATGAGAGTTTTTGGGTGGCGGGGAGTGGGATGGTCAAGCATGAAAAGTTAGGGACAGTGGTGGAGGCAGAAATTTCATTAAGAGGATTCAACTTTTATGAAAATAGATTTTTTTCAAGCTTATGTTTCAAGTCAATGGGATTCGACCCTTATATTTTTCATATATTTTATTATTTTTGAATTATAATATATATGTATAATAATAAGTAAATATTTTTAGCAAGGGTATCATATGAACCCCTTTGCTTCAATGTGACTCCGCCATGGGTTGGGGTCATTAAGGCTTGGGAGAAGACAATAAATTTGAAAGTTCACTAATGAAATTTGTTTCCCTAACGCTTACTAGGAGATTCATTTTTCTCATATTTAAAGAATTATTTTTTTAAAGAAAAATTTTTCTAAAAAATTTTGATCAACCAAATATGTAAAAAAATAATTTTCTCCATACCAAACATACTTTTGGATTCAAATCTCAGCAAAGGTATGTAACTTATTAAAAATTTATTTAATCCTTAGCGAAAAGAGTTATTCAATAGGAATGAACAGTAAATACCTAATGAAATAGTTAAAGTACACTCAAACTAATTTAGATTGCCATTGATAACTGTTGGTTCATGTCCCTCTTTTAAATTATAGTCTAATTGATTTTCCCTCCACAAAATGAAGATAAAAAAATAGGAAAAGAAACAAAAGATATCATTTATCCCATGAGAAAATACTCACTTCCTATTTTAATAACCGAGCTAAAATTTTATGCAAAACACTATACTTGTGATTTAATTTTCTAATGTAACTTTGGTTGTTTATTCTAGGGAAACTTGTTTTTCTAATCTTACCCCATCAACTTGGAGAAAGTGGGTTCCTTCCCTTAAGCACATATATGAGAATTAAATGAATCTAAGGATGTGATCAATTAATTAAATTGAAAATTTATAAAATTTGAAGTTCTAATTTCAGTAAAGACAGATATAATATGTAATGTTTTTTTTTGTCTAAACTTTGATAGAATGATTTACCCGATACCTATTCCAATGACACCTTTAAAAACTTTACATAATTAATGAAAAGACAAGTGTATTTCTTAAACAAAATAAATATAATGAGCAACTATAACAATATTTTTACGATCCACAACATTGCACCTAATGAGATACTATCCTTGAACAAACCATTCACATGAGTTATTATTACCCAAAAACATTTATAAGATAGCCTTTTCATAAAAGACACTATTTAAAAAATAACAAAATAAACAAAAAGAATACCTTTCTATAATGTCAAGGAGAATCTAAAAAAAATTAAAAATTTGGGATTTGTACAAAATCAAAGGGACTCAATTGATAACACTCAAATACACTCCTCGTTTAGAGAAAATACAGCGATCGTTGTATGAAAACAAATAACTCGACTAGTGTCGGAGTCAGATCCCACAAGGAATAGAGAATAATTTACACAAGAGTTGTTTAGTGAATTGAATTAATTCACATCCAAGCAATTAAAACGTAAAAGTAAATTTTAGGGATGTGAATGCAATAATATTGTGGACTCTAAAATCAGCTAATCAAGAGAGCAAGATAACCAAAATTAAGAAACAATAATGAGCAAAGGCCAAAGGTGTGATGTAGATGGGATGTCAATCAAATCGGAATTTACCAGACAATCAAGTTATTACTAATATGTATAAAATAACCTTGAAAAAGATGAAGCCCGATGTTTTTCAATCACTTGGGCGCCTTATCCTCAAGTCCTCTCAAACCCCAAGGTGCAATTTAACTATTCCCATATGGTTTGGGTTAGGGGCTGAGTTATTTTTAGCCATCAATCTCTAAAGAGATAATGACCATTAGTTTTGGCTATTTCTAGACCAACCCCACATAATCAAATCCCAATCTACTATTAAGTTCTCCTCATTACATAATTCTTCTTTTTTAAGCTAAAATTAACTACAAAACAATACCCATATTTGTAACTATGAGCAATCAACTATAATTTGAGGAGAATTCAATAGATTTACACTAATTAAGTAATAACAAGATAAATCTAGCAATACTCAATCAGATCAAACACCCATCATCACACACCTCTAGCTATAGATTTAGCTACTCATAATTGAGAAACACAAGAGCGTATTTATCAATAAACCCAATAATTTCATCATTAAGAGTAAGCACAATCAAGCTGAAAATATCTCTACAATGATGGTTATACCTTACTAAAGAAGATGAAGATGAAAAAGTAATATTCAAATATTTTTTCTCCTTCTAATGGAGTTCTCTCTCTCTCAAAAGTAAAGAGAATAATCAATGATATGTTCAGAGTACGTTTTCTAGAATATAGATAAAAGTAGGTCATAACATTCTCCTCTTTTTCAGGGCTAGACATTTTTGCCCTTTTTAGGCATCTTTCACTTGCGATGGAACCAGAGGTTCGTCAGTGTCTATCCATGGACCGCCGATTAGTTGAGGCTATTGTCCAATGAAGTCCAAGGCAGTTCAACATTTGGCCCGACGATTCGCTGGATGTGATTCCGCGAGCTGCCAGTTGCATTTGTTCATCATTCCAGTGGTTACCTGCGGTCAACTGGCGTTTCGCCGGTGTGCTCCGGCGGAGAGCCAATTTTCACTTGAGTTTCCTCTTTTTTGCTCAATTTCATGCTCCTTCTCTTCAAATGAGATACCTACAACATCCAAAGGTAAAAAGGCATAAAATCCAACTAAAAGGCTTGAAAACTAAGCTAAAGCTCATGCTTAAGAGCCTAATGAGGTTGTAAATTACTAACTCATCAAACCCCGAAACTTGAACTATTTCTTGTCCTCAAGTAATGAAATTCTTATCAGTAGAGCAAATGGAATAGCATGTTACTCCGCAAGATTCTATGCATTAATGACCACTTAATCTAGGACAACTCAAAAAAGCTCACCAACTCATAGAAAAGCGAAGCAATTCCCCCTAAAAATATGGAAAAGTTTCAAGAGGAAACCATAATTCATAGTCATGATTCACAACTACTTTAATTTTGCAAAACAAAAGCATAATTTATGCAATCAAATACATATAGCATCTCAAATCATAATCACTTCACATTCAAAGTTTTCCTTGGAGCTTACATTGCTCATGCCTAAATTACACCTTTACCTCAATGTAAGTATGTCCTCAAAAGGGAGTGATGTCACTCACTACAAGAGAGAATCCCCTTTCTTTATCATAAATCAATGCACACATAAGGGATTATAGAAGAAGATGATCATACTCACTCTCACAAAAGAAATCTCCATGCACACAACTTGACTCATAGACTTGCCCTTCATATAATTTGCCACTAATATAGAAAAACTACACTCAAAATCAATTAGGAATTGTGGGTCATGATGAAGGCTAGGGGTAATGGTAGGACAAATGTTTTAGCTCTAGTGACTAGAACCTCCCTAATGCCTTTATGTGAACACCTCTATCCTCCCCATCCAACTCTTTAGATCACTTCACCTTATTCCTTCTTTTTCATCCATCTTCATCTTTTATTTCTCGAAGGCTTTCCTTGTAGCTATTTTAGCTCACATTAAGCTTTTTCTAAGCAAGAGGTAACACCATTTCACTATTTTTTTCTGTTTTGGTAATTCAATGTTTCTCAATCAATTATTTCATTCCTTTTGATCACAATTTGGTGCTATCTCACATTTAGGATCATCACATTTCCCCCTTTCTTGTGAGCCCCCAAACATAGGCTCTTTGCCTCTTTCTCATTGATTTTCTTATCTCTCCCTATGTCTTGGGCTTCAAGACCCCATTATTTCCATTCATTCATCACTAGAAATTAGGGAGGATGGGTGCCAAAGAAGAGGGTTACAAAAAGGGACATTGACTTGTAATGCGGTTTTCAAGAATAACAGTCCACAGGCTCAATATTGGCTAAAAAAGGAAGATATTTTTGGAGGTCATTTTGCGTGAAGTGACTAATCAAATAAAAGCCTAAAATCATGTTCTAAGTGTAGCTACATCTAGAATTTCTCCTTGAATCACACTTAGGGTAAGTTCTAGACAAGAAGATATGCATGAGATTCATTCAAATACCCTTACCACATAAGGAATCACACCCAAAGAGTTCACACAAGTCATTATTATCATAAGATTTTGATTCAAGACATGAGAACATGCAAACCCACAAGCCAAACAGGGAATATGCAATGTATGATAAGAGGGTGCTACATTTCCCATTTCAAATGCCCATTTTCCTTTTTTTCATGCCACACAAAAAATTTTGGTGGTACCTCTAAAAAAAATTTCACAAAAGACTCAAAGAAAGACATGACATTTTTCCTTAAGAGAGTTGCCTCACAATCTATCGTTGGAAAATGTCAACCCGGATTGACACATAAAGAAAATAAAAAGAAAATGCTCCTTGAAAAAGAATCATGGTATGAAAAAGACCCTTGGATTTTAATTACTATCTTCTATTTACAAAGACAAAAATCAAAAATTGGATCACAATGCAACATTTGGCAATTAAAGCAAGGACCCGATCATGCACTAATAACCTTTTATTTCATTTCGTTACTTCATAGCTCAACAGCCACAAAGATAAGATATACACTCCCCTTCCCCCAACTTAAAGTAACACATTTCCCCTAATGTACAAAAAAGAAGAACAACAAGTTGAAGGGGATTTCCTGAAAGATTTAGTGATTTGGACGATGGACCCATAAGTACGTGGCTTCATCAAATATCTATGAAGCAGTTTTTGTTGTAGATGGCGTCATTAGATCAGGTGGGAGTCCTGATCTTGGGCAGATTTATATGCCCAAGTGATACTCAAACGTATCATTTTTACCTTGTTTGTTGTGCAATGTGTATATAATATCATGTATTTGGTAATAAAATGCGAATTTATACTAACCAACATGATTAGCATTTGTTTTGCAGGATAATGTGATTTTTAAGAGCTAAAATGCGTGTTGGAACTATGTCGGAGTTGGACTTGGATGCGAGCGTGGAAAAGACCTCGGATGGCATATTTTGCAGTGGCTCCGCGATGGTGCCGTGCCACGCTGCCATCGCGGTAGCACACTGCCTGGGCAGAAATAAAAGTGGCAATTTCCAGTGTGCCTGCGCGTCAGCTCCGTGGCACGGAGATAGGCCTCCGCGATGGCCTCCGTGCCACGTTGAGGCTAATTATCCGGACCATGCAATTTCCAGAGAGGGTCCGCGTCCACGCCGTGTCACGGAGGCAGTGCTCCGCGTTGGCCTCCGTGACACGTTGCTTGTTATTCCGGGAAAAATTTCCCACTAGTATAAATAGCACACTTAGGTTATTTTTTAGCCTGAGTTCAGAAGTGGGAGCAGGAACGTGGTTTTGTGGCAGTTGAAGAATAGAAAAGATAAGAGTTTTCTTCTCTTCCCTTCTTCTTTCCTTCAATTGTATGCATGATTCACACTCATTCTAGGATGATTAATTCAAGAATGAGTGGCTAATTCCTCTCTTGCTGAGGTTTTGAACTTGTGTAATGAATGTTGGTAATAATTGATATGGTTTCTTCTTCTTCTTGCATGTTGTTCTATTAATTCTTGTGCTTATTACATTCTTGATTGGCCACCATTAATGTATATCTAAAAAGTCCAATTTCACTCGAGAGAGCATGAAATTAGAAAGTTTTGAATTAATAGGGTATTGTTCTTAACTTGATTTGGGAAAATTGGGTTTTGATGTGCTTTCTTGATAGAAATATACTTGAAAGCCGTATTAGTCAATTTAGGAACCGGAATTGTAGTGTTAGGTCATAAATTGCATTTGATCACAGAAATGTAGACGAATGGTTTATGAATCTAAAGTGAAATTAAATACGGAAGTTTTAACTTCTAGGCAAACGTTCTTGGCTAGCAATATGAAGAAGAAGATGACCAAATTATCATGATTATCAAGTTCATTACTCGTTCTTAACCTTGGCATGTGCATATCCATTGTCTAAACTCAACGTAAATAGTAGTTATTAATTTTAGTAGATAATTAGTTTAGAAACAACACTCACTCAAATCTTGGTTGGATTGTTGTTAACATAGTTAGAGATAGAATAGAGATATAGTAAACTAGGCAGTTTTGCATATCTAGAGCAGCCTCCTTGGATCGATACTTGGCTACTTAGCCATTTTATTACTTGTTTGACCACGTACACTTGCGTGTCGGTGTATAATATATACCTAGCAGCAGAGCGCGAACAAGTTTTTGGCGCCGTTGCCGGGGAGGCTAGGCGATTTGTAAAATTTTGTTTAGTGTAAATTTACTGTATTTGTATTTTTATTTTCTTAAGTGTTAACAACTTGGTCTTAGCCTATATTTTGCAGATTTTTTTATTTTTGTGAACACTGGCAAGGGACAAGGAGCTGGTGGAATCTTACTTAGAGCCAGAACGTGAATTGCATAGTCAACGTAGAGAAGCTCTTCGGAAGAAGTTGCAGTTGCTCAAACAGTCTATGATGGAGCAACCCAATCCACCAGTTGTGCGGGCAGTGTTAGTGCCCGAGGAAGTAGCAGCCAGGCCGGTTCGCGAGGTGGCAATCCCACACGCTAATAATGTACATTCCAGCATCCGCAAACCAGAGCCTGGGGGGAGATTTGAGTTAAAGCAAAATATGGTGCAACTTTTGCACACTAGCGGGCAGTTTACCGGTCTCCCTCACGAAGATCCACAACAACATCTCCAGAACTTTTTGGAGATAAGTGACACTTACATCCCCGCTGGAGTGTCACCTGATTATGTTCGGCTCACCTTATTTCCATTTTCCTTACTTGGTGAAGCCAAGAGGTGGTTAAAAGCTGAACCACCCAACTCTATATCAATGTGGGATGATCTTGCAAAGAAGTTCTTGATCAGATTTTTCCCTTCAGGTAAAACAGCTAAACTTAGAAGTCAGATTCTAAGTTTTAAACAGAGGGAAGGAGAAAATCTTTATCAAGCCTGGGAAAGATTCAAGTCCATGTTGGGGGACTGTCCTCATCATCATCAGTCAAATGAGGTGTTGGTCCACACTTTTATTGAGGGTTTGGAACCCCACACTAAAATTTTGTTAGACTCAGCAGCTGGAGGGCAAGCGCTGGAGAAGACTTATGAGGAGCTGTACACTTTGCTCAACCGAATTTCACAAGGCAATCCGGAATGGAATGCAGATTCTTCAAGAGGTGGAGCAAGGAAAGCAGCGGGTGTGCTTGAAGTGGATGGATTCACAGCTATCGCTGCACAGATAGCTGCTTTGCAAAATCAGTTAAACACTCACTTCAGCAATATGAATTTGAACCAGCCGTCAGCCTCAGTCAATTCAGTCCAACAGATGTGGTGTGAAGTGTGTGGTAGTAGTGAGCATTCAGCTGAATGCTGTGGTGCAAATCCTGATTCTGTCAACTTTGTGGGCAATGCACAGAGGAATCAACAGCAGTTTGGTGGTGGCTACAACTCGAATTGGAGGAATCATCCAAATTTTTCGTGGGGTAGCAACAATCAACAAGGCCAGGGTTCAGGGCAGGGTATGCACAGAAACCAAGGAGGGCAACAAGGCTATCAGAATCAGTTTAGAAATCACAATGCCCCTCCTCCACCACCATCACCGACTATTGAGGAAATTTTCAAGACCATGATTGCCAACCAGGCACAATTGCAGGCTGACTATGTCAAACTAGCGGCCGAAGTAAAGAATAATCAATTGTCAACCAAGGCTCTTGAATATCAGTTTGGGCAATTTGCCAGTGCCTAAAATACTAGACCAAGGGGAGGACTACCTAGCGACACGGATCCCAATCCTAAGCAGGTAAATGCAGTGACCACGAGGAGTGGTTTACAATTAAAGGAGGTGGAACCGGAAAGACCGCCTCAGAATTCAGGAGCAGCAGATGTTGAGGGAGAACAAACCTCAGATACGGGGAAGACCAAAGAAGCTGAACCAACAAGGCCTCCACCCCTGTTCCCTCAACGACTTAAGAAACACAAGGAGGAGGCGTGTTTCCAGAAATTCATGGAGGTACTTAAACAGGTACATGTTAACTTACCTCTTGTTGATGTCTTGCAGGGTGTGCCAAAATATGCAAAGTATATCAAAGACATCGTGGCCAACAAAAGTCGCTTGACCGAGTATGCCACGGTGGCTTTAACGGAGGAATGCACATCCCGTATTCAAAACAGGTTGCCCACTAAACTGAAGGATCCTGGAAGTTTTACTATCCAGCTGACGATTGGGCAAAGTATCCGAGCTCGTGGGTTATGCGACTTGGGGGCAAGTATAAATCTGATGCCATCTTCGGTATTCAGAAAGTTAGGGCTATGGAGTCCTAGACCTACAACAGTGATCTTGCAGCTAGCAGACAGGTCTTTAACTAAACCGGATGGCATAGTTGAGGATGTGCTAGTGCAGGTAGGCTCCCTCATTTTTCCGGTAGATTTCATTGTTCTGGATTTTGAGCCAGATGCAGAAGTCCCATTTATTTTGGGACGACCATTTTTGGAAACCGGAAAGGCATTGATCGATGTAGCTGTGGGTCAACTCACGATGCGAGCACATGACAAGGTTGAGGTGTTCGACGTGTACAAGGCACCTAAGCTCCCGACTATCTATAAGGAACTCTCGGTGATCAACGTGATTGATCATGGGAATGCAAATGGATTGAGTGATTCCCGAGAGTTACTAGGTAGGCCACCAGACAAGGTTGAGAACTACTGGGGAGATGACCATGATAGGGTCAAATCGTCCATCTCCCTAGTAGAAAATTGAGCGTAAAGGCTGTCGAGCCGCGACGTTAAACCAGGCGCTGCACGGGAGGCAACCCGTGAAAAATATTTTTCTTTCTTTTTCCTTAGTGTAAAGTTTTTCTTTTATTTTATTTTCTTTTCTTTTTCTTGACTACGTTTAGATGTGCATTTTAATTAGTAATTTTTATTTTTTTAGTAGGGAATCTAGTCATTTAACCAATTTTTGTTTAGTGAGGTGATTTTCAGGTATACCGGAGGAAAAATACGTGGAATCGAGAAAACGAGGCGAGGTATGAAAAATAAAATTTGATAGTGAAACAGAGCACTGGCGCGTTGGCGCCGTGTCACGGAGGCAATGCTCCGCGTTGGCCTCCGTGACACGTTAAAGGCAAATCTGGAATTTTTTTAAAATTCCAGTAAGCCAACGCGTTGGCTCCGTGTCACGGAGGAGGGCCTCCGCGTTACCCTCCGTGACACGTTGCCCTTATCCCAGTGCCGGGTCACACCGGGTTTCCGGGTGACCCGCGTGTTTTCTTAATAAAAACCCCTGATTTCGCCCCTATTTTCCCCATTCCCTCTTCCCTCCGCGACCAAACACCCATTCCCCTACCCCCAAGCATCGTGCCACGTTAAGAGGCAAGGAAAACGTCAAGTTTTCGTCGATTCTTCAATTCCAAGGTATGTTTTCATCGTCTATCTCAAATATTTGGCGATTTTTGTCGATTTTGACCATGTGAGGTGCGATATATCACCCTAGGTAGAAATTAAACATGCCGTGAATTATTTTGCGATTGATTGTGTTCGGATTGTTGTAGTTGACGGGTGAACTTATCGATTGATTGAATAATTCATTGTTGATTGTCGAATTGAGTTCTAGGGCTTGGGGTTGTTGAATTTTAACTTGGGTAACTTGATAGTTTGACGAAATTGATGCCGGGGTGTGTTTATTATTTGAGATAAGTCGTGGTAAATATTTTATAATTGGTGAAAGACGACTAATTCTCGATTTTGTGTGGGACATTGCGTAATATGTGAATTGGTTGAATTGCTTAGATTAGTGTATATAAAATGTTTGTATTGTTGTTTCTATTTTGTTGTTGTTATTGTTGCTAAGTGATATGGGTGAATAGCTGTCGATAGTAGGATTGGGTTAGCTGTATGAAGTCTGAGTAGTTCGCTCGCCGTTATGCTGTCGAAATTTTGTGAACGCACTAAGCAATATGTTTATAGTGATTGTGCTTGGGGTGTAAATAGATCTATCCTTGCTAACATGTTGTAAATATTGTTAAAGACTAAGTGTGGGGTAAATTTTGTTCAACCCGACCTTAGCCAAAACTAACAAGTTTTTAGCTTAATGTTGTGCTTGTCTGTGTAAATTGACAGGTACAATGGCCAGCCGACAAGATAAAGGCAAGGGTGCTTCAACCTCAGGCACCGGCAGAAAGAGAATGAGATTGGGCACTGCTGTCCCAGCTGCACCTGCTGTTCCACGCGGTCAACACTGCCGATACGGAACACGATGGGTCACCGATGAAGGGAAGAAATGGTACGCAAAGCATAAGGAGAACAAGTACTTCCCGGAGGAACATATTGCAAGGGAACCACTCGCACAGGAGTTCCCTCGCATCGTACAGAGGATTGAGGCAGCTGGGCTCAGCTTTATTTTTCAGGAGCCCAAGGAGTGCAACCTTCACTTGGTCCGGGAATTTTATGCCAACTGGAACCCGACCATCAGAAGCCACACTATTAAAATCAGAGGGCAGATTGTCACTCTGGAACCCCAGCAGCTGAATGCCATCGTTGGAGCGCGGGACACAGATGCCCACGTTCTCCGCCAGCTCAACATCACCCCACCGTACGCTGACATCAGACGTACGTTGTGTGGGGCTCGATCCACAGCCCGATGGAGTAGACACAAAGAGAGGGGTTACCACCAGACTCTGCCTTATTCGCAGATGAACAGGGAGGCCAGAATCTGGCTAAAAATTGTATGTTCGTGTTTGATCCCGGGAGTACATATGACAGACGTGACCCGGGACCGTGTCTGCCTGGTGTATGCCCTTATGAAAGGGCTTGAGATTAATGTGGGGGCGGTTATAATATCCGCCATGAAGAGAGCCAGACTACACCAGGGCCACAGATACGGGTTTGGCGGACTCATCACCACCTTCCTCCGAGGCCTCGACGTTGAGGAAGAAGCCTTGGATTACATTCCGCAGTTGGAGCGGCGGGCCCTTGATGAGACAAAGACCAAGGCCCCCGACACTACACACGGACCTGTGCTGACTCTGGGCGAGTGACATGCTCGTGACGACCAGTATATGGCCCGTATGTTCGGTATGCAGATGCTGCAGCTACGGATAGGTGGGAGACCAGCCACCGAGGATGAATTATGGCAGCTGGAGCTGGACTACCCTTTTGGCGAGAACGCTAGAGCTTTATGCAAGGTGGGGCCAGCCTTTGTGGAGCCGACTGACGACGACGTCCCTACTGATGAGGAGACACGTCGTGAGGACTCTGATGTGGAGTCCGATGACGGCGAGGGAGCTGATTCAGATGTGGGCGACGAGGCCGCAGCACCGGATGAGGAAGTCGAATATTTCGACTGAGCAGGGAGTTTCACCACCCAAAATTTTGTGCTTTGTATTTTTGTGAACACTGGGGACAGTGTTCGATTTAAGTGTGGGGTGGGGAGTAGTTAGGTGCTGGGTCATAGGCTCTAAATCTGCTGTATATTCTTCCTTGACGTTTATGTATGTCTGTGCTTTCCCTGTGTTTGTGAACTGATTTGTGAATGATGTGTATATATTTGTTTGTGGCTAATGATGTGTGTCTTTAAAAAGTTATGGTTGCCTTTGTAAATATTTTGTAAATTTTGTAAATATTTTTTCTCTATCGATATGATCGATATTTTTCAAAATATTTGCGAAAAGATGTTTCACTTATCAACATATTTTGTAAATGTTTTTATTTTCATCGAAATGATCGATGTGTTGCAAAAATTTTGAAGTTTTATTTTTGGGTTTCTCGGAGTTTGTTTTCGGTTCTTTTACCGAGAATAGTCCCATTGAACCGATGTCATAGTTAGTGAACATTCCCTATGATGGATGGATGACGACCGTCTTAAGGGAAATGTAGTCGATAGGAGTAGATGATTTGTTTTTAGTTTCTTTGGTGGATTGCATCAATAAACTGTAGTTGCTTATGGTTGCTAAAATTTTGTTGCGTGTGTAATTGATGTTCGAAATGTGAAAGTGATTCGTTTGAAAGCATGTAATTGTGTAAATATGTTGAGTTACCTAGGCTATAGAATTTGGTTCATTATGATTGAGGCTTAATTTGAATTCATGTAATTGACTAATTAAAGAGTCTGTGAATGCATCTTGATTCGAGCATGTGCATGAAGTGTGAGTGAGGTTTTGCTATTCCATGTCATTGTGAATTGTCTAGAACTTGCCTGGCGTGTATACAAAGCGAAATGAAGGAGGTGTAGTGTCGGAAAGGATGTAGGCATTTCTTTGTTTTAACCGTTAGTTTCCATTTTTTTCTTGTCAAGTTCTACCTTTTTATATGTTGTATACCCTAGTCAGCCCGTTGAGCCTTTAGCCGATTTCTTTCTTTTATCCAGAATTGTATGAACTAAGCTTTATTCCTTCTTTTCATTAGCCTTAAAGTCTATAAGAAGCTCTTAAGCGCTTACAAAGAACAGAAATTGTTTCCCAAAGTGTTAAAGAGTGAAAAGAGTGAAAAGAAAAGAAAAGCAAAGTGAGGAAAGAAAAGATGATGTTGAAGAGGCACTAGTTGTAATTAAATGAAATTGAGGGTACATGAAAACCTTCCGTTTGGGGTCAAGTGTGCCTGATGAAATGGGCTGTATGAAAGTAAACCAGCATGAATGGGAGAAAAAGAGAAAAGAGAGGAACAATGTCCATGAGTCGATGGGAATGAGTTGAAAAGGCGCTTAAGGATGCTAGCGGCTATTATTGGCCAATCCAATATATATATACTAGATCCATAGCCCAGTTACAACCCATTGAAAGTCCTATTTGATCCTACACTGCATTTCTTTATATTAGTGGAGTAATACACTAAGGGCAAGCCTATGGGTCATGACATGATGCATGTGAATTCTTTTGGGAGAGAGAGTGAAATTAATTTCTATATGCCTCTACTTGCATGTTTGTGTGCTGGACGAGCATAAAAGGGGAAGTTTCTCTCGAGTTGTGAGGGTACATGCTTGATGAAAGATTGATTTTCGTGTCGGATTTCTTGATTAGTTGATTTGCATGAGTTTGCCGATATCAAGAATCAATTCTTAAAAGTCTAGGAAGCCTCGATGTATTAAGGTCATTGTCTTGTACGACCAAGCATGTTTTCTTGATGATTTGCAAAAATCGAATAATCGGTATGACCGTAACGTAAATGGTTGCACCATAGTGACAAAGGTTGAGATGTGATGTGCATGATTTGTGTATGTGTTGTTCGAGGACGAACAAGGATTTAAGTGTGGGGTAAGTGATCTTGGGCAGATTTATATGCCCAAGTGATACTCAAACGTATCATTTTTACCTTGTTTGTTGTGCAATGTGTATATAATATCATGTATTTGGTAATGAAATGCGAATTTATACTAACCAACATGATTAGCATTTGTTTTGCAGGATAATGTGATTTTTAAGAGCTAAAATGCGTGTTGGAACTATGTCGGAGTTGGACTTGGATGCGAGCGTGGAAAAGACCTCGGATGGCATATTTTGCAGTGGCTCCGCGATGGTGCCGTGCCACGCTGCCATCGCGGTAGCACACTGCCTGGGCAGAAATAAAAGTGGCAATTTCCAGTGTGCCTGCGCGTCAGCTCCGTGGCACGGAGATAGGCCTCCGCGATGGCCTCCGTGCCACGTTGAGGCTAATTATCCGGACCATGCAATTTCCAGAGAGGGTCCGC
Organism: Datura wrightii; assembly: GCA_035772735.1. Lineage (NCBI taxonomy): Eukaryota > Viridiplantae > Streptophyta > Magnoliopsida > Solanales > Solanaceae > Datura > Datura wrightii. The sequence goes on along the minus strand of JASDFA010000018.1, from coordinate 167,471,431 downwards.
GTCCACGCCGTGTCACGGAGGCAGTGCTCCGCGTTGGACTCCGTGACACGTTGCTTGTTATTCCGCGAAAAATTTCCCACTAGTATAAATAGCACACTTAGGTTATTTTTAAAGGAGTTTTTTAATTTTAGTTTTTTAACCTGAGTTCAGAAGTGGGAGCAGGAACGTGGTTTTGTGGCAGTTGAAGAATAGAAAAGATAAGAGTTTTCTTCTCTTCCCTTCTTCTTTCCTTCAATTGTATGCATGATTCACACTCATTCTAGGATGATTAATTCAAGAATGAGTGGCTAATTCCTCTCTTGCTGAGGTTTTGAACTTGTGTAATGAATGTTGGTAATAATTGATATGGTTTCTTCTTCTTCTTGCATGTTGTTCTATTAATTCTTGTGCTTATTACATTCTTGATTGGCCACCATTAATGTATATCTAAAAAGTCCAATTTCACTCGAGAGAGCATGAAATTGGAAAGTTGTGAATTAATAGGGTATTGTTCTTAACTTGATTTGGGAAAATTGGGTTTTGATGTGCTTTCTTGATAGAAATATACTTGAAAGCCATATTAGTCAATTTAGGAACCGGAATTGTAGTGTTAGGTCATAAATTGCATTTGATCACAGAAATGTAGACGAATGGTTTATGAATCTAAAGTGAAATTAAATACGGAAGTTTTAATTTCTAGGAAAACGTTCTTGGCTAGCAATATGAAGAAGAAGATGACCAAATTATCATGATTATCAAGTTCATTACTCGTTCTTAACCTTGGCATGTGCATATCCATTGTCTAAACTCAACGTAAATAGTAGTTATTAATTTTAGTAGATAATTAGTTTAGAAACAACACTCACTCAAATCTTGGTTGGATTGTTGTTAACATAGTTAGAGATAGAATACAGATATAGTAAACTAGGCAGTTTTGCATATCTAGAGCAGCCTATCGATACTTGGCTACTTAGCCACTTTATTACTTGTTTGACCACGTACAGTTGCGTGTCGGTGTATAATATATACCGAGCAGCAGAGCGCGAACAAGTCCCATCAGTTTCCTTGGTTCAGGAACCACCCATTTGTTCGGCAGGGTTCTAAGCTCATGATATGAAGTGTTATCCACCCCACTAAGTTTCCATGACGGATCTATTTCTCTCACAGAGAGCATCCGAATATGTGGTGGTTGGCTATGATATATCTCTTCATCGAGCAAAATGTCCGATGGACTATCAAACCCCACCCACCAATCATTCTACAGGCTTTTGGGCCCTTCAGATTGGGTATCCATGGTTGCGGGTTCATGGAGATCGATATTGCTGGAGGGTTGAGGATCCGTGTGAATTTCCACCTCATCCCTCAAGTTGATCACTTCATTTTCTAATACTTCAACTTTAGCACAGAGGCCTCACAACTTTTCTCTTGCAGGTTGCATGGCTTTCTTAATGGCTTGTTAGATCATGGAAGGTATTGCTTTTGCCAACTTTACGATTTGGATCTCATGAGCTTGGGCCATTTATTCTATATTTAGTAGGTTAGTTGGTAGAGAGATGGTGACTACGATTTCTTTGAAAGACCTTGTGGTTGTGTTAGAGAACACGGAAGGTGACGGGTTAATCTGTCCCCCATTCCTTTGGGCGAGTTTGAAGCTTGAGAATCCTTATCAGTTTTTGTGTCTAAAGTAATCACTCCCTCATCCCTCACACCTTTATCTAGTGGCCGAAAGAGGGGGAATGAGGCATGTAGGCATAACATATTCACAAGGATGGGATAAGGCAATGACATTGCCAACTGCTTGGCCTTCCTTTTATATTGCCCCAGAATGATTTCTACAACATTTATGTGTGTCTGATCCATGATGTAGGCAACAGGAATTGTAACCTCAATGGGGACCTGCATTGTATTCTTTGAAGGGATAATCCTAGCAAATACCAAATCCATCCACATGCAAGCTTCAAATTTTAGATCGTGATGGTGAATCATTGTAATGCCCCGAAAGCTCATTATTAATATCTAGGACATAATTCAGAAAATTTGAAAAACTGCAAAAATGTTGCAGAACGACCCACCTAACGACTCATTAGGTGACCCCACGATTCGTTAGGTAAGCCTTGAGGAGGAGGCTGGAGATTTCAAAGGAAAGGGGGCAGTGTACCCAACGAGGGACCTCACAAGTTGTGGTTAGTTAGGTCACTCTTGGGAAGGCTCTAGTTGGTATTATATATAGTCATCTAGTGTACTTTACGAGTGGGTACACGTGTCGTTATCAGTGTAGACGACTCGTTAAGTCACACATTACAAGACTGGGCATTAAATCCCTATAATGAGACAGTATGGTCCACGAATGTTGACCATGAGTGGTGGTCAGTGACCACAACTCGTTAAGTCCCTCGTGGCGACTTCAGTGAATCTTGGCAGTAGACCTAACGAGAGGTCCCAACGAGTCATGGTCCCAACTAACGACCCGTTGAGTGACCCGTTGGGACCCCGTCGACCAATTTTTAGAATTTTACCAAGGTTATTTTAGTAATCTTCTATCGACTTAGTCCCTAAACTACATCGTTTATCATTAATCTCCTCATGTACTCTCGGCTGACCAATTGTCTCTAGGCGCGATAGGTGGTCGGCCACTTGATTCTCACATCCCTTACGATCCTTCATTTAAAAATCAAATTCTTGCAACAACAGGACCCGCCTGATAAGCCTGGATTTAGCATCTTTCTTGGTCATCAAATATCTGAGTGCCGCATGGTTCGTGTGCACAACCACTTTGGTCCCCAACAAATATGCTCGAAACTTTTCAAACGCAAACACTACAGCGAGCAGCTCTTGTTTAGTCACTATGTAGTTTGTTTGTGCATCATTCAGGGCTTTACTAGCGTAGTAAATAAGGTGAAAAATATTTTCCTACTTCTAACCAAGGACTGGCCCTAATGCTACACCACTGGCATCACACATTAGGTCAAAGGGCTTTGACCAATCCTGTTCCATGATGATTGGAGAGAATACTAGCTTTTCTTTAATTCCATAAAAGCCCTCATACACCCCTCATTGAAATTGAACTTTGCCTCTTTTTCTAACAATTGAAATAAAGAATGGGCTATCTTGGAGAAATCTTTGATGAAACGACGATAAAATCCTGCATGTCCTAAAAAACTCCTAATACCCTTCACTATGCTTAGCGGAGGTAACTGAGCAATTGCATCAATATTTTCTTGGTCTACCTCAATCCCTTTCTCAGAAATTGTGTGTCCCAAAACAATCCCTTCTTTCGTCATGAAATGACACTTTTCCCAATTAGGTACCAAGTTTGTCTCTTCACATCTCTTCAATACCTCTTCTTCTAGATGTACCAAGCAATCTTCAAATGAATCTCCCACAATTGAGAAGTCATCCGTGAAGACTTCCATAATGTCATCTACCATATCCGAAAAAATGGACACCATACACCTCAGAAAAGTGGCAGGAGCATTGTAAAGTCCGGAAAGCATCCTCTTGAATGCAAAAGTACCATAAGGGCATGTAAATGCGATTTTCTCTTAATCCTCGGGCGCAATAGAACTTTGATTGTATCCTTAATATCCATCCAAGATATAATAATATTCTTTCCCAGCCAAGGGATCTAGCATTTGGTCAATGAAGGGGATTGGAAACTGATCTTTTTTTGTCTAGGAGTTCAACTTATGGTAATCCATACATATCCTTCATCTGGTAATTGGGCGAGTTGAAATCAACTCATTCTTTTCATTCGGTACAACTGTAATTTCCCCTTTCTTTGGCACACATTGGACAAGACTTACCCAATTGCTATCAGCGCTAGGATAAACAACTCCTGCATCTAACCATTTAATAATTTCTTTCTTGACCAACTCTTATATAGGTGGATTCAAACGCCTCTGATGCTCTACTGAAGGGATACAATCCTCTTGAAGATTGATCTTATGAGTACCAAATACCCGGAGGAATACCAATGATATCAGCTATAAACCACCCTATTGCTCGAATATACCTTTTCAATACTGATATGAGTTTTTCTACCTGTTGGGGAGTGAGCTTTACTGAGATAATCACCGGAAGTGTCTCATTTGCCTCCAAATATGCATATCACAAATGGGCAGGTAATGGTTTGAATTCCAAGACCTGAGGTGCAATGATGGATGGCTGTGATGGTGGAGTTGTTCGATTTTTGAAGTCGAGATTGAGTTTCCTCGGTTGGAAGGTGTAAGTTCCTAGCCCTTTACTCACTTGAAATACCTTCTCCAATCCTTCACTGCTCAAGAAGAGGCTAGCAAACGTTTCTTTTAGAATTTGTTCTTCCACCTCCCATCCTAATAATTCTTCATCCACGTTGTCTGGGGGTTGGTGGAGCTTTTGTTTTCTTTGTTACCTATTGAGCTGCCATTTGAGATGCTAACAAGTTCATTCTGTCCTCTAACAATTTTATGGCCATATAATGATTCTTCACTATTTTAGTGAGGTCCAACAATTCACTCCGCAACTTCTGAATTCCTGAATCAGTTGTAATAACTCTATCAAGCACCAGCTCCAGAGTGTTTTACATGCGAGATGAGATGGACTCATCACTTCCTTAGCTACTCATCTCAGCTAAACAAACATCGTTCCAACCTTGATTATCATTACAAGAATACCCATAGCCTTGATTGGATTGTCGGTACCTTATATGAAAATCCATCATACAATTCGTTAGTAACTCTATTTTCTTCATCATGACCATCAACATCGTGTCTTTTTTTCCTTCTCTCCTCCACATCTTATCCATCAGTTGGAGGTTCTCAACATAAGGTGCCCTCTTGGGGTCTCTCAGCAGCCTTTCAATGTGACTCATTGGTATATCATCAACTACCGAACAATGGAAAAATTATGCACCACTAAGATAGTAAAGTTGAACTAATTAAGATGCAAGATCAAGTCAAACTAACAAACAACTCAAGGATATCATGCACTATTCCCTGACAATGGCGCCATTTTTGATAACGTTCAAATACACTCCCCATTTGGAGAAAATGTATCCATCGTTGTATCAAAACAAATAACCCGAGGGGTGTCGAGGTTGAATCCCACAAGAAATTGAGAATTATTTACACAAGAGTTGTTTAGTAAATTGAATTGATTCCCATCCAAGAAATGAAAACGTAAAAGTGAATTTTGGGGGAAGTTAATGCAATAATGTTGTGGACTCTAAAATCAGTTGAGCAAGAGAGCAAGATAACCCAAATTGAGAAAAAATAATAAGCAAAGGCCAGAGGTGTGATGTAGATAGGATGTCAATCAAATCAATATTTACTAGACATTCAAGTTATTACTAATACGTGTAAATAACCTTGAAAAAGATAGAGGTCGATGTTTTTCAACCACTTGGGTTCCTTATCCTTGAGTCCTCTCGAACCTCAAGGTGCAATTCAACTATTCCAATATGGATTGGGTTAGGGGATGAGCTATTTCTAGCCATCAACCTCTAAAGGGATTATGACCATGGGTTTTGGCTATTTCTAGCCCAACCCTACAAAATCAAATCCCAATCCACTATTAAGTTCTCCCCCATTATTTAATTCTTTTTGTAAGAAAAAATTAAGTAAGAAAACAATATCCATGTTTGCAGCTATGAGCAATCAACTATAATTTTATGAGAATTCAATAAATTTATACTTAAGTAATAACAAGATAAATCTAGCAATACCCAATCAGATCAAACACTCATCATCTAGCAATACCCAAGAAAAAATTTTCACTTGAGTTTCCTCTTTTTTGCTCAATTTCATGCTCCTTCTCTTCAAATGAGATACCTACAACATCCAAAGGTAAAAAGGCATAAAATCCAACTAAAAGGCTTGAAAACTAAGCTAAAGCTCATGCTTAAGAGCCTAATGAGGTTGTAAATTACTAACTCATCAAACCCCGAAACTTGAACTATTTCTTGTCCTCAAGTAATGAAATTCTTATCAGTAGAGCAAATGGAATAGCATGTTACTCCGCAAGATTCTATGCATTAATGACCACTTAATCTAGGACAACTCAAAAAAGCTCACCAACTCATAGAAAAGCGAAGCAATTCCCCCTAAAAATATGGAAAAGTTTCAAGAGGAAACCATAATTCATAGTCATGATTCACAACTACTTTAATTTTGAAAAACAAAAGCATAATTTATGCAATCAAATACATATAGCATCTCAAATCATAATCACTTCACATTCAAAGTTTTCCTTGGAGCTTACATTGCTCATGCCTAAATTACACCTTTACCTCAATGTAAGTATGTCCTCAAAAGGGAGTGATGTCACTCACTACAAGAGAGAATCCCCTTTCTTTATCATAAATCAATGCACACATAAGGGATTATAGAAGAAGATGATCATACTCACTCTCACAAAAGAAATCTCCATGCACACAACTTGACTCATAGACTTGCCCTTCATATAATTTGCCACTAATATAGAAAAACTACACTCAAAATCAATTAGGAATTGTGGGTCATGATGAAGGCTAGGGGTAATGGTAGGACAAATGTTTTAGCTCTAGTGACTAGAACCTCCCTAATGCCTTTATGTGAACACTTCTATCCTCCCCATCCAACTCTTTAGATCACTTCACCTTATTCCTTCTTTTTCATCCATCTTCATCTTTTATTTCTCGAAGGCTTTCCTTGTAGCTATTTTGGCTCACATTAAGCTTTTTCTAAGCAAGAGGTAACACCATTTCACTATTTGTTTCTGTTTTGGTAATTCAATGTTTCTCAATCAATTATTTCATTCCTTTTGATCACAATTTGGTGCTATCTCACATTTAGGATCATCACATTTCCCCCTTTCTTGTGAACCCCCAAACATAGGCTCTTTGCCTCTTTCTCATTGATTTTCTTATCTCTCCCTATGTCTTGGGCTTCAAGACCCCATTATTTCCATTCATTCATCACTAGAAATTAGGGAGGATGGGTGCCAAAGAAGAGGGTTACAAAAAGGGACATTGACTGGTAATGCGGTTTTCAAGAATAACAGTCCACAGGCTCAATATTGGCTAGAAAAGGAAGATATTTTTGGAGGTCATTTTGCGTGAAGTGATTAATCAAATAAAAGCCTAAAATCATGTTCTAAGTGTAGCTACATCTAGAATTTCTCCTTGAATCACACTTAGGGTAAGTTCTAGACAAGAAGATATGCATGAGATTCATTCAAATACCCTTACCACATAAGGAATCACACCCAAAGAGTTTACACAAGTCATTATTATCATAAGATTTTGATTCAAGACATGAGAACATGCAAACCCACAAGCCAAACAGGGAATATGCAATGTGTGATAAGAGGGTGCTACATTTCCCATTTCAAATGCCCATTTTCCTTTTTTTCATGCCACACAAAAAATTTTGGTGGTTCCTCTAAAAAAAATTTCACAAAAGACTCAAAGAAAGACATGACATTTTTCCTTAAGAGAGTTGCCTCACAATCTATCGTTGGAAAATGTCAACCCGGATTGACACATAAAGAAAATAAAAAGAAAATGCTCCTTGAAAAAGAATCATGGTATGAAAAAGACCCTTGGATTTTAATTACTATCTTCTATTTACAAAGACAAAAATCAAAAATTGGATCACAATGCAACATTTGGCAATTAAAGCAAGGACCCGATCATGCACTAATAACCTTTTATTTCATTTCGTTACTTCATAGCTCAACAGCCACAAAGATAAGATATACACTCCCCTTCCCCCAACTTAAAGTAACACATTTCCCCTAATGTACAAAAAAGAAGAACAACAAGTTGAAGGGGATTTCCAGAAAGATTTAGTGATTTGGACGATGGACCCATAAGTACGTGGTTTCATCAAATATCTATGAAGAAGTTTTTGTTGTAGATGGCGTCATTAGATCAGGTGGGAGTCCCATCAGTTTCCTTGGTTCAGGAACCACCCATTTGTTCGGCAGGGTTCTAAGCTCATGATATGAAGTGTTATCCACCTCACTAAGTTTCCATGACGGATCTATTTCTCTCACAGCGAGCATCCAAACATGTGGTGGTTGGCTATGATATATCTCTTCATCGAGCAAAATGTCCGATGGACTATCAAACCCCACCCACCAATCATTCTACAGGCTTTTGGGCCCTTCAGATTGGGTATCCATGGTTGCGGGTTCATGGAGATCGATATTGCTGGAGGGTTGAGGATCCGTGTGAATTTCCACCTCATCCCTCAAGGTGATCACTTCATTTTCTAATACTTCAACTTTAGCACAGAGGCCTCACAACTTTTCTCTTGCAGGTTGCATGGCTTTCTTAATGGCTTGTTAGATCATGGAAGGTATTGCTTTTGCCAACTTTACGATTTGGATCTCATGAGCTTGGGACATTTATTCTATATTTAGTAGGTTAGTTGGTAGAGAGATGGTGACTACGATTTCTTAGAAAGACCTTGTGGTTGTGTTAGAGAACACGGAAGGTGACGGGTTAATCTGTCCCCCATTCCTTTGGGCGAGTTTGAAGCTTGAGAATCCTTATCAGTTTTTGTGTCTAAAGTAATCACTCCCTCAGCCCTCACACCTTTATCTAGTGGCCGAAAGAGGGGGAATGAGGCATGTAGGCATAACATATTCACAAGGATGGGATAAGGCAATGACATTGCCAACTGCTTGGCCTTCCTTTTATATTGCCCCAGAATGATTTCTACAACATTTATGTGTGTCTGATCCATGATGTAGGCAACAGGAATTGCAACCTCAATGGGGACCTGCATTGTATTCTTTGAAGGGATAATCCTAGCAAATACCAAATCCATCCACATGCAAGCTTCAAATTTTAGATCGTGATGGTGAATCATTGTAATGCCCCGAAAGCTCATTATTAATATCTAGGACATAATTCAGAAAATTTGAAAAACTGCAAAAATGTTGCAGAACGACCCACCTAACGACTCATTAGGTGACCCCACGATTCGTTAGGTAAGCCTTGAGGAGGAGGCTGGAGATTTCAAAGGAAAGGGGGCAGTGTACCCAACGAGGGACCTCACAAGTTGTGGTTAGTTAGGTCACTCTTGGGAAGGCTCTAGTTGGTATTATATATAGTCATCTAGTGTACTTTACAAGTGGGTACACGTGTCGTTATCAGTGTAGATGACTCGTTAAGTCACACATTACAAGACTGGGCATTAAATCCCTATAATGAGACAGTATGGTCCACGAATGTTGACCATGAGTCGTGGTCAGTGACCACGACTCGTTAAGTCCCTCGTGGCGACTTTAGTGAATCTTGGCAGTAGACCTAACGAGAGGTCCCAACGAGTCATGGTCCCAACTAACGACTCGTTGAGTGATCCGTTGGGACCCCGTCGACCAATTTTTAGAATTTTACCAAGGTTATTTTAGTAATCTCCTATCGACTTAGTCCCTAAACTACATTGTTTATCATTAATCTCCTCATGTACTCTCGGCTGACCACTTGTCTCTAGGCGCGATAGGTGGTCGGCCACTTGATTCTCACATCCCTTACGATCCTTCATTTAAAAATCAAATTCTTGCAACAACAGGACCCGCCTGATAAGCCTGGATTTAGCATCTTTCTTGGTCATCAAATATCTGAGTGCCGCATGGTTCATGTGCACAACCATTTTGGTCCCCAACAAATATGCTCGAAACTTTTCAAACGCAAACACTACAGCGAGCAGCTCTTGTTTAGTCACTATGTAGTTAGTTTGTGCATCATTCAGGGCTTTACTAGCATAGTAAATAAGGTGAAAAATCTTTTCCTACTTCTAACCAAGGACTGGCCCTAATGCTACACCACTGGCATCACACATTAGGTCAAAGGGCTTTGACCAACCCGGTTCCATGATGATTGGAGCGAATACTAGCTTTTCTTTAATTCCATAAAAGCCCTCATACACCCCTCATTGAAATTGAACTTTGCCTCTTTTTCTAACAATTGAAATAAAGAATGGGCTATCTTGGAGAAATCTTTGATGAAACGACGATAAAATCATGCATATCCAAAAAAACTCCTAATACCCTTCACTATGCTTAGCGGAGGTAACTGAGCAATTGCATCAATATTTTCTTGGTCTACCTCAATCCCTTTCTCAGAAATTGTGTGTCCCAAAACAATCCCTTCTTTCGTCATGAAATGACACTTTTCCCAATTAGGTACCAAGTTTGTCTCTTCACATCTCTTCAATACCTCTTCTTCTAGATGTACCAAGCAATCTTCAAATGAATCTCCCATAATTGAGAAGTCATCCGTGAAGACTTCCATAATGTCATCTACCATATCCGAAAAAATGGACACCATACACCTCAGAAACGTGGCAGGAGCATTGTAGAGTCCGGAAAGCATCCTCTTGAATGCAAAAGTACCATAAGGGCATGTAAATGCGATTTTCTCTTAATCCTCAGGCGCAATAGAACTTTGATTGTATCCTTAATATCCATCCAAGATATAATAATATTCTTTCCCAGCCAAGTGATCTAGCATTTGGTCAATGAAGGGGATTGGAAAGTGATCTTTTTTTGTCTAGGAGTTCAACTTATGGTAATCCATACATATCCTTCATCTGGTAATTGGGCGAGTTGAAATCAACTCATTCTTTTCATTCGGTACAACTGTAATTTCCCCTTTCTTTGGCACACATTGGACAAGACTTACCCAATTGCTATCAGCGATAGGATAAACAACTCCTGCATCTAACCATTTAATAATTTTTTCTTGACCAACTCTTATATAGGTGGATTCAAACGCCTCTGATGCTCTACTGAAGGGATACAATCCTCTTGAAGATTGATCTTATGAGTACCAAATACCCGGAGGAATACCAATGATATCAGCTATAAACCACCCTATTGCTCGAATATACCTTTTCAATACTGATATGAGTTTTTCTACCTGTTGGGGAGTGAGCTTTACTGAGATAATCACCGGAAGTGTCTCATTTGCCTCCAAATATGCATATCACAAATGGGCAGGTAATGGTTTGAATTCCAAGACCTGAGGTGCAATGATGGATGGCTGTGATGGTGGAGTTGTTCGATTTTTGAAGTCGAGATTGAGTTTCCTCGGTTGGAAGGTGTAAGTTCCTTGCCCTTTACTCACTTGAAATACCTTCTCCAATCCTTCACTGCTCAAGAAGAGGCTAGCAAACGTTTCTTTTAGAATTTGTTCTTCCACCTCCCATCCTAATAATTCTTCATCCACGTTGTCTGGGGGTTGGTGGAGCTTTTGTTTTCTTTGTTACCTATTGAGCTGCCATTTGAGATGCTAACAAGTTAATTCTGTCCTCTAACAATTTTATGGCCATATAATGATTCTTCACTATTTTAGTGAGGTCCAACAATTCACTCCGCAACTCCTGAATTCCTGAATCAGTTGTAATAACTCTATCAAGCACCAGCTCCAGAGTGTTTTACATGCGAGATGAGATGGACTCATCACTTCCTTAGCTACTCATCTCAGCTAAACAAACATCGTTCCAACCTTGATTGTCATTACAAGAATACCCATAGCCTTGATTGGATTGTTGGTACCTTATATTAAAATCCATCATACAATTCGTTAGTAACTCTATTTTCTTCATCATGACCATCAACATCGTGTCTTTTTTTCCTTCTCTCCTCCACATCTTATCCATCAGTTGGAGGTTCTCAACATAAGGTGCCCTCTTGGGGTCTCTCAGCAGCCTTTCAATGTGACTCATTGGTATATCATCAACTACCGAACAATGGAAAAATTATGCACCACTAAGATAGTAAAGTTGAACTAATTAAGATGCAAGATCAAGTCAAACTAACAAACAACTCAAGGATATCATGCACTATTCCCTGACAATGGCGCCATTTTTGATAACGTTCAAATACACTCCCCATTTGGAGAAAATGTATCCATCGTTGTATCAAAACAAATAACCCGAGGGGTGTCGAGGTTGAATCCCACAAGAAATTGAGAATTATTTACACAAGAGTTGTTTAGTAAATTGAATTGATTCCCATCCAAGAAATGAAAACGTAAAAGTAAATTTTGGGGGAAGTGAATGCAATAATGTTGTGGACTCTAAAATCAGTTGAGCAAGAGAGAAAGATAACCCAAATTGAGAAACAATAATAAGCAAAGGCCAGAGGTGTGATGTAGATAGGATGTCAATCAAATCAATATTTACTAGACATTCAAGTTATTACTAATATGTGTAAATAACCTTGAAAAAGATAGAGGTCGATGTTTTTCAACCACTTGGGTTCCTTATCCTTGAGTCCTCTCGAACCTCAAGGTGCAATTCAACTATTCCAATATGGATTGGGTTAGGGGATGAGCTATTTCTAGCCATCAACCTCTAAAGGGATTATGACCATGGGTTTTGGCTATTTCTAGCCCAACCCTACAAAATCAAATCCCAATCCACTATTAAGTTCTCCCCCATTATTTAATTCTTTTTTTAAGAAAAATTTAAGTAAGAAAACAATATCCATGTTTGCAACTATGAGCAATCAACTATAATTTTATGAGAATTCAATAAATTTATACTTAAGTAATAACAAGATAAATCTAGCAATACCCAATCAGATCAAACACTCATCATCACACACATCTAGCTATAGATTTAGCTACATATAATTGAGAAACACAAGAGAGTATTTATGAATAAACCCAATAATTTCATCATTAAGAGTATTCACAATTAAGATCAAAATATCTCTACAATGGTGGTTGTACCTTTCTAAAGAAGATGAAGATGAAAAAGTAATATTCAAATATTTCTTCTCCTCTCCAATGGAGTTCTCTCTCTCTCTCTCATAATTAATGAGAATAATCAATGATATTTTCAGAGTACTTTTTCTAGAATATGTGCAAAAGTAGGTCATAACATTCTCCTCTTTTTCAGGGATGGGCGTTTTTGCCTTTTCAGGCATCTTTCACTTGTGATGGAACCGGTGATTCGCAAATGTCTATTCGTGGACCGCCGATTGATTGAGGCTAGTGTCCAGTGAAGTCCAAGGCAGTTCAGCGTTTGGCATGGAAGTTCGTCGGATGCAGTTCCGCGAGTCGCCGATTGCATTTGTTCTTCATTTCAATGGATACCTGCAGTCAGCTGGCATTTCACTAGTGTCCTCTGGTTGAGCACTGGTTTTCAACTGAATTTCCTCCTTTTTGCTAAATTTCATGCTCCTTCTCTTTAAATCAGATACCTGCAACATTCGAAGGAAAAAGGGCATAAAATCCAACTAAAAGACTTGAAAACTAAGCTAAGGCTCATGCTTAAGTATCTAATGAGTAGGTAAATGACCAACTCATCATCAACCCCTAAAGAAAGATATAAAGTAAACAATAATTTTGAAAATGCCGCCATAACAAATGTGATTCGCTCATGTCAGTTGTACAAAAATATGTCCTAAAAATAAATTATTCATATTCTGATTTACCATCTGTAATAGAATCTACAAAGATTTGTAAGTGAATTTACTTAGTATAAAAAGTAAGACCATTAATTCTGTCTCCCATATTACTCCACAGAGCTAGTCTCAAAAAATATATACATGAGAAACAATAGTGTACAACATAAAAGATAGGATAATCTAAAACATGAGTTTATAGAAATAAAAAATCAATAGTATTAATATAATATAGGCCCTTATGGACAAGTCTATAGACTTATAAATAATAGGTCCTTGTAGATAAGATAGCTATACCAAATTAGTAGACCATCCAAATAAGTTTACTAGACCAAATCAGTAAGCTCTCACAACTAGATAGATGCACCTAGTTAGTATACCCTTGAAAATAAGATTACTAGACCAAATCAGTGAGCTCTCAAAAACTTATCATCCCACTGACTCACCAAGCCAATGATATGCATGCTCAACAAGTTTATTAGTATTTGTACTCCCCACTGTGACTTTTTGTCAGATTATAGACAAGAAATCTACACTCTATTCAATACCCAAAGTACTTGGTACAATTTACATAACCACCTTATTTTCGGATTTGGTGAACAAGTACTTTGTACAACCATATAAATTCTCAAATAATATATCTGTATAAAACCATGTGTTGTACAAGGCATTTGACCCAACATAGAGTGTGCAGGCTTAATGCGCCTCTCTTCTCATCACTCTCCTTCTATCTTCTTCTCTCCTTAAACACTCATATCTATTGATAATTTCTTCTTCTCTTTATAGAATCTAAGTTTTGCAATTAATGAACTAGTCGGAGGCCGTCATACTTTAGTCAATTAAGCTATAGTTTCAATTATGTTTTATGAACTCAAACGACTCAATGGTTGATTTTTTAGAGGAGCCAAGATGTCTGCTTGTAAGTCCACTTGTGCCTTTTTTTCAAAGAACCAGGTTCTTGTCCTGTAATACTTAGAACCTGCTTCTATCATCATATATTGTGGCACACTTTCGTAACTAGTCTTCATATCTTCACACCCTAGTAGTGGGATTAGTTGATATCCTTAATGTACCCTAAACTCTGTCTTGTGAAAGCCTTAGGCTTTCATTTGGACAAATTTTTTAATATGCCTAATCATGTTTTAAGATGTATCAACTAATCTTGCTTCATCCAAACATAGCCTTTTTTTTATCAACTCAGAGATGATTTTTATGAACCTAGGCAAACTTGGATTTTTTATTGTTAGAAGAAGAATAACTTATTACTTGTCTTGGTTGAAGTCCACTTTGTACTAAGGAACCATGTTCTTCTCTTATCCTTACACAATGCTTGTTTCTCTAAATTGATCTAATTCTGACCCTATATGTTTTCTTAGTATGTCCATAGACTTCACAGTAGAGGAAATTGAGTTTTGAAGGTGATAGAGACACTCATGTTGTATTGATGGTCTTTACCTCTTCGTACCCTAGAAGTTGTCTACCATTACTTTGATTTTCATGTAAGGATGTTAACATTCTGAGGATCTGATCTGTTGAGTTTCTCTTCTTAGCTTATTCCGAGCCTTCTTCAACTTCTCTTGAAGCACCTTGCTCACTTCATGCTTATCGTAGAGATCTTTCGTGATACTCCTTATCTTGTTGTCAAAGTTGTATTAAGTGTCATAGATATGATCCTTTACTTTAGAAGGTGAAATAAGAAGCTTCTCATTTCTCCAGCTCACTTTTTTCATTCTTTAGTGTGAGAAGCTTGTTATTGAGATCATCAATTTTACTTTCTAGCTTATCTCTTTTTTTATAGGCTTTTATGACCCAATTGAAGGGTAGTATATTATTCAATCAACTTTTCTCTCTCAATATGGAGATCTTCAAGTGTATTGAGGACACTCTGTTTTACACCCTCAAGTTCTCCTTAGAGAAGGTGTGAATTTCATCTTTGATCTCAGAAAAGTTAATCTCCCTATTATCATCATCTCTTTTCTGATTCTTTTTTTTTGGTCAGAAATGATTGGTTATCATTTTCATCTTTATCATCCTGATCATCACTTGAGGAGTTCCCCATAGTGGTCAGTGCTTTCCTCACTACTTAGTCTGTTTGCCTAGTACTCATCATGTTCTTAGGCACCTGGCCCCTTCTACTTTTATCGAGATCATTCCTTTGAAACTTTTAAAGAGAAATTTCATGTCCTCATCTTCAACGTCTAGATTCTATGTAGATTTAAGGTCACAGTTCCCTTTTGTTCTTTGGAGAGCATTCTTTTGATTTTGGAGTCGCCTCATCTTGTACTCTTATCTATCTTTGGGTAGTGCCTTCTTTTCTTTATTATCAGTAGTCATATGGATTTTGTCCCTTGTTAGCTCTAGGTCCTCGCCAATGATAAAATCTTTCATCCTTGATTTCCACAAGCCATAATATTTGCCATTGAAGCATGGGGTTTTGTTGATTATCCTTCTTGAACTCATAGAGGTACAAGCAACTTTGTCTTTCAGGATATTACCTTTTTTGAAAGAACTTTCTCTAATATCAATTGTTAATTTTGCTGCCACCTACAAACTAAAAGAATCAGGTTATTTTAAAAACTATGTAAAAATAAAATTATGAAATAATAAATCAACACAAAAATTTTTACGTGAAAAACTTCTTGCTCAAGTGAGGGAAAACCACAATCTATCTCCAATAGGATTTTTCCAATCTCTCCACTATAACTCAAGAAACTTTTAGATTACAACTCTTTGCATGCTTAACGAACTAACTCTAACAACACCTATCTCCCTCTTTGCAATAAAATTCATTCGTAGCCAAACTTCTCCAATGACTCTAACCCGATCAATGAAGCCTTTACAACTTAAAAAAACTAATATAGATCACTAGAAAAGTAAATAGATCATGATACACTACGAAATAATCAAACTAACAACTAAGAACTTATCAACTACATCTTAAGGGGACCAGGTTCTTTAGTTGTGCAAGTTGTATTCGTTATAACATCTTTGTATTGTGAAGCTATTTTCCTTGGATAACGCGTTGTAATTTCATGCAAAAGTATTGAAGCTCCATTATCTCTGAATCTACATTCAAGATAATATGGTGTTTTGATAATTCTCAAACTTTGCATATGTGGCAATCTATATGAAGAGGGAAGAAATAATATCAAGAACAGTCCTCAAAAGGTCTACTAAGAAAAGTGAATAAGTTAGCAACACTACCAGAGGAACTTATCAAAGAACCTGTTCCTCTAGAAGAACTGGAGACTGTAACAAAGAAGTTGTTTTGCGAACACTAGGAGAATTGGAACTATGACATATGTGAGGCTAAATGTTGTACATTTAGCTATTATTTTTCCACACATTTTGTTGTTTAATCGTATTTTGCGTGCTAAAAATAGATGTTATGCTTACCTTTGTTATCTTTTTATTTTCAAGATGAACATAAAGAGTTTTGATCTAAAAAGATGAAAACAGAGAGCTTTGAAGTCTAAGTAGAAGCCATATATAAGGTACAAAACCAAGTGCGAGAGGCAAGTCAATAAAAGACTAAGTCAAGGAGCTATAAACACATTGTCACATCACAACAAGAGGCAAATAATGCATTTTGGTGGACACCATAGCCAAACAGTGAAGTCTGGAAATAAAGGCTACCGCATCGCGGCCTGCATAGGGTGGAGTGGCATGGCCGTGCAAAAACAGGCCAATTCGATGCACTCGTTCAAATAAAGCATACATTTTTCTAAAGCCATTTTAGAAATATAATGATCCGTATGTCATTATGAGGGGAATAAGCCTAGAACGTCCTAACTGGCCTAGGTGGTGCTTATAAAGGTGTTATTAAGTGAAATAGTGGAAATTTGAATGTTGAGGATGGGTTGAGAGCAGGAGTTAGGGAGCCTCTAGTTATGGAGGACTGCTACAGTGGTGGGATTTCTATTGTAGTGAGACCATCATGACAGTCGGAGCTCCGCTATAACAGATCTAAAAAATAACCATTGGATCCATCGTAGTGGTGTCTGACTGTCGTAGTGTGTCCACTGCAGCAGAAAAGTGACTGCTGCAGTGTTGATGGGAATTAGAAAATGTGTTTAAGTGGGACTTCAGGGGTTATACCTTCGTTAGTTCCAAAGCACGAACTCCCAAGAGTTGGAGGAGATTTTCCCCAGAGCAGTTTGATTTTACTTCTCAAAGTAAGAAACCTAACTTGTTACTCCTATGGTTTATTACTTAAACACCTAGAAATCAAGGGGGGGGGGGACCCTAATGGTGATTTTGGCTAGCAAGAGAACCCTAGGTTGGTAGAACTAGGATTGAATAATGAGGAGCTAATAAGGGTAGATTTTAGGTTTAAAAAGGGAGTGATGACCATTCCCTAATGTGTGGTTCTTATAGAGCATAGTTCATGTGGAAATTGAAACTTAGAATTAGGTGGAAGGGAGACTTTAACCTTAAATTGCCTTAAAGAGGGTTTGAGGGAGTAAGGGATAAGAGTCGAGCCATGGAAAATGAGGTGGTTGTGATAATGGGTAGATTGGGAGGGTTCTGAATCCCCGAAACCCTTGTTTTGATAGTAGATTATTTAAATTATGTTCCTTGTCTTTAGACTTTGAGTGTTTTGAGGCGTTGAGGAAAGGCAAGGCTCCATCCTACTGTGATTCGTTTGAATACTCCAAATCGATGTATGTTATGATTTAAAGGAGTTAGACTTTTCATAATAGTATGCATGGATGTAGAATTGTAATGTGCATGTTGTCTCTAGATCATAAGTGTTTTAATATTTTATGTTGAATTCTCTGATTTCATGACTCTAATATGGTGTGGTTACATGTGTAATATGGAATAAAGTGTATATGTTATTGATGTCTTTGTACTTGCTAAGCATGGCTGAATCATTAAAAAGGGTTAGCTCTTAGCCTTAGAAATCATGGTGCCAGCGGTGGACGCCGCACTCAATGGTATGAGGGTGGTGGTGGCAGTTACCTCTTACCCCCACCAGTCTTAATCGTCTCCATGACCTCAGTAACTCTCCGGGATGATTGTGGATCAATCGAAGGGTCCTCACCACTCACAATCTGATCATATACAGCAGTTGCTAAGCATGGCCACCCTTGATATGAGCATACCGACGCCCAAAAATATAAAAGAAAGGCCAGAACCGATGAGGTTCAACAACACAACAACTATACAACATGGTCCACCTAGCCTAAAACAATGACACTATACCCATAACAAATGTCTACGAGCCTCAAGAACTATGATAGAAATCAACTGCTCGGGATTGGGCCCGGAACTACCCATAACTCAACCTCTGGCAACTCCGTAAGAACTGAAGCACACCGACTCAGCTGGAACTCCACTCAGCATCCAAGAACTTGGTTGAACAACCCACAATCACCTGCAGGAATGAATGCAGCGCCTCGACTAGGGCGTTAGTAAAATAATGCACCGAGCATGAAAGGAAGAAAAAACTGAAAGACTAAGATTAGAGATCAATATATATATAGAAAATATCGTAGAAGAAGAACTAAACTTAAGTAAACACATAAAACCTACCTTGACCCCATAAGCCTTACAAGTACAAGAAAACATACAAATAGAACCTACCTGAACCCCATAAGCGCAACAAGTGCAAAAAGTAAATAACAATACAACGACACTTAGCCAACGCAGCTCACCTGTCATCGCCTCTAGACCTCTCAATGGCATCAGCTAACACCAACCAACATCTAGCATCCACTTGTATCAGATAAAAAATAACACAACAAACAACCACAATATAATGCAAGGCAAATCACAAGTAAACACCAGTTAATCAACATCATCAATCAGGCAATGCCGGACACTCTCTCGGCTGCACATAGTTAGTAGAGCTCAATCTATCTGGGAGAACAAATCGTGATCCTAGGAAGGATCATACATGTCAGACCACTCTCGAATTATCTCTCAAATCGACACTATGGAGGACATCATTCTCAACACCGTAGGTCATTTCACTCCTTGGGCTCAACCCCTCAGCCGGAAACACTCTCGTGCGTCGGGTATCCACAAGCCCCAAGGCCTCAAATAACACAAAAAGTCATGATCAAAAGCATTCATAATCAATAAAAACAATACATATAAACACTTGTTCAAAATAGCCCACAACAGGCTCTCAAACCCCATCAACCGACTACCACCATGTAGCTAACCTTATGTATCTAGCCATCCACCGACATGCCACAATCCAAACTAAAGATCACACAATTACCAAATATATTTCCATGACATATAAACAATAAAAGAACTATTATATATTCTACAATCCTCCATCGACCCTCACTATCCCTATCCTCAATATCACAATAGTCAATATGACTACCCAAGTGTTATCAAAGTAACTACGGGCCTACTAACTCGCCTCTTCACCAATCACCTGATAATCCACACATATAGCATGTAACTAAATCAAAACATCCCCCAAAACTACATCCAAAATATCCCTCAACTCATCCCAAAAGGTTCATGAATCTCCTCACAACACTAGCTAAACTCGCCGCATTCTATCGCCCCTCCGACTCACGACGAACTACCAATTTTAATGACAAGTTACACAACCTCAAGTAATGAGGAGAAGATCACAATCGAGCTTCTCCCAAACAATAAGGTATACAACATAAAATTTCCAACCACAAATAGTCAATTTGCACGACAACAACGTGAGTTCGATTCAGTGAAAATCATGCCAAAAAGGGGAATCAAAATCCTTAACATAGATTTAATTTTATTTTAGTTTCTTGTTTTAAGATTTTAGAGTTAGCTGGGGGCTTGTCCCAGCAACTCATCAGTTCTTAGATGGCTTTCAGACATAGTTTTGTTTACTATTTATGAAACATGTATTCTTTCCATTTGAAAAGTGTTATCCAGTTATGTTTACAAAACATCCACTTCTATTTAATTTAGTATACCCGGGTGATGTTAAGCATGGGTTATCTTGGAGTCACTTGTGGCACAAAGTACCGTATTACGTCTAGGGTACAGAATTGGGTCTTGACAAACTTGGCATCAGGGCCCTAGGTTTATAGTATACTAGGATGTCTGACAGCCGCATCATGTAGAGTCCTTTTCATGGGTGTGAAGCGTGCCACACTTATGAGGGGGAGGCTACATGACATTATTAGGAAAATTCCCTTCTTTTATAATTCTGATCATGCATAGATTGTGAAACTCTAAAAGTTCCTATTCTAACTCACACTTTACTCTTCTTAGATAACGATGCCTCCCAAAAGAGGAAATGGGAGAAGGACCGGAAATGCTAACCGGTCAGCCCCACCAGCTCCAGCAACCCCTCAGGACGATCAGGCGTACTCTGCGGAGTTTCGGGCAGCAATTTAGATGTTGGCTCAGGCTATGACCAACTAGGTGAACAAACAGGTAGTGCTCATCAACACCAATGGGCTAGCAGCTGCAGCCAGGGTTTGAGATTTTACTCAGATGAACCGTCCAACATTTCATGGGTCTAAAGTTAATGAGGACCCACAGGACTTTATTGATAAGGTAAATAAGATCACTCAGATCATGGGAGTCACCTCTTTAGAGAGTGTCGATCTGGCTGCCTAGTAGCTAAAATGGGTGGCTCAGATGTAGTACAAGTAGTGGAAGGAGGGAAGGCCGAAGAATGAGGTCGTGATAGAATTTTTAGACAGGTTCTTTCCTCGAGAGCTTAGGGAAGCTAAGGCTTCCAAATTCATGAACCTGAGGCAAAACAACATAATGGTGGAGGAGTATGCACTGAAGTTTGCTTAACTTTAGATATGCCCCTAAAATGATCGCTCAGTCGAGGGCCCGTATGCTTAAGTTCGTTAACAAAGTTTTGGACTTAGTGCTTAAGGAATGCAAACCGCGATGCTGATTAAAGACATTGACCTCTCCAGCCTCTTCATTCATGCCTAGCAGATAGAGGCAGAAAAGTTGAAGGATATAGACAGGGAAAATAAGCGGGCGAGAATAGGCCAGTTTGAGTATGGAGAGAGCAGAGATCGGGTGGGGGCAGTCGATCACAATAGTCATAGCAGGAGAGACCTCTAGTACCCTCAGCAGCCAATGCCTCTTCTTTTTGGTCCTGTAAGGACTGAAAGGGTGGAGCATCAGGCTCCCAGTCCCAGAGTCACGTCTCTAGCAGCCGCACATTTCTAGCTTGTCCTAAGTTTGGCAAGAATCACCCTGAGGTGTGCCGTTTGGGAATGGAGGGTTGTTTTTGTTGTGGCCAGCTGGGTCACAACTTGAGAGATTTTACGTCAGCAAGACGAGGGAAGACCAAATCAACTACCTCAGCAACCCCAGTAGGTCATCCAGCTCAGCAGGGCATTACTTCTACTTCTGGTACGAGCGGTTAGCGTCAAAACCATTTTTATGATTTGTCTTCTCTTCAGGATCAAGAGAACTCTCCTGAAGTGGTTACGGGTATGTTGCACCTTTTCCACATTGATGTGTATGCTTTGCTAGATCTAGGAGCCACACTTCCTTTGTGACTCTATATATTGCTATTCAGTTTGATATTTGTCTAGATGTCCTCTTAGAACCATTTTCATTTTCTACTCCGGTTGGTGAGTAAAGTTATCCAAGTTGATCTAGTACAGCTAGACATGGTCGACTTTGACCTCATTCTTAGCATGGATTGGTTACATTCCTGTTATGCCTCAATTGACTGCAGAACTAGAGTCGTCAGGTTTCAATTACCTAATGAGTCAGTCTTAGAGTGGAAGGGTAGTGTTTCAGCGCCTAAGGGTCAGTTTATTTCCTACCATAAGTCCAAGAAAATGATTTCAAAGGGGGTGCATCTATCACTTGGTTAGGGTCAGGGATTCTAGTTTCGAGACCCTAGCTATTCCGTCAATTCCAGTTGTTAGAGAATTTCCTAAAATCTTTCCCTGAAGATCTTTCGTTAGTCTCTCTTGAGCAGGAGATGGACTTCGACATAGATCTTCTTCGAGACACCTAGCCCATCTCTATTCCTACTTATAGAATGGCTCTAACTAAGCTTAAAGAGTTGAAGGAACAACTGAAATACCTTCTAGATAAGGGCTTTATCAGACCTAGCATCTCTCTGTAGGGTGCTGGAGTGTTGTTCGTGCGAAAAAAAGATGGTACGCTTAGAATGTGCATCGACTACTATCAACTGAACAAGGTTACAATCAAGAACAGGTATCACTGCTCAGGATTAATGACTTGTTCGATCAGCTTTAGGGAGCTAGTTATTTCTCCAAGATAGACCTCAGATCGGTATACCACTTAGCTTAATGTAAAAGAATGTGACATTCCGAAAATAGATTTCTCAACTTGGTATGGTCACAACAAATTTGTGGTTTTGTCTTTTGGACTAACCAATGCTCTTGCAGCATTTATGGATCTAATGAATAGGGTATTCAAGCCATACCTGGAGTTGTTTGTCATTGTATTCATAGATGACATCTTGGTTTACTCCAGGAATGAGGAGGATCATGCTAACCACCTGAGGATAGTGTTGCAGATTCTCAAAGACCGTCGATTGTTTGCTAAACTTAATAAGTGTGAATTCTGGTTGAAGTAAGTGGCTTTCCTCGGTAATGTGGTCTCAAGTGAGGGCATTTAGGTAGATCCTCAAAAGATAGAAGTGATAAAAGATTGGCCAAATCCTACTTCTCCATCAGATGTTAGGAGTTTCTTGGGTTTAGATGGTTATTACCGATGATTTGTAGAAGGGTTTTATTCCATTGCATCCCGTTTGACAAAAAGGTGAAGTTTCAGTGGTCAGACGCTTGTGAGAAGAGTTTCCAAGAGTTGAAGACTTGACTCACTAAAACTCCAATTTTGAACTTTCTAGAAGGAACATACGAGTTCATAGTCTATTGCAATACTTTCTGAGTTGCCTTGGTTGCGTCCTGATGCAGCGGGCTAAGGTGATAGCTTATGCCTCTAGACAGATCAAGATTCATGAGAAGAACTATTCGACTCATGATCTTGAACTAGTAGTAGTTGTATTTGCTTTGAATATATGGAGGCATTACCTCTATGGAGTCCATATGGATGTTTTCACTGACCACAAGAGCCTTCAATATGTGTTTAGTTAGAAGGACTTGAACCTTTGTCAGAAGAGGTGGTTGGAATTATTGAAAGATTATGACATGAGTGTTCTATATCACCTGAGAAAGGCCAATGTGGTGGATGATGCCTTAAGAAGAAAGTATATGGGAAGCGTTGCTCATGTTGGAGAGGGAAAAAGAGAGCTAGCAAAGGATATCCACATGTTAGCTTGATTGGGAGTGTAGTTAGTTGATTCTGCTAAGAGTAGAGTTGTAACGCAGAGTGGGTCAGAATCCTCACTAGTAATAGAGGTTAAGTCAATGCAGGACGAAGACCCCATCTTACTCAAGTTAAAGGAAGCAGTTCTAAGGAAGGAGGTGGAGGCTTTCTCCAAAAGGGGAGATGGTGTACTTCGATACCAGTGAGATTGTATGTTCCAGAGGTAGATGACTTAAAAAAAGAAATATTGGCAGAAGCACACCTCTTCAGATATTCTATTCATCTAGGTGCCACTAAGATGTACCGTGAACTATGGGAAATCTATTGGTTAAATGACATGAAGAAGGATGTTGCAGAATTTGTATCCAAGTGTCTGAACTGCCAACAGGTTAAGGTTGAACATCAGTGACCTGGGGGTATGACTCAGGAATTAGTATTTCTACTTGGAAGTGGGAGGGAATATGGACTTCATCACGGCTTTACCTCGTACTCATCGATAGCAGGATTCAATATGGGTGGTTATGGACCAAATGACTAGGTCAGCATATTTCCTACCGATTAAGACTACCGACTCAACTGAGAATTATGCTAGGCTCTACATCCGGGAGTTAGTCATACTACACAGAGTTCCCTTGTCAAACATTTCAGATAGAAGTACTCCGTTCACCTCGCATTTCTAGAAATCATTTAAGAAAGGACTTGGCACCTACGTCAAGCTCCGCACAGATTTTCACCCACCGACTGATGGAAAAGTTAAACGGACTATTCAGACTTTGGAAGATATGTTGAGTGCTTGTGTGATTGACTTCAAGGGAAGTTGGGATGATCACCTACCTCTCATGGAGTTTGAATATAAGAACATCTACCACTCCAGCATCTAGATGGCCTCGTTTGAGACATTGTATGGTAGGAGGTGCATATCTCCTATAGGATGGTTCGAAGTTGGTGAAGCTTCCATAATAGGACCAAACTCAGGTCATAAGGCTATACAAAAGGTTCAACTTATCAGAGAAAGGTTGAAAATAGCATAGAGCCAACAGAAATTTATGCAAATATGAGGAGAAGAGAGTTAGAAATTGCTGTAGATGATTGGATTTATCTAAATATTTCACCTATGAAAGGGGTGATGAGGTTTCAGAAGAAAGAAAAACTCAGACCGAGGTATGTTGGACCTTATAGAATCCTGAGATGCATTGACAAGGTGACTTATGAGTTAGAATTACCTGCAGAGTTAGCATCAGTGCACCCAGTCTTTCATGTGTCATTGCTGAAGAAGTGCATTTGCGATCTAACCTCAATAGTTCCTCTAGGGAGTGTTGGTGCAAAGGACAACCTCTATTACGAAGAAGTTTCAGTTCAAATGTTCGACCGTCTAGTTCGTAAGCTGAGGAACAAGGAGGTCACTTCAGTAAAGGTATTATGGAGAAACCAGTTAGTTGAGGGAGCTACATGGGAAGCAGAAGCAGACATGATGGCTAAATAGCTTCATTTGTTCCCATCTAGTTCAGCTTCAACATCAAGTACTAAATTCCTCCTCAGTACTCTATTCAGTTCTGTACTCATCAGCTCTATTCATGTTTTAATATGAACCCTATTTCCATCAACTCAGTTAGTATGCTTATGTCAGTTCGGAGTCAGTCACCCCTTCAGAAATCAGCAAATAGTTTTCAGTTTGGGATTTCAGCTTCATTTCCCAATTTTTCAGTTTGTCTAGCCTACATTCGATGAAGAATGTTCCCAAGGTGGAGATATTGTAACACCCCAAAACCTCCTAAAACTAGCCTTGAGATTTAAAATTTGATTTTGCAGAAATCTGGGAGAACCATTCATAATTAGGAAGTACGACCCGTACCTAGACTTGTAGCAAGAAGGTGGAGGAGGTCAGTTAAGATGACTTGAGAAACCACGGCTTCATGTTAAGACGCATACTATCCTGGTATGAATCGTACTGACCAGTCGTGGAATTACTCCGTGTTGTGCCTAAGAAAATCTTGGCTAACGACGAGTCAGGGTACGACTCGTGGTATAGTGGCACGACCCGTAGGATAGGTCATGAGAGGTCAAGATTGAGAAACAGACCGAGATACAGTTTGTATGATGTTGATATGAGTGGTAGTAGGCATCCGTGGAAAACTTCAGAGAGCTGGATTGAAGCAGGGTCATTAACCACGAGCGGTGGTACGAATCGTGGAATCGTGGTATGACTCGTTGGTTGAGTTTTACCACCTAACGGGTAGAAATTTCATTAAATATTTTAGGGGAAATTTTGTAAAACCCAATCATCTTAACTCCTAAACTACATTGTATTAGGATTATTTAGGAGGGATATTAGAGGAAAAGTTGACCCTCTCCCTCATTCTTTCCGAAACTAGTTAGGAAATTCACGAAGAATTCAGATGGTTCTCTAAGAGCAAAGCTAGGGCTTGTAAATTCCTTCTCAGATTCTCAAGCTTTCTTCTAAGGAATTCTACTCCAGGTATATGGGATATCAACAAGGGAATTGCTCTTCCCTTGTTCCAAAACCTTCTTAAAATCTTTATCAGTTCTAGCCCTATTTGTATCAATGTTAGGGTTGTCTCTCAGTTAGAATACAAGTTCCCTTCTTGTTATAATTTTTATGATTTGTGAAGGTTGTAATTAGTTATATGTTATGTTAATATCTTCTTGCATAAAATATGTGTTTAGCCCTAGTCTATTGATGTGATTTAAAGAGTCTTGCATAATTGTCCAGATATAAATATTGCTTGATTCTGATAGTTCCTATACTCATCAGAATGGTAAAGCTAGATTATCCTAAAGAAGTTGAAACTATTGATTTTTTAGTCCTAGGAAGTACTAAGCCTTTTCTGTATGTTACAAAATGTCAGTTGATCAGTTTCACTACACTTAGTCTCTTAAGGAGCTCATTAAAACTCCATAGTCTCAATTATCAGTTGTCAGGTTGATCTTTAGATGGTTATGACGCTTTCAGCTAAAGCAGCTCTGGGCATTCTTAGAACCCTTAGTTTTAGTTATTAGGTCCTTCAGACTCTTAAGTTACTTCCAAATAAGTATTTCCGACTTAAATCTTAGGATATCAGGTTTGAGCTACCAGCATAGTAGCCACAGTTAGAATTTCCAGTGAGAGTAGGACTTAGCATCGAGTTAGCCGGGATTCATCACACCCAGGTTCCAAGAACTATGGTTCCACGTAGGTTATTATCCCAAATGGGAATCCGACAATCATCACCCAGTTCAGCTACTATGTCTCGGCAAGGTATAGTGGGCCTTCTCCGATGGAGGATATACGTCAGACTTCACGTCTAGCTCACGTGGTTATATATTGGTTATGGACTCTCCCACTTGTCAGTACTACGCAGTTAAGTTTTACAAATTTTAGTTCAGTTTATTCAATTTGTAGGATATGTTCATGACCATTAGTCATTGTTTGTATTCACATTATTACAATTATATCCCACTATTTAAAAGCTCACGATTGGTCATTTCATGCCATATCAATTCAGTTGTGCATTCTACTATTTTACCTTTGTCTTGCATACTTAGTACATTCAATGTACTGATGCATATTTTATATGTTGTATCGTATTATGATACAAGTGCAGGTTCTTAGCCACAACATCATCAGTAGTTCCCTTTTAGACGATTTCAGCCACTCTATCTTGCTGTGTCCTTATCTCTTGAGGATGGGGATTTAGTTTTATTTCAGTTTTTCATTTTTAAATTTTTGAGTTAGCCGGGGGTTTGTCCCAACAACTCGTCAGTTCTTAGATGGCTTTCAGACATAGTTTTATTTAGTATTTATCAGACATGTATTCTTTCCTTTTGAAAAGTGTTATCCAGTTATGTTTACACAACTTCCACTTCTATTTAATTCAGTATAACAGTGTGATGTTAAGCCATGGATTAGCTTGGGGTGACTTGTGGCGCCAAGTACCGTGTCGTGTCCAAGGTATAGACTCGGGTCATGACGGTATTAATATAGTACCCTAAAAGTCCCTAAGACTAGACTCAAGATTTGATATTGTGATCAGTAGGAAAATATGATATTTTAAGCTAGGATGACTGATGGTACGAGTTGTAGGAGGAACCTATGACCCATAGGAACCAATTGTGGTTAGAATCTGCAGCAGGAGGCTTAGTAGTAACAAGTCGAGGGATGAGCTATTGGGTGATGTAATGGGTCATGGTTTGAAATTATTGTTTGTCTATGAAGTAGGATGGTTGGATGGTATGAGTCGTCATACGACTCTTTGTAAGGAACGATGAGTCGTGATGAGTGCCAGCGAGGAGGTGCAGTGAAAATTAGCGAGCAATGAATAGGTCAAATGACCTGTGGTTTGGTGGTACGATTCATTGGTTGACTCGTGGTGGAAGTTCCAGAAGCTTTACTTGTAGAGCCAGTGGTAACAATGAGAGGGTACCATGAGTTGTTACTTCATGGTACGACTCGTGGTATGAGTTCTTGTCCCTGGCATTGTTTAATTTCCATATTTTTCATTAACGATATTTTCATAAATCCTAAGCTCTAAGGTCCTAAACTACGTTGTTTTAAGCTTTCTTAGGAGAATTTTTAAGAGGGTTTAGCCTATCCTAATTCATTCAACTCCCATGCATGCAAGAGTGGAGGTCTCTCTTTGAAAATCAAGCCTGGAACTCACCAAATTCTTTTTCAATTTCTTTGGGCTTTCAGGGGAGAGTGTAAGATCAGATTACCCAGGTATGTAGGGTTGTGAATGAGAGTTCCTCTTCACTCTCATGTCCCAATTTCTGTCCAAGTTCATGAATTTAAGTATTAAAGTAAATTTGATGATTTTATGGGGGTTTAACACCAATTTTCATGGGATTCTCTTTGATTGAATTATGGGTCAATTCCCTTCATGTTCTAACTGTTGTTTTAAGATCTATGGGTAGATTTTATATTTAAATTAATTATGATTTTTATGATTTCAAATCTTAGTCAATCTATGCCCAATTATGCAATGTTTCATGAAAAGTCAAGTTATGATTCTATTATGATTTTGATCTTCATAAGCCTAAATTATGAAATTTTTGATTTATGATATGATTTCTCTTCAAGTAGTCTTCATGGATTATGAATGTCAACTATATGAATTTTCACAAATATGCATGTTCTTCATGATTTATAAATTTATGAATTTTGCCGACTCACGGCCCGTTATTCATGTCTAATCATGTACTTCAAGTATGATCAAGTATGTTATGATTCATTTGGCTATGAACTTCATGTATGGTTTCACAATTACTATATGAGCCCTCATGTGCATGTTTTGGAGAGAAGTGTCTAGCACCGAGTAGATTCGACGTTCAGGTAAAACTCCTGGTCTAATAATTACATGCCACCGTAGGTATATGTATTCATGGATTCCCCTTGTGATATCACATCATGCATGTCCCTTGTCTGGCAAGCCCGGGATGGCTCTGCCTACTTGGGGCATCATGTAAGCTCTATAATGATGGTGTCAGTTAAGACGAGTTATCCCATTGTTCCTCATGATTATGCATTGTCATGTTTATGTTACTTTGGCTTAAGTTATGTTTTTATAATTTTTCTCTTATTATTATAACTATGACTAAATTATGAATGGTTTGAAAACCTTGAGCCCTCATGTTTATATTATGATATTAAATTCATGTTCATACTATCCTACTCTTATGAACTCTTATGTATTTTAGCTGTCCATTTTTACTTACCTTGCATACTTAGTATATTCCAAGTACTGACCGCATACTCTATGTTGTATCGTTTCATGATACAGGCTCGAGGGATCAGTCTCTACTGCACCACTAGTCCTACTTTCCCCTTAGTCCTGTTTAGCCAGTGGTGGTGAGTCCTCATTCTCCGAGGATATTCAGTTTGTTCTTTATTATGTTATTTCTGGTACAGACTTTGGTCGAGCTAGTTAGGGATATTGTCCTGTCAGCTCATTAGTTATGTTAGAGACTTTTTAGACAATATGTAGAATATCAGCTTGTCAGTGTTGATTCTATTTCAGATTGATATGTATGCATACTTCTGCTTGAGCATGTTTTATTTTATCAGTTTTTGCTTGTTGTATGCTCTTAGCCTCTATGTTCATGCCATGGATCGACTTGGAGCCTCTCGGGATTTCTTGTCCCATATCTCGATCCGAGCCTCTTTTCAGGTCATGACAGTTAATATCCAATGCTTTTTCATATAATTAAATAATAGACTCAGGAATCTTGCAGTATATAACATAAAGAGAAACTAAATAAAATCAAAAGAACTGGCAACCAAGATAAAAAAGGAGTTCAACTACCTATTAATAATAATAGATGTCATGCTACTCACACAAGGAATGTTGTAATACTAAAAGATCAGATACTCAGGACTGTACTTTATTATGTGCTAGACTTTAGATTCAATCTAATATCAATATGAAAACTAACCAGAGACCTATGTTGTTTTATGACCTTTTATCCATAATTGTCTTTTAGATTTTTACGATGGCAAGGTGACGTGAATTTGTAAGAAGAATAATAGACTCTATTTGTTAGAAAGGAGAGCAACACCTAAAATAGAAGAAAGACTCTATATGTTAGAAATGAGTATTTGCAAGGATTGGCGTGGATTTTGAAGGCCTTTACTCAAGTAAGTTATTGGCAGTCCTATCTACATAAGTGCTATTGATTGGAAGTTGCTGAAGCTATGCACATTGCTTTTTTCCATCAGCTTCCTGTCAGAGCTAAAGAAGATATGAAGATGGAAAAAGCACAACTTCTTCTTTCGGTAAAATACTAACAAGAACTCATTCTCCATATATAGGGTCTTATAAAGAATATATGAGTTTAAAGTTCTCTAATTTGATTCAGATTGTACAGGAGAGGAATGCTTCCCTCTAAAGTTTAAAAGTTTTGTAAGCTTACCTAAAATCCTACTACTTCCTTAGGATGGAGCCTGTTCCATCAGTAGTATGTACAGAGTGGTCTCACCCTCTATCTTTTTATTCTATGTTACATACATACATATATATATATATATATATATATATATATATATATATATATATATATATATATATATAATATGCTTCCAGCTCTAGGGATGGAGAAGGAAGAGATTTGAGAAAAAAATGCAGTTGATCTAAGAGTTACATGAGTTAGAAAGAGCTAAGAAAAAACTATAGTTGAGCATCTCTACATGTCATTTTTGATATGATGAGCAATCGTGTAAAAACGAAAGTAAACTTAGCCAAACAGGAGCAAGATTTTGGTCTGTGGAAGGAAGTCAAGAGTCTCTGCCTTCTAGAAAGAAGAATTGGAGTGTCTTGTTTCGGATGTAGTACCCATGGCTCTTAGAGGAGAGGTAAATATAATTTTTTCAAAATTTTCTCATAATAGTGTATTTTAAAGTAATATGAATTCATGCACTATCTTTATTCATGTAAGCTTAATATTTGAATAACAGTTTTGGCAAGCCTTTATGGGTGTGAGGGCACATAGTGTGGAGACCTATTATCAAGATTTGCTTGCATTAGGCACTAAATATGGTAATAATACAGAGCTTAAAAGTGTGGAATCTGAGGACTATGGGAGTTCTGCTAATGCAAGCATAGATTCGGTATGTAAACCTGAAAAATTGAGAGGGAAGATTGAGAAGGTCATCGAATGTGCTATATTTCAACTACAATTTTGAGTACCTTTTGTATTCTATGTTAGTACTGGTTTGTCCAATTTAGGTCCAATATTATCTTGTCGTTTTATTACAGGATCTACCATAGACATTTCTTCGACATTCTTCTCTAGATAAGGATGGAAGAAATGCTTTAAGGCGTTTACTTACAGCTTATGCTCGACACAATCCCTCAGTCGGTTAGTGCCAAGTATTCTGTTAGCATATTACTATTCTATTTACTCATCTTGTTCTCTATATTCTTCACTTGGTGTTTTGAAATTGTAGGGAAGATAGTCATGCTTGTTAAGATCTTTGAATCTATTCAATCATGAGGAAGAAGAAAATAAGGTTACCAACATTACAAGTATGTTGTTGATTTAGTTTTGGCCATAGAGGAGCCAATTATCAGACTTATGTGTGTCATAATGAACAAAAAGGAAGGTTGTGGTGCAACCAAGGTAGCATTGTTTACAATTGAACATTTGAAACCAACAAAATTATAAAGGTACATCATGCTTATACCACAAAAATCATTTAAATTATAAAGGTGCATCATGACAAGAATTCATCTAACAAAAGTTATTGTGATCATAATCAAATAGACTACCACCAAGAATTCCTTAAGGTGCTGGAGCAAACCTGGAACATATAAATGAGTACTAGCCTCATCAAGTACATCTGGAAGAAACTAAAAAAGATCAAGGTTGATCTTAAAGATAGGAATACAAAGGAGGTGGTGTAGTAGAGAGATTCTCAAATTTGTACACCAACTAGCAGACATATAGGAAAAAGAGATCATAATCTTACATTTGCTCTGAGAGATATTGAAAGAGACCTTAAAACATAGTTGGAGAAGTAGGAGACCATAGAGGAGTCAATCATTAAAAAAAAAATCTAACATGTAACGGTAAAGTTGGGAGACTCAAATAATGCATATTTTATGCATGAATGAAATAAAAAAAGCTACGAGGAGCTGCTGTTGAGCACAGCATGGCTATTAAACCTGATATACTTAAAAAGAAACAATTTTGAAAAGAGAACAGTAGTTGAAACTTATAGAACCAGTCACTTCCAATGAATTCTTCAAGCTCTAAATGATATCAGTGAACTTAAGAATAGTTGTGCTAAATATCCATTGAAACTTAAAGAACCAGCAGTTATGCTCATTATCTGGAGGGGGAGGGGGCTTCGTTTATATATGCGAACTTGGTGGATGCAAAAGTGATAACATATAGACATATTATTATCATAAATGAAGGAGGAAAACTCAAGTAGTAGAGCTAAGGTAAAATATGAGTAGTACCATGAGGTGGAGTATTTTCAGTAGAGCTAGGTATTCTTGATGTTTGTGGTACTCGTCCATGGCCACTGGAAGCATTAGGGATCTAATAAATATTAACATGTTAGTTAACAATACTTTTATAGAATTAAAATTTCACTAAAACTGTCTAAAACTTATGAAATGGAGTTAGCTATTCACTTGAGTCACGATTGATATTTTGAGGCATACAATCATTAGGAGCATATTTGCGAATGCATTGTCTCATTAGCAGTAATTCTAATTGCATCTTCTCCTGATTTCATTCATCTGATTCGTTTCTTCATTTTTCTTCTCCTTTAACTCGGTTATCTCCTGTTCTAACTTTTGTACAACCTCAGTAGATGAATCCTTTGCAATAATACCTCCTAAGGAAGATCGAAGACTCCATAGAACAAAAGGAGTTGGACCAAGCCCTAGACAACGATTATATCCATTTTTTTCATTTCCTAGAACCTAAGAATACACGTCACCTTCCCAAGAAGCACAACGAGGAGGCGATCATACTGCGAAAGAGTTAATATTAGTTATTCCTAATAGCGTATCTATTTAAATTTCTTTATAAATTATATGATAAGCACCAAATTAGGCACGTCTACAACTAGAAGGATTTGAACGCTCTATAAACACAAATTATCAATCTCGACAGTCTACAAGTAGGAAAATAGAGAAGTCGTGACATATACACAAACAAAAGAACATTGTTGTTCCAGCACAACAATTATGAGTAGTTTTGGAAAAAATTAAGGATCAAGAGATATCTAATTCAAAAATAATAAAAGAAAGAATAATATGATCATTCAAGAAAACTTTATTCCTAAAAATATTCAAGATGCACCAACACCTAAAACACAAATTAAACATAAACAAGGGAAAAATACAATAGGAAAAATAGAATAAAAACAGAAGAAAAAAAGAGGAACAAATTCAGTCCATTACCATCAGTATGATATTGTAGAAATGATTTTGCACCAAAGAAAAGTCACAATAGTGGAACATCATTAATCATAAATAAACTTAATCTCAAGTTTTAATACCTGGTAATCAGATTACTTTTTTGAGAAAAACTAGAAAGTGGATGAGATGAATGATGTCTTGGAACCTACATGAGAAAAGAAGATTGATTGGGAGAAGAATGAGATAGCAACAGATCTTCAGCAACAACGACAATCAAAATCAAAATCAACATCGATAAGGGTAGGGGAGAGAGACGGGTTAGCTTACCTAGAGACTGAGATGGTGAAGTCACGATTTGGTGTCCGGAGATGGTGGAAGTTCTGATTGTGCAGTATCATAGTGGAATTGTAGCGGTGGAAGTCGCGATTCTAGTAAACATAGAAGAACTTTTTGATTGTGCAGCATCGCAGTGGATGGAAATAAAATTTTATTTTTTATTTTTTGATTATTTGGAAGGAATAGTTAATTATTGGAGAAAAGAATTGGAGGGAACATAGAATAATTAAAATTGCTTTTAATTAGTGCTTTTTAGGGACAAATTTTTTTTAATGTCGGTAAAAGGATACTTTTTACTAGCTATTGTTCATTTGCTGCTAATATTTCAAGTTAAAAAAAATTAATTATCTGCGATTGTGTCGCTGAATAATTATCGCTAAAGCCCTATTTTGTAGTAGTGGAACATGATTTGTTTTGGAGGTCCACTAAGATGAACCTCTCGCTTTCTAAGGAACTGAGGTGGAGGATGCCTACGAATTCATAATTGACTGTCATGAGAGGCTCCACAAAATGGGGGTAATGGAGAAGTATGGGGTGAAGTTTGTCACCTTCCATCTTATGGGTGATGCTAAGCTCTGTGGAGGGCTATTGTGGAGTACCGACCAGCAGGGTCACCACCATTCACTTGGACCCATTTCTACTCCACCTTCTTGGAGAAGTATGTACCCCGTACCCTAAGAGATAGGAGGCGGGATGAATTCACCACCATCGAGTAGGGGGACTCTTCGGTAGCAGCTTACAAGGCTTGATTTCACTCCCTGTCCAAGTATGCTTTGCCCTTACTGCCCACAGAGGAAGAGAGGATCAGAAGATTTGTTAAAGTCCTGAATGTGGGACTTCAACTATCAGCTCTTCAGATTGTTTATGCTAGTAAGACCTTTCATGAGGTATTAGAACACATGAAGAATGTGGAGGGGGTGAAACAGGAGGGTTACACAAAGAATGCTCAGAAGAAGGCTCGAAAGGTTAGTTCTTACGGTGACATCTTTTGCCCAGACATTGATCCTCAATGCTACTCACGACACCCTGTTCAGTCAGCTATGCAGGTGTCAACAGGGATCCGTCAGGGACCACTCCACGACCAATAGGTACAATTGGAGTTAAGTAGATAATTTGCTCAGATTTCAAGGCTCGTCCTATTTCTTCAGTTCCGACTCAAA
Organism: Datura wrightii; assembly: GCA_035772735.1. Classification (NCBI taxonomy): domain Eukaryota; kingdom Viridiplantae; phylum Streptophyta; class Magnoliopsida; order Solanales; family Solanaceae; genus Datura; species Datura wrightii. The sequence goes on along the minus strand of JASDFA010000018.1, from coordinate 167,436,462 downwards.
GACCAGTGATTGAGAAAGTGTGCAACAAGTGTGGAGATTATGGTTATATCCGCAGATGGTGTCCCAGGTTTGGACAGGGTGGGCAAATTATTCTATACCTAGCCTCTCGAGCTTCAACCCTTACCGAGAGAGGAGGGAGTGTGTTCAGCATCGATCACCCCCAGTTAGGGAGGGGCAGCCAGCCAGTGGTTAGAGATGGCACCCAGACTGGTAGAGGAGGTGCTCAAACCGGAAGGTGTTGTATTTAGTTTAGTAGAGTGGTTGCAAAACCCAATTGGGGTTGTTCATAGGTGGATGGTCCGGCTCACTTCTATGCATTCTTGAGTAGGCCCGAGGTAGAGGCTTGTGATGTTGTTATCATAGGTATGATTTTTGTGTCTGAAAAAATGGCTATGGCTTTATTTGATTTAGGTTCTACTTTTTCCTATGTGTCTGCTCATTTTGCTTTGGGATTAGATCTTTCTTGTGATGTACTTGATAATCCAATCCATGTGTCTACTCTTGTTCGAGATTCTGTGCTGGTGGATAGGGTCTGTCATGATTGCATTATTGACCTTATAGGGTTCGATACTCTGGAAGAGTTAGTGATCTTAGACATGGTAGATATTGATTTGATTTTGGGGATGAGCTTGTTATCTTATTACCATGCCACTCTAGATTAACATGCTAAGACCGTCACTATATCGGGCCTAATGGTCATCTAGGTTGGAGTGGAAAGGGAATTGTAGCCCTACTCCTAAGAAAGTCATTTCTTTTATTCATGCCAATAAATTTATAGAGCGGGGTTGTTCAGCGTATCTCGCTCATATTTGGGATACCAGTTCTGAGGGTCCTTCCATAGAGTCAGTTTCAATAGTTTGTGAATTCTTAAAGGTATTTCCCGCAGATCTGCCTGGCATGCCGTTGGAATGTGATATTGATTTCTGCATAGATTTAGAGCCAAGAACTCATCCCATTTCAATTCCACTGTACCGAATGGAACCAGCTGAATTAAGAGAACTCAAGGGGAAGTTACAAGAATTTCTTAGTAAGGGATTTATTGGGCCGAGTGTGTCTCTATGGGGTGCCCTGATCTTGTTTGTGATAAAGAAGGATGGTAGTATGCAGATGTCCATTGCTTACCGCCAGTTAAATAAGGTAACCATCCAGAATAAATATCCTCTCCCTTGAATAGATGACTTGTTTGATTAGTTATAGGAAGCACCGGTGTTCTCCAAGATTGACCTGAGGTTGGGTTATCATCAACTGAATATTCGTGTTGAAGATATTCCCAAGACAGCTTTTCGGACCAAGTATGGATATTATGATTTCCTAGTCACGTCCTTCGGACTCACTAATACTCCAACAACATTCATGAGATGGTATCTTCAAACCTTATCTTGATTCGTTCAGAATCATGTTCATTGATGATATCTCGATATACTGTAAGACTAAGTAGGAATATGAAAATCATTTGAGGATTGTGCTGGGGCTGCTGAAGGAGAAGCAGTTGTACACCAACTTCACTAAATGTAAATTTTTTATTGAGTCGTCATCTTTACGGGGCATGTGGTCTCCAAGGAGGGGATTAAGGTGGATTGACAAAAGGTGGAGGCGGTTTAAAATTGGGCTAGACCTACTACGGTGACCAAGAGTTGGAGTTTTGTGGGGCTGGCCAGCTACTACCGCTAGTTTATGAAGGAATTTGCATCCTTTGACTTGGTGTTGACAAGGTTTACTCAAAAGGATGGGCCTTTGTTCTCCTTCCAATGGTCCAAGAAATGTGAAGAAATCTTTCAAAAGCTAAAAAATTTGTTAACCACAACGCCAATCCTTGCCCTACTGGTGGAAGGTAATGATTTTGTAGTTTATTGTGATGCCTCACCATCTGGATTCGGTGTTGTGTTAATGCAAGAAGGACAGATTATCGCTTATGCATCTGGGTAGTTGAAGGTGCAAGAAAAGAACTACCCAACATATGATCTAGAGCTGGTAGTTGTGGTGTTTGACCTGAAAATCTGGAGACATTAATTGTGTGGGGCCCTTTGCAAGGTATTCACAAATTATCATAGCTTAGAATATGTGTTCTCCCAGAAGGACCTCAATTTGAGACAGAGGAGATGGATAGAGTTTCTTAAAGAATATGATGTGACGATCCTGTAACACCCAGGGAAGGCAAATGTGGTGGTCGATGCCTTGAGCCAGAAGGTAGTGAGTATGGGCAGGTTAGCTTGTTTGGAGGCTACTAAGCGGCCAATGGCTAGAGAAGTTCAAACACAGGCAAACACTTTGATGAGACTTTCTTTGACGGAAATAGGTGGAGTCCTAGCCAACATGGAGGCTAAGTAATAAGTGCTAGAAGAGATAAAAGTCAGACAGTTTGAGGAGGCGAAGTTGAGAAAGATTCGAGACAAAGTTCTACAGGGGGAGGCTAAGGAAGCAGTGGTAGATGATGAAAGGGTCCTAAGGATAAAGGATAAGGTTCGATGCATTTGAGGTGAGACCTTATGGCACGAAATTTCTTAAAGAGTCCCAAAAAAAGTCTTCATAATCCAAGAACGTCTGGTGGCTGCTCAAAGTAGGCAAAAGTAGTATTCAGATCGGAAAGTAAGAGATATGGAATTCATGGAAGGGGAGCAAGTGTTACTCAAGCTATCTCCCATGAAGGGAGTAACGCAGTTTGGTAAGAGAGGCAAGCTCAACTGAGATACATTGGGTTGTTTAAGATTCTCCGATATGAAGGGGAAGTGTCTTATGAATTAGAACTTTTCAGGACTACTCAGAATACATCCCACTTTTCATGTTGAATAAATACCATGGTGATGGATCGTACATAATCAAATGGGACTCAGTGCTGCTGGATGAAAATTTTTCTTATGAGGAAGAGCCAGTGGCAATAGTGGATAAAGAGGTTCAGAAGTTGAGATCAAAGGAGACTGCAATGGTAAAGGTCCAAAGGAAATTGAAACCTATGATTAGGTTGAAGGGAGACTTTGACCTTAAATTTCCTTAAAGAGGGTTTGAGAGAGTAAGGATTAGGAATTGAGCTATGAGAAATGTGGTGATTGTGATAATGGGCAGATTGTGGAGGGTTTTTAATCCCCGAAACCCTTGTTTTGATAGTAGATTATTGAAATTGTCTTCCTTTCTTTTCTTTAGACTTTGAGCATTCTATGACATTGAGGAAAGGGAAGACTCTAGCTGAGTTGTCATTCAAATCCTCCAAATCAAGGTAGGTTATGGTTTAAAGGAGTTAGACTTTTCATAATGGTAAGCGTGGATGTAGAATAGTAATGTAAATATTGTATTTGGATCTTAAGTGTTTAATTATTCTTTGTTGAATTCCTTGATTTCACTCTAATGTGGTATGGTTACCTGTGTAATGAGGAAATAAAGTGTATATGTTATGCATGTCTTTGTACTTGCTAAGAATGGTTGAACCTTTAAATAGGGTTAAGTTAATGGTGGTAGAATAATACCTCCTAAAAGTCATAACTACAGACTAATGTTAATATATGAACTATTAGTGCAAAGGTGGATAATATAGATATCCAGAATTGAGTGGCTTGTGCTCGACGAGAGCATCTGGACGAGCAAGACTAACTGAGTAACTCATGTCCTAGGGGAGCATCCAGACGAGCATATGAGTGGGAACGGGTACCACACCAGTATAGTACATGAATTTCTAGAGTTCCCTATGGGTCATGATTGGAAGGGCAGAAATAAGACCATCTAGCATGAGTGTAGAATGATGTTCGGGAATCAAGTGCTTATGGTGATGTGATGGAGGCATGTTCCTGAAAAGACATCATTTGCTGTGTTATTGATGCATTATAAGAATGGTGAGATTTAGACTAAGTATGTGCATTTAACTGAAATAAACTTGTGATCACGTGTTTGTTGTCTGAATTGTTGAGGTTTGCAATGGCTTGATGGATGGAATATTTGAAAGAGATTTAATGATTGAGTTGTGCAATCCTTGAAAATGACTCATTATATACCCAATGTGGTTACGTGATATCCACCGTTTATTGATGATTGTGGCGTACGTGGAGGTTTGTAATGATGTATTGATTGTAAAGAGTTAGTGAAATATTAAAGTTGCAGATAAGTCGAGCTATTGCCAAGAAGTACTACTGCAAAGGGACATGTTCCACCGCGGCAAGACCGTTGAAACAATCAAGTGACCGCTGCAGTGATGGCCTAATCCAGTGAGTAGGCCGGTTTGCCCTGAGCAGAATTTAATTCCTGAACTTAGTAAGCTTATATGTAAATGATGTTTTGTATTAATAGCACATATTTTTCTATATGTATGTGTGTTATTATGTAAGGTCAACCAATGATGCCTACTGTACTGTGTTTCATACTGACGCTACTACTACATTTATTTTCTAGGTGCAGAATCTGACCCTGGAAGTGCATCTCGACCTTATCTTTAGAGCAACATTGGATTATTGAAAGGTGAGCGATACAGGATGTGTTGTCTACTCTTCCATTAAAGATGTCTCTCATCCGGACATTTATAGTTTCTCTTATTTCTAGCTTTTATCAATTTTAGCCATGTACTTAGACATCTGAAGTTCAATGATAATCGGATCTTGGGAATGTTTTGTAAGAGTTGGCTTTCATTAAATTGAATGGTTCATTTACGTTCGTTAGGTGGAATGTTTCTTTTATCAATAAAAGCGTTATCTTTTCTTCTCAAAATGTATTTAGTTTTTCGGGAAATAGTTGGGATTGGTTGGTTCTCCCACTAGGGTTTGGGTGGGTGCCAATCATAGCCATTCGGTTCGTGACAAAAAACCCTCTATGTACTGCACAAATACATTTTTGAAGGGGATTCGACATTATTCAATTTAGAATAGAGAAGAAGAGGACAACTTAATAATTTTATGGAGGTTTTCACTTTTGTAATTTCCTTTAACTTTTAAAACAGTTCTATTCATAAACTCACTAGTTTGTAACCAAGTTATAAGTAGCCAAACAATTAGTTCTGGGTTTATGGTTTATGATGGTTGATGTTCAATATTCGTACAATTTATACAATAATTTTTTATTTATTGAGTTGTTTACTTTTTCTTGGTTTCAATTATTTGATTTTCTGGACAATTGTCAAATGCTATATGTGGCTCGTAATTAAAATCGAAAGAGGGAATCTACGAGTGTAATAAGAAAAAGTAGTTCCTGTTCATGAACTCTATTGGAAAAGGGGAGTAATTCAATAATGAGAATAGAAATATATCAGTTAATTTTGTTTAGTGGATACAAATGAATTTTGAAATGCACTTCACTATCAACTAACAACCATAGGAATATAGGCGTTAGGAATAGTCGAGTAGTCTCTGAGATGTAGGATAGAAGCTTAGGGATGGATACTAACATGCAATCAGTAACTTAGGAAGATATAAGTGTGCAACTTGAGAACTTAACTTGAATGTCAACCAGCCTTATACCCTAGATCTTCATCTTATCTGATTTGTACAAAAATAATCTATAGTTTACATTTACCGTTCATTTATTTACACAAAATTAGTTAGTAACACAATATTTCCCTATGAATTATTCCCCTCTACTGAATAGTTTAATATTAGTTCATGTTACATAAATTCTTTGACAAATCCCTGTGGAATCAATACTAGGAATAACCTCCTATATTACTTGTTGACTGCGTACGCTTGCACCTATATTTGAATGCAAAAAAAAGTTTTTGGCACCATGTTCAAGGACATTGAGAAGAATTTTTTACTTTAGTTGAGTTTTTGTTACCTATTCAGACTTCTCGTGAGTTGTCGTTTTTGTGTTTTTCAGGCTATAAATCCGGTATATGCGGAACTCCCAAATTTAGAAAATCCTTGGCTCCTTTTGATTCAGATACTGATAAAACTTTTCATAAAAGATTGAAAATGGTAAAAGATGGACGTGGACGAAATTAGATTGACAATCTAAATGCTTTAATGCCAAGAAGATATGCACAAGAATGGATCGTTGTGTTGAACTTCACTAGGCCCAACCTATAAAAGGCTTCAAAGGCTATTGTGAATCCCACCATTACAACAATTTTGAGATAAAGGAAAAAACAATACGATTGGCGCAGAACTATCATGACCCGAATGGAGGCTAGAATCGAGACACGAGACAAGGAGCTCCGAGAGACTCTAAGTCAACCCATGGCATGAACATACATATAAATCAACCCATAATACAGAAGAATTAACATAATAATCTTAGCGAAATTCTGAAATAACAATAACATCAGAATACGCACAATCTGAAGCTGAATACATTCTTTTGTCTGAAAAGCCTCTATGTCTGATGAGTTGATAGGATAAGACCCCAAATTAACTCGATAAAGCTAAAAATTGAAAATACATAAAGAATCTGTTAAACAGAGTCCTCGGGAGATGAGGACTCAGCACGAGCGTAGGATGCTACCTCCGAAGACTGGCTAAGAACGGGGCTAAGTTTGAGTGTCGAGGCCTGTATCATGAAGCCATACAACATAGAGTATGCGGTCGGTACATGGAATGTACCGAGTATGCAAGGTAAGTCAAATCGCTTAGATAGGAAAATTATTTTAAACATGCATATAAAACATAAACAAGTAAAGAATCTGAGAGTAGCACTTGCCTCCATTCTTTCTGAAATCATGATCTCAACATAACATAACATATATCATAACTGAATCGATTAACTCAAAGCTGAAATATGATAATCATGAGTAAAATTGAACATTGAGTCAAACCTTCTTTAGAACATATATAGATATATAGATCTCATGAATGATGAATATGCATAACTGAAATCATGAGGAACAATGGGAGAATCGTCTTTGAACCGACATACCACGATAGAGATTAAGTGGTACCAACTATCACACTCAAGTGGGTAGAGCCGTCCAATGCTTTGCAGGGCTAAGGACGATGCCATGATATTAATATCAAGCTCGTGGCCGAATCGGGGCAGGGGATAGCTTACAAGGGAGGTCCAAATGTAATATATATATATATATAGCTTACAAGGGAGGTCCAAATGTAATATATATATATATATATATAATTATAAACCTACGTTGGCGCATAATTCTGAGGCATAGGATGATCGACCCTTAGCCTACTAGGTGCTAGACACTACTCCCAAAAACATGCATATGCTCTCCATCATTTTTTAACGAAGCTTACCATCGTCTATTGACAAAGCTCAATAATCAAATACATCTCAAATATGAAATTATGCATATGAGAAACTTTAGCTCAAACCATACCATATGTTGAAAAATAATTGGGAGTCCTTGCTCCAAAACCATGTGGTAAGTTTAATTCGGGAAAATCATAGATCATGCTTGAACATGTGGCATTGCCCAATACTTTAAAATACTTGAAAATACTCAATTCACTTAAAAACATGATTATGAACATGGGTAATTTGATAACATGCTTTTCATCGATAATATCTCATCATACTTGAACATTCATCATAAATCTCAACTTTCATGAATTTCTCATAAATGGGCACCTCAAATTTGTAAAGCTTGAAACATGATTTTAAGTGAAAATAATGTAAAACATTCCCATGAATCATAATTCAATAGTAGAAATATATTTTGGTCATACCCATGTAGAGAATTAGGAGTTTCATGCATTGGGTTAAAACCCCATAGAAGAAACATATGAATTTTCATGATTTAAGGTGAGATTGGGCATGGGTGTGAATATATTCACCCATTCATAACCCTGCATACCTAATTATATCTGATTCTTACACTTTCCTAATTGCCCAAGAAGGATTTGAGAAGAATTGGAAGGGCTAAGGCGTGGTCTCCTCTCTAACTCTCTCTAACTTGCATGCATGGGATGAATAGGTTAGATTGACTTAACCTGTATTAATACACTCTCAAAATAACTTAAAACGATGTAGCATAGGACCTTAGAGAAAAGGAATGACGAGAATTTCCCTAATAATTTCACAGAAAATAATTTCTCGGCAGTCCTCGCGAGGGACCTAACGACTCGTTACCCAAGGCCACGACTCGTGGCATCATCCGTCACATGCACTGCCCTAAACTTAAAATAATTTCCACCTGTTGACCACGACCTATCCCATAAATCATGGTGAATGACCACGAGTCATGGGGTCCTTCCGTGGTGTTCACCGCCATCTCCCTTCTCCTTCCTAGTCATCGCTTCCCACGACTCATGGTCATGTCAGTGGGGACCTCAAATCCCAAATTTCAAAATCACATCCTGAGCCTCACCATGAGTCATCTCACCACTCGTGGTCTATCCCCACGGTCACATCACGACCCATTCTGTGACCTGAGGCCAGATTTCAAATTTTCTCTATTTCAACTCCCAGGTCTGATCTTTAGGCTTCCAGGGTATAACAAGAACACATGGAAGTATTAGGGTAAGCCACATGAGGACCCATACAGGCACCTGATTAAATTTGTTGAGTTGAGTGAGAACTTTCACTATCATAATATTTCTAATGAGTATGTAAAACTAACATTGTTCCCATTCTCATTGCTTGGGAAAGCAAAATAGTGGTTATAGAGTGAACCGAAAGGATTCATCACTTCATAGGATGTCTTGTCTATAAAGTTCCTTCACAAATTCTTCTCATCCTTGAGGACCAAAGAGTTGAGAGGAAAAATCCATGTGTTTACTCTGAAAGATGGAGAGTCCCTACCTCAAGCATGGGAGAGGTACAAGGGTTATCTTTGGGATTGCCCTCATCATGGATAACTCAAGTAGATTGTTAGCATACTTTTTTATTGAAGGATTGGTTAGCTATGTAATTTTATGAGATAGTGTTTGACAGAGAATAATGCAGTACTAGTGCAGTAGGTCCACCGACTACAACCAATGCCAATATTTCGCAAGGACGTGTGGGGACAATCACAATTTTTTTAAGATGTTATTTTGAACCCCAAATTAGTTTTTTATATGAAATAGTAGAATCTTGGTAAGAGTTATTAGGGTAACAACAATCCCCCAAACCATATAAACCACCCAACTTTCTCTTGGGGTGGTAAAAAGAGTGCTCAGAGATTTTCATACAACCATTTTCAAAATCAGTAGTTACCACCACCACCAGTACTGTAGGTGAACAGTTCATTAGAGGAGACTCTGAAGGGGTTTATGTTGTATTCGCAACAACAACAAAAACAAATCAACAATGAAACGAAAGGGCACTAATTGACATGCAAAGTCAACTCGGGCAATTAGCCTATCCATAGCATGCTAGACCACCAGGTGCATTACCCAGTTACAAAGAGAAAAATCCTAAGAAATAAATGAATGCAATCTATTTTAGAAGTGGAAAACAATAGAAGAGGTGCCAAAGGCAATCAAGGGATCTAATGCTGAAAAGAAACCAACTGATAGGTTAGAGCCAGACTAGGAGAGCAGTATGAAGGCTTAAACTGAGCCCAAAGTGGTAGTTGCCAGACCTTCATTGCCATTTCCACAAAAATTAAAGCAGAGAAAGAAGGATGTCAGGCTTAAGAAGTTCATGGATATCTTTAAAGAGCTCCACATAAATATCTCTCTGATCGATGCTCTAAAAGAAATGCCCAAATATGCAAAGTATCTCAGGTATAGGTGGAAAATGGGCGGGTTGGGCTTAATTTGGGTGGGTCAAAATGGGATGAGTTAATAAATAGGAGGGTTATTGACCCACACAAAAGTTACTTAGGCTTGAAATGGGTCGGGCTGAAATAGGTTAAAATGTAGGTCATAACCTAACTTGCCCAACTCTAGTTGAGTTATTATTTCTTTATTTGTTCTTTTACAATCTTTTGAAAACTTATCAAATTAATATCTCTTTTACTATGACTAAATATAGTATATTAAATAAAATAAAATGTCTTTTTAAAAATATTTTGACAAGATTTCTCATGAATAAATTTGGGTTAGATATCAGCCTAAATTTTTATAAACTAAATTGAGTTGCGCTGATATGAACTGAGTTAATAAATGAATGGGTCAATTATTAGCACAAACATGGGAAAGTTGAGCAACTTATGATCTCATGACTGATTTTGCTATCTCTAATCTCAGGGATGTAGTTATTCATAGGCGGAGACATGTGAAGTTTGAGACAGTCTCACTTATGGAAGAGTGCAGTCAAAGATGTTAAGAAAGCTCCCTCAAAAGCATAAAGACCTAGAGTTTTGACCTCCCTATAAAAATTGGTAAGATTGAGGTAGTGTAAGCTCTTTGCGATTTGGGGCCAAGTACATAATTTAATGCCCGTATTTATATTCAAGACGCTTAGATTAGGTGAACCAACACCCACAATTGTTACCTAGCAGCTAGCTGAAAGGTCTCATGTTGACCTCGATGGCATCAATAAGAATGTGCTTATTCAAATTGGCAAGTTTATAATTCTTACTTACTTCATAACCTTTGATTATAAGTAGATGAGAATGTACAAAGCATATTCAGGCATCCATTCTTAGCCACTAGAGGAGCCCTTATCAATGTAAAGCAGGAAAGCTCAAAATAAGAATTGACGATGAGGAAGCAACCTTCAACATGCACAAATCCTTGTACACTTCCTCATTACATAAGGACTTGTGCATGAGGTTGATCACGCCCAAATTACACCTTGCAATTGAAGTATAAAGCAGTCACTATTAAATATAGTAACCCAACATAGGGTGGGGTTGATCCCATAGGGAATAGGGAAGAAACAATATGTTAATGATGAATAAACTAACTTGAAATAAATATTTCAAAGGTGGATTTGCAAATTAAGAGAAGAAAATAATGTTAAGAATGATTAAGTTGTGTATCAAATTATCAAGACAAAACTAGGATTGTGTTCTCCATGATTTCATATCTTAGTAGGCTTTTACTAGTGACCTATCCTTATGAATTTTGTGTAAGACTGCGGATTAAGTTCATCTAACGTCTCTCGACCTACATAGATGAATTTCACTTATCTCCTCTCGGACTCAAAGTTTGTATATTTTGCCCTCTCCATAAGTCTTGACTTAACCATCCTCAGTTAGAGCTCAAGTTAATTTAGATGAGGATTGGTAGCCTCAAATTATCATTGTTATTCTCTTTTCCTATCTTGAACTTGTCCGACACGTTTAAACTTTTGCAACTACTAAAACTAATTAAAATGAATAGAATAACAATCCACCCAATTCACCATTCAAGAATCACTATTTTATTATGCCTACTTTTATTAATCCATCATGGTTCTTACAACCCTAACTTAAGGGATTTAGTTGCTCATGTTTACAAGAAGAAAAACAAAAGACGTAGAAGAATTCATAATGAAATACTTACGATAATATAATCTTATTGAAAAAATCTTCCAAGCTATATTGAGTAACAAAAGCTTGATGAATTTCCAACAAATACTCCACTAAGCTATTACATAAATTCGTAAAGTTTTAATTGTGCAACACTATTAATTGTATTTCTTTACACCACATCTGACACACAAAATATATAGGAATAAAGGGTATTTATAATAGTAGATTTTGCCTTCGATGTTCCTTCTTATATTAGAAAGGGGTTTTGCAACTTTTGTTCCTAGTTGAACTAGGATTGAAATTTGTTACGCCTGGAGACTTGTGGCGCGCCGCGCCCCTCATAGCACTACATGACATGGTGCATTGCGCCACTGAAGGCACAGATAAGGCCTGTGTGGCGCATAGGCCATAACACAACTATGCCTGTGCAATGCCACCTTCTATCATACTCGTCTTGTCAACCCTTTTTTGCCTTTCTTGCTCTTTTTAGCTACAATTATGCCCAAATTCAGTACTTTAAGCCCTAAAAGAATCTAATCATATGCATTAGCTCTTCTTCACAAATGTTTCATAAAATACAAGAAAATACACATAATTTATTCTCAAAACATTTCTATGAATGGGCAAAATATGGCTAATAAATGCGTAAATATTCCCTTCATCACCACCCCACACTTAAGTGTTGTTTGTCCTTTAACAATATACTATTTTCTTTCTCAGATTAACCATAAAATATACCTTACGAACTGGTCTACTTACACTTTGGATCATTAGACAAATCAATCAAGCTCCAACAATTCACTCGCATGCATATAGGATAACACTTAAATGTCAATGTTTGAATTCCCTTATCTTCTAGAACTAACTCAACAAGATATATTGGACCAACATGAATCATATGCAATTTAGCAATCAAGATGTACCAAAATCTTACCATTATGTGCCCTAACCATTTGTAGAGTTTCCCTTTTACACACAAGATATAAAATAGTATTAACTTGGGAATAAATAAACACTTTCTGCGCACTATCCCAAAAACTCAACATGCATGCAAAAGAAGAACCATAAGCTTGCCCTTATTATAAATATCCCACTAATATAGAACATTGAATCAGAGATCAAATAAAACATAAGATGGTTGTAATGTAGCCTAAGGAACGGGTATGAACTATTTGGCCAAGATAGTGACTAATCTCCCTAAGAACTTTAATACTTCAAAACTCTTGACTTTTTAGCACATTCTTCCATCTCCTAGTTTTCTCCTTGTACCTCCTTTTATTTTTCAACTTAGGTGACAAGTGGGGATTTTTCACATTAAGCTCATTCACAATTATTTTTCTTTTCATTTATCAACCTTTTTTTCAAATTTTCAAGTGTTTTCTTCTTTTTGTTTTCCCACTAACATCACCCTCCTTGTTTAGCAAATTTCACCCTTTTCTTTTCTTCTAATCTCCACATTTTTAAGTTTTGCATTCATTTCTCCACTTATGCTCCTTTCATGCAGAATTTTTTAATTAAAGTGCCTTATAAGTCATTTGGATTAAAAAAAAAGTCAATAGAACGAAAAAGGATTAACCTTGTAATATGACTATTAAATGGACTAAGCCTCAAAATGACTAATTAGGACAAATCACAATCAAGGTAGGTAAAATAGGATACAAATAGGCTACCAAAGAAATGTCTATTTCATTTCCTAAATTCAACATTCTTATTTCATTTTGCACATAGCAGACACGTTTTTAGACATTAAATTACAAGCATGGAGTATACTGTAAAAATCTCACTCACATAATGGCAAAAATGACTCAATAATGGAAATTATGATTACATAAACACATATATCCATATTGCATGCATAACATAATTAAGCCCAATTTTTCAAGCATAGGAGTAAAGTTCCAAAAGACTTAGTGTTTCTATCTTTTTCATGCATTTTTGAATGAATCATGTAAAGTCTCAATGATACCTAAGTGAAGCACCTTGTTTTTCTAAGGTTCCATGATTTTGCACTCCTGATGACTAATTTTTCCTTAAGACAGTCGTCATCCATCTATCATCGGAAAAAGTCATGAATCTATGACTAACTAAAAAAATCTAGACCCACTAATCGGTTATGAGGGGCTAAACAGAAAAAGTACCAAAACAAAAATCAGAGGAACCCAAATAAAAATAAAACGTCAATCAAAAATAAATTACTACAAGTTAATAGGAATATTCATGAATCACAAAATGACTAGGCCCACCATGTACAAATTTAGCAATGAAAGCATGCATGGTATAATGAAGTTTACTTCTCCCGCTGATGTCACCAAGCGCACGTGGTCATAAAATAATTTAGGACAGTGAAGTCCCAACTCGTACGCACAGAGACTTGACAGATTAATTGCTTAAGTTTAAACTTTTATTTCACTATTCAGGTAAACACAAATAAAATTAGGAAATGATTTTTAGATTATTCTATTGAACTTGGAATGTAAATTAAACAAAGAACTAATTTAGTTTGCACAGAGTTTGTAATTCATATGATGATAGAAATCCAGGGTCTTGGGAACTTTTTCTTTTATATTGGGTTTTAGGATTCGAATACGCTAGGAAACATTCTTGTAAGATTGCTAGTTGCAAGTTATGAACTCACTTCTCAACTATTCTCTCGAATAGCCAAAAACTATCTTATGAACTCTAACACCTATACGCCTATGGTTGCAGGAGAAATATGATATGATGATCGAAGATACTTGGCTCAACTGAAAAGGGTTGCTAGGTATATCCTATCCCCAATAACAAAGTCAACTCTTGAACTATTGAACAAGATAATTGAAACGTATTCTATGCTTTCTTTTAACCCTCATTAGTTCCCTCTCCCGAGTTCAACCAAAGATCCAATATATAATATTTTAAAAGTGACCAGTCTAATAAATAAGCATGAAATCAAGTAAGTATAAACAAACTTCAAAAGAAGAATTGAAAATCTAGCGTAAACGAATATTCAAAATACAACCATCATCCATGGCCAAAATCCCAGAAAAAGGAGTTTAGTCACTCATGATCAAGTGCAAAACCAAAGAAATCATCATTTGAATTAACAAAGATAAAAGTAAAGAAGAAAGACCTAATAAGAAAATGAATTTCTTGTCTGTCCCCCAAAATACTGCATATAATGATCAATCTAATGAAAAGATGCCTAACTAATGCCCTAGACAAGGTATTTATAAGAAATATAAAAAATGACTCTTTTTCCCTTAAGTATTTCAACTTTTGGACTTAGAATAATCCATCTCGGATAGGATCTGGCATGCCACACCGGCCATATCGCCATATCTTTAATAATAGCTACCAATCCTAAGAACTTTAAGAATTTTTTACTTCATCTTTGTTGTCCACCTCTTTTTCCTCACTGCTCACCCTTTCTTTCACTACTCCCCTTTTCTTTTCTCATGCCATTTTTTCACTACTTGATAGCTAGTTTCTACTTATAAGATCGACAAGAATAATCAAATATGAAGGGTCTTTCATTTATGTTCTAGAATCAAGTAAACAACATCTATTGGTTGCCCCTCTTTCCTATATTCTCATCTTGCCATCCACATTTTTTTCTTTCTTTCCTTTCTCTTAAACGAAACAACATCTATTTGGAACCCCATACTTAAACGTGCACTGTCCCTAGTTCACAAACATATCATGTCATGTAGGGAGAGAAAAAGAACTTCCCGGGCCCCTAAGCAAAGTCATCATCATCAGGATTATACTCCTAATCATCATCATCATCATCTCCTTCTGCATCATCAACTTGCATAGCGCAAGTGGTGGCATTTTCCTCCTTATCATCGTCATCATCAACCGCATCAGTCAACACTGTAGGCTTATCATCATCTAATGACTCCTCAAATACCGATCCAACCTTCGCACATCATCATGGAATGTTGAGTGGGTACCTCTCCTCTAGTGCCGACATCTACTCAAAAGTCGCAGGTCTACCTCTAATCTTCAACTGCAGCTCAAACATCCCAAACATATGACTTCTCCAACTGTCATCTTAAGCATGGCGCTCGACTGGAGTGAGGAATGGTGTTGATGTGTAGGTTAGCTCCTTGACCTTTGTGACATCAATCATTTTTCCTGCCAAGTGCCCTACTAGGGGTAGATGAAGGTAAGCCTCCTCTTCCTCATTACCAAGCTCCTGCAAGAATAGAGTTAACAAGTTTCCTTAAGAATACTTCCACTAGTAGTTTCCTTGGATCACCGCATATTTTCCCTCAGCACTATGCCAAAGTTAATTGGCAGCACCTTCATCAGCATATACAACAATACTACTCGCTCTCGAGTTATCTCCGTGGTATGTGTCCCTGGAAGAAGTACAAGACAGACGAACATGACCAAACTCTAGTCTCCTTAATCAAGTAGGAGAATGAGAGTGTCGAATGAGTGCCATTTTCACCTCTTGCCCCCCAAGCAGCTGAATGCTCTCCGCAAAAAGTGTGGTGAATGTCATGGTATGGGGGTTTCTCAAGAAACATGAAATACATCTCTGGGTCCATCACTAGCATGCCAAGAAATGCATTGAAAGACTTGGTGTAATACCCCGGAAGCCCAAAGATCATACCTGGGAGTTGAAATGGAGAAAACAAAAAATTTTGTACCAGGTCACAAAATGAGTCATTTTGAGTCATTTTTTGACCCGTGGGGGAAGACCGCGAGTCGTGAGGTGACTCATGGTGAGATTCCAGGCTTGGGTTGAACATTGGAATTTGAGGTCCCCACGGACCTGACCATGATTCATGGTTAGTCTCCACAACTCGTTCGGTGAGGCATGGGCAAGGGATTGAGGAAAGTGAAAGCGACCTGGTAGTGTAACCTACAGAAGGTCCCCATAAGTGGTGGTCAAGCACCACGATTCGTGGGATGGGTCGTGGCCGGCAGGTAACTAATGATCTGAGGTTGAGGCGGTGGAGATAACAATTCATATGATGGCCCGTTATGAGTTCCAGGTGAATCTCAATAGTGTACCCAATGACCGATCTAATGACCCGTGGTTGGTGACAGCAACTCGTTGGGTCCCTTGTGGGGACTGAAGAGCAGTTATTTTTTGCGAAGTTATTGAGGGTATTCTTATCATTTTTGTGCTCTACGGTCTTATACTATGTCATTTTAAGCCAGGTTCAGGGTGTATTAAGATAGGTTAAGTCATTCTAGCCTATTCTAAATCCATGCATGCAAGTTAGGGAGTTAGAGAGGAGATCAAGCTTAAGCCCTTCCAATTGTTCTCAAATTCCTCTTGGGCAATCAAAGAAGTGTAAGAATCAGTCTTCATCAAGTATGTAGGGTTATGAATGAGTGAATCTATTCACATCCATGCCCAATCACTCTCTAAATCATGAAATTCTTATATTGGTTCTATGAGGTTTTAACCTAATGCATGAAGTTTCTAATTCTCTACATGGGTATGATTTAAATGAGTTTTTATTATTGAATTATGATTTATCGGCAAGTCTTACGTTGTTTTAATTAAAGTCATGTTTAAAGATTTATAAATTTAAAATTCCCATTCATGAGAAATTCATGAAAGTTAAAATTGATGATGAAGGATTGAGTATGATGAGATATTATTGATGAAAAGCATGTTTTCGAGTTACCCATGTTTATAATCATGTTTTTAAGTGATTTGAGTGTTTTCAAGAATGTTGAAGTACTGGGCAATGCCCACATGTTAAAGTATGATTTATGATTTTCCGAATTGAGTTTACCACATGGTTTTGGAGCGAAGATTCCTATGTTTGTGGTATGGTTTGAGCCCAAGGCTTCTCATATATTTATTATTTCATATTTTAGATGTATTTGATTATTGATCTTCGTTAATGGATGATGGTGACATTCGTTAAAAATAATGATGGAGAGCATATGAATGTTTTTGGGAGTAATGTCTAGCACTGAGTAGGCTAAGGGTCGATCACCCTACACCTCAGAACTACGTGCCAACATTGGTTGATTCATATATACACTTTTAGACCTCCTTTGTGAGTTATCCCCTGCTCGATTAGGCCACGAGGTTGATATCAATATCATGGTATCATTCTTAGCCCCAGAAAGTCCTTGGACGACTCTACCTACTTGAGTGTGATAGTTGGGACCACGTAAGGTCTATCGTGGTGTGTTGGTTATATGACGAGTCTCCCATTGTTCCTGATGATTTTAGTTATGCATGTTTATCATTCATGATATATATGTATATCTATATGTGTTCTAAAGCAGGTTTGACCTAATGTTCAGCTTTAATTATGATTAATAGATTTTCGCTTTGGGTCAATTGATTCAGTTATGATGTTATGCTATGTTGAGATCATGTTTTCAGAATATAGCATGCATGCCCTACTCTCAGATTCTTATTTTTCTTATGTTTCATCTTATGCACGTTTTAAATGAGTTTACTTGTTTAAGCATTTTTATGTACCTTGCATACTCGGTACATTCCACGTACTGACCACATACTCTATGCTGTATCATTTTATGATAAAGGCCCTGGTACTCAGACTCAACCTCGTACTTAGCCAGCCTTTCAGACTTAGAATCCCACAACTGTTGGTGAGTCCTCATCTCCCGAGGACCATGCTCTATCAATTTTCTTTATGTATAAAATTTTAGAGTTAGATATTTAATTGGGGGACTTGTCCCATCAACTCATCAGTATTGGAGGCTTTTCAGACATACAATGTAACCAACTTTAGATTCATGTTTTTTTCTATTACGCCTATTTCAAACTTCCGCTAAGTTTAACATGTTGATCTATCATTTTCATGATTTAGTTAGATGTATGTTCATGTAATGGGTCGATGCAGAGTCCCTTAGGGTTCCTTGTCCCATGTCTTGATCCGTGCCTACATTCGGGTCGTGACAAACTTGATACTAGAGCAATAGATTTGAAGTGTCCTAGGGTATCTGAAAGCCACGTTGAGTAGAGTCTTTTTCATAAGTGTGAAGCACGCCACTCTTATGACAAAGAGGCTACAAGACATTTAGGAATTTTTCCCTTCTTTCATGATCTATGTCGTGCGGTGAAATGCATCCCTATCCTTCTAACTCAATCTTTTCGCAATTGCCTAACCATGGCGCCGCGTGGAGTTAATTGTAGGAGGAATGGAAATGGAAATGGCCACGAGAATGGCAATGGAGATGGGTAGCAACAAGCCACACTATTCCAGGTGCACCATGCACCAGAGCCGGTTGCCCATGCTGAATTCAGGGTAGCTATTCAGATGCTAGTGTAGGCCTTGACCGCTCAGGTCAACCAGCAAGCAGTGGAGCATGTCCCGCAAAACAGAAATGCGACGATAACTCGATTCAAGGATTTCTAATAATGAACCCACCGGAGTTCCTTGGGTAAAAAGTTGATGAGGATCCGAATGAGTTCATCGGTGAGGTTTTGAAGATCACCCAGGTCATAGGGGTGAATGGAGTTGAGTGCGCTGAGTTGGCCTCATATCAGTTGAAGGGGGTCACACACATATGGTTCAGACAGTGGAGAGACGGCAGGGCCGTCAGAGCAGGCCCTGTCACTTGGGAGGAATCCCATGTTGCTTTCCTAGATCGGTTTTTCCCTCGTAAGAAGAGGGAATTGAAGGCAGATAAGTTTGTAAATATTAAGAAGGGATAATTATGGTGCAATAATATGCCCTTGAGTTCACTCGTTTGTCAAACTATGCCCCAGAGTTAGTGGTGGATCAGAGGGCGTGAGTGAGCAGGTTTGTTCATGGAGTGGCGGGCTACTTAGACAAGGATTGTAGGACCGCTATGCTCCATAAAGTTATGTATTTCCCTTGGATAGTCTTGTACGCCCAGCAGATGGAGGTGGCCTACATGAGGGAGAGAGAGGCCAAGAGGGCCAGGACGGATAGTTATAGATTCTCTCAGCTGAGGTCAGATGGTAGGCACCGACAACAAACCCATTAGAGATCTTCATCCCTAGATTCTTCAGCACTGAGAGTGCCATCCAGACCTAGGCATGATCAGAGAGGACGAGCATCAGGCTCTAGGGGTCAGAGCAATAAGCCCACAGATTCTAGCATCCCAACTTGTCGCAGGTGTGGTCGACGGCACACGGGTCAGTGCTTAGAAGGTATAGGTGCTTGCTTTGGGTGTGGAAATCCCGGGCATATGCCCAGAGATTTCCCAATAGCTAGATAGGGTTATGAAGGAGGCTGAGGCCCAGCTTCTAGTTCAGCAGCTCTACCCGCATGGCCAACACAGCATGGAGAATTTACTAGAACAGGTGGTGGCTAGTGCCAAAACAGATTCTATGCCTTAGCCTCTCGTCAGGAGCATGAGGTCTCCCCAGATGTAGTCATTGGTATATTACGAGTTTTTCATGTTGATGTATATGCTTTGTTAGATTCTGGGGCTACCTTGTCTTTTGTGACACCTTATGTGGCTAGTAGTTTCAGAGTCAGTCCCAAAACCATATCAGAACCCTTATTACTCTCTACTCCAGTGGGTGATTCAGTTGCATCTAGATGAGTATATAAAAGTTGCATGGTTACAGTCCTTCAAAAAGTCATCTCAACAGATTTACTAGAGTTACCCATGATAAATTTTGATGTTATCCTCGCATGGATTGGCTATTTTCATGTTATTCCTCAGTTAATTTTAGAACTCAGGCAGTAGAGTTCAGATTTTTGGGTGAGCCAATCGTAGAGTGGAAGGGTAGTTCAGCTGTCCCTATAGGTCGTTTCATTTCCTACCTTAATGACAGAAAGATGAACTCCAAACATTATGTATACTATCTAGTTAGGGTTAAGGATGTGACATCCGAGGCCCCGACTATCCATTCTGTCCCAGTAATATTGGAGTATCCAAAAGTGTTCCAAGTTAATCTACCGAGAATCTCTCCCGAAGGGGAGATTGATTTTGGTATTGACCTTCTTCCCAACACACAGCCTATATCTATTCCTCCCTATAAAATGGTCCCACCCGAGCCAAAAGACTTAAAGGAGTAGTTGAAGGGTCTTTTGGATAAGGGTTTCATTAGACCGAGTAAGTCTCCATGGGGTGCACCAATTCTATTCATCCGAAAGAAGGATGGTTCCCTTCGGATGTGCATTGATTACCGACAATTAAACAAGGTCACCGTCAAAAACAGGTATCCTCTATCCAGGATTGATGACTTATTTGACCAGCTTCAAGGTGCCAAGTGTTTTTTGAGGATAGATCTCAGATTTGGGTACCATCAGCTTAGAGTTCGAGAGAGCAACATCCTGAAGATAGACTTCAGGATGCGGTATGGTCATTATGAGTTGGTAGTTATGTCTTTTGGACTAACAAATACTCCTTCATATTTTATGGACTTGACGAATAGGGTGTTAAAGACTTATTTGGATATTTTCGTGATCGTGTTTATTAATGAGATCCTGTTATACTCTCGGAGCGAGAAAGAGCATGCTGCTCGTTTGAGAGGGTGGTATAGACTCTCAAGGATCGCCAATTATATGTCAAATTTAGAAAGTGCAAGTTTTGGTTGAACTCAGTGGCGTTTTTGGGCCATGTGGCATCAAGTGAGGGCATACAAATGGACTCACAGAAAATAGAAGTGGTGAAGAACTGGACCAGACCGGTGAATCCTTCGGATATTTGGTGCTTTTTGGGCTTAGCTGGCTACTATCAAAGATTTGTTGAAGGTTTTTTATCTATTTCAGCACCATTAACTAAACGAACTTAGAAGAAAGTGAAATTCCAATGGTCAGAGGCTTGTGAGAAAAGCTTTCAAGTGTTGAAGACTCGACTTACCTCAGCAGCGGTGTTAATCCTACCAGAGGGTACCGATGGGTTTGTGGTGTACTACGACACTTCCAGAATTGGACTTGGCTGCGTATTGATACAACACGGAAAAGTTATAGCATATGCCTCCAGACAGCTGAAAGTTCATGAGAAGAATTACCCGACCCATGATCTTGAATTGGCTGCGGTAGTATTCACCTTGAAGATATGGCGACATTATATGTATGGGATCCATGTGGATATGTTTGACCATAAGAGTTTACAATATGTGTTTACCTAGAAGGATCTCAATCTTCAGCAAAGAAGGTGGTTGGAGGTACTCAAAGACTATGACATGGGTGTCCTTTACCATCCGGGGAAGGCTAATGTAGTATCAGACACACTTAGTAGATTTCTATGGAGAGTGTGTCCCATATGGATGAGGGAAGAAAGGAGCTGGTGAAGGATGTGCAACGACTTTAAAGGTTGGGAGTTCGGTTGGTTTATTCGACTGATAGCGGGGTTATTGTTCATAATAGATCAGAATCTTCCTTGGTGACTAATGTAAAATCTAGGCAAGACGAAGACCCTATTTTGGTAATGTTAAAGGAGGTCGTTCAAAATCAGAAGGTAGAGGTCTTCTCCAAAGGGGGAGATGGTGTGCTTTGATACTAGGGTTGCTTATGCATTCTGGATGTTGATTATTTGAGGAACCAGATGCTGCATGAGGATCGTGGATCCAGGTATTCTATCCATCCAGGTGCCTCCAAGATGTACCGTGACTTACAAAAAGTCTATTGGTGGAATGGAATGAAGAAGGATATCAAAAAATTTGTGGCTAAGAGTCCAAATTGTCAGCAAGTGAAGGTCGAGCATCAGAGATCGGTAGGGGTGCTTCAATATATCAGTATTCCTACTTTGAAGAAATCAATATGGACTTCATCACAGGGTTGCCTCGCACTCGACGAAAATATGACTCCATTTGGGTTGTTATAGATAGGTTTACCAAAGCCACTCATTTCCTACCAATCAAGACCACGGATTTGGCGGAGGATTATGCCAAACTATACATCCGGAGCTAGTCTAGTTTCATTGAGTTCCCGTTTCCATCATATCTGATAGAGGTGCCTAGTTTACCTCTCAGTTTTGGAGGTTCTTTGAAAAAGGATTGGGTACTCAGGTTAAGCATAGTACAACATTTCACCCGCAAATGGATGGTCAAAAGGAACAAACAATTTCAGACCCTCGAAGAGATGTTGATAGCATGTGTGGTTGACTTCAAAAGTAGTTGGGATGATCATTTGCCTCTTATCGAGTTAGCATACAATAACAGCTACCATTCCAGTATTCAGATGGCTCCATTTGAGGCTCTCTATGGGCGGAGATGTAGATCGCGTATTTTTTGGTACGAAGTTGGTGAAGCTATAATGATAGGACCAGATTCAATCCATGAGGCTATTTAGAAGGTCCATCTCATACAGGAAGGTTGAAAATGGCTCAAAATTGCCAAAAGTCCTATGCCAACGTGAGAAGGAGAGAACTCGAGTTCAAAGTGGATGATTTGGTGTTTCTAAAGGTGTCTCCCATGATGAGAGTGATGAGGTTCGGAAAGAAAGTAAAATTCAACCCTCGTTATGTTGGCACCTACCGAATTGTGAAACGGATTGGCAAGGTGGATACGAATTGGAGATGCTCTCAGAATTACATTCCATGCATCCTGTTTTCCATGTATCACTCTTGAAGAAGTGTTTGGGTGATCCTACTCTAGTTGTCCTAGTGGATAGTGTTTGTGTGAAAGACATCATTAGCTATGAAGAGGTTCTGGAGGAAATAGTGGATCGTCAGGTTTGAAGGATAATAAATAAGAAAGTAGCTTCAATCAAAGTTTTATGGAGAAATCATCATGTTGAAGGAGCTACATGGATAGCCGAAGTGGATATGATTGCTAGATACCCACACCTATTCTCTTCCGGCTAGATCTCAGTTTAAGGTATCAGTTTTTTCCCTACTACTCTATTTAGTGTTCATGTTCAGTTCATGTGATCTGGCTTCTTTCATGTATATGGATGTATGTATGATTCATGAATTCAGTTCAGCCATGTTTCTCAGTTCAGAGGTAGTCATTCCGTCAGTTTTCAGGTTAAATGATCGGTATTTGAATATAATGACTGCATTTCTCTACTTTTCTATATGATTTTCAACATTCGAGGATTAATGTTCCCAAGGGGGAGATATTGTAATATCCTGGAAGCCAAAAGATTAGACTCGGGAGTTTGAAACGGAAAAAACTAAAAGTTTTGCACCAGGTCACTAAACGATTCATTCTTGTCCCGTGGGGGAATACCATGAGTCATGAGGTCACACCTAGTGAGGTTCCAGGCTTGGGTTGAACTTTGGAATTTTAGGTCCCCATGGACCTGACCACGAATCGTGGTAAGCCCCCACGACTCATTGAGTAAGCGTGTGCAAGGGATTGAGGAAAGTGAAGGGGACCTGGTAGTGTACCCTATGGAAGGTCCCCATGAGTCGTGGTCAGGCACCACGATTCGTGGGATGGGTCATGGGCAGCAGGTAACTAATGATCTGAGGTTGAGGAATTAGAGATAACAAGTGGTGACCACGAGTAATGGTCACTGGTAATGATTCGTAGGATGGCTCGTTAAGACTTCCAGGTGAATCTCGACAGTGCACCCAACGATCGATGTAACAACCCATGGTTGGTGGAAACGTCTCGTTGGGTCCCTCGTGGGGACTGACGAGCAGTTATTTTCTACGAAGTTATTAAGGGTATTCTCATCATTCCTATGCTCTAAAGTCCTATACTATGTCATTTTAATCCATGTTCAGGGTGTATTAAGAAAGGTTAAGTGATTCTAGCCTATTCAAAATCCATGCATGCAAGTTAGGGAATTAGAGAGGAGATCAAGCTTAAGCCCTTCCAATTCTTCTCAAATTCCTCTTGAGCAATCAAAGAAGTGTAACAATAAGCCTTCATCAGGTATGTAGGGTTATGAATGGGTGAATCTATTCACACCCATGCCCAATCACACTCTAAATCATGAAATTCTTATATTTGTTCCATGGGGTTTTAACCCAATGCATGAAATTTCTAATTCTCTACATGGGTATGATTTAAATGAGTTTTTATGTTACACCCCGTAAGTTCCTAATGTGTTGTTGGCCTATCCGTACATTACTCAAGAGTTGTAGAATACGCCACATGCGAGAAAGGGCATGAGAAAGGCCGACCGAGCAAGGAATCAAGGTTTCGCGGGAGGAGGCAGGAGTAGGCTGCCAGAGGGGATACGTGTCACGGACCCCTCCCTGGCGCGTTGGTCTCCGTGGAACGCACGTGTTTTGGCGCGATGGGGTCCATGCCGCGGACCCCCTGTCAACCACCCAAGTATATATATATAGCACCTTGTTCATTTGATATATATATATATATATATATATATATATATATATTCAAAGTAAAGCTTCGTCCAAAGAAGAGTAGAAATGCTAATTTTAAGTTAAATTCTTCCGTTTACGCTATGAAACACTGCCCAAATTCAAATTAACTTCGGGTATCGACATTTAAGGCCGTAGGGAGCTTTACTACGGAGTTATTTTTGTAAAATTCGCCCGGAAAATTGCAACCCCTCCGAGTCAAAGTTGTTGGAATAACTTCAAACTAGTTTCTATATGATCACAGGCTTCAAGTAAGTATTTCTCCCTTCTGAACTTTCGATAAATTATACATTTTCAGCCGTGTTTCGTAGAGTTAAAGTATAGTCAATATTAGTTTTCTAAGATATTTTTATAGCTGAATTTAGTACTGAAACTAGTCTCATTCTCTCAGCGATATGATTCCAGTTAGGAAGGGCTATTTGATTACCAGTTGAAACTCGCCAGTTACTGAGGAAGCGACAATCAAGGTATGTTAAGGAGAATTCCTTCGGTAAGTTAGTTTCTTGACTATTACAATACAATTTGAGCCCTAATAAGAGAGTCAAAGGCATATCTATTGTGATTAGCTATCGTAGCAT
The DNA here is from genome assembly GCA_035772735.1 of Datura wrightii. Taxonomy (NCBI): domain Eukaryota; kingdom Viridiplantae; phylum Streptophyta; class Magnoliopsida; order Solanales; family Solanaceae; genus Datura; species Datura wrightii. The sequence continues at coordinate 167,411,442 of JASDFA010000018.1, read as the reverse complement.
ATTGACTTCTGTTATATTGAGGCCGAGAGGGCCATATTGAGTTCTGTTATATTGAGGCTGCAGGGTGATATTGTATTCTTTTATATTGAGGCGGCGAGGGCCATATTGAGTTCTGTTATACTGAGTCCACGAGTGCCGTATTGAGTTTTTTTGTATTGAGGCAGCAAGGGCCATATCGAGTTCTATTCTACTGAGATCGCGCAGGCTATAACGAGTTTTAGTAGAGTAAGGCCGTGTGGGCCAAAATGAGTTCTATTAAATCTAATCTGTGATGTTTTGAGTTACATTATACTACGATTGTCGATAACCAGATAGTAGAACATATATTTCTTATGCCTACCGAGGCTTATGGGGGCTCAGGTAGGTTATTCTTGTATGGGTTGTACCTTCCAGGCTTATGGGGCCCCAGTTAGATTCTTGTTTGTATATATATGTGTACCTTTTTAATTAAGTACTACAGATAGCGATACTGGTCAGGATAAACTCTTACCTTTCTGTATGATTATTTCAGTTCTTCAGCTCTTATTCAGTTATTACTTTACTGCCTTCCATATTTGGTACATATTGTACTGACGCCCTCCGTGGGCGCTGTATTACCTGCCTGCAGGTGCAGCTAGACACAGACTAGGACCTTCATAGCTTCCAGCTAGGATTAACAGCACAGTTAGCTCCCTTCCTCTGGAGCTAATAGTTTGAAGGTCTATTTTTTGTTGATTGTTAAATTTATGGGTAGGTCGGGGCCCTGTATTGACCACTATTCTACTCCTAGAGGCTTGAAGATGTACAGTACGCTGTGGTTAGTCTATTGTTGGCTGTGTGGGGCCCAGATGTATGTTTCATTTTGTGATGACGGCCATGTAGGGTCTTGTTTAGCTTTAGAGTAGTGTCCTTGTTGGATAAAGCATGTATAAGTCGCTTGATTTTCATTGCAGTCATAACTAGACATTATGGTGGTCTTGTCGGCCCGCAGAGGACTCCCTATCATTATCTGTTTCTGGGTAGCTGTTTTATTTTACAGGTAGCTATGCGGCCTTGACGGTCGGGGGTTGTGTTTACAACTGAGATATAGCCCATTGTTTTCTTAAATTGGGAAATAGGTTTGCACCAAAAGTGCATAAGTCTAGTCAGGTCATTCTAGACCCTAGTAGGGTACCAGGTGCAGTTATACTCCCCAAGGCGGGGCGTGAAAAAATTTGTATCAGAGCAGGTCATATCCCAGGGAGTCTGCATGCTTGTCAAGTAAAGTATTATCTATGGATGTGTTGTGCACCAAAGTCTATAGACAGGAGGCTACGAGACATAAAAGTGTGGTTACTCTTCTTTCTCCACCAGTCGTGCTATAGAGCTGAGTTGTATAGGGTAATCCCCTAAGCTTACGTTATTTTTTTTACAGAGAAAAATGTCAGATGCACTACGGATTGCGACTGGTCGTGATTTAGATATGACCGCAGGAGAGGGCACCAGTAGGGGGCCTCAGTTAGAGTCGACCTGGCCTGAGGGCGACAAGGAGACATCCCCTCGATCTTCCCAACACTCACCACCACATTCAGAGCCCAACAGGACAGTAGATACACCAATACAACCCCCATCTATTATAGTATCATCAAACCAGGAGCTTAGAGGTGCATTTTATACGTGGGTTTAGATGATGGCTGCCTAGCATCAGCCTCCGCCAGTAGTACCAACTATCGCTGAGCCAGCTGAGGGGCCTGGTAGCTCGATAGTTCATGAATTTCACGGTCTGAGTCCCCTACTGTTTATAGGGACCAATCATATAGAGGATCCCTAGAATTTTATAGATCGGTTGTAGAGGATATTCAGGGTTATGCATGCCTGATCTACCGAATTAGCTGAGCTAGCGTTATTCCGACTACGAGATGTAGCAGTTTTGTGGTACAAGAGCTGGGAAAGATTTGTAGGTAGGGATTCACTTCCACCTATGTGGCTTGTTTTCTCTGAGGCTTTCATAGATCATTACCTGCCCCGAGAGGTCCGGCAGGCCAGAGTAGAGCAGTTCTTGCACTTGGAGCAGAACAGGATGAGGGTTAGAGAATATACGTTGAGGATTGATTCCTTAGCTAGGTATGCGCCCTCGTTTGTTGACACCATGCCTGCTAGGGTGCATCGGTTCATTATGGGACTTGCGCCAGGGTATGTGGAATCATGTATTACGGCCACTTTGCCAAAGGATATGGATATTTCATAGGTGCAGGCATTTTCTCAGAATATAGAGGAGCTCCGGCAGCGTAAGTATGCCATAGAGAGGGCAGTACAGGAGCAGCGTCGGAGGGGTATGCTCGCAGATTTTTAGACGGATTTTTCGGGTGGTCCCCAGCCTAGCTAATCAGATAGGCTGCCCAAGCCCCCTTTCCAGCAGCAGCAGGGTAGTAAATCAGATCATCGTGGATAGTCAGGTCCCGACGAGAGTTCATGGGTGTCAGGCTCACAGCAGCAGAGAGGATCGGATTAGACAGAATTAACAGTGCCACGATGCAGTACCTACCACAGGAAGCACCGAGGAGGTGCAGATACGGCTCCACAACTTGCTATTCTTGCGGGAAGGAGGGGCATATGATGAGAAATTGTCCGAATAGACGTCAGAGTAGCCAAGGTCAACAGGACAGGTCTTCAGCAGGTTCATATGCCCCAGCACCCTCTGCAGGATGATGACCCTCAACTCAAGCTGGTAGGGGCCAAGGTAGATTCGGGGCATCCTATTTAGGTAGCGGCTAGGACCGCACATATGCACTACCAGGGAGAAAGGAGTTAGAGACGTTGCCACATATTGTGACAAGTATATTAAATGTCTGTTCTCACTCAGTTTATGCCGTGATAGATCCGGGATCTACCTTGTCATATGTTACTCCGTTAGTAGCCTAAAAGTTTGATATAGTGCTAGAATTTCTTCAATGACCTTTCTTAGTATCTATACCCGTAGGTGAATCTATTATTGCTAAGAGAATTTACCGGGGCTGTACAGTAGAGATTGTGGGTTGTCAGACCTCAGCAGATTTAATAGAGTTAGAGATGATTGATTTTCATGCAATTATGGGTATGGATTAGTTGGCATTGTGTTATACTACTGTAGAATGTTGGACCAGAATTGTCCGATTCCACTTCCTAGGGGAAGTAGTGCGAGAATGGAGAGGTAGTACAACCACGCCAAGGGGTAGGTTCATATCCTATCTTAGGGCAAAGAAGTTAATAGCAAAGGGTTGTATCTACCATTTTATTAGAGTCCAAGATATGCAGGTAGAATCCCAGACTCTTCAATCCATCCCAGTGGTTAATGAATTTCCAGATGTGTTCCCCGATGAACTCCCTGACATCCCTCCAGAAAAGAAAATTGATTTCTCTATTGATTTTCTGCCAGATACTCAGCCTATATCCATCCCTCTATATCGAATGGCTCCGGTTGAGTTGAGGTAATTGAAAGAGTAGCTGAAAGATTTGTTAGATAAGGGCTTCATCAGGCCGAGTACATCACCGTAAGGTGCACCAGTTCTATTTGTAGGAAAGAAAGATGGTTCTCTACGTATATGTATAAATTATCGATAGTTGAATAAAGTGACTATCAAAAATAAATACCCGCTTCCCAGGATAGATGATTTGTTTGATCAGCCGCAAGGGGTGAAATATTTTCCTAAAATTGACTTGAGATCCAGATACCATCAGGTTTGAGTCCAGGAGAAGGATGTCCCGAAGACAACTTTTAGGACCAGGTATGGTCATTTGGAGTTCCTAGTTATGTCCTTCGGGTTGACAAATGCCCCAATAGTATTCATGGACCTAATGAACAATATCTTCTAGCCATACTTAGATTTGTTTGTGATTGTGTTTATTGATGATATTTTGGTGTACTCCCCCTCAGAAGCAGAAAACAGGGATCATTTGTGGAAAGTACTTTAGACCCTCAAAGAATGCCAGCTATATACGAAATTCTCTAAATGTGAGGTTTGGTTGAATACTGTAGCTTCCTTGGGCCACATCGTATCAGAGGCTGGTATTCAAGTTGACTCACAGAAAATAGAGGCAGTAAAGACCTGGCTCAGACCTACCACTCCCACAGAAGTTTGCAGTTTTCTGGGTCTAGCCGGGTATTACAGGAGGTTTGTGGAGGGATTTTCTACCCTATCGGCGCCCTTGACTAAATTGACTCAGAAAGCAGCCAAATTTCAGTGGACCGAGGCCTGTGAGCAGAGTTTCCAAGAAGTGAAAAATAGGTTGACGTCGACAAAAATGTTTAGCATTTCCAGAAGGTTAAGAGGGGAATCCCATGATTGTGATGCTTCAGGCGTCGGGTTGGGGTGTGTCTTGATGCAACACGAGAAGGTAATTTCTTATGCCTCCAGACAGCATAGAAAGAACGAAAAGAACTATCCCACCCATGATCTGGAGTTAGCTGCAGTGATTCATGCGTTAAAAATATGGAGGCATTGATCTTGGGCAGATTTATATGCCCAAGTGATACTCAAACGTATCATTTTCGCCTTGTTTGTTATACAATGTGTATACATTTTCATGTAATTGGTAATAAAATGTGAATTTATACTAACCAACATGATTAGCATTTGTTTTGCAGGTAAAACATGATTTTTAGGAGCTAAAATGCATATTGGGACAATATCGGAGTTGGACTTGGATGCGAGCACGGAAAAGACATTGGAATGCGCAATGTAAAGGGGCTCCGCGATGGAGCCGTGTCATGCTACCATCGCGGAGGCACACTGCCTGGAGGGTGATTTAATTGGCAATTTCCAGTGAAGCCTTGCGACAGCTCCGTGGCACGGAGATAAGCCTCCGCGTTGGCCTCCGTGCCACGTTGAGGCTATATTCCCGGACCCTGGATTTCCAGTGAGGGTCCGCGTCCACGCCATGTCACGGAGGCAGTGCTCCGCGTTGGCCTCCGTGACACGTTGCTTGTTATTCCGGGAAAAATTCCCAATATTATAAATAGAACACTTAGGCTTATTTTTAATTAATTCAGACTTGGTGGAGCAAGGACGTGGGTTAGAGGCAGTTGAGGAACGAAAAAGCTAAGGGTTTTTCTCTCTTTCTTTCTTCTTTCAATCAATTGTTTGTATGATTAACACTTGTTTTAGGATGATTAATCCACAAATGAGTGGCTAATTCTCTTCCTTGCTGAGGTTGTGAACAATGGTGATGAATTTCGATTGTTAATTGTATGGTTTTTCATCTTCTTCTTCCATGTTGTTCTATTAATTCTTGTTTCTACTGCATTAGTGTGTGGCCGACATTAATGTACATCTAAAAAGTCCAATTTCACTCGACAGAGGAAGAAATTGGAAAGTTGTGAATTAATAGGGTATTGTTCTTAACTTGATTTGGGAAAATTGGGTTTTGATGTGCTTTCCTGATAGAAATATACTTGAAAGCCGTATTAGTCAATTTAGGAACCGAAATTGTATTTCTAGGTCATAAATTGCATTTGATCACAGAAATGTAGACGAATGGTTTATGATTCTAAAGTGAGATTAAATACGAGAGTTTTAATCTCTAGGCTAATGTTCTTGGCTAGCAACATGAAGAGAAGAATAACCAAATTATGATTATAATCAAGTTCATTACTTGTTCTTAACCTTGGCATGCTCATATCCATAGTTTCAATTCAAAGTAAATATTTGTTAGTAGTTTTAGTATATAATTTATAAACAAAAATTATTTAGCTTTTGGTTACGTTGTTGTCAGCATAATTAGAAGTAAGCTAGAATATAGTATACTGAAGCAATTTTACTTATCCAGAGTCTCCTTGGTTCGATACTTGGCTTACTTAGCCACTTTATTACTTGTTTGACCACGTGCACTTGCGTGTCGGTTTTTACCCATAACCAAACCACCGGACAAGTTTTTGGCGCCGTTGCCGGGGAGACTAGGCAATTGGTGAAGTTGTGTTAAGTGTAAATTTACTGTATTTTTGTTTTATTTTCTTAAGTGTTGACAACTTGGTCTTAGCCTGTATTTTGCAGACTTGATTTCTGTGAACACTGGCAAAGGACAAGGAGCTGGTGGAATCTTATACAGAGCCGGAACGTGAATTTCATAGTAAACACAGAGAAGCTCTACAAAAGAAGCTGCAGTTGCTCAGACAGTCTATTATGGAGCAAAAAAATCCACCGGTTGTGAGGGCAGTGTTAGTGCCCGATGAAGCAGCAGCAAGGCCGGTTCGCGAGGTGGAATTCCCACATGCCAACAATGTACATTCTAGTATCCGCAAACCAAAGCCTGGAGGGAGGTTTGAATTAAAGCAGAACATGGTGCAACTATTGCACACAAGCGGGCAATTTACCGGTCTCCCTCATGAAGACCCACAACAACATCTCCAGAATTTTTGGAGATAAGTGACACTTATATACCCGCTGGAGTGTCACCTGATTATGTTCGGCTCACCTTATTTCCGTTTTCCTTACTTGGTGAAGCCAAGAGGTGGTTAAAAGCTGAACCACCAAATTCTATATCAACGTGGGATGATCTTGCACGGAGGTTTTTGATAAGATTTTTTTCCCTCTGGTAAAACAGCCAGACTTAGAACTCAAATTCTAAGTTTCAAACAGAGGGAGGGAGAAAATTTATATCAAGCCTGGCAAAAATTTAAATCCATGTTGCGGGACTGTCCTCATCATCATCAGTCCAATGAGGTGTTGGTACACATATTTATTGAGGGTTTGGAACCCCATACTAAAATTTTGTTAGACTCAGCAGCTGGAGGGCAAGCGTTGGAAAAGACTTATGAGGAGTTGTACACTTTGCTCAACAGAATTTCACAGGGCAATCCAGAATGGAATGCAGATTCATCTCGAGGTGGAGCAAGGAAAGCAGCAGGAGTGCTGGAAGTGGATGGATTTACAGCTATCGCTGCACAGATAGCTGCCTTGCAGAATCAGTTGAACAACCACTTCAGCAATATGAACTTGAACCAGCCTTCAACTTCAGTCAATGCGGTCCAGCAAATGTGGTGTGAAGTGTGTGGTAGCAGTGAGCACTCAGTTGAGTGTTGTGGAGCAAACCCAGATTCGGTTACCTTTGTGGGCAATGCACAAAGAAATCAGCAGCAGTTTGGTAGTGGCTACAACTCAAATTGGAGGAACCATCCAAATTTTTCGTGGGGTAGCAACAACCAACAAGGCCAAAGTTCGGGTCAGGGTAAGGGCAACAGAACTACCAATCTCAATTCAGAAATCACAATGCCCCTCCTCCACCACCATCACCGACCATTGAGGAGATGTTCAAGACCATGATCGCTAATCAGGCGCAATTGCAGGCTGACTATGTTAAATTGGCAACCGAAGTGAAGAATAATCAATTAGCGACCAAGGCTCTTGAGTATCAATTTGTGCAATTTGCTAGTGCCCAAAACATAAGACCCAGAGGAGGACTGCCTAGCGACACGGATCCTAATCCGAAGCAGGTAAATGCTGTGACCACGAGGAGTGGTTTGCAGCTTAAGGAGGTGGAACCGGAAAGACCGCCTCAAAAGTCAGGAACAGCAGATGTTGAGGAGGAACAAAGTTCTGATAGGGGAAGACCAAAGAAGCAGAAGCAGAAAGACCTCCACCCCCGTTCCCTCAACGACTCAAGAAACACAAAGAGGAGGCGTGTTTCAAGAAATTTATGGAGGTGCTCAAACAGGTACATGTTAATTTACCTCTTGTTGATGTCTTGCAGGGAGTGCCAAAATATGCCAAATATATTAAAGACATCGTGGCCAACAAAAGTCGTTTGACTGAGTATGCCACGGTAGCTTTGACAGAGGAATGCACTTCCCGAATTCAAAATAGACTGCCTACGAAGCTGAAAGATCCTGGAAGTTTTACTATCCAGCTGACTATTGGGCAGAGTATCCGAGCTCGTGGATTATGTGACTTGGGGGCGAGCATAAATCTGATGCCATCTTCGGTATTCAGAAAGTTAGGTCTAGGGAGTCCTAGACCTACAACCGTAATCTTGCAGCTAGCAGACAGATCCTTAGCTAGGCCGGATGGCATTGTTGACGATGTGCTTGTGCAAGTGGGATCCCTCATTTTTCCGGTTGATTTTATTGTTCTGGATTTTGAACCAGACGCTGAAGTCCCATTTATTTTGGGACGACCCTTCTTGGCAACCGGAAAAGCATTAATTGACGTGGCTGCGGGTCAACTTACAATGCGAGCACATGACAAGGTAGAAGTGTTCGATGTGTACAAAGCACCAGAGATCCCGATTGTAAATGAAGAACTCTCGGTGATCGTGATTGATCATGGGAAGGCTAATCAAATGAGTGAATCCCGAGAGTTGATAGGAAGACCACCTGATAAGGGTAAGCACTACTGGGGGGAGGACAATGATCGTGAAAAATCGTCCATCACCCTAGTAGATAATTGAGCATAAAGGACGTCGAGCCGCGACGGTAAACCAGGCGCTGCACGGGAGGCAACCCGTGAAAAATAATTTTTCTTTTGTTTAGTAAAGTGTAAATAGTTTTTATTTTAATTTTTCTTTTTCTTGTGTTAGTATAGAATTTTCATTTTAGTTAGTATTTTTTATTTTAGTTAGTGAAATCTATTAATCTAACCAATTTTGTTTAGTAAGGTGATTTTCAGGTCAACTGGAGAAAAATATGAATGGAATGGGGAAGGAAAAGGCAAGGTATGAAAAAAATGAATAAAATGAAGAGACAGTGCATTGGGGCATTGGCTCCGTGTCACGGAGGAAGGGCTCCGCGTTACCCTCCATGACACGTTGAGGTTAAATCTGAATTTTTTAAAAATTCCAGTGAGCCATCGCGTTAGCTCCGTGTCACGGAGGAGGGGTTCCGCGTTACCCTCCGTGACACGTTGCCCTACATTTAGTGCCGGGTCACACCGGGTTGCCGGGTGACCCGCGTGTTTTTCTTCTTTTTAACCCTGATTTTTGCCTTTTTTCCCCCATTTCCTATCTTCTCCGTGACCAAACACCTAAGTTCCCTCTCCCAACCAACGTGCCATGCTACTAAGCAAACAATTTGTCAAGTTTCTTCGGTTATTCAACGTAAAGATATGTTTTCCTTGTTTCTCTCAAGTTTTTGTCGATTCTAATCGAATTTGAGCATGGGAGGTGAGATATATCATCCTAAGTAGCAATTTAGCATGATATTGAATTATTCTTTGATTGATAAATGTTCGGAATGTTGTAATTAGCGTTTGAACTTGTCGATTGCGTGAATGATTCAAATGTGATTGTAAAATTGAATTCTAGGGCTTGGGTTGTTGAAATCGAATTGGGTAACTTGCTAAATTGGTGAATTATATGCCGGGGTGTGTTTGTGAATTGAGATAAGTCGCTGTAAATATTGTTAGAGTGTAAAAGACGACGAATTCTCTGTTTTTGGGAAAATGTAAAAATTGTTCAAATTGGTTTGATTATTTGGATTCGTATGTATATAGAATTTTTGTCGTTGTTTTTGTTTGTTGTTTTCATTGCTAAGTGCGATGGTTGAATTTCTAGCGATAGTAGGATTGGGATTAGCTGTATGAAGTCTGAGTAGTACGCTAAAAGTTATGCTGTCGAATTTTTTTTTTGTGAACGCACTAAGCATAAATTGTATAGTTGTTTATGTTTGGGTTGTAAGTAAAGTAATCCTTGCCGTAGTATCGTAAACGTAGATAAGGACTAAGTGTGGGGTAAACTTAGTTTAATCCGACCTTAGCCGAAGTTAACATGTATTTAGCTTGACATTGTGCTTGTTTATTTATGTTGACAGGTACAATGGCGAGTAGGCAGGATAAGGGTAAAGGTGCTTCTACTTCAGGCACCGGGAGAAAATGAATGAGATTGGGCACAGCAGTCCCAGCTGCACCAGCTGTTCCGCGCGGCCAGCGCCGCCAATACGGAACGGTGGGTGACCGATGAAGGGAAGAAGTGGTACGCTAAACATAAGGAGAATAAGTACTTCCCAAAGGAGCATATTGCACGGGAACCACTAGCACAGGAGTTCCCCCGTATTGTGCAAAGGATTGAGGCAGCTGGGCTCAGCTTTATATTTCAGGAGCCCAAGGAGTGCAACCTACATTTAGTCCGGGAGTTCTATGCAAATTGGAACCCGGTCATCAGAAGCCACACAATAAAAATCAGAGGGCAGATTGTCACTCTGGAACCCCAGCAATTAAATGCCATCATTGGAGCGCGGGACACAGACGCCCACGTTCTCCGCCTGCTGAACATCACCCCACCATACGCCGATATCAGACGCAGCTTGTGTGGGGCTCGATCCACAGCCCGATGGAGCAGATATAAGGAGAGGGGTTACCACCAGACTCTGCCTTATTTGCAGATGAACAGAGAGGCAAGAATATGGCTGAAAATAGTGTGTTCGTGCTTGATCCCGGGGGTTCACATGACGGATGTGACCCGGGACCGTGTCTGCCTGATGTATGCCCTTATGAAAGGGCTGGAGATTAATGTTGGGGTGGTCATCATATCAACCATGAAGAGAGCCCGACTACACCAGGGCCATAGATATGGGTTCGGCGGACTCATCACCACCTTTCTTCGGGGCCTCGACGTCGAGGAAGAGGCTTTGGATTACATCCCGCAGTTGGAGCAGAGGGCCCTTGATGTGACCAAAACTAAGGCCCCCGACACCACACACGGGCCAGTACTGACACTGGGCGAGAGACATGCTCGTGACGATCAGTACATGGCACGGATGTTTGGTATGCAGATGCTTCAACTCCGGATTGGTGGGAGACCAGCCACAGAGGAGGAGTTATGGCAGTTGGAGCTGGATTACCCATTTGGCGAGAACGCCAGAGCTTTGTGCCGAGTGGGACCAGCCTTCGTTGAGCCCATTGACGATGATGTCCCCACGGATGAGGAGACACGTCGGGAGGACTCCGATGTGAAGTCCGATGACGACGATGGAGGAGACTCGGACATGGGCGACGAGGCAGCAGCACCAGATGAAGAAGTCGAATATTTCGACTTCTTTATCAGGGAGTTCCACCACCCGAAATTTGTGATTTTTAATTTTTGTGAACACTGGGGACAGTGTTCGATTTAAGTGTGGGGTGGGGAGTAGTTAGGTGCTGGGACCTGGGCTAATCTGCTGTATGTTCTTCCTTTGTTTTGCATGTATGTTTTTTATATTTCCCTGTGGTTGTGAACTGATTTGGGTTGCATCTGTATATATTTTTGTGGTAAATGATGTGTGTTGTGAAAGGTTGTGGTTGCCAGTGCAAATTTCGTAAATTTTGTAAATATTTTTTTTATTTATCGAAATGATCGATAATTTTCAAAATTTTGCGAAAATATTTTGTACATATTAAAATATTTTGTAAATATTTTTCCATCGAAATGATCGATGTGTTGCAAAATTTTTCAATTTTTATCTTTGGGTTTCTAGGAGTTTGTTTTCGGTTCTTTTACCGAGAATAGTCCCATTGAACCGACGTCATAGTTAGTGACCGTTCCCTATGATGGATGGATGACGACCGTCTTAAGGGAAATGTAGTCGGTAGGAGTAGTGATTTTAATTTATTTTAAGTTTTTTCTTTGGTGGATTGCATCACTGAACCTGTAGTTACTATATGGTTGTGAAATTTTGGTTGCGTCTTGTAACTGATGTTCAAAATGTAAAAGTGATTCGTATGAGAGCATGCAATTTTGTAAATATGTTGAGATACCTAGGCTGTAGAATTTGATTCGGTGTGATTGAGGCTTAATTTTTGAATTCATGTAATTGGTTAATTAAAGAGTCTGTGAATGCATCTTGAATCGAGCATGTGCATGAAGTGTGAAGTGAGGTATTGTCATTCCATGCTATTGTGAAGTGTCTAGAACTTGCCTAGTGTGTGTACAAAACGAAATGAAGGGGGTGTAGTGTTAGAAAGGATGTAGGCATTTCTTTGTTTTAACCGAGAGTTTCTATTTTTTTCTTGTCATACTCTCATTTTTATGTGATTGTATACTCTAGTCAGCCCGTTGAGCCTTTAGCCGATTCTTTCTTTCTTTTGGCCAAAAATGTATAAAGTAAGCTTTATTCTTTCTTTTCATTAGCCGTAAAGTCTATACACAACTCTTAAGCGCTTAAGAAGAAAAGAAAAAAAATTTTCCCAAAGTGTCAAAGAGTGAGAAGGGTGAAAAGAAAAAGAAAAGCAGAGTGAGGAAAGAAAAGAAAAAAAGGTGGAGGGTGCACCCATCATAATTAAATGATATTGAGGGTACATGAAAACCCTTTGTATTGTGTCAAGTGTGTTTGATGAAATGGGCAGTACGAAAGTAAACCAACATGAATGGGATGAGAGGAAAAAGAAAAGAGAGAAACAATGTCCATGAGTCGATGGGAATGTGTTGAAAAGGCGCTTAAGGATGCTAGTGACTATTATTGGCTAATACAATATATACTAGTTCCATAGCTTCCATTACAACCCATTAAAGTCCTACTTGATCTTACATCGCATTTCCTTATATTAGTGGAGTAATACAATAAGGGCAAGCCTATGGGTCATGACATGATGCATGTGAATTCTTTTGGGAGAGAGAGTGAAATTAATTTCTACATGCCCCTACTTGACTGTTTGTGTGTTGCATGAACATAAAGGGGAAGATTCTCTTGAGTTGTGAGGGCACATGCTTGATGAAAGATTGATTTTCGTGTCGGATATCTTGATTAGCTGATTTGCATGAGTTTGCCGATATCGAGAGTCGATTCTTGAAGTCTAGGAAGTCTTGATGTATTAAAGGTCATTGCATTGTTAAGACCATGCATGTTTTCTTGATGATTTGCAAAAATTGAATAATCGGTATGACCGTAGCGTAAATTGTCGCACCATAGTGGCGAAGGTTGGGATGTAATTTGCATGAGTTGTGTATGTGTTGTTCGAGGACGAACAAGGATTTAAGTGTGGGGTAAGTGATCTTGGGCAGATTTATATGCCCAAGTGATACTCAAACGTATCATTTTCGCCTTGTTTGTTATGCAATGTGTATACATTTTCATTTAATTGGTAATAAAATGTGAATTTATACTAACCAACATGATTAGCATTTGTTTTGCAGGTAAAACATGATTTTTAGGAGCTAAAATGCATGTTGGGACAATATCGGAGTTGGACTTGGATGCGAGCACGGAAAAGACATTGGAATGCGCAATGTAAAGGGGCTCCGCGATGGAGCCGTGTCACGCTACCATCACGGAGGCACACTGATCTTGGGCAAATTTATATGCCCAAGTGATACTCAAACGTATCATTTTTACCTTGTTTGTTGTGCAATGTGTATATAATATCATGTATTTGGTAATAAAATGCGAATTTATACTAACCAACATGATTAGCATTTGGTTTGCAGGATAATGTGATTTTTAGGAGCTAAAATGCGTGTTGGAACTATGTCGGAGTTAGACTTGGATGCGAGCGTGGAAAAGACCTTGGATGGCACATTTTACACTGGCTCTGCGATGGAGTCGTGCCACGCTGCCATTGCGGTAGCACACTGCCTGGGCAGGAATTAATTAGGCAATTTCCAGTGTGCCTGCGCGTCAGTTCTGTGGCACGGAGATAGGCCTCCGCGATGGCCTCCGTGCCACGTTGAGACCAATTATCCGGACCCTGCAATTTCCAGAGAGGGTCCGCGTCCACGCCGTGTCACGGAGGCAGTGCTCCGCGTTGGCCTCCGTGACACGTTGCTTGTTATTCCGGGAAAAATTTCCCACTACTATAAATAGCACACTTAGGTTTATTTTTAAGAAGTCTTTTTTTAGTTCTAGTTTTTAGCAGAGTTCAGGAGTGGAGAGAGGAACGTGGTTTTGTGGCAGTTGAAGAATAGAAAAGATAAGAGTTTTCTTCTCTTCCCTTCTTCTTTTCCTTCAATTGTATGCATGATTTACACTCATTCTAGGACGATTAATCCAAGAATGAGTGGCTAATTCCTTTCTTGCTGAGGTTTTGAACTTGTGTAATGATTATTGGTAATAATTGATATGGTTTCTTCTTCTTCTTGCATATTGTTCTATTAATTCTTGTGCTTAGTACATTCTTGATTGGCCACCATTAATGTATATCTAAAAAGTCCAATTTCACTCGAGAGAGCATGAAATTGGAAAGTTGTGAATTAATAGGGTATTGTTCTTAACTTGATTTGGGAAAATTGGGTTTTGATGTGCTTTCTTGATAGAAATATACTTGAAAGCCGTATTAGTCAATTTAGGAACCGGAATTATAGTGTTAGGTCATGAATTTCATTTGATCACAGAAATGTAGACGAATGGTTTATGATTCTAAAGTGAAATTAAATATGGAAGTTTTAATTTCTAGGCAAACGTTTTTGACTAGCAATATGAAGAAGAGGATGACCAAATTATCATAATTATCAACTCCATTACTCGTTCTTAACCTTGGCATGAGCATATCCATTGTCTGAATTCAATGTAAATAATAGTTGTTAAGTTTAGTATATAATTAGTTTAGAAACAAAACTCCCTAAATTCTTGATTGGATAGTTGTTAGCATAGTTAGAAATAGAATAGAAATATAGTGAACTAGGAAATTTTGCATAACCAGAGCAGCCTCCTTGGATCGATACTTGGCTACTTAGCCACTTTATTACTTGTTTGACCACGTACACTTGCGTGTCGGTTTTTAACACATACCGAACCAGCCGGACAAGTTTTTGGCGCCGTTGCCGGGGAGGCTAGGCGATTTGTGAAATTGTTTTAAGTATAAATTTACTGTATTTTTGTTTTATTTTCTTAAGTGTTGACAACTTGGTCTAGTGTTTGTTTTAATTCTTCTTTATTTTATTTTATTTTTCTGCTTGTTCGTATACCCTTATTGACATGACATCGTGGAATATAAATGGTTTCTATGGTGGATACTCATATTTTAGTGAATCTTGTCTGAACTATGGAGGACCCCACTTGTGGCAAAACTATAACACGTGCAATATATGTGGGTGTCAATATGGCCATTGGGGTGATTGTCCAAAGGCCTATTCCTCTCCCCCAAGCCCCCGCTATGATCATTCTGCTGTTTTTGCTGAATATAGGCATGTTGAAAATGAGGACTTGGGACGCCAAGTTCAAATAGAGGACATGATGAAACAACTCCTGGAGCAATCAGAAGCAATGAAGGAGTCGGTGGCAGAATTGATAATTCAGCAAAAGGAGAATGCCGAGGCTGTAAGCAGGATGAGCGTCAAACTCACGGAGATGTGTGCTGAGGCTGAAGCTTATGATAATTCGCAGGTGACAGTTTTAGCCGATATTCAAGAGGAACTACAAGAGGAATACAAGGGTGAATTCTTGGATGAAGCCCAACAATTAGAATCTCTTGAGTGTCCCCGTGATTGGCTCATATCTATAGAAAATCCATTCATGGAAGAAGAGGAAGAATATCCCCCATTTGACATCAATGGAGAGATAGATGACAATGTCGAGAAGGTGTATACAAGTAAGGAGGTCAAGCACAATGCAGTTTCAGAGTTGAGGTGTATTGGACCACACTCTACGCATTTTTCAACATTAAATTTGGTTGACAACATAGAAATAGAGTCTTCCAAGTTTGTAGAGAAATGTCTAGAGGGGGACCAAGCCCCGTATATTTTGAAATTCACTAATTCGGAGAGACAAAATGACTTCGCTTACTTAAGGACCAATAAATGCAAAAGGCAACATCTACTGTTTGGTCCTTACAATTTTTTACCACCACCCCTAGAGCATAAGAGGAAATTAGAGAAGAAATTAGGGGTGAGATTCATATCTTCAAGGTGGAGGAAAAAGTGGTGAAACTTGGTACGTCGAGCCGCGACGTTAAACCAGGCGCTGCACGGGAGGCAACCCGTGAAAAATATTTTTTTCTTTCCTTAGTGTAAAGTTTTCTTTTATTCTATTTTCTTTCCTTTTTCTTGACTAGGCTTAGATTTGCATTTTAATTAGTAATTTTTATTTTATTTTTATTTTTATTTTTTTTAGTAGGGAATCTATGAATTTAACCAATTTTTGCTCAGTGAGGTGATTTTCAGGTATACCGGAGGAAAAATACTTGGAATCGAGGAAACGAGGCGAGGTATGAAAAATAAAATTTGATGGTGAAACAGAGCACTGGCGCGTTGGCGCCGTGTCACGGAGGCAATACTCCGCGTTGACCTCCGTGACACGTTGAAGGCGAATCTGGAATTTTTTAAAATTCCAGTAAGCCAACGCGTTGGCTCCGTGTCACGGAGGAGGGGCTTCGCGTTACCCTCCGTGACACGTTGCCCTTATTCCAGTGCCGGGTCACACCGGGTTTCCGGGTGACCCGCGTATTTCTTTTAAATAAACCCCCGATTTTCGCCCAAATTTCCCCATTCCTTCTACCCTCCGCGACCAAACACCCATTCCCCTACCCCCAAGCTCCGTGCCACGTTGATAGGCAAGGAAAACGTCAAGTTTTTTCGGTTCTTCAAATCCAAGGTATGTTTTCATCTTCTATCTCAAATTTCTGGCGAGTTTTGTCACTTTTGAGCATGTGAGGTGAGATATATCACCCTAGGTGAAAAAATTAAACATGATATGAATTATTTTGTGATTGATTATGTTCGGATTATTGTAGTTGACGTTTGAACTTATCGATTGATTGAATAATTCAATATTGCTTGTCGAATTGAGTTCTAGGGCTTGGGTTGTTGGATTTGAACGTGGGTAACTTGATAGTTTGATGAAATTGGTGCCTGGGTGTGTTTAGTAGTTGAGATAAGTCGTGGTAACTATTGTTTAATTGTGGAAAGACGACTAATTCTCAAATTTCTGTGGGGAAGTGCATAATATGTGAATTGGTTGAATTGCTTAGATTAGTTGTATATAATAGGTTTGTATTGTTGTTCTTATTTCTGTTGTGGTTATTGTTGCTAAGTGCTGTGGGTGAATAGCTGTCGATAGGAGGATTGGGTTAGCTGTATGAAGTCTGAGTAATTCGCTAGCCGTTATGCTGTCGAAATTTTGTGAACGCACTAAGCAACATGTTTATAGTTGATTGTGTTTGGGGGTGTAAATAGAGTTATCCTTGCTAAAATGTTGTAGATATTGTTAAAGACTAAGTGTGGGGTAAATTTTGTTTAACCCGACCTTAGCCGAAGCTAACAAGTTTTTAGCTTAATATTGTGCTTGTCTGTGTAAATTGACAGGTACAATGGCTAGCCGACAAGATAAAGGCAAGGGTGCCTCAACCTCAGGCACCGGCAGAAAGAGAATGAGACTGGGCACTGCTGTCCCAGCTGCACCTGCTGTTCCACGCGGTCAACACCGCCGATACGGAACACGATGGGTCACCGACGAAGGGAAGAAATGGTATAATAAGCACAAGGAAAGCAAATACTTCCCGGAGGAATATATTGCAAGGGAACCACTTGCACAGGAGTTCCCTCGCATGGTGCAGAGGATTGAGGCAGCTGGGCTCAGTTTTATTTTTCAGGTGCCCAAGGAGTGCAACCTTCACTTGGTCCGGGAATTCTACGCCAACTAGAACCCGGCCATCAGGAGCCATACTATTAAAATTAGAGGGCAGATTGTCACTCTGGAACCCCAGCAGCTGAATGCCATCGTTGGAGCGCGGGACACAGACGCCCACGTTCTCCGCCAGCTCAATATCACCCCACCGTACGCCGACATCAGACGTACGTTGTGTGGGGCTCGATCCACAGCCCGATGGAGGAGACACAAAGAGAGGGGTTACCACCAGACTCTGCCTTATTCGTAGATGAACAGGGAGGCCAGAATCTGGCTAAAAATAGTATGTTCGTGTTTGATCCCGGGAGTGCATATGACAGACGTGACCCGGGATCGTGTCTGCCTGGTGTATGCCCTTATGAAAGGGCTTGAGATTAATGTGGGGGAGGTTATAATATCCGCCATGAAGAGAGCCAGACTACACCAGGGCCACAGATACGGGTTTGGCGGACTCATCACCACCTTCCTCCGATGCCTTGACATCGAGGAAGAAGCTTTGGATTACATTCCGTAGTTGGAGCGGAGGGCCCTTGATGTGACAAAAACCAAGGCCCCCGACACTACACACGGACCTGTGCTGACTCTGGGCGAGCGACATGCTCGTGACGACCAGTATATGGCCCGTATGTTCGGCATGCAGATGCTGCAGCTACGGATAGGTGGGAGACCAGCCACCGAGGATGAATTATGGCAGCTGGAGCTGGACTACCCCTTCGGCGAGAACGCCAGAGCTTTATGCAAGGTGGGGCCAGCCTTTGTGGAGCCGACTGACGACGACGTCCCTACTGATGAGGAGACACGTCGTGAGGACTCTGATGTAGAGTCCGATGACGGCGATGGAGCTGATTCAGATATGGGCGACGAGGCCGCAGCACCGGATGAGGAAGTCGAATATTTCGACTAAGCAGGGAGTTCCACCACCCAAAATTTTGTGCTTTGTATTTTTGTGAACACTGGGGACAGTGTTCGATTTAAGTGTGGGGTGGGGAGTAGTTAGGTGCTGGGTCATAGGCTCTAAACTTGCTGTATAATTCTTCGTTGACGTTATGTATGCCTGTGTTTTCCCTGTTGTTGTGAACTGATTTGTGATGTATGTGTATATATTTGTGTTGTGGCTAATGATGTGTGTTTTGAAAGTTATGGTTGCACTTGTAAATATTTTGTAAATTTTATAAATATTTTTTTTCTCTATCGATATGATCGATATTTTTCAAAATTTTTGCGAAAAGATTTTGCATTTATCAACATAGTTTGCAAATATTTTCTATCGAAATGATCGATGTGTTGCAAAAATTTTGAAGTTTTAATTTTGGGTTTCTCGGAATTTGTTTTCGGTTCTTTTACCGAGAATAGTCCCATTGAACCGATGTCATAGTTAGTGACCATTCCCTATGATGGATGGATGACGACCGTCTTAAGGGAAATGTAGTCGATAGGAGTAGATGTTTTGTTTTTAGTTTTTTTTGGTGGATTGCATCAATAAACTGTAGTTGCTTATGGTTGCTAAAATTTCGTTGTGTGTTGTAATTGATGTTCAAAACGTGAAAATGATTCGTTTGAAAGCATGCAATTTTGTAAATATGTTGAGTTACCTAGGCTATAGAATTTGGTTCATTATGATTGAGGCTTAATCTTGAATTCATGTAATTGACTAATTAAAGAGTCTGTGAATGCATCTTGATTCGAGCATGTGCATGAAGTGTGAGTGAGGTTTTGCTATTCCATGTCATTGTGAATTGTCTAGAACTTGCCTGGCGTGTATACAAAACGAAATGAAGGAGGTGTAGTGTCGGCAAGGATGTAGGCATTTCTTTGTTTTAACAGTTAGTTTCCATTTTTTTCTTGTCAAATTCTACCTTTTTATATGTTGTGTACCCTAGTCAGCCCGTTGAGCCTTTAGCCGATTTCTTTCTTTTGTCCAGAATTGTATGAACTAAGCTTTATTCCTTCTTTTCATTAGCCTTAAAGTCTATAAGAATCTCTTAAGCGCTTACAAAGAACAGAAAATGTTTCCCAAAGTGTTAAAGAGTGAAAAGAGTGAAAAGAAAAGAAAAGCAAAGTGAGGAAAGAAAAGATGATGTTGAAGAGGCACTAGTTGTAATTAAATGATAGTGAGGGTACATGAAAACCCTCTGTTTTGTGTCAAGTGTGCCTGATGAAATGGGTTGTATGAAAGTAAACCAGCATGAATGGGAGAAAAAGAGAAAAGAGAGTAACAATGTCCATGAGTCGATGGGAATGAGCTGAAAAGGCGCTTAAGGATGCTAGCGACTATTATTGGCTAATCCAATATATATATATACTAGATCCATAGCCCAGTTACAACCCATTAAAAGTCCTATTTGATCCTACATTGCATTTCTTTATATTAGTGGAGTAATACACTAAGGGCAAGCCTATGGGTCATGACATGATGCTTGTGAATTCTTTTGGGAGAGAGAGTGAAATTAATTTTTATATGCCCCTACTTGCATGTTTGTGTGCTGCACGAACATAAAAGGGGAAGTTTCTCTCGAGTTGTGAGGGTACATGCTTGATGAAAGATTGATTTTCGTGTCGGATTTCTTGATTAGTTGATTTGCATGAGTTTGCCGATATCAAGAATCAATTCTTAAAAGTTTAGGAAGCCTCGATGTATTAAGGTCATTGTCTTGTACGACCAAGCATGTTATCTTGATGATTTGCAAGAATTGAATAATCGGTATGACCGTAGCGTAAAATGTTGCACCATAGTGACAAAGGTTGGGATGTAATTTGCATGAGTTGTGTATGTGTTGTTCGAGGATGAACAAGGATTTAAGTGTGGGGTAAGTGATCTTGGGCAAATTTATATGCCCAAGTGATACTCAAACGTATCATTTTTACCTTGTTTGTTGTGCAATGTGTATATGATATCATGTATTTGGTAATAAAATGCGAATTTATACTAACCAACATGATTAGCATTTGGTTTGCAGGATAATGTGATTTTTAGGAGCTAAAATGCGTGTTGGAACTATGTCGGAGTTGGACTTGGATGCGAGCGTGGAAAAGACCTTGGATGGCACATTTTACACTGGCTCCGCGATGGAGCCGTGCCACGCTGCCATCGCGGTAGCACACTGCCTGGGCAGGAATTAATTAGGCAATTTCCAGTGTGCCTGCGCGTCAGTTCCGTGGCACGGAGATAGGCCTCCGCGATGGCCTCCGTGCCACGTTGAGACCAATTATCCGGACCCTGCAATTTCCAGAGAGGGTCCGCGTCCACGCCGTGTCACGAAGGCAGTGCTCCGCGTTGGCCTCCGTGACACGTTGCTTGTTATTCCGGGAAAAATTTCCCACTAGTATAAATAGCACACTTAGGTTTATTTTTAAGAAGTCTTTTTTTAGTTCTAGTTTTTAGCAGAGTTCAGGAGTGGAGAGAGGAACGTGGTTTTGTGGCAGTTGAAGAATAGAAAAGATAAGAGTTTTCTTCTCTTCCCTTCTTCTTTTCCTTCAATTGTATGCATGATTTACACTCATTCTAGGACGATTAATCCAAGAATCAGTGGCTAATTCCTTTCTTGCTGAGGTTTTGAACTTGTGTAATGATTATTGGTAATAATTGATATGGTTTCTTCTTCTTCTTGCATATTGTTCTATTAATTCTTGTGCTTAGTACATTGTTTATTGGCCACCATTAATGTATATCTAAAAAGTCCAATTTCACTCGAGAGAGCATGAAATTGGAAAGTTGTGAATTAATAGGGTATTGTTCTTAACTTGATTTGGGAAAATTGGGTTTTGATGTGCTTTCTTGATAGAAATATACTTGAAAGCCGTATTAGTCAATTTAGGAACCGGAATTGTAGTGTTAGGTCATGAATTTCATTTGATCAGAGAAATGTAGACGAATGGTTTATGATTCTAAAGTGAAATTAGATACGGAAGTTTTAATTTCTAGGCAAACGTTTTTGACTAGCAATATGAAGAAGAGGATGACCAAATTATCATAATTATCAACTCCATTACTCGTTCTTAACCTTGGCATGAGCATATCCATTGTCTGAATTCAACGTAAATAATAGTTGTTAAGTTTAGTATATAATTAGTTTAGAAACAAAACTCCCTAAATTCTTGATTGGATAGTTGTTAGCATAGTTAGAAATAGAATAGAAATATAGTGAACTAGGAAATTTTGCATATCCAGAGCAGCCTCCTTGGATCGATACTTGGCTACTTAGCCACTTTATTACTTGTTTGACCACGTACACTTGCGTGTCGGTTTTTAACACATACCGAACCAGCCGGACACACACTGCCTGGAGGGTGATTTAATTGGCAATTTCCAGTGAAGCCTCGCGACAGCTCTGTGGCACGGAGATAAGCCTCCGCGTTGGCCTCCGTGCCACGTTGAGGCTATATTCCCAGACCCTGGATTTCCAGTGAGGGTCCGCGTCCACGCCATGTCACGGAGGCAGTGCTCCACGTTGGCCTCCGTGACACGTTGCTTGTTATTCCGGGAAAAATTCCCAATAGTATAAATAGAACACTTAGGCTTATTTTTAATTAATTCAGACTTGGTGGAGCAAGGACGTGGGTTAGAGGCAGTTGAGGAACGAAAAAGCTAAGGGTTTTTTTCTCTTTCTTTCTTCTTTCAATCAATTATTTGTATGATTAACACTTGTTTTAGGATGATTAATCTACAAATGAGTTGCTAATTCTCTTCCTTGCTGAGGTTGTGAACAATGGTGATGAATTTCAATTGTTAATTGTATGGTTTTTCATCTTCTTCTTCCATGTTGTTCTATTAATTCTTGTTTCTACTGCATTAGTGTGTGGCCGACATTAATGTACATCTAAAAAGTCCAATTTCACTCGAGAGAGCAATAAATTGGAAAGTTGTGAATTAATAGGGTATTGTTCTTAACTTGATTTGGGAAAATTGGGTTTTGATGTGCTTTCCTGATAGAAATATACTTGAAAGCCGTATTAGTCAATTTAGGAACCGGAATTGTATTGCTAGGTCATAAATTGCATTTGATCACATAAATGTAGACGAATGGTTTATGATTCTAAAGTGAGATTAAATACGAGAGTTTTACTCTCTAGGCTAATGTTCTTGGCTAGCAACATGAAGAGAAGAATAACCAAATTATGATTATAATCAAGTTCATTACTTGTTCTTAACCTTGGCATGCTCATATCCATAGTTTCAATTCAAAGTAAATATTTGTTAATAGTTTTAGTATATAATTTATAAACAAAAATTATTTAGCTTTTGGTTACGTTGTTGTCAGCATAATTAGAAGTAAGCTAGAATATAGTATACTGAAGCAATTTTACTTATCCAGAGTCTCCTTGGTTCGATACTTGGCTTACTTAGCCACTTTATTACTTGTTTCACCACGTGCACTTGCGTGTCGGTTTTTACCCATAACCAAACCACCGGACAGGCATTACTTGTATGGTGTACATGTGTATATCTTCACGGATCAAAAGGGCCTCCAGTATATCTTCACGCAGAAAGAGTTGAATTTGCGATAGCACCGTTGGTTAGAGTTGCTAAAAGATTACGACGTGAACATCTTGTATCATCCAGTGAAAGCTAATATTATAGTAGATGCCCTCAGTCGCCGATCTATGTTGAGTTTAGCATATCTGAGGCCAGAAAAGCGGGAGATGGCCCAAGAGTTGCATCGATTAGCCAGTTTAGCAGTTCAGGTAATAGATTCTGGGGATGATGGGGCTATAATTCAGAATACAGCAGTATCGTCCCTAGTGGTAGAGGTAAAAGAATGGTAGTATAAGGACTCTCATTTAGCGCAGCTCATAGATAAAGATCAATAGGGCGAAATAGTGGCTTTTGAGGTAGGCAAAGGTTGGGTATTGAGGTACAAAGATTGCCTTTGCGTTCGAGATGCGGTTGGGCTCCGCCAACAGATTATGGTAGAGATACATTACTCTCGTTACTCTCTTCATCCTGGCTCGACAAAGATGTACCAGGACATAAAAGAGATATACTGGTGTCTTTGAATGAAGAAAGATGTAGCCGCATTCGTAGTCCAGTGCTCTAATTGTCAGCAGGTGAAGACTGAGCACCAAAGACCTGGCAAATTAACTCAGGAGATGACTATACCAATGTGGAAGTGGGAAGCAGTTAATAGGGACTTTGTGATAGGGTTACCCCGTACTAGACTTAAGTTTGACTCTATTTGGGTTGTCGTTGACAGATTGATGAAATCAGCTCACTTCCTACTAGTTCAAAGCACATTTTCAGCTAAAGACTAATGCAGAGTTATATATTAAAAAGATAGTCTGATTGCATGGTGTTCTAGTTTATTTCTGACAGAGGAGCACAATTTACAACTAGATTCTGGCAGTCATTTTAGAAATGTTTGGGAACGCAGGTTAATCTGAGTACAGCCTTTCATACCTAGATAGACGGCTAGGCAGAGCGCACCATTTGGACACTTGAGGATATGTTACGAGCATGTGTGCTAGACTTTGGAGGGATCTGGGACGAGCATCTACCCCTTATTGAGTTTGCATATAATAATAGTTACCATTCTTCCATACAGATGGCGCCTTGTGAGGCATTGTATGGGCGGAAATGTAGGTCCCCAGTTAGGTGGTTCGATGTAGGAGAAACAGAGGTAGTTGGGCCAACCTGATCCACCAGTCAGAAGAGAAAGTGAAACTTATCAGAGAATGGTTAATAATAGCTCAGAGTCCTCATAAATCCTACTCCGATGTATGGCGCAAAGACTTAGAATGCGATGTGAATGACTGCGTATTCCTTAAAGTTTCGCTGATGAAGGGTGTGATGAGATTTGGTAGAAGGGCAAGCTTAGCCCGAGATTCATTAGGCCGTATCGGATCATCTGAAGAATAAGCGAGTGGCACATGAATTAGAGTTGCCACTAGAGTTAAAATCTGCTCATCCATTATTTCACGTATCTATGTTGCGGAGGTGTATGGTGACCCATCTCGAGTGATACCAGTTGGAGACATTCAGGTCACTGAAGAACTAGCTTACAAAGAGATCCCAGCTGCACTATTAGATCGGCAGGTTTGCAGGCTGAAGACTAAAGATGGGACCACCATTAAAGTTTTGTGGAGGAACAGAAATAAAGAAGATATGACCTGGGAAGCTGAGGATGACATGAGTCAAAGTTGTCGGAATGACTTCAAACTAGTTTCTATACAATCACAAGCTTCGAGTAAGTATTTCTCCCTTTTGAACTCTTTGGAAGTTATACGTTTTCGACCGTGTTCCCTTAAGTTGAAGTATAGTAAATATTAGTATTATAAGTTATTGTTCTACCAAATTTAGTACTGAAACTAGTCTCATTCTCTCAGCATACGATTCCAGTTAGGAAGGGCTAATTGAATACCAGTTGAAACTCGCTAGTTACTGAGGAAGCGACAATCGAGTTGTTAAGGAGAATTACTTCGGCAAGTTAGTTTCCTGAGTATTATAATACAGTTTGAGCCCCAATAAGAGAGTCAAAGGCATATCTATTGTGATTAGTTGTCGCAGCATATTGACTTCTGTTATATTGAGGCAATGAGGGTCGTATTGAGTTTTATAATATTAAGTCCACGAGGGCCATATTGAGTTCTATTATATTAAGGCCGCAAGGGCCATATTGAGTTCTTTTATACTTAGGCCGAGAGGACCATATTGAGTTCTCTTGTATTGAGGCAGCGAGGGCCATATTGAGTTCTATTCCATTAAGGCAGCGAGGGCCATAGCGAGTTTTAGTAGAGTAAGGCCATGAGGGCTAAAGTGCGTTCTATTAAATCCAGGCTGTGAGGGACGTTTTGAGTTACAGTATACTGCGATTATGAGTAACCACATAGTAGAACGTATATTGCTTATACCTACCGAGGATTATGGGGTCCCAGGTAGGTTATTCTTGTATGGGTTGTACCTTCCAGGCTTATAGGGGCACGGTTATGTTCTTGTTTGTATATATATGTGAACCTTGTTAATTAAGTACTACAAATAGCGAGACTGCTCAGGTTACACTCTTACCTTTCTATATGATTATATCAGTTCTTCCGCTCTCATTCAGTTATTACTTTACTGCCTTACATATTCAGTACATATTGTACTGACGCCCTCCGTGGGTGCTACATTACTTGCTTGCAGGTACGACCAGGCACAGACCAGGACCTTCGTAGCTTCCAGTCAGGATTAGCAACAAAGTTAGCTCCCTTCCTCCGGAGCTAATAGTTAGAAGGTCTATTTTTTGTTGATTGTTTAGTTTATGGGTAGGTCCGGGGCCCTATCTCGACCACTATTCTACTCCTAGAGGCTTGCAGATGTACAGTACCCTGTGGTTAGTCTATTGTTTGCCGTGTGGGGCCCAGGTGTATGTTTCATTTTGTGATGACGGTTGTGTGGGGCCTTGTTTAGCTGTTGAGTAGTGGCCTTTTTTGCTAAAGCATGTATAAGTCGCTTGATTTTCATTGCATTAAAAACTAGACATCGTGGTGGTCTTGTCGGCCCGCATAGGACTCCCTATCATTATCTGTTCTGGGTAGCTATTTAATTTTACATGTAGCTATGAGGCCTTATCGGTCGGGGACTATGTTTACAGTGAGATATAGGTCGTTGTTCTCTTAAATTGGGAAGTAGTTTTGCACCAGAAGTACATAAGTCTAGTTAGGTCAGTCTAGACCCTAGTAGGGCACCAAGTGCTAGTCATACCCGCCAAGGCGGGGCGTGACATTTTATTATTGAACTACGAATTATGGGCAAGTTTTATGTTGTTTTCATTAAAATCACATTTCAAGCTTTATAAATTTAAAATGCCCATGTATGAGAAATTGTATGAAAATTGAGATCGATGATGAAGGATCGAGTATGATGAGATATTACTGATGAAGAACATGTTTTCGAGTTACCCATGTTTATAATCATTTTTTCGACTGAAGTATTGGGAAATGCCTACATGTTAAAGTCTGATCTATGATTTTCCGAATTGAGCTTACCACATGGTTTTGGAGCGAAGACTCCCAATTATTTTAAGCTTATGGTATGGTTTGAGCCCAAGGCTTCTCATATATATATATATATATATATATATATAATTTTAGATTTGAGATGTATTTTACTATTGAGCTTTGTCAATGGACGATGGTGAGCTTTGTTAAAAATAACGATGAAGAGCATATGCATGTTTTTGGGAGTAATATCTAGCACCAATTAGGCTGAGTGTCAATCACCCTACGCCTCAGAACGATGCGCCAATGTAGGTTGATTCATATATATACTTTGGGACCTCCTTCGTAAGTTATCCCCTGTCCGATTGGACTCAAGCTTGATATTGATATCATGGTATCATCCTTAGCCTTAGCAAGGCCTTGCACGACTCTACCCACTCGAGTGTGATAGTTGGGACCACGTAAGCTCTATCGTGGTATGTCGGTTATATGACGAGTCTCAAACTGTTCCTCATGATTTCAGTTATGCATTTTTATCATCTATTTTGTGTGTATGTGTGTGTGTTATAAATCAGGTTTGACCCAATGTTCATCTTTAATTATGATTAATAGATTTCACTTTTTGGTCAATCGATTCAGTTATGATGTTATGTTATGTCGAGATCATGTTTTCAGAATATAGCATGCAAGCCATACTCTCAGATTCTTATTTTGCTTATGTTACATCTCATGCACGTTTTAAATAATTTTACTTATTTAGGCGGTTTTACTTACCTTGCATACTCCGTAAATTTCACGTATTGACCGTATACTCTATGCTGTATCATTTTATGATACAGGCCCCGGTACTCAGACTCAGCCTCGTACTTAGCCAACCTTTCAGAGTTAGCATCCCATGGTTGTTGGTGAGTCCTCATCTCCCGAGGACTATGCTCTGTCAGTTTTATTTATGTATATAGTTTCAGACTTAGAGAGTTAGTTGGGGGTCTTGTCCTATCAACTCATAAGTATTAGAGGCTTTTCAGACATAGAATGTTATAAGCTTCAGATTCATGTGTATTTCTGATGTTACGCTTATTTCAGACTTCCTCTAAGTTTATCATGTTGATATATAATTTTCATGATTTGGTTAGATGTATGTTGATGCCATGGGTCGACTTGGAGTCCCTCGGGGTTCGTTGTCCCATGTGTCAATTCGAGCCTACGTTCGGGTCATGACACTTGGAAGTGAAATGGACCACTTGTCCTCGTACCTTGATCTTTGTGCTCTCTCTATATGAGGTATTCCAATTGGCATAAAATTCCTTTACTAAGATGAGGTTGCATTCCTCTGGCTCAGCAAACACATAGCCCAGCCCCAACTCATAGACAGTGTCACGAATGGTGGGGAACTCAAGTGCAAGACGACCCTCATAGACCTAATTCTCTAAGGAATATTTGGCTTCCTTTTGGGAATTGAGCCACTTATACCCATGCTCCTCCACTACTTTGGCTCCAAACCTCCTAGCAGGGGGTTCCTTTTGGGCTGATAATCTCGATGTAACTCTTTTTCTGAGCCTTTTGTATCCCTTGGTAGCAACTGCTACTTTCTTGCCTTTGTCTGCACGTGAAGCCATAACATTTTCCAATCACAACAATATCCACACAAAGTTCATGAAAGCTGTAGGATATGCAAAACAACCCTACACTTAATTTGCTAGCATAATTGTGAGAATTTGGCAAATAGGGTATTCAGACTTCCCCTATGATCATGGAAAATCTCATTAGCCCAATTCATTCAAATACTTTACAGTCCAAACCACATTTATGATTTTCCTCACATTCCTCTCATTTTTTCAAGAGTGCTTCAAGTTAGCCACTCACTTTACTTCCTCCGTTATTTCTTCATAGTTCACAACAACCCAAGTGTGGAAGTAGTCACAATATATTCAACCAACATTTTGTATGAATTTCCTACTTTCCACAATGTATTAACATGAATTTTCAACAACCCAATATTTTTACAATTCAAGCATCACATTGTTCAAGCAACCTCTTGCTCCATAAAGAATACTCTATTTTCACTAATTTTCATGAAATTCTCTCCAACCCATTAATCACCCTCTTCACACCCACAATTAAAACCACAAAATTTCAACAAAAAAAAGAAACACAATCAAGGATATAACACTATTATGGAAGAATATATAGTATCTAAGTCATGGAAACCCACATTATGAAGTTCAATCTTCTCGCCCAACAAAAGTTTATTAGTTTTTTTTTTGATTTAGGGAAGAAGGATAATGGGAGCATGCTTACAACATTAGATACCAAAGGAGAGAAGAAATTTACTTACTTGAGTTGGAGGTTCTTTCTTCACCAAGCTTTTTGGAGAAGACAACAATGGGGAAATGGGAGTGGGACTTACTACTGAAGAGAGAAAAGGATAGAGAAATTTCATTTGACTTTTTAGAGAGAGAAGATGAATGAGAATCAAAATAAAGGGTATGGGTCATGGGTAATATTAATTTAGGGTCCTTGTGTTAGATTTGACCCATGAGCCCAAACAACATTTGCCTAAACCACCCTTGGCCTCACGCGCCAGTCACTGCATCATACACTTAGGAAATAAAAGTTTCTTGGTGAATTGGGTCTGGCGTGGCACGCCATCCTGAAAATTATCTTTTCTTATAAAGTTTAACACTTGGCTCCCCATGCCAGGTATTTCACCCCAAACTTAAAATTTTTCCATCTTCCTTTCTTTGCTCTTTTACCTCAAATTCCCTATTAGTCTCTACAAAACAAAAAATGTGATAGAAAGATGGGTTGCCTCCCATCAAGCGCCTTATTTATAGCCGTGGCATGACATTCACTGGTTGCCTCTCGTGCAATTCTAATTTAATAGTATGGCACGATGCAAGACTTCTCACTACTCCAATTGAGTGAGATGATTCATAACCTAATTTCCTGCTGATTCATCTCAAAACACATGCCATTCAATGACCATGTTGGACTTTCCAAGATCTACCATTGTGCTAGTATTAAGCTCCTAAAAGTGAGGTGGTGATGTCGCCTAGAAACACGTTGTCATCAAGTAATATAGGATTTTGAAGTCCAGATATCGTACCCAAGGGACGTGTCAACTTAATCGTTAGAAGGTTGTTACTTCATTTTCATTAATCTACCAAATAGTTAAAATGAAGATTGGTTAGGAAAATTAAACTACTAAAACTTCAACTATAAAATTAACTAAAACAAATACAAGCTCGATTGTATTTCGATGATGGTGAAAGACTAAGGCAATGGCACTTGGTTGATTATAACTTGAGTTTTCTAGACGTAATTAAACTGGCGCATTTCTTCCTATGGTTGTTAGTTGCAAGTTACTATCCCATTTCTTGCCACTATCCTTAGCATCCAAGAACTATGTCATGAACCCTAATGCCTATATACCTATGGTCGTAGGAGAATCATGAAATGACGGTTATGCCTACTTGTATTTCAACCAAATGGGGTTGAAGGTTATATCTCTATCCTCAACAACAGCTTCTATCCTATCACCAATGGGTTCAAGGGTCTTTGAATTCCCATTTTGTATTTATTTTTAACCCTTTCGATTTTCTTTCCCAAGTTCAATCGAAAGCCAATAGATTGCTTACAAGATGATCAATCTTATAAATAATAAATTAACACAAATAAGTACAACAACCATAGAAGAAGAATCAAAACCAAATTTAATCAGTCTTTCAAACAATCAACTATTCACCATGGCCCAACCCTAGAGTATGAGTTTAGCCACTCATGGACAAGCGGAAAAACAAATACTGAGTCATCATCATATGAAAACACAAAGTAAAAAAGAGAAAACCTAGTTGTAGAACTGTGTCTTCCTTTCATACGGCTTACCAACTTTCATAAAAGAACAACAGAATGTAAAAATGAGTAATGACTGCTCCAAGAAGTCCAAAACTACATAACTAATGACCTAAGGCCTCTATTTATAGATAATCCTTCAAATGACGCTTCTACCCTTCAAGATTTGGCTTTAATATTAGCATTTTCTGCTCCAAAATTACCCTGCATGCCGCCCCATGTATCTCACCACATACATAGTCAAATTTCCAGCAATTTCAACTCCGGACAAGGCCTGGCGTACTGCCCCCTCTATCTCGCCAAGGTGTTCGTCAAATTTCTTGAAGTCTAGACACCTCTGGTGCGAGGCGCGACTCATCTCGCCAAGTTTGTGAAGTGAAATTTCTCTGAAGTTTAAGGGCTAGCGTGCAAGACTAAAGTTTGTTCTCTGATGTTTGGGACTTGGTGTGGGGCGCCAGTCGTAGCACCAAACTCCTCAGCTCCTCAAATCTTCAGTTCTTGCATCACTTTGTGCCCATTTTGCTAAGTTTCCTACTCAAATCAACTCAAATCATTTGTTATCGCATAAGACACACACATACATGAATTTAAGCATAAATTAAGGATTATGAACTCAAAACATGATCAAATATGGGTAAAAACATGGCAAATGGGCATAAAAATATGCCCAACATCACCACCCCACATGTAAACCTCCAACAATCCCTAAAACACACCTAGACACATGTTTCACCATCAATCTTGATACCTCTATCAACTCATACTCAATGAACAATAATGGATCACTCATAGGGTGGTTTATCATCATACAACAATTATCACAAAGCACATAGAATGATTTCACAATCAAGAACACACAACCTCTACAAATGACTCATCTTTACAACACAAAGGTCCAAACATGATTAAGTGTTACACATGAAACAAGTAGTACACCTAATTAGACCTCTTGTGCCCCTCACTTTTAGTTATGTTCCTCTCTCAAATTTATCAGTGTAAATACATGGAACATAATAGTAAGGAACACTCAAACTCACAAATGATGTAATGTACATATGTACTAATACCATAGGATTGCCCTTCATGTACATTAAGACAACCTAATTGTTTCAAGAGATTAAGATCACAAAGACTTTTCTTGATTATGATGTTGGCTAAGGGACGGGAAGGATTTATATTTTGTTTTATAGTGACTACCACCCTAAGCACTTTTAAGACATATTTCACTTTTCTTGTCCACCACCTCTTTCCTTGCTTGTTCACCCTTCATCTACTCACCCTTGTCTTTTCTTTTCATACCTTTTTTTTGATGACTTGACTGTTAGTTTTCTAATTATAGAATAACTAGAAAATTTTCAATTAAAGCTTTCTTTCTTAATTCTCTAGCAGCAAGTAAACAACACAATTTTTATGGGTACCCTTTCTCTCACTTTTCTTTTCTTACCACAAGTTTTTTATTTTTCCCTTAACATTATACTTTGGTGGACCTTTCCTTTCAAGTATCAAAGTGCCTAAGACAACTTTGGATCAATAAGTCTGAGGTCTCACAAAAAGAGCGATTAAGCTACTATTGAGGCTAAGAAAAAATAAGGCTTTTAGGCTCAAAGTGGGTAAATAGGAAGCATGTACAGGAACGAAAAACAACTATAGGAAAAAATGGCTTCCTCAAAGAAATGCCTTGATCATCTCAGAACTCCCTACGAACTGGTTATCCCATATACACTAAGCTAAGTTCTAGATGCTAGGATATATACATATAAAACAATTTATCTCACCTCTCATGGAAACATGAATCTAATCAGCTTCTATAGCTACACATTCACACAATCATATTGAATGACAAGTTTATTCATAATTAAGCCCTAAGGATGTGTTGAGTCGAATTGATGAGATATGTGCTTCTCTCATGGAGCCTCACTCATGCAATCAAGTTGATCACTCTATTTACTCCAGCATAGAAGCTAAGCAGAATATCAACAAGCATACAAGTGGATGACCTATGACTAAATCCTAAAAAATAAAAAAATTTGATGAAACTTCCCTTAAGACGGTTGTCATCCTTCTATCATAGGGAAACGTCATTACTCTATGACTACAACGACTCAAGAAAAACAAAAAAATTGACTCCAAAATAAAGCAACAAAACATAACATAATTAAGATGAAAAACAAGTCAGAATATCCGAAGCATCCAAGTTAACATCACCATACTAGCTATTACAACCCTTGACCTATGAATTATCAAGCTACTATTACAAAGAATGACATAATAATGCTATGACCTACTACAAATTAGAAATCAAAGAACAACATAAATCTATCTTTTCTCCACTTCACACTTAAAAAGGTGCACTGTCCTTAGTGCATACACAATCACATCATAAAGGGAGAGAAAAGGAACTTCCTAGGTAGCTAAGCATCATCCTCAGGATTAGACTACTCATCCTCATCATCTTCTCCATCAACCTGCATGGAACCCATAGCAGCATCTTCCTCCTCGGTCGTATCTAAGTCATCAACACCATCAATAAGGACTGTGGCCTCACCATCATCAAGTGACTCCTTAAAAGCTGGACCCACTCAGCACATCAACATAGAACTCTCCGTGAGCAGGCACCATGCTTCTAAAGTTGTGATCTCCTCTACAGTGGCTGGTCGACCTCCTAGCTTCAGCTGTAATTCCAGCATCCCAAATATACGACCCTGCCAACTCTTATCCTGGGCTTTCCGATCAACTATAGTAAGAAGAGGGCCTGTGGAAGGGACAATCTTCTTTACCTTTGCGACATCTATCATCTTTCCATCCAGGTGTCCTTCCAAAGGTAAAACAAGGTCTGCATCGTTCTCCTCAATACCTGCCTCCCTCAAGAACATGGTAAAGAGACTTCCGTGACAATATTTTCATATATAATTATCTCGTGATCTTTTCATATTATCATGAATCACGACACTAGAGTTGATTAGTATTCCCTTCATCAGAATGTATACTAATAAAATCGACTCTTGAGTCATCTCTGTCATATGTGTCCCAGGGAGAAAGACAACATGCACCAACTTCACCCACACCTTTGCCTCCCTATTCAAATAAGCAAATG
The DNA here is from genome assembly GCA_035772735.1 of Datura wrightii. Taxonomy (NCBI): domain Eukaryota; kingdom Viridiplantae; phylum Streptophyta; class Magnoliopsida; order Solanales; family Solanaceae; genus Datura; species Datura wrightii. The sequence continues at coordinate 167,378,128 of JASDFA010000018.1, read as the reverse complement.
CAATTGTGAAATGAGTGCCATTATGATCCGTCACCCAACGGGCAGATGAGTTCTCACCACATAAGATGAAATACTCTGAAGGGTTTACCGCAGGTGTCTCTAGGAAGGCATTGAACCTTTTAGTTGTGAAACGCACAACCTAACCTCTGATCTTCACCTTAGTGTTGTCTCCAAATAAAGTATCCCTATTTGCATAGAACTGCCTCACCAAAGTGAGGTTGTACCTCACTGGCTCATTGAAGATATAACCAGCTCCAACTCACGTATCTTGTCTCGAATGGCGAAGAGCTTAAGTGCCAAGTGGCCCTTATTTATCCAATTCTCAGGTGCATACTTGGCTTTTTTTTGAGCGTTCAACCAAGTAAGCCCATGAGGATCTATCATTTTTGCTCCAAATCTCCTCACGGGGTTGTCTTTGGAACCGAAAAACTAGCCCCCGTTTTGCCTTTCCAAGCCTTCTTAACACTTGGATCCGCAACAACCACCTCCTTCCCTTTTTGATGCCATGGTACCTAACAAGCAAAAATCAAGAACTTCACAAAATTATCTTAGGAGAATAATGGCTAACTAATTAAGTGTTGAAAGTGCAAAATCCACCACACTTAATTTTCTAGCGTGCTAGTGAGAATTTGTCAAATGGGGTACTCTAGACTTCCCCCATCATCATCCGATCTCAACAATTCAATTTCATTCACTAACTCCAAACTACACCAAGTTCATGAATTTTTTTTCTTTCTTTTCCACTCTCCTCTAACTTCAACTTTTCTCAAGAATTCCTCAAGTAGGCCATCCCTCTCACTTTCCTCCTCCAATTTATAATTCAAGTCATTCATATATAGAAGTAACAATATTCAATTCAATCAACAAGCAACAAGAAATTTACTACCATACAACATGAATTAATCAAGAATCTCACCAACTCAAGCATTTATCAAATTCAAGAATCATGTACTTTCTCTCTTTACAATTTATACATCTACCCACCAACATTCAAGAATTCATTTCACCAATCCCCATCATACCCACAAGTTCAAATCACCACATTCAACAAAGAATAAAGCTACCAAACAAAGATAATATACAATCATGGAAGCATTTAAGACATTAAGCTCATAAAACCCAAAACATGAAATTCAAGCTTTTCACCAATAATGGTGATTTTGGATTCTAAATCTTCGGGAAGAGGAGTGTGGGGCCATGCTTTCTTTATTAATCAAAGAAAAGAGAAGAAATATACTTACTTGAATTGAAGATGAGAGCTTCACTAACTTGTTGGAGAAGACAAAATGAAGGGGAAAGGAGAGTGGGAGTTATGGCCTAAGAGGGGGGAGAGAGAGAGAGAGAGAGAGAGAGAGAGAGGGGAATTTTTGCCTTTTTTTCTTTTTCAACTTTTTTAGGGAAAAGGATGAATGGGACTTTAAATAAATAAGTGGGCATGGGCGTTTTTTTGTAATTTTAAAGTCTTTTAAGTCAATACTGACCAAAAGTTTTCATCCAGCAAGCCTCTAGCGCGTCGCCCTCTCTATCTCTCCACAGACTTAGAAATATTTTTTTCTTTGGAGATAAGGGGCTGGCGTGGCGTGCCACCCATAGCCTCACTAGAAATTTTTTTTCTCTTCTTGGATTAACTCCTGGAGCCTATGCTAGGCATCTCACCTCTGACATACACTTTTACCTTAATGTCCCGGCTTGTTCTTGCCTATTATGCCCTTTTCATCTCTATAAACAAAGAAAAATATACAAAATGTTGAAGGAGGGTGTTATACCCTGGGAACCCAAGCATCATACCCAAAAGTAAAAATAGAGAAAATTGGAAATTTGCACCAGGTCACAAAACGACCAGTGATGTGGGTCGTGAGGGGTGACCACGAGTCGTGGAGTGAATTGTGGTCAAGCAGGATATGACTATGTTTTGGGGTAAGACCACGGGCATGAAAACGAGTCGTGGTTTGGACACACGACTCGTTAGGTCTCTCGTGGCCTAGGTGGACTAGTTGGCAAAAGGGGAAGGGCAATTAAGACCACGGGTGGTGACCACGAGTCGGGGTCAGCCACCACGATTTGTGGGGTCTCCTAGGGAGTTTAGGGATGTGAGCATGATAGATCCTAGCCACGAGTCGTGTCCCTTGGCAACGACTCGTGAGGTCCCTCGTTAGGGGGCCCTGGCAGTGTTTTTCCTGCATTTTAATAAGGGTGTTTTCGTAATTCCTAAGTTCCTAAGGCCTAAACTATGTCATTTTAAGCTCCTAATGTGGTATTTTAGGAGGGGGGGATTAGCTCATGTTAGGCCTCATTCATGCATGCAAGAGTTTAGGGAGGAGGATAGAAGGTGATTCAAGGTGTTACTCCCCAATTCCTCACAATTCCACCTTGGGCTTTCAAGGGAGATTAAGAATCAGTGTTTTCAGGTACGTAAGGTCATCAATGGGTGGTTCCTTCCACACCCATGACCCTACTCTACGATTTTACTTATGAATTACCAAAAACTCATGGGGCTTTGTAATCGATTTGTATAAAATTAAATGACTTAATTATGAGTCTTGTGATTTTGAAATCTCCTAATCTACTGATTTTGATCATCTTTTGGGAATTAAATTGATAATAATATTGTTGATTTTGAATTTCTAAACAATTAAGCTTGATTATGCATGCCCCATGATGAATCAATTTATGACCCATTGATCCATCGGTGTCCATCGGTGTCAAGGAGTATGCATTGGAGTCCACCCGATTATCTAAATATGCTCCGGAGTTGGTGGCAGATCAATAGACTCGGGTGAGCTGCTTTGTGCATGGAGTAGAAGATTACTTGGACAAAGATTGCCGGATCACCATGCTTCACCGAGACATCGATTTTTCCTATATTGTATTGCATGTGCAACAGATGGAATTAGTCTACAGGAGGTAAAGAGAGGCCAGGAGGGCCAGCACCGACAGTTACGGGGTTTCTCAGGCCAAGTCAGGAGGTGGACCATAGTAGCAGACTCAGCATAGGTCTATTGCTCCAGCTCCATCATCGGCTAACATGCCATCTAGGTTCAGGGGAGACCAGAGGAGCAGGGTTGTACGCTCGAGGGATCATGGTAGCATGCAGGTAGAGCGGACTTTCCTAGTTTGTGCAAGATGCGGTAAAAATCATCTCGGGAGGTGCCTGGTCAGTGCAATACTTATTTCGAGTATGGTAAACCCGGACACAGGATCATAGATTGCCCAACAACTAGTTCTACCACTCCAGCAGCACGACCCTAATAGCAGGGTGATTCCACGAGTTCAGTAGGCAGTCAGCGCGAAAATAGGTTTTATGCCCTAGTGCCTCGCCAGGAGTTGGAGGCTTCGCCAGATATGGTCACGGGTATGTTGAAAGTCTTCCACATTGATGCTTACGCTTTGTTAGATCCAGGAGATACATTGTCTTTTGTGACGCCTTATATTGCTACTAGTTTTGGAGATAGTCCTGAAATTTTGTCAAAACCGTTCACATATCTACTCCAGTCGATTAATCTGTGGTAGCTAGGCGGGTATATAGGGGTTGCCCTATTTCAGTGTTGCATAATATTACCTCCGCGGACTTAGTAGAGTTGGCCATGACTGACTTTGACATTATTTTGGCTATGGATTGGTTGTTTGCATGTTACGCTTCGATTAATTGTAGGACCCATCCGGTGGAATTTCGATTTTCGGGTGAATTAGTTTTGGAATGGAAGGGTAATTTTTTTGTACCAACCATTCGATTTATTTCATACCTTAAGGCCCGAAAAATTATCTCTAAGGATTGCATATACCACTTAGTTAGGGTTAAGGATGTAGATATCGAGACCCCAACTATTCAGTCAGTTCCAATGATGTGTAAGTATCGGGAAGTTTCTCCCTATGATTTTCCAAGTGTTCCTCCAAAGAGGGAAATCAATTTCGGTATTGATTTATTGCCCGATACGCAGTCTATCTCTATCCTCCTTACAGGATGGCCCCAATTGAGTTAAAAGATAAATAAACAGTTTAGGAACTTGTTGGATAAGGGTTTCATTAGACCGAGAAAGTCTCCATGGGGCGCACCGGTTCTATTTGTGCGGAAGAAGGATGGATCCTTTCGAATGTTTATTGATTATCGGTAACTTAATAAGGTCACTGTCAAGAACAGGTACCCCTTGCCTAGGATTGATGATTTATTTGACCAGCTCTAGGGTGCCAGGTGGTTCTCGAAGATAGATCTCAGGTCTGGGTATCATCAGCTTAGAATTCGAGAGTGTGATATTTCGAAGACATCCTTCAGATCTCAGTATGGCCATTATGAGTTTGTAGTTATGTCATTTGGACTAACCAATGCTCCTGTAGCTTTTATGAAACTTATGAACTGTGTGTTCAAGCAATATTTGGACATGTTCGTGATCATGTTCATTAATGATATTCTTATATACTCCCGGATTGAGGAGGAGCATGCCTGTCACACCCCACCTTGGGGGGTATGACGGGCACCTGGTGCCTACTAGACTCTGGACTGCTAAATGGTCCAGCCTGAGCACATCTGGTGCTTTGGCTGGCTCTGGCTCTACTCCAAGAAATAAACCGGCTATATAACGGCTGTAAACACAGCCTCCGACCAACTAGCCTATAACCACCTGTACCTGTAGTAACAGCTAATCAGAACACACTCAAAACAAGGAACCTATGCGGGCCGACAAGGCCACCATGCTGTCTAGTCATCTGTAATATCAACACAAAACTATTGTAAGACTACGTGACCGGCAAGGTCACCACTACTGTCAAATTAAGGCCTCACACGGCCAACATAAACTGAAATGCTAAACAGCTATAACTAACTGCACGGCCTCACGCGACCGGCTCAACTGACCACAGGGAAATATATACAGACTGCAAGCCTCTAGGAATAATAATAGAAATGATCGGGACAGGGCCCCGACCTACCCGTACTGTACAACAAAAAGGAAATGATATAAACCTCTGAAATATCAAGCTCCGGATGACAGGAGCTGATGACTTTGCGTTGGCTAGGATCACGAGGGATCGCCTCCTCGTCTATGAGTACCTGAAGGCAAGTAATGCAGTGCCCCACCGGGCGTCAGTACCACTGGTACTGAGTATGCAAAGCAACTGAAATAATATAACTGAAACAACTGAATATATATAACATAGCTAGCATTTCTGTACAGCAGGAGATAGCTGAATCTAATGAAGCTGAAATGAACTGGATCAAGCTTTCTGTACTGATAAGGCAGAAGCGTGCCTGTAGACGCGTCGGCCTGCTGTCTAGTAGCTAGTATATAGCACATAAATAGATATACAAGTAGCAAGCAATAGCCAATACCAACCCCCATAAGCCGGATGGCGCCAAGCAAGCAAACAATCTATATACCCCTACCCGGGTCAAAACCAACCAAAAATAAATCAATCCACTCATCTTACAACTGTGAGCTCCTCCTACCGGCCCCCTTGGGTATGCAACTTAGGCCATGGCCTCTGACAATAAACTGTGTCTGAGTCCGAAGACTCCTGCCTCTGGGCGCAAGTGCACACGGGGTAATCTATTGTTGTTTCTATTATTGAAACTGCCCCTGGGTGCAAGCACGCAACAGGGTAATTTTATAAAAATCAGTATCTGAAACTGCCCCCGGCCACAAGCGCACACAGAGTAATCATCCCCTGTAAACAGGGTAATCTGGCTCTGCGCAGAGTAAACTGAACTGCCCCTGCAAGCAGGGTGATCTGGACCGTATTATCATGGTGGTCGGCCATCATCGTCCTTTAGGCAGATGACATCACCCAGCTGGTGGCGGTATCTGAATCTGGTATCGACACAGCTATAACCCATGGGCGGTGGTGATGCAAAGGGACACCCACAAGCCATAGCAAGTCTCAACAAACAATAGCACATATAAATAGCAAACATGTATAACTGAAAAGACTATCTGAAATCTAACTTCTTATTCTGATCTGTTTCTATACTGAACTGATTCTTACTAATTATACTGATTCTGTAATCTCTATTTAACTGTACGGCTAATCTGTAGCCGAGATACTATTTGTCTGAATGGCTAATCTGTAGCCATAACTGTCTGTCTATCTGATTTCTCTTCACTAACTTGTATTATGAAAATCTGTCCCTTTTTATTCTACTACATGCTTGCTAATCACGTAATAGGCTATATTGAATCTGGGATGCTAACGCGCCCTTCGGCGCATGCTTTTCTAACCTTCAGACTGAATACGATATAACAACGCAAACTAGGTTTACTTAACTTACACAATACTTAACATTCAATTCCGGGAATTCTACTACGGAATTTATTGTACTATATAAGGCTAAAACTACTAACTTTCCGAAAGAACTAGCTTTACATACCTTATCCACGAGTTATCCGTCTGTCGGACGAGGCTCGGTCAATACTCCAGCTATTTCTCCCAATTGCATTCATATATACGTCAACTAATACTAAATATAGCTTTATTCTAAGAACAACGTCACTTTCAATATAATTATAGCCTAAACATAGGCTTATCGAAAGACGGTCAAAAACTCGCTATTTTTCAGAAGTCTAGAAGGGAGAAGTACTCACTTCACAGCTAGGAGCACATAGACACTAGTTTGGAGAAATTCTACTTACCTTAGCTCGGTAGATCGAAGATTCGTCGGCCGTATTTCACGAAACTAAATCCGTAGGAATGCTCTCTCCTGCTAAATACCTCAGTATCTGAGGTTAATTTGAGTTTGGACTACGTTTGGCAGCATAATCGGATGACTATTTATAATTTTCTTCGTCTTCTCCCTTTCTCTGCGTGCTCCTGGAACTTCCAATGGAAATTATTAGTAATCAAAGGAAAACTTATCCTTAGTTAAAGGAAATTATTATTATTTAAAGGAAATTATCATTAGTTAAAGGAAATTGTTATTAATTAAAGGAAATTACATCACAAACTGAGCTCTATATACTTGGACACTATAAATCGCATTTTGCCTTGCGACGCGCCGACTTGGCGCTTCTCTGATCTTCCCCCGGGCCTTTTTCTAGCATGCATGGCTTTCAAATATTCTTAACCAACACGTGAATAGGCCATCTATGTGCTGGGAATTTACGGGGTATAACATTCTCCCCCCCTTAAGAACATTCGTCCTCGAATGATATCTGCTATATAGAGGACTACTCAATTAGCTTAACTTGTTCTTAGGAAAATTTTGGCAGAGTTTCCCCTGTAATATGGACTATCCAAAAAAAAAACCTGAAACACAGAAAAGTCTAATACAGGTACTCCACATGATACTACAAGATTCATTTGATAGCTAAACATCAATCTCTCTCACTTATATATAAACAACTGTAAGGTACTGCATAGGTAACAATACTGACATACCTGTCGCCTAGCTAGGCCTGGAATAAGTGAGGATATCTAGCTTTCATATCTTCCTCCGCTTCCCACGTCATCTCTTCTTGGTTCCTGTTACGCCACAATACTTTGACAGACGCAATATCTTTAGTTCTCAATCTGCGAATCTGTCTATCTAGGATAGCTATTGGAACCTCTTGGTAGGCTAGCTCTTCTGTAACTTGGATATCCTGGACTGGAACTGCTCTTAACGGGTCTCCTAAGCATTTCCTCAACATGGATACATGGAAGACTGGATGAACAGATTCTAACTCTGGCGGCAAGTTCAACTCGTACGCCACTTGGCCTATTCTTCTACGAATCTGATATGGCCCGACAAATCTTGGGCTGAGCTTACCCTTCTTGCCGAATCTCATCACCCCTTTCATCGGAGACACTTTCAAAAATACCCAGTCATTCACATCAAACTCCAGGTCCCTGCATCGTATATCCGCGTATCATTTCTGGCGACTCTGTGCAGTCAATAGGCGTTCTCTGATAAGCTTTACTTTCTCCTCTGACTGCTGAACAATATCTAGTCCGACCAACGCTGATTCTCCTACTTCAAACCAGCAAATTGGCGATCTGCACTTTCGCCCGTATAATGCCTCGAAAGGCGCCATCTGAATAGCTGAGTGATAACTGTTATTATAAGCAAACTCGATTAGAGGCAAATGCTCATCCCAGCTACCACCAAAGTCTAGCGCACACGCTCGCAACATATCTTCGAGCGTTTGAATGGTGCGTTTAGCCTGTCCGTCCATTTGAGGGTGGAATGCGGTACTCAAATTAATCTGCGTTCCCTGACCTTTCTGAAACGACTGCCAGAATCTAGCCGTAAACTGTGCTCCTCTGTCTGAAATAATGGATACTGGTACTCGGTGCAACCTGACTATTTCTCGGATATACAACTCCGCATAATCTGGCCGAGAAAGTAGTTTCCACTGGCAGAAAATGAGCTGATTCGGTCAATCTGTCAACTATCATCCATATAGAGTCATGTCCATGTTTGGTACGGGGTAATCCTGCCACAAAATCCATATTTACTACTTCCCACTTCTAGAGAGGCACAACTATGTCCTGAGTCAAACCGCCTGGTTTCTGATGTTCTGTTTTCACCTGCTGGCAGTTAGGACACCGGGCTACAAATTCAGCAATTTCTCCTTTTTTTTCTAGCCACCAGTAGTTTTCTTTGATATCATGGTACATTTTTGGTCGCGCCAGGGTGGAGAAAATAGTTGCTGGCACAGTGCACCTCGTTCATGATCTGATGGCGGAGGCCTGAGACATCTGGAACACATAGACGGTCTTCACAACACAGCACTCCATCCTCTGTTATTTGTGAATCTGGCGCTTCCCTTGCAGGATTCTGTCCTTAAGCTAGACCAGGTCAGGATCTGCATATTGTCGTTCTCTTACCTCCACAACTAAGGACGACACGGCGGTGTTCTGGATAACCGCTCTATTGTCCTTCATTTCTATCACACGAACGGCTAAATTGACCAATTGATGTATCTCCCTGACCAATTCCCATTGCTCGGGTTGCACATACACCACACTCCTAATAGATCTATAGCTAAGAGCGTTTGCTGCTCCATTACCTCTTCTTGACTGATATAACATTTTCATACTTAGAGAGCTCGGCATATAATTGATGGTCATACTGGCTTGTCTTACTGAAGAGATCGACAGGTAGTTTACAAGCGTAGCTAGAGCTTATCTGTCCTTCCGGCCACATGCTAAGGGTACTTGTTGCTGGGATAACCTGAACAACCGTCTGTGCACCTTGTGCCTTTATCTGATCAGAGGATCCTGATATTGATCATGACCTCTAATGATCTGACTGCATAACCTTAAATAACTGAATAGTCGAGTTGAATAACCCGAATGTGGCAGTAGTCTAACAATGCTCTAACTATTCTACTTGAGTACTTATAGTTCATGCATAACTGCAGACTTGTGGGCATTTAATTGCATTGTTATTTTGCTTGAACCACTGTAAGGCTGGGTTTAATCAAACTTAGTCCCAGGCGATCAATCTCTGGATCTTCACGGGGAGTCTACTGATCTCCTGGTCTTAAAAAACACTGTGCTAGCAGGGTAATATCAATTTCTTACGCCTTGTGTGTATCCACTTGGATTTATACTGCTATTCTGGGGAATTCTCGGTCTTATGAGCTACTCTGTAAATACTGGCCTTCTGCTAGGGCTCCGCATCTGAATATTTTACGAGAACCAGCTGAAGTACTAGTCTGTCACTGACTACTGATGTGGACCCCTTTCTTGGGGTGCCCACGGGTTTGTCTGACTTGCGGGGTATTCCTTGTAATGACTGCTAGGTTGACTAAGGTCGACTCTCACCTACAAGGCTGGGAAAACGATGTATGGCCACTTAACATACTAGAACAATTCTAGTATTGCTAACCTCTGAAGTATACCTATTCAGTCTCTAATTCTGGCTCTGGCACATGCGCTAGTGTTATTGATTTTTAGAGATGCTTCCCTGTTAATACAGGCGCCAGCTGGTCGGTAGACCGTCTAACTGTGCCCTTATCATCTAATTACCTGATTCAGGTTGCTAACTCTTATAAGCTTCTAAAACCTAGATCTAGAAACAACATATAAGTATACTAACTTAATAACTAAGAGCTGAGACAGTTTCTATGGATTCATACATAAATCACACTTAACTTGCCCCTTCTTTTCGCTTTTTTCTTTTTCTTCTTTCTCTTTTCTCTTTTTATTTTTGGCAAGGGGTCCTGCAATGCAATTTGTATATACTTCCTAGCAATTAACCAGAATCTGTGTGATTGTAACCCCTATTAACAGCTATTCACAACACATCTGATATCTGTACATACATATATCAACAACTACGTACAATACATACTAAATTCTGTAGTGATACGTAATCTCTGGCATGCTTTACTAAATTTCATACTGCACATTATATATCGCTTTTATGGTCTAATGATATCTCCTGTCCTCTCGTATAATTTCATTGATTTGTTTTTTCCATCCCATTCTGGAAGCAACAACATATGCGCTTTAATTATGGTCTGCTGTTTGAAATTCCGCCATTCTTGCAACATGGGGTCAACATTCGTATCTTGTGGCCTTACATGGCATTATATTGACAACCCAGGACTGTCTACTGGGTCTTACCTCCAGGTCGCACTAGATTAGAGTCTCTGTGTCGGCAGTTTCTTAACTTCTCCGTAGGCGGACGTACCGCAGCATTCTGAACCGCAATCTTACTGTCTTTTCACTATCAGTCTGAGGCTTAATCCTTAATACAAGATATTCTATCATTCTGGGGGTGATTCTAATTTCCCCTCAAAATCCGGTATTCCTGCTTCTTCCCCTTATCTTCCTTAAGCTAAGCTCTGGGGTTCAAGGTACCCGCCTTACATTGTTAATAAGGTTACTGGTCAAATCCCAGCTTATACCTCTTCTGGCTTGTAGTCAGACCCCTCTGATTCACATGACCTCTCACCCTTTCGATATCACAACTGGATCATAACTATAATCTTACAGGTATGTTTTGCTATCTGTTAGCATATATGGCGGACTTGTCCTTTTTCTGACTCAAACTTGACTATTACTAGGCATTCATCACTAGCAGGTCTTTTACCCCTACTTCGGGTAAGCTAACAGTCTTACTTTCTCTTTTACGCTCACTAACACTTACTGAAATTAATCAATCTATCTTCACTTACTACTTACTTTGGGCAACATCGCCTCAATCCTTATGCCCTTTGCTATACTGGAATCAAAACTAAGAGGTAGGAACTTACTGCAGCGAAACAAAACATGGAACTGTACCACATCTGAAAGGTTGGAGGTGGGAATCCTACATTTTCCTCTCTCTCTCTCTCTCCCATCTCTTCGATAATCTAATATTATATATCATCTTAGTCAGATCTTATATATCTAACAAATAAATCAACTTGTATGTATGCTATGCTTCTAACTTCCTACTCTGAAGTTATAGAAATGTACTAGGGATGGTACCGATAAAGGTATCACATTGGGAGGTCCCCGGTACCTCCTTCTGCTGTTGTAATTACCTTGTAGCTGGCTGGTGCCCTCTTCTGTAGCTATATCTGATCTTCTGCCTGTGATAGGGTAATTCTGATCTGCCTTTGTATCTGTAATCAAAGAATATGGTAAGTTTTTAGGGACTCAACCCTATACTGTACTGCTCTAAAGCACGACTGACTAAGAAGGAAGGGTAACCATCCTATCATGCCTCGCAGCCTCCTCCCTATAGTATGTGGTGCACAACACATCCATAGACAAGACTCTACTTAGCACGGCTTGCAGACTCCCTGGGACACGACCTGCTCTGATACCAAGTTTGTCACACCCCACCTTGGGGGGTATGACGGGTACCTGGTGCCTACTAGACTCTGGACTGCTAAATGGTCCAGCCTGAGCACATCTGGTGCTTTGGCTGGCTCTGGCTCTACTCCAAGAAATAAACCGGCTATATAACGGCTGTAAACACAGCCTTTGACCATCTGGCCTATAACCACCTGTACCTGTAGTAACAGCTAACCAGAACACACTCATAACAAGGAACCTATGCGGGCCGACAAGGCCACTATGCTGTCTAGTCATCTGTAATATCAACACAAAACTATTGTAAGACTACGTGACCGGCAAGGTCACCACTACTGTCAAATTAAGGCCTCACACGGCCAACATAAACTGAAATGCTAAACAGCTATAACTAACTGCATGGCCTCACGCGACCGGCTCAACTGACCACAGGGAAATATATACAGACTGCAAGCCTCTAGGAATAACAATAGAAATGATCGGGACAGAGCCCCAACCTACCCGTACTGTACAACAAAAAGGAAATGATATAAACCTCTGAAATATCAAGCTCCGGATGACAGGAGCTGATGACTTTGCATTGGCTAGGATCACAAGGGATCGCCTCCTCATCTATGAGTACCTGCAGGCAAGTAATGCAGCGCCCCACCGGGCGTCAGTACCACTGGTACTGAGTATGCAAAGCAACTGAAATAATATAACTGAAACAACTGAATATAGATAACATAGCTAGCATTTCTGTACAGCAGGAGATAGTTGAATCTGAAGAAGCTGAAATGAACTGGATCAAGCTTTCTGTACTGATAAGGCAGAGGCGTGCCTGTAGACGCATCGGCCTGCTGTCTAGTAGCTAGTATATAGCACATAAATAGATATACAAGTAGCAAGTAATAGCCAATACCAACCCCCATAAGCCGGATGGCGCCAAGCAAGCAAACAATCTATATACCCCTACCCGGGTCAAAACCAACCAAAAATAAATCACTCCACTCGTCTTACAACTGTGAGCTCCTCCTACCGGCCCCCTTGGTTATGCAACTCAGGCCATGGCCTCTGACAATAAACTGTGTCTGAGTCCGAAGACTCCTGCCTCTGGGCGCAAGTGCACACGGGGTAATCTGCTATTGTATTTGTGACTAAAACTGCCCCTAGGTGCAAGCACGCAACAGGGTAATTTTATAAAAATCTGTATCTGAAACTGCCCCCGGCCACAAGCACACACAGAGTAATCTGCCCCTGTAAACAGGGTAATCTGGCTCTGCGCAGAGTAAACTGAACTGCCCCTGCAAGCAGGGTGATCAGGACCGTATTATCATGGTGGTCGGCCATCATCGTCCTTTAGGCGGACGACATCGCCCAGCTGGTGGCGGTATTTGAATCTGGTATCGACACAGCTATAACCCAGGGGCGGTGGGGATGCAAAGGGACACCCACAAGCCATAGCAAGTCTCAACAAACAATAGCACATATAAATAGCAAGCATGTATAACTGAAAAGACTATCTGAAATCTAACTTCTTATTCTGATCTGTTTCTATACTCAACTGATTCTTACTAATTATACTAATTCTGTAATCTCTATTTAACTGTACGGCTAATTTGTAGCCGAGATACTATTTGTCTGAATGGCTAATCTGTAGCCATAACTGTCTGTCTATCTGATTTCTCTTCACTAACTTTTATTATGAAAATCTGTCCCTTTTTATTCTACTACATGCTTGCTAATCACGTAATAGGCTATATTGAATCTGGGATGCTAGCGCGCCCTTCGGCGCATGCTTTTCTAACCTTCAGACTGAATACGTATAACAACGCAAACTAGGTTTACTGAACTTGCACAATACTTAACATTCAATTCCGGGAATTCTACTACGGAATTTATTGTACTATACAAGGCTAAAACTACTAACTTGCCGAAAGAACTAGCTTTACATACCTTAACCTCGAGTTATCCGTCTGTCGGACGAGGCTCGATCAATACTCCAGTTATTTCTCCCAACTGCATTCATATATACGTCAACTAATACTAAATATAGCTTTATTCTAAGAACAACGTCACTTTCGATATAATTATAGCCTAAACTTAGGCTTATCGAAAGACGGTCAAAAACTCGCTATTTTTCATAAGTCCAGAAGGGAGAAGTACTCACTTCACAGCTAGGAGCACATAGACACTAGTTTGGAGAAATTCTACTTACCTTAGCTCGGTAGCTCGACGATTCGTCGGCCGTATTTCGCGAAACTAAATCCGTAGGAATGCTCTCTGCTGCTAAATACCTCAGTATCTGAGGTTAATTTGAGTTTGGACTATGTTTGGCAGCGTAATCGGACGACCATTTATAATTTTCTTCGTCTTCTCCCTTTCTCTGCGTGCTCCTGGAACTTCCAATGGAAATTATTAGTAATCAAAGGAAAACTTATCCTTAGTTAATGGAAATTATTATTATTTAAAGGAAATTATCATTAGTTAAAGGAAATTGTTATTAATTAAAGGAAATTACATCACAAACTGAGCTCTATATACTTGGACACTATAAATCGCATTTTGCCTTGCGACGTGCCGACTTGGTGCTTCTCTGATCTTCCCCCGGGCCTTTTTCTAGCATGCATGGCTTTCAAATATTCTTAACCAACACGTGAATAGGCCATCTATGTGCCGGGAATTTACGGGGTATAACAATGCCGCTCATTTGTGATTAGTGCTGCAGACCCTCAAGGATCGTCAGCTATATGCAAAGTTTAGAAAGTTTGAATTTTAGCTAAACTTGATTGCATTTTTGGGTGATGTTGTATCAAGCGAAGTCATAAGGGTAGATTCCTAGAAGATTGAGGCGGTGAAGAACTGACCCAGTCTGGTGAATCCTTCAGAAATTCGATGTTTCTTGGGCCTAGCATGGTACTACCAGAAATTTTTTGTGGGTTTCTCATCTATTGCGGAACCTTTGACTAGGTTGACTCAGAAAAAGTGAAGTTCCAATGGTTAGAGGATTGTGAGAAAAGCTTCTAAGAATTGAAGACCCGAGTCACCTCAGCACCAGTGTTGAGTTTACCTGAGGGTACCGATGGCTTTGTTGTATATTGTGATGCTTCGAGAGTTGGACTGGGATTTGTGTTGATGTAGTGTGGGAAGGTGATAGCATACGCCTCTCGATAGTTAAAGGTTCACGAAAAGAATTAGCCGACCCATGATCTTGAGTTGGCTGTGGTGGTGTCTGCATTGAAGATATGGCTGCATTACTTGTATGGGGTTCACGTGGATGTGTTCACAGATCACAAGAGCTTGCAATATGTCTTCACACAAAAAGATCTCAATCTTCGGCAAAGAAGGTGGTTGGAGTTACTAAAGGACTACGATATGAGTGTTCTTTACCACCCGGGCAAGGCTAATATGGTGGAGGATGCACTTAGTAGGCTCTCTATGGATATGTGTTCCACGTGAAGGAGGGAAAGAAGGAGTTGGTGAAGGATATCCACTGTCTTGCAAGATTGGGGGTTAGATTGGTTGACTCGACCGATGGTTGTGTAATCGTGTAGAATGGGTAAGAATAATCCTTGGTGGTTGATGTCAAATCTAAGCAAGACGAAGATCCAATTTTAAGGAAGCTAAAGGAAGCATTGCGGGGTAAAAAGGTGGAGGTTTTCTCCCAAGGGGGAGATGGGCTGCTACGATACCAGGGTCAACTATGTGTTCCGAACATTGATAATTGGAGAGTTCGGATATTGCATGAAGCCCATGGTACCAGATATTTTATCCATTCGGGATCCACGAAGATATACCAGGACTTGCAAGAAATCTATTGGTGGGATGGTATGATGAAGGATATCACAAAGTTCATAGCAAAATGTCCTAACTGTCAGCAAGTGAAGGTCGAGCATCAAAGACCGAGAGGCGTATTTCAGGATATTAACATCCCCACTTGAAAGTGGAAAGAGAATAATATGGACTTTATTATAGGCCTACTCGTACTCGACGACACTATTATTCCATTTGTGTGGTGGTAGACAAGTTAACTAAGGCTTTCCATTTTCCATTGAAAACCGCTCAGAGTCATTAGAAATCATATGCCGATATGAGGAGAAGAGATTTGGAATTTGATGTAGATGACTGGGTATTTCTAAAGGTATCTCCCATAGAGGGAGTTGTGCGGTTTAGGAAGAAGGGGAAACTCAGTCCCTGCTATGTTGGCCCCTACCAGGTTGTGAGGAGAGTTGGTAAGGTGGCGTATGAGTTGGACTTTCCCTCGGAGTTATCTTCAGTTCATCCTGTGTTTTATGTGTCACTTTTGAAAAAGTGCTTGGGCGATCCAACTTTAGAGTCCCGATGGACAACACTGGTGTAAAGGATAGCCTCAGCTATGAAGAAACTCTGGTGGAAATCTTGGATAGTCAGGTTCGGAGGCTGAAGAACAAAGAAGTAGGTTCAGTTAAAGTATTATGGAGAAATTTGCATGTTGAAGGAGTTGCGTGGGAAGTCGAAGTAGATATGATAGCTAAATACCTACACCTGTTCTCTACCGACTTAGTCTTCGCTTTAGGTATTAGTTTTTGCCCTAAACCTCTTATCAGTTTTCATGTTCCGTTCATGCGTACAAGTTTGTTGTATGATGTGTTAAATGTATGTGATGTCTGAATTCAGTTCAGTTATGTAGTTCTTTTTGGAAGCAGTTAATCTATCAGTTGTTAGCTTAAATAATTAGTAATTTTATATGGTGATAGCTTGTTTATGAGTTTTCTGCATGTTTCTAACATTCGAGGACGAATGTTCGCAAGGGGGAGATATTGTTATACCCCGGGAACCCAAGGATCAGATCCAAAAGTAAAAACGAAGAAAACTGGAAATTAGAACTAGGTCAAAGAACGACCCGTGAGGTGGGTCGTGAGGGGTGACCATGAGTCGTGGAGTAATTCATGGTCAAGCAGGGCATGGTTAAGTTTTGGGGTGAGACCATAACCATGAGTCGTGGTCAGGCCACATGACTCGTTAGGTCTCCCGTCGCCTAGGTGGACCAGTTGACAAAAGGTTAAGGGCAGTGAAGACCACGGGTGGTGACCACAAGTAGTGGTCAGCCACCACTATTTGTGGGGTTCCCTGGGGAGTTTGGGGCGGTGTGCATGATGGATCCTAGCCACGAGTCGTGCCCCATGGCAATGACTCATGAGGTCCCTCGTTAGGGGGACCTGGTAGTGTTTTTCTTGTTCTTTAATAAGGGTATTTTCATAATTTCTAAGTTCCTAAGGCCTAAGTTACGTCGTTTTAAGCACTAAATGGGGTCTTTAGGGGGGGGGGTATTAGCTCATGTTAGGCCTCATTCATGCATGAAAGAGTTTAAGAAGGAGGATAGAAGGTGATTCAAGGTGTTCTTCCCCAATTCCTCACAATTCCACCTTGGGCTTTCAACGGAGATTAATAATCAGTGTTTTCAGGTATGTAAGGTCATCAATGGGTGGTTCCTTCCACACCCATGCCCCTACTCTATGATTTTACTTATAAATTACCAAAAACTCATGGGGCTTTGTAATCGATTTGTATGGGTCTTGTGATTTTGAAATCTTATCCTAATCTACTGATTTTGATAATCTTTTGGGATTTAAATTTATAATAATATTGTTGATTTTGAATATCTAAAAAATTAAGCTTGATTATTCATGCCCCATGATGAATTGATTTATGACCCATTGATCCATCAGCGTTTTGATAAGCCCATGAATTATGAATTTATTTATGAATTTATTACGTAATTTATTATGAACTTATGAATTTCTAGCTATATACACAATCTACAAGTATGTACGAATTTTATCAGTCATGAATTATGTTTTTGGCCAACCCACGAGCCCCAAGTCATGGCTAGTTCACATATGTTCAAGCATGTTTATGATTATCATGATTTGACTAGCCCATGAACTCATGTATGTATTATTATGGGCACTATATTTGTTTTGGGACTAATACTGCACATCGAGTAGGTTCAGCGCTCATGATTAAGCCCCGAACCACATGAACTACGTGCCACCGTAGGTATGTTGGGACCCTTTCATGTTTTTCCCTGGATGAAATGGCCCTTTTCATGTGTGATCATGCCCTTCATGGTTCCTACCCTTGGCAAGGTATGAATACCCTCCCAATTAGGGTTACAGGTCGGGCTTCATCTATGCTCATGTGAGGTATGTTGGTTAAGAGAATCTCCTACTGTTCCGCATGGTTTATGCATGTTATGATTATGTATGTTGTCTCAAGTCATGTTAAGTAAATAGCTTCTATTATGACTAATATTATGTTATGTTACGAATGTTTTAAAAACCTTGAGCCATGTGATATGTTATTATGATTTATGACACGAGCATGAAGGCCTACTCTTATGATCATTTATGAATTTCATATATGTTTTAAATGTCTGTTTTATTTACCTTGCATACTCAGTACATTTCACGTACTGACTGCATACTTTGTATGTTGTATCGTCTTATGATACAGGTCCCGGTTCTCCGGATCATCCTCACTCGTAGCTAGTTCAGCCTTGCTCTCAGTGTACTTGGTGAGTCCTCATGTTTCAAGGGATGCATGTTTACACTCTATGTTATTTCTTTCTGTTTCTGGATATTGGATTAGTTGGGGAGTTGTCCCATCAATCCACCCTTCATGTTTAGAGGCTTATCAAACTACAAGTTGTTTTCGCCGTATCGTATAAGTCTAGTATTGATTTTACCTTATGCTATTTTATGACTACGTTCTTTATGTTGAGTCTTCCACTCATGTGATTGAATTAGATGTGTGCTCAAGCCATGTGTCGACTTGGGGTCTCTCGGGGCTCCTTGTCCCGTGTCTACGATCCGGGTGTACGTTTGGGTCGTGACAGATGGGTTGCCTCCCATCAAGGGCCTTAGTTATAGTCGTAGCACGACATTCATGGGTTTCCTCCCATGAAGTGCCATATTTAACATCACGGCATGACTATGGTCCCCATCACTCCTTCATCCGAGTTCACTTGTTCCCATACCAAGGTTCTGCTAAACTTTCATGCAGCA
Source organism: Datura wrightii (assembly GCA_035772735.1). Taxonomy (NCBI): domain Eukaryota; kingdom Viridiplantae; phylum Streptophyta; class Magnoliopsida; order Solanales; family Solanaceae; genus Datura; species Datura wrightii. The sequence goes on along the minus strand of JASDFA010000018.1, from coordinate 167,359,382 downwards.
CTTGCTGCTCCACTAACTGATTACAACCTTTACGTTCTCCCTCTGGCTTCACTTTGAAGTCCTCATAGTGAGGTGGTATTCGTGCTACTGTGAAAACTTCAAACACTACCTTCTGACCATCTACTCTCATAGACATCTTTCCCAACTAAACATGTATGACAGCATCAGTGGAGGCAAAAAATCCTCTCCCCAAAATGAGGGGAACTTCTGTATTTATCTCATAGTCTAGGATTATAAAGTCCATCAACAGGATGAAAGGTCCTACCTTAATCAAGACATCATCAATGCTTCCCTTAGGATATGCCAAAGACTAATCCACACGCTACAACGTCACTATGGTAGGACGTGGTTCACCTAATCCCAGAGTTCTGAATAGGGATGCAGGCATCAAATTGATGCAAGCACCCAAATCACATAAGGTTGAACCAAATATCATGCTTCTAATAGTGACAGGGATAGTGAAGCTCCCAGGGTCCTTTAGCTTTTTAGGAAATTTATTCATGATTCGAGAACTGCACTCTTCAATAAGAGCCACAATTTCAAACTCTGCATGCCTCCTCTTATTGGCCACGATATCCCTGAGATACCGACATACTTCGGGACTTCCTGCAAAAGATCCACCAATGGTATATAAACATGAACCTACTTTAACAACTCAAGAAACTTACTACAAGTCGTGTCTTCTGTCTTCTTCTTCAACCTTTGAGGAAATGGGCAAGGTGGTCTAGCTACTACAATTTTCAATTTTGGCTAACTTGGCTCACCCACTTCCTGTCTACCCATCACAGTCTGCTCCCCATCAGTCTTTTCCTCTCTGGGGATCACTTTAGCTAACTCCTAATCACTGCGCAAGGAAATAACATTTATATTTTCCTTGGGGTTCTTATCGGTATTACTAGGGAGTGCCCCCTATAGTCTGTTGTTGTGTTGTAGGGCCAATTGTCCCATTTGCCTTTCAAGCTGATGGATGGACTTTTGCATTTCATTGACCACCTGCACCTGCTGCACCATTGTTGCTTCATTGTCTCCTCAAGAGAACTATTATGTTGTTGGCCCTGTGGCCTTTGATAAGTGTTTTGGGGCCTTTGGAAGTTTTGATTCCCTCCCCATGAGGGAATTTCTCCATTCTGGTACCCTTGATTATAGCCATTATCTACAAAATCTCCACCACAACCTTGTTCTCCCATAAAATATACAAACACAGGATTAAGAGGACAACCTGATGTAATACCCTGGAAGTGCCTAAGACTAGACCCTGGATTTGAAAGTGAAAGGTAGCTGAAATATAAAAATCCTTCTCAGAACGTGTCATTAGTGAGACTAATGACCCGTTCGATATGTCCGTGGTGAGGTGCTGCAGGACTGGAGATGCAGGTAACGGGTCTAGGAATGACCCGTTGTTCAATGTAATGGGTCATTGGATGTGAGCCATTATGAGGTTGTTAAGGGTCAGGGAGAAAGTAATGGATCATGTCATGACTCGTCGTTGGGAGCAACGAGTCATTGTAAGTTCCCGTTGGGAAGAATTATAGGTTAAGGCAGTGGTGACAACGACTGGCAGTAATGAGTTGCTAGAGCTTGAAATGACTCATATTGTCTAGTAGTGGTAGGTGATCTGAGACCTAATTCAGGGGTGTAACAGACCATTAGGGTCAGTAACGGTCCGTTGTGACACCCATTGTCACTAGCAGAGCAGTGTTTCCAATAAATTCATTAATGGTATTTTCAAAATTCCTAAGTCCTAGGGTGCTAAACTACATCGTTTTGAAATATGAATAGTGATTTTTAAAATGGGTAAGTTCATTCTAAGCTATTCCTATTCATGCATGTAAGTGTAGAAGTCTAGAGAGGTGACCAAGATCAATTTCTTCCAAGTTCTTCTCAATTCTTCCTTGGGCAATCAAGGGAGCTTTAGAATCTGTTCTTTTTAGGTATGTAGGGTTATGAATGGGTGAATTTGTTACACTCATTCCAAATTTCACTCTAAATTCATGAAATTGTATTGATAATTCTATGGGGTTTTATCCCAATTCTTATGAAACCTTTATGATCTATCTATTGGTTAATCTCCTTCATGCATAAATTCAAAATCTACGAATCATGGGCAGATTTTACAACTAGTTCATTTATAAACTTATGGATTTAAATTTCTATAAAACTATACCCAATTATGTATGCTTCATGATAAATCAAGTTATGATTGTACTTTGATTTTGATGTTCATTAACCCATTATGATTTATGAAATATGATATGATTTCTCTCAAATGCTCGTCATGAATTTATGAACATCAAGCATATACATGTTTTACAAGTATGCATGAACATCATGATTTATGATTTATGATTATGGCTGACTCACAGGCCTTACTTTCATGGATAGTTCACGTATTTCAAGCATACATATGATTATCATGATTTCAAGTAGCCTATGAATATCATGTATATTATCCTATGAGCACTATATTTGTTTTGGGAGTATTATTAACACAGAGTAGACCTGGGGTCTAAGCATACCCCGAGTCTCATAACTACGCCCCAGCGTAGTCACGATAGGACTTCCATGATACTGTCCCCTTTCCCAAATGATCCCTCTATTGTGATATCACACCTCTTTCATGGTTCTACCCTTGGAAAGGTAAGAACCCCCTCCTGACTAGTGGTTTACAGGTTGGGCTCCATGTGTACTCATATGGGGTATGTCAGTTATAAGAATCTCCCACTGTTCCCCGTGATTTATGTAAGGTTATGATTATATACTTTTTCTCAATTCATGTGTAATAAAGCTTTTCTCTTATGATTATGATTATGAATGATTTACGAATGTTTTGAAAACCTTGAGCCTTACGTTTGCATTATGATATTTATGTTACGATCATGTTTTCCTAATGTTATGAACTTTTATATATTTTAAGTATTCGTTTTGCTTACCTTGCATACTTAGTACATTCCATATACTGACTGCATACTCTATGCCATATCACTTTATGATACAGGCTCCGATCTTCAGACTCAGCCCCATCACTAGCCAGTTCTCTGGAGTTGGCATCCAGCTTCAGTGGTGAGTCCTTATCTTTCGAGGACCATTCGTTACCAGTTATCTTGTATTTTTAGTTTTCGACTTGTTAGGTTTGTTGGGGGTGCTGTACCATCAATCCATCAGATATGTTAGAGGATTTCAAACTATATGTAGTAATCAGCTTGTCATGTATGAAGTGAATTTTGGTTCCAATGTTAGGTTATGATTAGACTTCCGCTATGTTTATTATGTTAAGTCTTCCGCTTTATTTGATTGAGTTAGATGTATGTTCATGCCATGGGTTGACTTGGAGTGTCTTTGGGCATCTTGTCCCATTTCTTTATTTGGGTATATGTTCGGGTCATCGAAAACTTGCTATCAGAGCCATAGGTTTTTAATGTGTCCTAGGGTGTCTGAAAGCCTCTTTAAGTAGAGTCTTTTTCATGGGTGTGAAGCGCGCCACACTTATGACAAAGAGGCTATGAGATGTTTAGGAAATGTTTCCTTCTTTCATGATCTGTGTCATGCGGTGAAATGTCTCTCTATCCTTCTAATTTGTGTTATTTGGATTTGCAGAATCATGCCTCCTCGTAGAGTTAACGGCAGAACAAATGGAAATTTCCACGAGGATGGCAATGGAGACGGGCACAAACAAGCCCCACCAGCCCATGAGCACCATGCACTGGAGCCGGTTGCCCATGCTGAATTCAGGGCAGCCATTCAGATGCTAGCACAAGCTTTGACCACCCAGGTCAGCCAACAGGAAGTAGCGCATGTCTGGCAGAACGGGTATGTGGTGGCAGCAAGGGTTAAAGACTTTCTGAGGATGAACCCTCCCGAGTTCCTTGGATCAAAGGTGGATGAGGATCCACATAATTTCATTGAGTAGATTATGAGGATCACCTAGATTATGGGGGTGACTTGAGAGGAGTGTACTGATTTGGCCTCATATCAATTAAAGGGGGCGCACACATTTGGTCCAAACAGTGGAAAGATAGTAGGGCAGTCGGAAAAGGCCCTATCAGTTGGGACGAGTTCTACACCACTTTCCTTGATCGATTCTTCCCTCGGGAGATGAGGGAGCTGTAAGCGGCCGAGTTTGTGAATCTTAAATAGGGAAAGATGATGGTTCAGGAGTATGCCTTGGAGTTCATATGCCTGTCCAGGTATGCACTCGAGCTGGTGGAGGATTAGAGAGACCGTGTGAGAAGGTTCGTTTATGGGATAGTAGACTCCTTAGTCAAGGATTGCCAGACCGCGATTCTTCTACAGGATATTAACTTTGCTCGAGTAGTCCTATATGCCTAACATATGGAGGCAGTACAACAGAGGGAGCGGAAGACGGAGGCCAAGAGGGCCAGTACTGATAGCATCGAATTCTCCCAACCGAGGCCTAGTGGGCACCATTAGCAGTCCCGCCAGAGATATTTTTCCCCAGCACCATCATCAGTTAGTGTTCTGTCCCGACCCAGACATGATCAGAGGGGTAGAGTATCAGGCTCGAGGGGCCAAGAAAGCATTTTAGGAGATCGCACTTTTCCAACCTGTGCAAATTATGTAAATAACCACCTAGGGATGTGTTTATTTGGGTCATACCCTTGTTTCGGGTGTGGAAAACCCGAACACAAGCTCGGAGATAGCCCTTCAGCCAGATCAGGTGATGGTAGAGCTCGAACTCCAGCTTTTAGTTCAGCATCTCCACCAGCACGCCCCGCTCAACAGGGGGCTTCTACTAGCATAGGTGGTGTATAGTGCCAAAATAGATTTTATGCCCTAGCATCACGCCAGGAATAGAAGGTTTCCCTGGACGTAGTCACTAGTATGTTATGAGTTTCACCTTGATGTATATGCATTGCTAGATCCAGGGGCTACCTTGTATTTTGTGACACTTTATGTTTCTAATAGTTTCAAATTCAGTATTGAAATCTCGTTAGAACCCTTCTCAATCTCTACTCCAGTGGGTGATTCAGTTGTAGCTAGGAGGGTGTATTGAAATTGCCCGGTCATAGTCCTTTAGAAAGTCACCTCGGCGGATTTAGTAGAGTTATCCATGAGTAATTTTGATGTGATTCTTGGCATAGATTGGTTGTTTTGATGCTATTCCTCAGTTAATTGTTGAACCCATGCGGCAGAATTCTGATTTCTGGGTGAGCCAGCCTTAGAGTGTAAGGGCAGTTCAGTTGTGCCTGTAGGTCATTTCATTTTCTACTTTAACGCCATAAAGATGATCTCCAAGGGTTGTGTGTACAATTTAGTTAGGGTTAAGGATGCTACATCTGATACCCCGACTATCCAGTCCGTTCCAATAGTATGTGAATATCCAGAAGTGTTCCCAGATGATCTACCGAGAATTCCTCCCAAGTGGGAGATTGATTTTGGTATTAACCTTCTTCCCAATACGCAACCTATATCTTCCTCCTTAAAGAATGGATTCAGCTGAGTTAAAGGAGTTGAAGGAGCAGTTAAAAGACCTTTTAGATAAGGAGTTCATCATACTGAGCAAATCCCCATGGGGTGTATCAGTTCTCTATGTCCGAAAGAAAGATGATTCTCTTCATATGTGTATAGATTATAGACAATTGAACAAGGTCACCATCAAGAATAGGTATCCTCTTCCCAGGATTGATGATTTGTTTGACTAGCTTTAGGGTGCTAAGTGCTTTTCGAAGATAGATCTCAGATCTGGATACCATCAGCTTAGGCTTCGGGAGAGTGACATCCTGAAAATAGCCTTCAGGATGCGGTATGGTCATTATGAGTTTGTAGTAATGTCTTTTGGACTAACGAATGCTCCTGCAACTTTTATGGACATGATGAATAGGGTGTTCGGCCATACTTGGATTTGTTCATGATCGTGTTTATTGATGACATCCTAATATACTCTCCGAGCGAGGAAGAACATGCCACTCATTTGAGGGTGGTACTATAGACTCTCAAGGACCGCCAACTATATGCAAAATTCTGCAAGTGTGAGTTTTGGTTAAACTCGATGGAATTTTTAGGCCATGTGGTGTCGAGTGAGGGTACAAATGGTGGACTCCCAGAAGATAGAAGCGGTGAAGAATTGGCCTAGATTGGTGAATCCTTCAGATATCAGGAGCTTCTTGGGCTTTGCGGGTTATTATCGGAGATTTTTTAAGGGGTTTTCATCTATTGTAGTGCCATTGACCAAATTGACACAAAAAAGTGAAATTCCAATGGTTGGATGCTTGTGAAAGGAGCTTTTAGGAGTTGAAGACTCGACTTACCTCAACATTGGTGTTAACCCTACCTAAGGGTACCAGTGGGTTTATGGTGTATTGTGATGCTTCTAGAATTGGCCTTGGTTGTGTATTGATGCAGCATGGTAAAGTGATCGCATATGCTTCCTGATAGCTGAAAGTTCATGAGAAGAATTATCCGACCCATGATCTTGAATTGGTGGCGGTGGTTTTCCTTGAAGATATGGAGAGACTATTTGTACGAGGTCCATGTAGATGTGTTTATGGACCACAAGAGCCTACAAAATGTGTTTACCCAGAAGGACCTGAATCTCCAACAAAGGAGGTGGTTGGAGCTACTCAAAGATTAGGATATGAGTGTCCTTTACCATTCGGGTAAGGCTAATGTAGTAGCAGACACAATTAGTAGGCTTTATATGGAAAGTGTGTCCCATGTAGATGAGGGGAGGATGGAGCTGGTGAAGGATGTGCATCGACTTTCACGGTTGGGAATTCTATTGGTTGACTCGATTGATGGAGGTGTTATAGTTTAGAATGGGACAGTGTCATCCTTGGTGATGGATTTAAAAGCTAGACAAGACGAAGACCCTATTTTGGTAAAGTTAAAGGAAGTCTTTCAGAATCAGAAGGTAGAGGTCTCATCCAAAGGGGGGAGATGGTGTGCTTCAATATCAGGGTCGTTTGTGTGTCCCATACATTGGTGATTTGAGAAATCAGATTTTGCATGAGGCTCACATTTCTAGATATTTGATACATCCAGGTGCCACCAAGATGTATTGTCACCTACGGGAAGTCTATTGGTGGAATGGCATGAAGAAAGATATCGCAGAATTTGAAGCTAAGTGTCCAAATTGTCAGTAAGTGAAGGTAGAGTACCAGAGATCGTGAGATGTGCTTCAAGACATCAGTATCCCTACTTGGAAGTGGGAGGAGATTAATATGGACTTCATCACAGGGTTTCCTTGTGCTCATCAATAGTGTGACTCCATTTGGGTAGTCGTGGAAATGTTGACCAAAGCCGCTCATTTTCTACCGGTCAAAACCACTAATTCCTTAGAGGATTATGCCAAAGTATACACCCGAGAGCTTGTTCGGTTGAATGGAGTGCCCTTCTCCATCATATCAGAATGAGGTGCCCAGTTTACCTCTCAGTTTTGGAGGTCGTTTCACACAGGACTTTGTACTCAGGTCAAGCTTAGCACCTCATTTCACCCGCAAATGGATGGTCAGGTGAAGCAAACTATTTTGACTCTTGAGGACATGTTGAGAGTGTAGTGATTGACTTCAAGGGTAGTTGGGATGATCATTTGCCTCTCATTGATTTTTCATATAATAAAAACTATCATTCCAGCATTCAGATGGCTCCGTTTGAGGCTATCTATGGGCGGAGGTGTAGATCACCCATTGGTGGGTTTGAAGTCAGTGAAGCTGTGATGATTGGTCCAGATTCAGTCCACGAGGCCATGGAGAAGGTTCAACTTATAAGAGGCTGATTGAAAACAGCTCAGAGTCATCAAACGTCCTATGCAAATGTGAGAAAGAGGGAGCTTGAGTTCGAAGTTGATGATTGGGTGTTTCTAAAGGTGTCTCCCATGAAAGGGGTGATGAGGTTCGAGAAGAAAGGAGAACTCACTCCCTATTATGTTTGCCCATACCGGATTATCAAACGGGTTGGCAAGGTGGCATATGAATTGGAGTTGCCCTCTGAATTAGCTTTCGTTCATCCTGTTTTTCATGTATCGCTCTTAAAGAAGTGTTTGGGGGATCTAGCTCTAGTTGTTCCGATGGAGAATGTTGGTTTGAAAGACAGCCTTAGTTATGAGGAGGTTCAGCTGGAAATATTGGATCATTAGGTTTGAAGGCTAAGAAAAAAGGAAGTAGCTTCAGTCAAGGTTTTATGGAGGAATCAACTTGTTGAAGGAGCTACATGGGAAGCCGAGGCAGATATGATGGCTAGATACTCACATCTATTTCCTACCGGCTCAGTTCCAACTTTAGGTATAAGCTTTTCCCCTAAAACCCTATTCAGTTTCATGTTCAGCTCATGTACCTCAGTTTCTTTCCTATAAAAGCACGTATGTATGATTCATGAATTCAGTTCAGTCATGTAGTTCAAATCGGAGTCATTCACTCTGTCAGTTTTCAACATGTATGCTCAGTATTTGAATATGGTGATTTCATTTTTTTTCTGTATGTTTTCCCACATTCGAGGATGAATGTTCCCAAGGGGGAGATATTGTAATACCTCGAAAGTGCCTATGATTAGACACGATTTATAGGTATAGCAATGAGGGGTGTAATGGACTGTTGGAGTCAGTAACGGTCCATTTTGATGCCCGCGGTCACTGGCGGAGCAGTTTTTCCAGGAAATTCATTCAGGGTATTTTCATCCTTCCTAAGCCCTAGGATCCTAAATTATGTCATTTTAAGCTATGAATAGTGAGTTTTAAGAGGGGTATGTTCATTCTAAGCTACTAGAGAGGTGACCAAGCTCAATTTCTTCAAAGTTCTTCTCCATTATTCCTTGGGCAATCAAGGGAGTTGTAGAGTCAGTTCTTCTTAGGTATGTAGGGTTATGAATGGGGGAATTTGTTCACACCCATGCCCATTTTCTCTCTAAATTCATGAAATTCTATTAATAATTCGATGGGGTTTTATCAAAATTCTTATGAAACCCTTATGATCTATCTATGGGTTAATCTCATTCGTGCATAAATTCATATTCTATGAATCATGGGCAGATTGCACAACTATTTCAATTATAAACTTATAGATTTAAATTGCTATAAAATGATTCCCAATTATGTATGTTTCATGATAAATCAAATTATGATTCTACTTTGATTTTAATGTTCATTAACCCATTATGATTTATGACTTATGATATAATTTCTCTCAAATTCTCATCATGAATTTATGAATATCCAGTATATACATATTTTACAAGTATGCATTAACCTCATGATTTACTATTTATGATTATGGCCGACTCACTGGCCTTACTTTCATGGCTAGTTCACATATTTCAAGCGTTCTTATGATTATCATGATACCAACTAGCCTATGAATCTCATGTATAGTATCCTATGAGCACTATATATGTTTTGAGAATAGTATTTAACACCGAGTAGACCCGGGGTCCAAGCATGCCCCGAGTCTCTGAACTACTCGTCAACGTAGCCATGATGGTACCTTCATGATACTACCCCCTTGCACAAATGGGACCTCTGTTGTGATATCACACCTCTTTCATGGTTCTACCCTTTGCAAGGTATGAATACTTTCCCGGCTAGGGGTTTACAAGTCGGGCTCCATGTGTGCTCTTATGGGGTATGTCGATTATAAGAATCTCCCACTATTTCTCATGATTTATGTATGGTTATTATTATATACTTTGGCTCAATTCATGTTTCATAAAGATTTTCTCTTATGATTATGATTATGAATGATTTACGAATGTTTTGAAAACCTTGAGCCTTACATTTGCATTATGATATTTATGTTACAATCATGTTGTCCTACTCTTGTGAACTTTTATAGATTTTAATTGTTTGTTTTACTTACCTTGTATACAGAGTACATTTCATGTACTGAACGCATACTCTATGCTATATCATTTTATGACACAAGCTTCAATCTTCAACTCAGCCCCGTCACTAGCCAGTTCTTCAGAGTTAACATCCAGCTTCAATAGTGAGTCCTCATCTCTCGAGGACCATTTGTTACCAGTTATATTGTATTTTCAGTTTCAAACTTGTTGGGTTAGTTTGGGGTGTTGTCCCATCAACCCATAAGATATGTTAGAGGATTTAAGACTATATGTAGTAATCAGCTTGTCGTGTATGACGTGAATTTCGGTTCCGATGTTTAGTTATGATTAGACTTCTACTATGTTTATTATGCTAACTATTCAGCTTTATTTGATTGAGTTAGATGTATATTCATGCCATAGGTCGACTTGGAGTCTCTCGGGGCTCCTTCCCGTGTCTCGATCTGGGCCTACTTTCGGGTCGTGACATCTGAATAGATGTGGCTTTCTCCACGCCTAACATGATGGTGTTGGGATTTGTACCTGTTGTACCTATTGCACTTGGCCTCCTATTGGTGTGGTCACAAAATTACTGATCGCATTTGCCAACTAGCTAATGTCGGCCTTGATTGCTGCTACACCATCAACCTCAAGCTTTCCCGGCACCTTTGCTGCTGCAAATCCTCCTCCTGAGACTTGATAATCCTGACCCCCCACAGACATGAGTTTCAAGAGAGCCTCAATTTCATTATAACTGTTGGATAAAATTTTTCCCTACGCGATAGCGTCAAGGAGTATCTTAGACTCAAGCTTCAGACCCTTAATAAAGTCGTGCCCCATTATCTCCTTTGGTTGCATGTGGTTTTGGAAAATCCCTCAAGTAATCCTTGTAACGTTCCCGTGCTTGAGATAGCATTTCTCCATCTTTCTATAAGAACCCGAAGATCTTTCCCCTTAGTTCTTTAGTTCTTCTCGAAGAGAAAAACCGATTAATGAACTTATTGGAGCGGATCTCTTAATTGGTGATGGCTCCTGTAGGCTCGTTCTGAAGCCACTCCTAAGCTTCTCTGGTCAGTGAGAATGGAAATAAAGATAAGTTGACATATTCATCACATGTTCTAGTAGTGAAAATTTTCACTTAGCTTTACAAACGTCATCAGATGCCTGTGGGGGTCCTTGTGCAGCTTGCCCTGAAATTGGTAAGTGTTATAGACCAACCGCACAATCCTTTCTTTCATCTCAAAGTTCCCAGTGATTGCTAAATTGACGATCGCTTTAGAAGCATTCTGTAAATTAGGCATAGAAAAATACATCATTGGAACTATCTCATTCTCTTCACCTATTCCTTGCCCGTTATTTTTCATAGCTAACCTTCGAAAGGCTCTCCGTATTTTAGGATTAACAGAAACCACAGGTGGTCCTTGACTTCTGGTTCTTGGCATACACTGAGGCAAAAAACCCTGTGAACTTCAACAAAAACAAGAAACAAATGTAAAATGCAGACTAGCGAAACAAAATCTAAGCTACAAATGATTAAGCAATATTTAAGTCCCCGACAACAGCACAAAAAACATGATGTCACCCAAGCGCATGTAATCGTCAAGTACTATAGGATTTTGAAGTCCAGATATCATACCCAAGGGACTTGTCAGTTTAACCATTAGAAGGTTGTCACTTTGTTTTCACTAATCTACCAAACAGTTAAAATGAAGATTGGTTTGAAAAATTAAACTACTAAAACTTCAAATATAAAATTAACTAAAACAAATGCAAGATTGATTGTATTTCAATGATGGTGAAAAACTAGGACAATGACACTTGGTTGGTTTCAAGTTGAGTTTTCTAGACGTAAATTAAACTGGCGCGATTCTCCCTATGGTTGTTAGTTACAAGTTACTATCCCATATCAACCCACTATCCCTCGCATCCAACAACTATTTCATGAACCCTAACACCTATACCCCTATGGTCGCAGGAGAATCATGAAATGACGGTCATGCCTACTTGTATTTCAACTAAATAGGGTTGAATTCGTATATCACTGTCCGCAATAACAACATATATCCTATCACCAATGACTTCAAGGCTCTTTGAATTCCCGTTCTAGATTTATTTTTAACCCTTTTGATTCCCTTTCAAAAGTTCAATCGATAGCCAACAAATTTCTTACAAGATGATCAATCTTAATATTATTAAATTAACATAAATAAATACAAACAACCTTAAAAGAAGAATCAAAACCAAATTTAGTCAGTCTTTCAAACAATCAACTATTCACCATGGCCACAACCCTAGAATTTGAATTTAGCCACTCATAGACAAGAGGAAAAACAAATTCTTAGTCACCATTATATGAAAATACGAAGTAAAGAAGACAAAACCTAGTTGTAAAACTGTGTCTTCCTTTCAAACGGCTTACACGCTTTCATAAATGAACTATGGAATGTAAAAATAAGTAAAGGCTACTCCAAGAAGTATAAAACAACTTAACATATGACCTAAGACCTCTATTTATAGATGAGCCTTCAACTGATGCTTCTGCCCTTCAAGACTTTGCTTTAAAATCAGCATTTTCCGTCCTGAAATGACCCTGGTGCACTGCCCCATGTATCTCACCATAGACTTAGTCAAATTTTCAGCAATTTCAGCTTGGAATAAGTCCTGGCGTGCCGCCCCCTGATCTTGGGCAGATTTATATGCCCAAGTGATACTCAAATGTACCATTTTCACCTTGTTTATCTAGCAATGCGTATACGTTTTCATGTAATTGGTAATAAAATGTGAATTTATACTAACCAACATGATTAGCATCGTTTTGTAGGTAAAATGTGATTTCGAGGAGCTAAAATGCATGTTGGATGATATCGGAGTTGGACTTGGATGCGAGCAAGGGACAAGGCATTGGACTGCACAAATTAAAGGGGCTCCGCGATGGAGCCGTGTCACGCTGCCATCGCGGAGGCATTCTGCCTGGAGGGTGAAAATTCATCAATTTCCAGTGGAGGTTCACGTCTGCTCCGTGGCACGGTGGCTAGCCTCCGCGTTGCACGCCGTGCCACGTTGGTGTTAAATTCAATGACCCCCAATTCCAGTGAGGGTCCGTGTTCACGGCGTGTCACGGAGGCAGTGCTCCGCGATGCACTCCGTGACACGTTGCTCATTATTCTGGGAAAAATTCCCACTAGTATAAATAGAACACTTAAGTGTATTTTTCATAATTCAGACTTGGTGGAGCAAGGATGTGGGTTACAGGCAGTTGAGGGACGAAAAGTTCAGGGGTTTTTTCTCTCTTTCTTTCTTCTCTAATTCAATTGTTTGTATGATTAACACTTGTTTTAGGATGATTAATCCATAAATGAGTGGCTAATTCCCTTCCTTGCTGAGGTTATGAACACTTGTGATGAATTTTGATTATTGATTATATGGTTTTTCATCTTTTTCTTCCATGTTGTTCTATTAATTCTTGTTCTTACTACATCGGTGTGTGGTCTACATTAATGTACATCTAAAAAGTCCGATTTCACTTGAGAGAGCACGAAATTGGAAAGTTGTGAATTAATAGGATATTGTTCTTTACTTGATTTGGGAAAATTGAGTTTTGATGTGCTTTCCTGATAGAAATATACTTGAAAGCCGTATTAGTCAATTTAGGAACCGGAATTGTATGGCTAGAACATGAATTGCATTTGATCACAGAAATGTAGACAGATGGTTCATGATTCTTAAGTGAGATTAAATACGAGAGTTTTAATCTCTTGGCAATTGTTCTTGGCTAGCAACTGGAAGAAAAGATTAACCAATTTATGATGATAATCAGTTTCATTACATGTTCTTTAACCTCGGCATGCTTTTATCCATAGTCCAAATTCAAAGTAGATAATTGTTTGTAGTTTAGTATAAAATTTATAAAACAAATTATTCAATTTTTGGTTAGTTAGTTGTCAGCATATTTAGAAGTAAAAATATAGTATACTTGAGCAGATTGCACTTATCCCAAGTCTCTGTGGGATCGATACTTGGCTTACTAAAGCCACTTACTACTTGTTCGACCACGTACACTTGCGTGTCGGTTTTATAACCCCAACAAACGTACCGAACAAGTTTTTGGCGCCGTTGCCGGGGACTTGGCATTGGTGAATTTGTTTTAAGTGTTAATCTTACTGTATTTTCTTTTCTTAAGTGTTGACAACTTGGTCTTAGCCTGTATTTTGCAGACTTAATTGCTGTGAGCACTGGCAAGAGACAAAGAGCTAGTGGAATCTTATATAGAGCCTGAACGTATATTTCACAGTAAACAGAGAGAAGCTCTACAAAGAAAGCTGCAGTTGCTCAGACAGACCATTATGGAGCAACAAAATCCACCGGTAGCAAGGGCAGTGTTAGTGCCCGAAGAAGCAGCAGCAAGGCCGGTTCGCGAGGTGGCAATCCCACATGCCAACAATGTTACATCCAGTATCCGCAAACCAGAGCCTGGAGGGAGATTTGAACTCAAGAAAAATATGGTGCAATTGTTGCACACAAGCGGGCAATTTACCGGTTTCCCTCATGAAGACCCACAACAGCATCTCCAAAACTTTTTGGAGATAAGTGACACTTATACACCTGCTGGAGTGTCACCTGATTATGTTCGGCTTACATTATTTCCGTTCTCATTACTCGGAGAAGCCAAGAGGTGGTTGAAAGCTGAGCCACCAAATTCTATTTCAACGTGGGATGATCTTGCACGGAAGTTCTTGATAAGGTTTTTTCCCTCTGGTAAAACAGCAAGACTTAGAAGTCAAATTCTAAGTTTCAAACAGAGGGAGGGGGAAAATTTATATCAAGCTTGGGAGAGATTTAAATCCATATTGCGGGACTGTCCTCATTATCGTCAGTCCAATGACGTGTTGGTGCACACATTTATTAAGGGTTTAGAACCCCATACAAAATTTTGCTAGATTCAGCAGCTGGAGGGCAAGCGTTGGAAAAGGCTTATGAGGAGTTGTACACCTTGCTAAACCGGATTTCACGGGGCAATCCAGAATGAAATGTTGATTCATCACGAGGTGGAACAAGGAAAGCAGCAGGAGTGCTTGAAGTGGATGGATTTACAGCTATCACTGCATAGATAGCTGCCTTGCAAAATCAATTGAACAACCACTTCAGCAACATGACATTGAACCAGCCTTCAACTCCAGTTAATGCAGTCCAACAATTGTGGTGTGAAGTGTGTGGAAGTAGTGAGCACTCAGCTGAGTGCTGTGGAGCAAATCCTGACTCGGTAAACTTTGTAGGGAATGCACAAAGAAATCATCAGCAGTATGGGAGTAGCTACAATTCAAATTGGAGGAACCATCCAAATTTTTCATGGGGTAGCAACAACCATCAAGGGCAAAGTTCGGGTCAGGGTGTGCAAAGGAATCAAGGAGGGAAACAGAACTACCAATCTCAATTCAGAAATAACAATGCACCTCCTCCACCACCATCACCCAGCATTGAGGAGATGTTCAAGACCATGATTGCTAACCAAGCGCAATTGCAGGCTGACTATGTTAAATTGGCAGCCGAAGTGAAAAATAACCAGTTAGCGACCAAGGCTCTTGAGTATCAATTTGGGCAATTTGCTAGTGCCCAAAATTCAAGGCCTAGAGGAGGACTGCAAAGCGACACGGATCCAAATCCGAAGCAGGTAAATGCAGTGACCACCAGGAGTGGTTTGCAGCTGAAGGAGGTGGAACCAGAAAGACCACCTCAACACTCGGGAGCAGCAGAAGTTGAGGGGGAGCAAAGTTCGGAAAGGGGGAAGACCAAAGAAGCTGAATCAGAAAGACCTCCACCCCCGTTCCCTCAACGACTTAAGAAACACAAGGAGGAGGCGTGTTTCAAGAAATTCATGGAGGTGCTTAAACAGGTACATGTTAACTTACCTCTCGTTGATGTCTTGCAGGGAGTGCCGAAATATGCCAAATACATAAAGGACATCGTGGCCAACAAAAGTCGTTTGACTGAGTATGCTACGATGGCTTTAACTGAGGAGTGCACTTCCCGTATCCAAAATAGACTGCCCACAAAGCTAAAAGACCCTGGAAGTTTTACTATCCAGCTTACTATTGGGCAGAGCATCCGAGCTCGTGGATTGTGTGACTTGGGGGCAAGTATAAATTTGATGCCATCTTTGGTATTCAGAAAGTTGGGTCTAGGGAGTCCTAGACCTACAACGGTAATATTGCAATTGGCAGATCGATCCTTAGCTAGGCTGGATGACATTGTTGAGGATGTTCTAGTGCAAGTTGGCTCCCTAATTTTCCCGATAGATTTTATTGTTTTGGATTTTGAACCAGACGCGGAAGTCCCATTTATTTTGGGACGACCCTTCTTGGAAACCGGGAAAGCATTAATCGACGTAGCTGCGGGGCAACTCACAATGCAAGCACACGACAAGGTAGAAGTGTTTGATGTGTACAAAGCACCTAAGCTCCCGATGGTGCATGAAGAACTCTCGGTGATCAATGTGATTAATCATGGTAATGCTAAGCAGCTGAAGCATTCCCGAGAGTTAATGGGAAGACCACCGGATAGGTGTAAGCACTACTAGGGGGAGGACAGTGATTGTGAGAAATCATCCATCACCCTAGCGGACAATTGAGCTTAAATGACGTCGAGCCGAGATGGTAAACCAGGTGTTGCACGGGAGGCAACCCGTGAAATTTTTTTCTTTCATCTTGTAAAGTGTAAATAGATTTTACTTTTTCTTTTTCTTGATTTATTACAAAATTTTTCATTTTAGTTAGTCTTTTTTATTGTTAGTTAGGTGAAACCTATTATTCTAACCAATTTTGTTTAGTGAGATGATTTTTAGGTCAAACGGAATAAAATGTGCACGGAATCGTGAAGGAAAAGGCGAGGTATGAAAAATTAATAAAATGTAGAAGACAGTGAGCTGGGGCGATAGCTCCGTGTCACGGAGGAGGACCTCTGCATTACCCTCCGTGACACGTTGAGGTATAACCCGGAAATTTTAAAATTTCCAGAAAGTTATCGCGATGGCTCCGTGTCACGGAGGCAGTGCACCGCGATGCACTCTGTGACACATTGCCGTGTAATTTGTGACGGGTCACACCGGGTTGCTGGGTGACCCGCGTGTTTTTCTACCTTTTAAACCCCGAAAACTCCCCTTTTCCCCTCATTTTCGATTTCCTCCGCGACCAAACATCCCAAAACTCCTCTCCCATCAACGTGCCACGGCTTAAGGCAACAAATTACCAAGTTTTCTTTGCTTATTCAACGTTAAGGTATGTTTTCCGATTGTCTCTCAAGTTTTTGTCGATTTTATTCGAAATTAAGCATGGGAGGTGAGATAAATCACCCTAAGTCGAAATTAAGCATGCATTTGAGTTATTTGTTGATTGATAAATGTCGGAATGTTGTAATGATTGTTTGAACTTGTCGATTGCATGAATTATTCGAATTTGATGGAAGAAATCAATTCTAGGGCTTGTTGTTGAATTTGAAGTTGGTAATGTGTTGAATTCGTGAACTCTATGCCGGGGTGTAGTTGTGAAATGAGATGAGTCGTTGTAAAAAATTGTTTGATTGTTAATTGACGACAAATTCTCGGGTTTGGGGAAAATGTTGAAATTTGTTCCAACTTGATTGGTTGTATAGGTTCATTTGTATGGAATTTTTGTTGTTGTTTTTGTTTCGTTGTTTTTCCTTGCTAAGTGCGATGGTTAAAATGCTAGCGATGGTAGTGATTGGGATTAGCTGTACAAAGTCTGAGTAGTACGCAGAAGTTATACCGTCGAATTTTCGTTTGAACGCACTAAGCATGATTGTATAGTTGGCTGTTTGGGGTAAATAAAGTTATTCTTGCCGTAGTATCGTAACTATAGCTAAGGACTAAGTGTGGGGTAAATTTAGCGTAACCCGACCTTAGCTGAAGTTAATATTCATTTAGCTTGACATTGAGCTTGTTTACTCGTGTTGACAGGCAAAATGGCAAGCAGGCAAGATAAAGGGAAGGGTGCATCAACTTCAGGCACCGGAAGAAAGCGACTCAGACTGGGCACAGCAATCCCAGCTGCACCAGCAGTTCCACGCGGCCAGCGCCGCCAATACGGAATGAGATGGGTGACCGACGAGGGGAAAAAGTGGTATGCCAAGCACAAGGAAAACAAATATTTCCCTGAGGAGCATATAGCACGGGAGCCATTAGCACAGGAGTTCCCTAGAATGGTTCACCGGATCGAGTCAGCTGGGCTCGATTTCATATTTCAGGAGCCCAAAGAATGCAACCTGCACCTAGTCCGGGAGTTCTATGCTAATTGGAACCCGTCCATCAGAAGCTACACCATCAAGATCAGAGGGCAGATAGTCACTCTGGAACCCCACCAACTTAATGCCATCATAGGAGCGCGGGACACAAACGCCCACGTCCTTAGACAGCTGAACATTACCCCACCGTATGCCGACATCAGACGCACACTGTGTGGGGCTCGATCTACAGCTAGATGGAGCAGACACAAAGAAAGGGGCTACCACCAGACTCTGTCATATTCTCAAATGAACAGGGAAGCCCAAATCTGGCTGAAGATAGTCTGCTCGTGCCTAATCCCGAGGGTACACATGACTGATGTGACCCGGGACCATGTTTGCCTGGTGTACGCCCTGATGAAAGGGCTGGAGATTAATGTCGGGGCGGTCATTATATCCGCCATGAAGAGAGCCCGATTGCACCAGGGCCACAGGTATGGTTTCGGTGGACTACTCACCACCTTTCTCAGAGGCCTCAACGTCGAGGAGGAGGCTTTGGATTATATCCCCCAGTTGGAGCGGCGGGCCTTGGATGTGACCAAAACTAAGGCTCCCGACACCACCCACGGGCCAGTGCTGACACTTGGCGAGCGACATGCTCGTGATGACCAGTACATGGCGCGGATGTATGGGATGCAAATGCTCCAGCTCAGGATAGGTGGGAGACCAGTCACGGAGGAGGAGCTATGGCAGCTCGAGCTAAATTACCCGTTTGGCGAAAACGTCAGGGCTCTATGCCGAGTAGGGCCAGCCTTTGCAGAGCCCACCGACGATGATGTCCCCACGGACGAGGAGACACGTCGGGAGGACTCCGATGTGGAGTCTGATGACGACGACAAAGGCGACTCGGACATGGGAGATGAGGCAGCAGCACCTGATGAAGAAGTGGAATACTTTGACTGATCAGGGAGTTCCACCACCCGATTTTGTGCTATTTAATTTTTGGAACACTGGGGACAGTGTTCGGTTTAAGTGTGGGGTGGGAGTAGTTAGGTGCTGGGCGGGGTTGGTTTGCTTGTATGTTTTCCTCTGTATTTTTGTATGTTGTGTGGCCCTGTGTTTGTGAATTTTCAAATTGTTCTGTATTTGTAAATATTTGTGAAATTGCTGTGTGTTGTTGATTGGTTGCTAGCTGATTCTGATTCTGTAAATATTTTTGTTTATCGAAATGATCGATAATTTTTTTCTTAAAAATTTCTTTAAAATATTGTGTACGTAAATTTTTCTTTTGCTATCGAAATGATCGATGTTTTGCAAAAATTTTCAAATTTTTTTAATTTTGGGTTTCTCGGCATTTGTTTTCGGTTCTTTTACCGAGAATGGTCCCATTGAACCGACGTCTTAAGTAGTGACTGTTCCCTATGATGGATGGATGATGATCGTCTTAAGGGAAATGTAGTCGGTAGGAGTAGTTTTTTTTTTCTCCAATTATTTTTCGTTTTTCTTTGGTGGATTGCATCCCGAAACCTGTATTTACTATATGGTTGCGAAATGTTGGTTGCGTGTTGTACCTGATATTCAAAATGCAAAGGTGATTCATATGAAAGCTTGCAATTTTGTAAATATGTTGAGATACCTAGGCGGTAGAGTTCGATTCAGTGTGATTGAGGCTTAATGTTTGAATTCATGTAATTAGCTGATTGAAGAGTCTGTGAATACATCTTGAATCGAGCATGTGCATAAAGTGTGAAGTGAGGTATTGTTATTCCAAGCTATTGTGAACTGTCTAGAACTTGCCTGGTGTGTGTACAAAACGAAATGAAGGAGGTGTATTGTTGGAAAGGATGTAGGCATTTCTTTGTTTTAACCGAGAGTTTCTATTTTTTTTTCTTGTCATACTCCCCCTTTCTGTGATTGTATACCCTAGTTAGCCCTTTGAGCCTTTAGCCTATTATTTCTTTCTTTTGTCCAAAAAGTATAAACCGAGTTTACAATTTGGGGGGTTGCGGAATTAGGAAGTGGAGATGAGAGGAAATTGTTGTGAAGACGGATGGTTGTTGCCTCCGTCTGGCTTCTCTATTTATAAACAAAAGAATTCTTTACAAATGACCTTTACTATTCATGAATGACCTTTACTATTCATGAACAGTAACCGACCTCTACTATTTACACAGTAATATGACTTTTACTATTTATTAATAGTGTTTGCCTTTTACTGTTTGCACAGTATTCGTCCTTTACTATTTATAAATAGTACCTGACTCTTACTATTTACTACTATTTATTTTACGACTTTTTTACATAAAAACAAAAAACTTTACAGACACTGATATCTTTTTTCTTCATATCTTTTTCTTTATGTCGCCTTCCTCTTTATGTCATTCCAGCTGGACTTATGGTAGCTGTTTGTTGTCTTCACCATGGCATTTTGAACAATGGTGATCTGGATATTTTTGTCCTATGGTTTTGCAATATCTTGTCAGAAGTGCTGGAGAAATATAATTTTTCCGTATAGCTCTTGTCGTGGGTATCTCTTCTAGTTTAAGCAGACTAAGTATCCACTGGCGTAGTTCTTCCATGTCTGCTTCTTTATGCTCTCTCGAGTTTGCATATATCATTGTTTGGTCTCTTGCATAATAGCTCCAGATAGAATTCCCATTTAAGTAATTATTGGCTAGTTCGTTTAATATTGTAGCTAGGCCAATAATTCTTTTGTGAGCGTAGAATTCTGGTATATCTGTACATGTTATCTCCTCCTGTTGGTCTATTTTTTCTGGTATAATCATTTCTCTTGTCAATCCTATCTTTACAACTTGTATAATTGGTTTTATTTCATCATATAGTATCTCTGCTGGTGCCGAGTATATTTTTATGTAGAAGAATGTTCCTTTTGTTATTCTTTTGTAGGTTGTGAATGCTTTGTGTAGTTCCGGTATAGTAGCTATTTCATCTCCTGTCTTGGTATAGACTGTGCTGAGTAGTCCATAATTGTAACAGGTTCTGACTAGGTTGGAGTTGGTATTTGGTTGTGCTATCAGTTTATTATATCCCTGTAGGTATTGGGTAATATAGTCTTCTTCTGGGTGCTTGGTATTTGTAGATCTTGGGTTTTTGTTTAAGAATGTTTGTATTTTGTGGATATTTTGTATGTAGTTGCTGGCTATATGGTTGTATGTTTGTTTTGCCTGGTATAGGCTTTCTTTGTATGTACTGGTTTGTGGAGTAGGGTTAGGTTGTATATTTTTCCTTGGTACGAATGTTTTTTCAAATAGTTTGTTCTTGGTATTTTGGGTAATATTTTCTTCTTTTCCTGCAGTTCCTGAAGTCCCTGCAGCTGAGCTCAACAAACTGTTAGTTTGGGTTTTTAGGTGTTTCCCAACGTCACCTTTTAGCTCTGGAATTTTAGCGTCTTCCGATCGACGTAGCTCCGCATGTTTAGAGTCATGCTGCTGACTGTTAGCTCTGCTTTTTAGCTGTTGTATCTCTATGTCCATACTATCCACTTTTTTACAAAGTGTAGTAAGGAGATTGAGTATTTGTTCCATTTTGTCTTTTCCTCCTTCAGTATTTGTATCTGGAGAGGTAGTCTGCAATTGTATTTCTTTCAGTTTTGATAATCTCAATTGTAAATGAAAAATTTAGTATATTTAAAACTAATCTTCTTATTTCTTTTGTTGTGACTGAATCTTGTACCTTTTTAGTTATCCACCATTTAACTTGTGTATTATCTGTTCTAACAATAAATTTGTTATAAACAATATATGGTTCAAATGCTAATAAACATTTATATAATGCAAATAATTCTTTTCTACTTATCTCCCATTTTATTTGTGGTTCAGTATATGACCCTGAGTAGTATCTACAATGGTGTTCTATCTTTTCATTTTTATATCTATATTTTAATACTCCTCCATAGCTGTGGTCACTAGAATCTGTTTCTACTATATAACTAAACTGTCTATTTTCGTCTGGAAAATATAGTTTTGGTAGGTTTTTACACATGTCCTTTATCTTTTTTATACGGTTTCTATCTTTTTCATCAAAATAGTATTCTATATCCTTTTTTAATTTTTTCTGTAATGGTTTTAGGTTTTCTGCTAACTTTGGTACATACTCTCGTACTTGGTTAACTAGTCCTAAAAAGGATTGCAATTTTTTCTTAGTATCTAATAATTCTTTAGAATTAATTATTTTTTGTACTATATGTGTTTGCATTTTTATTCCATTCTTATCTATTTGTATTCCTAGGAACTCTATTTGATTTTTTAATATTTGAGCCTTTTTTCTACTTAAGCTTATTCCTGATATCTCTATTATATGCATAAATTTCTCTAATAATTTTATATGTTCTTCTTTTGTTCTTGAATAAAGTAGTATATCATCTATGTATACTATGCAATTTTCTAGTTGATTAAAGTAGTTATCCATAAAATGTTGATATCTACCTGGTGCGTTTTTATATCCAAAAGGTAGTACATTCCATTCATAAAATCCTTGTGGTACCGTAAATGCTGTTAATTGTTTTGATTCCTCTTCTAGTTTTAGATGGTAAAATCCTGATTTACAATCAAATTTACTAAAATAATTGTATCCTTGTATCTGTCTTACTTTTAGTATTTTGTTTGGTATTGGGTAGTTATATGTTTTAGTTTTTGCATTTAAATTTCTATAATCTATAACCATTCTGCTTTTTCCTCTTTTTTGTTCACTATGTTTATTTACTATAAATGCTGGACTATTATGTTTTCTATTACTTTCTTGTATATAATTATTTTCTAGTAATTCTTTTATATGCATTTGAAATTCTTTTTGATCTTCAAAATTGTATCTCAGTGGTTTTTGCGTTATTATACTATTTTCATCTATTAGTTCAATTTTTATCTTTGTTTTATGTTTTTCCCATCCTTGTAACGGATTTTCATTATATAACGAATTTAACTTATTTTGTAATGCCTGTATTCTATCTATTGTGAATATTATAATTTCTATTTTGTGATCACTTGACGTTATATTTTCTAATTTTTGGGTAATTTTTTCACTCCTTTTATCCATGGTGTATTTTTTCTTACCTTGTTACTAACTCTTTTTGCTCCTACTTTCTTATTACATGGGGTAGTAAACCACCAATGTGTTTTTGTTATGGTATGTGGGTATAATTTTTCTAAAAAAAGGGCATTCTTAATACTATATCCTTATTGGTAAATTCATAACTATACATTTCTTCTATTGTTAATATTTTATCCCATATTTGTATTTTTATGTTTTTAGCCTTATGTGTTATCATACTTCCTTCATTATTAAATCCGGTAACTATTAATGGTGTTTTAAATTTTTCCCATTTACTGTCTGGTAAACAGTTATATTTACACATGTTTGCTTCTGCTCCTGTATCTATCATAGGTGTGTAGTATCTATTATAATATCCTTCTGCTATTATTTTTGTTAGTATATAGATTTTTGGCATTATTCTATATGAAAGTTCTTTTAATAATTATCTTCTTATTTTTATAATGTATTATTAGTTATTTTTCATCCAAATTATAGGGTTTTACTGTTTCTAGCCATCTTATTCCTAAAGTAATATTATCTTTTCCTTGATATATTTTGAATTTTATTTTTATTGGTACTCCTCCAATAATTAATTCTTGTTCTGTACTGTGTTCTGTATTTGTCAGTATTCTAGGTAATTCTGTATTTATATTTTCGTTTTTATTAATCTCTTCTTCCTTTACTAATTCTCTTGTAATATTAGTTTTCAATTTGTCCTGTGTCTATTTTTATTAAATACTTTCGTTGATCTAGTATTCCTGTTATATAATATTGGTAAGGTTGTATTTCGTTTATTTTTTGTTCTAATAATTTTGGTTGTAATTCATAGTCTATCCTTCTTGAGGTACTACTTCTTGATGATGATGGTGTATCATAATTTATTCTTTTTGATGTACTTAGTCTTTCTTTTACTATTTCCAAATCTTCTTCAATATCTATTTCTTTATAACTATAATCATTATTATCAATGATAGTAACTATTTTGTCAAAAGGGTTTTCTATCTTAATTCTTTGAATCTTATTTCTAGCCATTATCTTATGTTTTGTTGTTAGTACATATAAATTTTTACATCTAGCTGTAAATATTTTACTGCCTGGTGCTAACTCTATTCCTGACATTTTCCAGTATAATACTAATGATTTATCTATATTTCTATCATCCAATGCTACTGAATAATTTGCACTTATTATAAATTTAAATTTTTGGTATATTAGATTTCCTTTAACTGCACTTATTATACTTTTTTCTATAGGGTGAATTATTCTATCATCAGCTAAATATATTTCTATTGGTGTATCTATTCCTTCTCTGAAACATGCTTTTATTAGTATTTCTGTTCCTCCTAGGTGTACGTATTTTATTGGATTTTTAGCCTTTATTTCTTGGATTTCTTTATTTATTATCTTTTTATTTATTATGGGTATTTTAGTTTTTCCTTGAGTATACTTGCAGTCTATTATGTGTTCTTTTTGGCTTACTACATAATATTCTTCTTGTTTTATTTTAAAGAAATTTCTTAATTTGGGTACTTATAGTATTTTATCTATGCTCAAGTCTAATTCTTTTCCTTTTATTTGTTCAAACATATTGTTGTCAAATATTATTTTTTGTTCTGTACTTTCATTGTCTTGGTATTCTTCCTTACTTATTATTCTTATATCTTTCTCAGTCATTATCTGTCTCGTATTCTTTTATCTCATTTTCACTATCTGTTTTTTCATATTCTGTTAATTCATATATGCTATCATCATCGTTTAAATCATAGTCTATATATTCTAGTTGTTTGTATTTTTCATTTTCTATTATTACTTCTGATATTTGTTTTTTAGTTATATTTTTGGGTATTTTACAATCTCTAGCTAAATGTCCTATTTTGACACAGTTGTAGCATTTACATTCTGTTATATTTTTCTTAGTTCTATGAGGTCTTTTTTGTTTATAATTTTTTATATAATATCTTTTTCTTGGTTTCTTATACTTGTATTTTGTCCTAAATGGTCTGTATTTTTTGATTCTTTTCCTGTATTTATATTTGTTTGTACATCCAAATTGTGGTGCTGTTTTTGTTGTACAACATGCTAAGTTTTTTATTAAGATTTTTTCCATTTTCATGTCTTCCTTATGTTTTTCACATAATTCTGTAAACCATTTTTGTAAGAATTTTATTCTAGCTCCTAGTGTATCTATTAATCCTGATTCCTGCCATTCTTTAGTTATTTTTGAACTAAATGGTTCTGGTAATTTTGCGTAATATAATTTTCTTATTTCTCTGCTTTCTTCATTCGTATATAATCCTTTATAGTAATATTCTTTAAATGCACATGTATATTCATCTATATAACTCAATTTACATATACTTAATTTATTTATTAGATTCGTATTTAATTCCTTATCTTTTTGTCGTTCATCTATTTCATTCGTCATGCTACTAAATTCGTTTCTTATTGCCATTTCATATTTGTTTAATATATCTATAGATGTTGCTGCTACTTCATTATTGGTTTTTTTTATTATTTCTTAGTGTTTCTAAACTTTCTGCTGATAAATTTTGTAACCATATTTTTGTTGTTCCTATGAGTGTTCTTTCTATATATCCAGGGGAATCTGCTACTGATATTTTATTATCTATTAGTTGTTTTGAAATATATCCTATCCATAATTGGATTGTTTTATTTGTATCTGCTACACAGTCTAGATCTAAGAAGTTATATTGTTCTATGTTTTGCCTAGGTGTCCAATTCCTATTCAATCTTTTATCCCATAATGTTTTACTTCTATTTTCTCTTTCATAAGTATAATAAATTGGGCTAGTATCTAATCTTTTTGGGCTTTTAGTTCCTGACGTGCTAGGTTTTTCATCCACATCTTCCACATTAATTTTTATATTATTTTCTTTTTCTATTAAGTTAGTATATGTTTCTGAAGTTTCTGAATATTGATCTAGATCTGCTTCTGAATTTTCATTATTTTGTTCATTTATTTCATCTATTCCTATTCTAGGTTGGTCTTCTAATGTACTTGTTTCTTCTAGTAATGTTTTAAATTTTTCTATTTCTTCTGTGAGTTTTAATTCTTCACGTTGTTTTTCTCTAGCTTTTAATTTTTCTTCATACAGTTGTTTAAGTTTTTCCAATTCTTTTTCTAATTCTTGGATTCTCGTATCTTTTTCTTCTTTAATCTGTTGTACTTCTATTTGGGCTTGTTTTTTAATTTTTTCTATTTCTTTTTTTCTATCTATCTCTTCATTTTCTTTATTAATTCTTACCATTACTGTTAAGCTATCTTCTAGTTTTGCCGATTCTTTTTCTAACATTAAATATAATTGATCTCCTATTTTTTTAAATCTCCTTCCTAAGCTTGAGTGTATAATTTTTATTTCTAGTCCTTTTTGACTCATATATTTTTCTTCTTCTAGGGCATATTCTTCTTTATTCATGGTAATTCGTGTTGTAATTTATATTCTAGGCTTTGTAGTTGTCCTTCTAAATAAAATATTTCTTTTCTTTGTGCTTTAATTGATGTGTGGCATACTCCTGCAACTATGTTATAATTTAGTCTCTTTTTTCTAAATTTGATTTCATTTATTACTTCATTTATTTTATTAAGTAGTTGTTGTTTGTACTCTTCTTTGTTATTGATATTGTCTTTCATGTTTTCTTTTTTAGATATTTTATATAATTATATTCTGTTCTTGAAATTAAATCTATTAAGTATTCAAGTCTAACATCATCTGTTTTGCTTGAGCTTAATTGCTTATATTCGGGATATAGTATTTTTAATTGGTTTTTTAATTTTTTGACTTTTTTGTGAATATGTCCTTTCTTTGGTTTATGTAGTTTTTTGTTATCCATTATTTATTATCGGGGTCTTGTGTAAACATTTTACTGTAATATCTATTTTTTAATGGCTCTATCCTTTGTATTTCTTTTATGTTTTCTAGTGCATATTCTAAATGTTCTAGATTTCTTTCTCTTATGTAATCACTTATATTAGTTTCTAACAAAATTACTAATAATCTTATATTTTCCATAGTTTCTAACCAATATTCCATATATTCATAGTTTATCATTATTAATCTGAATCTATATCTAGTTCTATAATATCTGCTATAGTCACTTCTGTCCATCTTTGTTCTACTAGTTCCATGATTGCATTTAGTTCTGTTATTTCTTCTAATATCTGAATCAAGGTTTTGAGTATATATAGGATGAGTATTTTATATCTATGATCTTCATCTAGTAGGTACGAATTCATTTTTTGAATTTTTTCTAAACATAATATTCCCTCTAACCTCTTTAGGTATTATTAGAAATTATCCGATTATTATAACGTTATTTTGAATAGCCTTTTTCGGTCACTACTATGCGTTTTCAGCTTTGATCAGTTACCCTAACATCGCCTCAACTTTGTGTACTCCCCTAAAACGGCTCTCTTGGCCTCACCGGTTTCCACCTTAGGATGGCATAGTCTGGGCTTACTTACTCGCAGCTTACTGACCTCGTACATAGCAAACTTATTCAATATTTCTTCATTATAACGGTATAACAAGAAGATAATATCACATAATACTTAGGAGATTATAAGGAATATAAAAGTTTAGCTATTCATATTCATGAATTTATATACCTTGTTTTGTAGATCTGCATCGTTGCTAGTTTTCTCCATAGCTTGATAATTCTGGGTAGATTGTTTTATTTTATGTGCTAGCTCTGATACCAATTTGGGGGGTTGCGAAATTAGGAAGTGGAGATGAGAGGAAATTGTTGTGAAGACGGATGGTTGTTGCCTCCGTCTGGCTTCTCTATTTATAAACAAAAGAATTCATTACAAATGACCTTTACTATTCATGAATGACCTTTACTATTCATGAACAGTAACCGACCTCTACTATTTACACAGTAATATGACTTTTACTATTTATTAATAGTGTCATTGTTAAGACCATGCATGTTTTCTTTATGATTTGCAGTATTGAATGATCGGTATGACCGTAGCTTAATTTGTCGCACCATAGTAGCGAAGGTGGGGATGTAAATTGCATGAATTGTATGTTTGTTGTTCGAGGACGAACAAGGATTTAAGTGTGGGGTAAGTGATCTTGGGCAGATTTATATGCCCAAGTGATACTCAAAAGTACCATTTTCGCCTTGTTTATCTAGCAATGCGTATACGTTTTCATGTAATTGGTAATAAAATGTGAATTTATACTAACCAACATGATTAGCATCATTTTGTAGGTAAAATGTGATTTCGAGGAGCTAAAATGCATGTTGGATGATATCGGAGTTGGACTTGGATGCGAGCAAGGGACAAGGCATTGGACTGCACAAATTAAAGGGGCTCCGCGATGGAGCCGTGTCACGCTGCCATCGCAGAGGCATTCTGCCTGGAGGGTGAAAATTCATCAATTTCCAGTGGAGGTTCGCGTCTGCTCCGTGGCACGGTGGCTAGCCTCCGCGTTGCATGCCGTGCCACGTTGGTGTTAAATTCCCGAACCCCCAATTCAAGTGAGGGTCCGCGTTCACGGCGTGTCACGGAGGCAGTGCTCCGCGATGCACTCCGTGACACGTTGCTCATTATTCCGGGAAAAATTCCCACTAGTATAAATAGAACACTTAAGTGTATTTTTCATAATTCAGACTTGGTGGAGCAAGGACGTGGGTTACAGGTAGTTGAGGGATGAAAAGTTCAGGGTTTTTTCTCTCTTTCTTTCTTCTCTAATTCAATTGTTTGTATGATTAACACTTGTTTTAGGATGATTAATCCACAAATGAGTGGCTAATTCCCTTCCTTGCAGAGGTTATGAACACTTGTGATGAATTTTGATTATTGATTATATGGTTTTTCATCTTTTTCTTCCATGTTGTTCTATTAATTCTTGTTCTTACTGCATTGGTCTGTGGCCTACATTAATGTACATCTAAAAAGTCCGATTTCACTTGAGAGAGCACGAAATTGGAAAGTTGTGAATTAATAGGATATTGTTCTTTACTTGATTTGGGAAAATTGAGTTTTGATGTGCTTTCCTGATAGAAATATACTTGAAAG
Source organism: Datura wrightii (assembly GCA_035772735.1). Lineage (NCBI taxonomy): Eukaryota > Viridiplantae > Streptophyta > Magnoliopsida > Solanales > Solanaceae > Datura > Datura wrightii. The sequence goes on along the minus strand of JASDFA010000018.1, from coordinate 167,330,284 downwards.
CCGTATTAGTCAATTTAGGAACCGGAATTGTATGGCTAGAACATGAATTGCATTTGATCACAGAAATGTAGACGGATGGTTCATGATTCTTAAGTGAGATTAAATACGAGAGTTTTAATCTCTTGGCAATTGTTCTTGGCTAGCAACTGGAAGAAAATATTAACCAATTTATGATGATAATCAGTTTCATTACATGTTCTTTAACCTCGGCATGCTTTTATCCATAGTCCAAATTCAAAGTAGATAATTGTTTGTAGTTTAGTATAAAATTTATAAAACAAATTATTCAATTTTTGGTTATTTAGTTGTCAACCTATTTAGAAGTAAAAATATAGTATACTTGAGCAGATTGCACTTATCCCATGTATCTGTGGGATCGATACTTAGCTTACTAAAGCCACTTACTACTTGTTCGACCACGTGCACTTGCGTGTCGGTTTTATAACCCCAACAAACGTACCAAACACCCCCTCTATCTCACCAAGGTGTTCGTCTAATTTCTTTAAGTCTAGACACCTCTGGCGCGGAGCGCCACTCATCTCGCCAAGTTTGTCAAGTGCAATTTCTCTAAAGTTTAAGGGCTGGAGCGCCATAGCTCCAGAATGAAGTTTTGTTTTCTAAAGTTTGGTACTTAGTGTGGGGCACCAGCCGTAGCACCAAATTCGTCAGCTCCTCAAATCTTCATTTCTTGCATAATTTTGAGCACATTTTTCTTAGTTTCTTGTTCAAATCATTTTTTAGTGCATAAAACATACACATACATGAATTTAAGCATAAATTAAGGATTATGAACTCAAAATACATGTAAAAACATGGCGAATGGGAATAAAAATATGCCCAACATTAGATGGCAATCTTGTTGCTCCGTATACATCAAAAACTACCTCTTGGCCATCCACAGTCATCGACATCTTCCCTAACTTCACCCTTATAATTGTATTAGTGGTGGTCAAGAATCCTCTTCCCAAAATTATTGGAACTACTTCGTGAGCCTCATAGTCAAGGATGATAAAGTCCACTGGCAGGATGAATGGCCCCACTTTGATAAACATATCTCCAATAATGCCCTTTGGATAAGTGATGGATCTGTTAGCCAACTACAATATAACTGTGGTGGGATGTGGTTCTCCTAACCCCAACATTTAAACAATGATGCAGGTATAAGATTGATGCTTGCACTCAAATCACACTATGTTGATCCAATCTCTCGATTTCCAGTAACTATTGGAATAGTGAAGCTCCTGGAATCTATCAGCTTCTTTGGAATTTTGTTTTGCACCCAGGAACTACATTCCTTTGTCAGAGCTATGATCTCAAACTCTGTGAGCCTTCTTTTATTCGCCATAATATCCTTAAGATATCTGGCGTACTTTGCAACTTTTTGCAACAACTTTACGAAGGGTAGATTCACATGCACCTATTTCAACAAATCAAGAAACTTCTTACAAGTTGCATCCCCCTTCTACTTGTTTAATCTCTGTGGAAATGGAGGGGGTGTTCTAACTTCTACCACTTTCGGCTCTAAACAACTTGACTCACCAACCTCCTTCTTTGACTTTGCAACCTATTCTATCTCTGCCTTGTTATCTCTTGGTGTCACTTGACCCATCTCCTTTCCACTATGCTAAGAGATTGCACTGACATTCTCCTTGGGGTTCTTATCATTGTTACTTGCAAGTGCCCCTTGAGGTCTGTATGTCTTCTGAAGGGCCAATTGGCCCATTTACCTCTCCAATTAATAGATTGACTTCTACATCTCATTAATAACCTAAGTCTGATTGGACCATCCACTGGTCCATGATCTCTGAACTGCCATGCTGCTGGCCCTGAGGTCTCTGGAAGATGTTCAGGGGCCTCGAAAGGTTCTGATTTCCTCCCCATGGAGGATTAACTACATTATTGTACCCTTGATTGTAAATATTTCCTGTTAAACCTCCACTACGACCTTGTTGACCCAAAAAATAGATAGATTATGGGTTTAATGGACAACCTAAATATGAATGAATTTCTCTACATGCCTCATAGGATGGCGGTGGAGTCTAAACTTGCTTATGGTATGGTCTCTAACTTGCTAATCACATTCTCCAACTGACTAATATCTACTCAAATTACTGCTACACCATCAACCTTAAGTTTCCCTGGGACTTTGGTTGCTGTAAAACCTATGCTTGAATCTTGATAATCTTGGCTCCTAGCTAACATGAGATTCAACAGACCTTTATCTCATCATAGCTTCTGGACAAGATCAGCTCCTGTGCGGTGGCGTTAAGCAGAATCTTAGACTCTGGCTTAAACTCCTCTATGAAGTTGTGCCCAATGATATCCTTTGGCTTCATGTGGTATGGAAAATCTCGCAAGTATCCTTTGTATCTTTCCCAAGCTTAAGTCAAGGTCACACCATCCTTCTTAATGAATCTTGAGATCTTTCCTCTCAACTTTTTTATTCTCCTTGAAGAGGAAAACCTATTTATGAACTTGTTTGGAAAAGCTTCCCATGCAGTGAAGAACCCAGTTGACTCATTCTAAAGCCACTCATTCACTTCTCCAATCAATGAAACGGGAACAAAGTGAGCTTAACATACTAATCAGAAACATTTGGATAGTGAAAATTCCCAATAAGTTCCACGAATGTCATAAAATGCTTGTGGGGATCCTCATACGGCTTGTCCTGATAATGAAAAGTATTTTGGACCAATCGCACAGTTCCCTCCTTCAAGTCAAAGTTTCCAGTAATGGCCGTCTTGAAGATTGCTTTGGAAGCATTCTCCAAGTTTGGCCGAACAAAGTTGAGCACTGAAATCCTATCTTGGTTGTCGCCCCGTGCTTGCTCATTATTTTCTGCCGTTGCTAACCCATGAAAAGTTCTTTCAATTTTTGGATCAAAGTGAGCCAAGAGTTGTCCCTGACTTCTAGTAACTAGCATACACCAAAAAACAACACCTGAAACTTTCAGCTACCAATAACAAATGTAAAGTGTAGAATAGTGTAATGCAAGTCCTTACTACAAACAATTAATAAATTCAAGTCCTTAATAACAACGCCAAAAACTTGATGTCGTCAAACGCATGCAAGCACACATGATTATCAAGTAATATAGGATGGTGAAGTTCTAATGTCGTACCCACAAAGACTTGACAGATTATTTGCTTAAGTTTGAACGTTTATTTCAGTATTCAAGTTAACACAAATAAAATGGGGAAATGGTTTTTCGATTATTCTACTAAAGTCTGAATATAAATTAAACTAAGAACTAATTTCGTTTGCAAAGAGTTTGTAATTCGAATGATGATAGAAATCTAGGGTCTTGGCACTTTTTCTTTTAGGTTGAGTTTTAGGATTCGAATACCCGAGACAACATTATTTTAAGATTGCTAGTTGGAATTTACGAACAAACTTCTCAACAATTCTCTCAATTAGCCAAAAACTATCTCACGAACCTAAAACCTATATCTCTACAATTGCAGGAGAAATATGAGATAACTGTTGAGCTACTTGTCTCAATTGAATAGGGTTGCAGGGTATATCCTTATCCTCAACAATGAAATAAACTCTTGAACTATTGAACAAGATAATTGATATCTATTCTATGCTTCCTTTTAACCCTCATTAATTCCCTCTCTCGAGTTTTATCAATGAGCAAACAAAATTATATTTGAAAGGTGATTAGTATAATGAATAAACATTAAACCATGTAAGAATAAAAAATCCTGAAAAGAAGAATCGAAAGTCTAGCATAAGCGAATATTTAAACTAAAACCATCATCCATGGCTAAAACCCCAGAAAAAGGAATTTAGCTGCTCATCTTCAAGTGTAAAACGAAAGAAATCATCATTCGGATTAACAAAGATAAAAGTAAATAAGAAAAACCTTATAAGAAAATGAACTACTTTTCTCTCCACCAAAAGATTGCGTACAGTGATCGATATGATGAAAAGATTCCTAACAAATGTCCTAGACAAGGTATTTATAAGAAAGGTAACAAATGACTCTTTTGCCCTTAAGTAATTCAGCTTTTAGAGTTAGAAAATCCATCCTAGAAAGGCCCTAGCATGCAACACCAACCATCTCACTAGATTTGTCTTGAACTTCCTCTAGAGTTGAGCCTCTGATGTCCACTTCTCCCATCTCACCGAGGTGTTAGTCAAAATTTTGCACTTCTAATGAGTTGGTAATTTACCAACTCATTAGGCTCTTAGAAATGAGTTTTTGTTTGGTTTTCAAGTATTTTAGGTGGATTTTATGCTCTTTTTCCTTGATCTTTACAGGTATTTAACTTGAGTAGAAAAAGCATAAAATGGAACAAAAAGCATAAAATTTAGATGAGGACTGACACTTCATTGGAAGACACCAGTGAAGTGTCAATCACTCGCAGACACCCATTAGGCTGAAGAAGAGTGGCGCCAATGCCAAATTGCTTCGGAACCCACTGTCCATTAGCTGTAATTGACCGGCGGACCGTGGACTAGCACCAGCAAACCGCCGGTGACTCGCAAGTGACGCCCGTTAGAGAAGTGCAAAAGTGTCCACCTTAGAAAAAGAGGAGCATTTTTGTACCCTACACTTGTACATCTCAAAAAGGAACTGAACCTTCTATTCTATCGTTGATTGGCACTGTATTGAGTATTGAATAGGAAGTAGAGAGAAGTGGGAGAATTGAATTGTAGAGAGAGAAAGATTCAACTTCTTCTTTGAAAAGTTAGAAAAACTCCATTGGAGATCAGAAGCATGTCGTTGAATTTTCTTACTCATTTTGTTGAATGGATATTGAATTATTCCTTAATGCAATATCTTATTCTACATACATGAGTAGCTAAATTCATTACTTGGGTGTGCCAATGATTAAGGTTGATTTGGATTGGATGTTGTTTAATTGATCTTAGATTTACTCAATTAATATAATTCTAGTGTTTTATCTGTGTTTTAATCTAAATACTCATAGTTGAAAATGTGGGTTGTATTTACTTACTCTAATTTTTCTTGAAAAAGGAATTTAGATTATGGGTGATGAAACATCAGTGGGTAATTAGGTGTTGATCATGTAGGGTTGGGCTAGAGATAGCCAAAACCCATTGTCAAACACCCATTGAGATTCAAAGCTAGAGATAGTTGATTTTCACCCATGTTGATGTGGTTGTTGTGAAATGGACTTTGGGGTTTGAGAAAACCTGAGGTATAAGGCACCTAATTGGTTGAAAAATGTAAGGTGGCATCTCGTCCACAACTAATTATACTATTGAGTAATGCTGGGAGCTGTTAATAAACCCCAATTCAATGATGCCTCGATAATATCACACCCCTAGGACTCTCTCTTTTGGTATTTTTCTATGCTTTATCCCTATTTTTGTGAGTTCAATTGACAAGTAGTGATTTCCCCAATTTTTACTTTATCGTTGTTGAGACATTGATGCAAGTTACTTCAATTTGATAGACCACTCTTACGTGATCAACTACTATTCCCTGTGGGATTTGACCCAAACACTCGTTGAGTATATTTATTTTGCCAATGACCATTTACATTCTCTCGTTAAGAGGAGTGAACTTGGACATTATCAAAAATGGCGTCGTTGCTGGGAAAAATAGTTTGATAGACTTTTATTATTTGTTATTTGGAATTGTTTTATTGCATCTTGGTTGGTTTGACCTTACTCTTGTGATTGGTGCGATCTAGGTTGATATTAATATGAGTCAACACTCATAAGAAGGAGAAGGTTTGGTGGACAGGCATATGGATCATGAGGATGATGATCTGTGATGCCAAATGTAGCAGGTGCCATTCGCCAACCTTTTATAGTAGGGAATACAATATTTGATGTGATGAGTACTATATTGCACTTACTTTAAATAAAGGGGCTCTTTGGAGGAATTCCAAGTGATTTCACAAAGAGGCATGTCCGAAATTTTCTTGAGATTTGCCAACCCTTCCATATCGTAAATATAAGTCAAGAGTTGATCAGATTGAGGCTCTTCCCATTTTCGCTAACCGGTGAAGCAACCGCTTTGTTGGAGGAGTTACCTCCAAGGTCTATCACCTCTTGGACTGAACTCATAGAAGCACTTTAAGATATGTTCTTCCCTCCCTCGAGGATGCTACAATTGAGGGATGACATTACCAACTTCCGAAAACTTGTTGGGGAACAACTCCCTAAAGCATGGTTACGGTTTAAGAAAAAAATTGCCATTTGCCCAAACCATGGGTTTCTCGATGAGGTTCTACTCTAGAGCTTCTATTGTTCATTAGATTCTATCAATAAGTATGTGGCAAATAATTTGGTGGGGGTTCCATCATGAATCAGCCCTATGGAATAGCCAAAGCACTTCTTGATAGAATGACTAAGACCAAGCGAGAATGGCATAAGAAGCTGAGATATCTTCTAGCGGTGTTGCTCCCAACCTTATGACTGTGGACATGAGGAAAAGGGATGAGGCTAGAGATGAAACTCCTGCTAAGATGATGACCCAGCTAGAGTTGATGACGAGACATGTGACTGGAGCTGGTGCAAAGAGTGTGAATGTTGTAGGTGCTCAAGGCCATAGTCTATTTGAAGATGAGACTTCACCACCAAGATATGAGAAAGGAAAGATGAGAATTGATCTTGGGAAGAATTATATGCCCAAGTGATACTCAAATGGTTCATTTCGTCTTGTTTATCCATTGATAGTTGTACATTCTCATGTCATTTGTAGTTAAAATGTGAATTTATACTAACCAACATGATTAGTGTTGTTTTGCAGGAAAAATGTACTTTTAGGAAGCTAAGATCCATGTTGGGAGAAATCGGGAATGGACTCGGAAGCAAGCAGTGGAAAAGGCCAAGGAAATGCAGCAAATTAAGGGGCTCCATGATGGAGCCGTGTAACGCTGACATCGCGGAGGCATTCTGCCTCGGATGATTAAAATAGGCCAAGTTCCAGTGAAGGTGCGTGTTGGTGTCGTGGCACGTTGGCCAAGCCACGCATTGCACGTCGTGGCACGTTAGGCGTAATTAACTGGACGACTGGATTCCAGTGAAGGTCCGCATTTGTGGCATGTCACGGAGGCAGTGCTCCGCGATGCACTCCGTGACACGTTGCTTGTTATTCCGGGAAAAATTCCCACTAGTATAAATAGCACACATAGGTTTATTTTTAATTATTCTGACTTGGTTGAGCAAGAACGTGGGTTACAGGCAGTTAAGGGAACGAAATTCTTAGAGTTCTTTTCTATCTCTTTCTTCTTTATTTCAATTTTTTGTATGATTTACACTCATTTAACGATGTTTAATCCACAAATGAGTAGCTAAATTCACTTCTTGCTGAGGTTAAGAATATTTGCAGTGGAATGTAATTATTGATCATTTTGGTTTTTCATCTTTTCTTCTATGGTTATTCTATTAATTCTTGTTCTTACTGCATTAATGTTTGGCCAATATTAATGTATATCTAAAAATCCGGTTTGTGCTTGAAAGAGAAAGAAATTGGAAAGTTGTGAATTGGTAGGATATGATCTCTTCTTGGTTTGGGAAAATTTAGAATTGATTTACCTTCAGAATAGAAATATATCTGAAAGTCGTATTAGTCAATTAAGGTATCGGTTTCGTATGGCTAGAACATGAATTTCTTCTTATCACATAAATGTAGGTGGAAGGTTCATGATTCTTAAGTTGGGTTAAATACGAGAGTTTAATCCATAGGCAATAATTCTTGACTAGCAACCGAAGGAAAGATTAACAAATTTGTATCAATAAATTGCTTCCCTGCATGTTCATTTTAGCCTCAGCATGCTCATTACTATAGTTCAGACTCAATTTGTACATTTGTTTTAGATTAGTATAAATTAGGAAACCAACTCCCAAAATCTTCTTGAAACTGTTGTCTGCATTATTAGACTTAGAGTTTATTAATACTTGATTCGATTATTACCTTGGTCCAGTCCCTGTGTGATTGATACTTGGCTACTCTAGCCATTTTACTACTTGTTCGACCACATGCACTTGCGTGTAGGCATTCCAAACTTGGTACGTCGTGCTGCAACGTAAAATTAGGTGCTGCTTGGGAGGCAACCCAAGGGTACCATGGGTACCATTTAATTTCTTGCATTTAAGTTGATTTTATTTATTTTTCATCTTGTGTTGTTTTGGTGGAAAGCTAATCATAGATGGAGGGGAAGTCTGAGTACCCGTGGAGGAGGAAGCTAATAAGCATGGAAGAGAGAAAGTGTGTGGTCGAACACCCATTTGTGCAAAGTTGAATAAAGGCATGTTGTTAGCTAGGCCTAAAGGCCTCAGGGAGTATTTCTTACCCTCTTTAAATGTTAAGTTGATGCTATGGGGACATAGCATGATTCAAGTGTGGGGTGAGGGAAATTTTAAAATTTTTGTGCTTAACGATTTTTGGTGAATGTAATGCTTGTGAGAAATATTTGAATTTTTTTTTTGTGAGTCAAGCAGGACTTCATCACCCATTGGTTTTTCTTTTCGGTTCTTTTCCGACGGGGGGTCTTTGAACCGAAGAATAAAAATTTTTCTTTGTATGTATATAATGTTTTTAGTCATCGTTAGAGACTATTTCCGACGATGGATGGATGACGACCGTCTTGAGGAAAATTAGTCAGTAGGTTGGTTTTTGAACCCGTAGCTAATTGATGGCTTAATGTTCTTGTTATGTGCTATGCATAATTGTAAGATACAAGTGTGGTTAGTGTTGAATCATGTAAGAAGTGTATAACTTTGTGTGAGACATTTAGGTTCTTGAATTTGACTCAATCTGATTGAAGCTTAATTTTGAATTCTTGTGATTAGCTGAGTTAAGAGTCTGCGGAATGTGTCTTGAATTGAGCATGTGCTGTGAGTGTAAGTTTTTCGAATATTCCATGCTATTGTGGAATGTCTAGAACTTGCCTGGTGTGTATATAAAACGAAATGAAGGATTTGAATTGTAGGAGATGATTTAGGCATTTCTTTGAATGAACCTAAATGTTATCCCTCACTTTACCTACCTTGAATATTTAATCCTAGTTAGCCCCATTGAGCCTAGAACCTATTCTTTGATAACTACAACATAAGCTTAATCCTTTTTCTTTCATTAGCCTTGAATTTGATCAAAAACTCTAAAGCGCTTAAGTGAAAAATCCAAAAGAGTGAAGGAGGGAGAATTGGGAAAAAGAAGGAAAAGTAGCAAGTTGTAAAAGTTGAGAAAAGGACAAAGGTGCACTTGTGTGAAAATGGTTGATTATTAGTAGGGAGTAAGAAAATAAATGAATGAAAAAAAATTGTTTAAGTACTCCTTACTACTAAGCTGAGTGTGCTTAAACAAAGGGTAACAAGAAGAAAAAAAAATCCAGGATTGAAAAGAATGATGGTGAAGTAAGAGAAGAGATATCCTTAATGAAGGTTGAAGTTATTAAAAGCGCTTGGGGAAGATAGTCACTATTACTGACCAGAATAGTACCTACCCGTCCCTTAGCTTACATTACAACCCATTAAGTCCTACTTGATCTTACGTTCATGCATCCTTAAATGAGTGGAGTAAAACATTAAGGGCAAGCTTATGGGTAACTACATGATGCATGTGAATTCTTTGTGAGAGCGAGCGTAATTTTTATTTATACCCATACTTGGTGTGATTTGAATATTTGTCAGTAAAAAGGGGTAACTCTCTTGTTGCGAGGGCACATATTTTATGAGAGATAACATCAATGTCGGATTTCTTGATCAATTGATTTGCATGAGTTTGCCAAGATCGAGAGTCGATTCTTGAGGTTAGGAAGTCTTAACGGAGTTGTATATCATTTCATTGATTAAATTGTGCATGCTCTATTTTTAACTTGTTATCTTAAATAATCATTATAGCCATAGCTTGGATTATCTTGCTAATTAGCTATATGTGAGTCTTCATATGCATGAGATGTAAAAGGTTTGTTCGAGGACGAACAAAACATTAAGTGTGGGGTTGTGATCTTGGGCATAATTACATGCCAAAGTGATACTTTATAACATAGTTTTGTCTTGTTTATGTATTTAATTATGTACATTTTCATGCCTTTTTTATAAATGAGAAGAAATATTAACCAACATGATTAATCTTTGGTTTTGAAGGAAATAATGCATTGGAGGACCCAATCCATGATTTGGTGAAGTGGAGGAATGACATCGGGAGCGAAACACCAAAGTTGGAATAAATTGGGCGATTTCCAGAGGGATTTCGCGATACCTCCGTGACACATTGGCAGTGCTCCGCGATACACTCCGTGACACGTTGAGGTGTTAATCACGACGGGTCACACCGGGTCGCCGGGTGACCCGCGCGAAAATCCCCCTTTTTAACCCCGATTTCCCTCATTTCTCCCTCATTTCTCATCCCCTCCATGACAAACACCAAAAAATTCCCCCTTCCCCAACGTGACACGGACCTAGGCACAAGTTTTCTTCAACTTTTCTTCGATTTCATCCAATTAAAGGTATGTTCTTTAACTTCATCTCAATTCTTGACTAATTTCTTAGATTTTGAGCATGTGAGGTGAGTAAACCTTGTCCTAATTGTAAATTTAGCTTGAATTCATTTAAGTTATTTTTGATTGATGTTCGTAGTATCATTTTGATCATATGAACTCGATAAGCATGCTTGATCGAATTTTGGTGAAATATGTAGCTAGGGTTAGAATTTGATTCCGAAGAAACTAAATATGATTGAAAATATGAAAATTATGGATTAGGCATGTTGGGTAAGGTGAATTATGTTGTGCTTGATGTGAATATGCTAAATAAACAATGGATTTCCAGGAGAATGAAATTGTTGAATTGCATAGAAATTGGTGAATTGCATAGGTTGTGTTGAGAGAAGTTTTTGCTAAGTGCTATGTGATGAAATGGTATCGATGGTGATATTTTGATTAGCTGTACGAAGTCTGAGTAGTACGTAGAATTTATTCCATCGAATTCTCTGAATGCACGAGGCATATTGTTTTTTTTGTAAATAGGAAAGTGAGAATTGTCTTGCCGTAGTGTCGTAATTGTGGCTAATGACTAAGTGTGGGGTGGCCTAGCTTAACCCAGTCGAAGCTAAATTTGATTTGAATAACATTGGGACTATCTGTTTGATTTGACAGGAACAATGGCAAGCAGGCAAGACAAAGGAAAGGGCGCATCTACATCGGGAGCTGGAAGGAAAAGAATTAGACTGGGAACAGCAGTCCCAGCAGCACCAGCGGTTCTGCGCGGCCAACATCGGCAATACGGAACCCGATGGGTGACAGACTAAGGGAAGAAAACACAAAGCATAAGGAGAACAAATACTTCCCCGACGAACACATTGCAAGGGAGCCGTTGGCACAGGAATTCCCCAGAATTGTACACCAGATTGACGCTACCGGGATGAACTTCATCTTTGAAGAGCCCAAGGAGTGCAATCTCCACCTGATTCGGGAGTTCTACGCCAACTGGAACCCGACACTCCGCAGTCACACCGTCAAGATAAGGGGGCAGGTAGTCACCTTTGAGCCCCATCATCTTAATGCCATTTTAGGGGCGCGGGACACAAACGCCCATGTACTCCGGCAGCTGAACATCACTTCACCATATGCGGACATCAGACGCACTCTGTGTGGAGCCCCTTCTACAGCACGGTGGAGCAGGCATAAGGAGAGGGGCTACCATCAGACGTTGCCCTACTCTCAAATGAATAGGGAAGCCAAAATTTGGCTTAAGATCGTGTGTTCCTGCCTGATCCCGGGGGTGCACATGACAGATGTCACTTGGGATCTGTGTGCTTGGTCTACGCCCTGATGAAAGGGCTGGAGATTAATGTTGAGGCGGTGATTATCTCCGCCATGAGGAGAGCCCGTTTGCATCAAGGGCACAAGTACGGGTTTGGTGTCTTGCTGACCACGTTCCTGAGGGGCCTGGATATTGAGGAAGAGGCCCTGGACTATATCCCACAGATGGAGAGGCGTGCCTTGGACGTCACCAAAACTAAGGCACCCGACACCACTCACGGGCCAGTTCTCACACTAGCCGAGCGACATTCTCGGGATGATCAATATATGGCCCGCATGCTCGGGATGCCGATGCTACAGTTGCGCATAGGCGGGAGGCCAGCAAAAGAAGATGAGCTGTAGCAGCTCGAGTTGGATTACCCCTTCGGCGAAAATGCCAGGGCTCTATGCCGAGTGGGCCAGCTTTTGTGGAGCCCGTTGATGATGATGTCCCCACATATGAGGAGACACGCCGCGATGACTTAGATGTTGAGTCAGATGAAGATAGTGGGGGCGATTCACATATAGGGGACGAGGCAACCGCACCTAACGAAGAAGTTGAATACTTTGACTGATCAGGGAGTTTCACCACCTACTCTTGTGTTATGCTGAATTTTGTGAACACTGGGGACAATATTCAATTTATGTGTGGGGTGGGAGTAGTTAGGTGTTGGTTGTTTTGTTGTTGTTTATGTTCATGTTTTGTTGTGATGCCTGTGAAAAAATTGTGACCCTGTGATTTTGGTGTTATGTTTTGTATTATAATTCAGTGTTGTAATTAATGTGAATCTGTTGTGGGATGTATGGAGTTGTTGTTAGCTGGTTGTGTAAATATTTTTGTTTTATCAAAATTATCGATACTTTTAAAATTTTTCGTTGAAATATTTTTATGATTGGGTTTCTCGACGTTTGTTTTTGGTGCTTTTATCGAGAATAGTCCCATTGAACCAAAGTCATACATAGTGATCATTCCCTATGATGGATGGATGACGACCGTCTTAAGGGAAATGTAGTCGATAGGGGAGTAGATTCTTTGTTCTTTTTACTTTTTTTTCTTTTGTTTGTTTGTATCCCAAACGTGTTGTTACTTTATGGTTCGGAATTCTTGTTGCATGTTGTACATGATATTTAGAATGCAAAGGTGAATCATATGAAAGCATGCAACTTTGTAAACATGTTGAGATACCTAGGCCATAGAGTTCGATTCGGTGTGATTGAGGCTTAATGTTTTAATTCTTGTAATTAGCTGATCGAAGAGTCTGTGAATAGGTCTTGAGTTGAGCATGTGCAATGAGTGTGTGGTGAGGTTTCGATTCTTCCATTCTATTGTGAAGTGTCTAGAACTTGCCAGGTGTGTACGAAACGAAATGAAGGATGTGTATTGTAGGAAAGGATGTAGGCATTTCTTTTGTTTAACTGAAAGTTTTTTTTCCATTATCGTACCTACCTTGAATGTACATCCTAGTTAGACCATTGAGCCTCTAGCCTATTTTTTCTTTTGTCAAAAAGGTACAAACCTAGCTTTACCCCTTCTTTTCATTATCCATGAATTTGATCCAAAGCTCTTAAGCGCTCAAGAAAAATAATTTTCCCATAGTGTCAAGGAGTGGTAATTGTGAAAAGAAAGGAAAAGCGGAAGTGGTGAAAGTAAAGAAAAGGTCAAAGGTGCACTTGCGGAATTTAATGAAATGAAGATGTATAACTAATCTTTATTATTAAGTCGAGTGTGCTTAAAGAAATGGAAACAAAAATAAAGAAAGACTTCAAGAAAGGGGAGGATGAAGGAAGAAACAACGCCCATAATGAGGTGGGATGTATTGAAAAGCGCTTAGGGAGGCTAGTTGCTATTATTGGTTAGCCCAGTATTTACTAGTTCCTTAGCTTACATTACAACCCGTTAAGTCCTACGTGATCTTACATCACTCATCCTTATATTAGTGGAGTAATACACTAGAGGCAAGCTTATGGTTCATGACATGATGCATGTGAATTCTTTGGGAGAGAGAGCGAAATCGTGTTCATATGCCCCTACATATAATGTTTTTGAGATCATATAATTGAAAAGGGGGAAATTCTCTTGTGTTGTGAGGGCACATGCTTGACGAAAGATTTAATTTCGTGTCGGATGTCTTGATCAGCTGATTTGCATGAGTTTGCCGAGATCGAGAGTCGACTCTTGAGTCTAGGAGGTCTTAATGTGTTGAATGTCATTGTATTGATGAGACTATGCATTTTTTCTTGATGATTTGCTATGTAAATAATCAGTATAATTGTAGCTTGAATTGTCGAGCCAAAGTAGCTATGGTTGGGTGTCAATTGCATGAGATGTGAGATTATTGTTCGAGGACGAACAAGGTTTTAAGTGTGGGGTAAGTGATCTTGGGCAGAATTATATGCCCAAGTGATACTCAAATGCTTCATTTCATCTTGTTTATCCATTGATAGTTGTACATTCTCATGCAATTTGTAGTTAAAATGTGAATTTATACTAACCAATATGATTAGTATTGTTTTGCAGGAAAAATGTACTTTTAGGAAGCTAAGATGCATATTGGGAGAAATCGGGAATGGACTCAGAAGCAAGCAGTGGAAAAGGCCAAGGAAATGTAGCAAATTAAGAGGCTCCGCGATGGAGCCGTGTCACGCTGCCATCGCGGAAGCATTCTGCCTCGGATGATTAAAATAGGCCAAGTTCCAGTGAAGGTGCGTGTTGGTGCCGTGGCACGTTGGCCAAGTCACGCGTTGCACGCCGTGGCACGTTGGGCGTAATTAACTGGACGACCGGATTCCAGTGAAGGTCCGCGTTTGTGGCATGTCACGGAGGCAGTGCTCCGCGATGCACTCCGTGACACGTTGCTTGATATTCTAGGAAAAATTCCCACTAGTATAAATAGCACACTTAGGTTTATTTTTAATTATTCTGACTTGGTTGAGCAAGAACGTGGGTTACAGGCAGTTGAGAGGACAAAATTCTTAGGGTTCTTCTCTATCTCTTTGTTCTTTATTTCAATTGTTTGTATGATTTACACTCATTTAAGGATGTTTAATCCACAAATGAGTGGCTAAATTCACTTCTTGCTGAGGTTAAGACATTTGCAGTGGAATGTAATTATTGATCATTTTGGTTTTTCATCTTTTCTTCTATGGTTGTTCTATTAATTCTTGTTCTTACTGCATTAATGTTTGGCCAATATTAATGTAAATCTAAAAAATCCAGTTTGCGCTAGAAAGAGAAAGAAATTGGGAAGTTGTGAATTGGTAGGATATGATCTCTTCTTGGTTTGGAAAAATTGAGAATTGATTTACCTTTAGAATAGAAATATATCTGAAAGTCGTATTAATCAATTAAGGAATCGGTTTTGTATGGCTAGAACATGAATTTCTTCTTATCACAGAAATGTAGGTGGAAGGTTCATGATTCTTAAGTTGGGTTAAATACGAGACTTTTAATCCATAGGCAATAATTCTTGACTAGCAACCGAAGGAAAGATTAACCGATTTGTATCAATAAATTGCTTCCCTACATGTTCGTTTTAGCCTCAACATGCTCATTACTATAGTTCAGACTCAATTTGTACATTTGTTTTAGATTAGTATAAATTAGGAAACCAACTCCCAAAATCTTCTTGAAACTGTTGTCTGCATTATTGGAGTTAGAGTTTATTAATACTTGATTCGATTATTACCTTGGTCCAGTCCCTATGGGATCGATACTTGGCTACTCTAGCCATTTTACTACTTGTTCGACCACGTGCACTTGCATATAGGCATTCCAAACCACCGAACAAGAATGAAGGTTGGAGAAATCATGATAATCAATGATGGGGGGACAGAAATGATCGATGGGTGATTAGAGATCAAAATCGTGAAGGAGAGCGATATACCCAAAGTGCTAACCCCTATGTTCCTCCTCCAAAAGCAGAAGCATCTCAAGGGCAGCTTGGAGTGAGTGATGTTGGCAACTCACAGATTGAAGACATGTTGTCTCGGGTGTTGAAGAAGGTAAAATCTACTGACAGTAGGGTTAAATAATTAAAAGGGGAGGTGTATAACTTCGCCCAAATAGTAAGTTCCCAATCAAAATTGATCAAGCAACTTGAAGCCTAAATGAACCATTTATCTTAACAAATGAACCCCTGCATGAAAGGTGCACTCCCGAGTGACAGTGTTCCCAATCCAAAGAAAGATGGCCATTGCATGGAAATTGTGACTAGGAGTGGCAAGATATTAACGGATGTGGGAGTGAAGCCCAAAGATGTTGTTGCCTCAAAGGCAAAGGATGATGATGTTGCGGAAGAGGCACCAAAAACACGAACTGGTTGTGATGATGAAGAAGGGAAGCATGAGGGATAAGTTGATTTGACTCCCTTGAATAAGGTGAATGTGAATGAGTGAAAGAAGGCCCCAACTGACAAAGATCAAGAAATAAGAGTTCCTCCTCCATATCCATAGCGATTGACCAAGAAAAAGGAAGATACTCAGTTTCGCAAGTTTATAGAAATGTTCAGAAAATTATCCATTGATATATCATTTATGGATTCTTTGATTCAAATCCAAGGCTATGTGAAGTTTATGAAGGAGCTCTTAAAAAAAAAGAAGGTGGTGGATACGGGCATCGATGAGATGACCCATCATTACAGTGCTTTCATGTCCAGCAACCTTGCTCCAAATGTGAAGATCCTGGAGCATTTACCATTCCTTGCACAATTGGCTTGTGCATATTCAATAAAGCTCTTTGCGACCTCGATGCTGGTATTAATTTGATGCCTCTGGAAATTTTCAAGAAACTCAGGTTGGGGTGTCCTAAACCTACATCCATGAGGCTCTTGATGGCGGATAGGTCAATTAAATGATCTATTGGATTGTTAGTTGATGTCATTGTAAGATTAGACAAATTCATACTCCCAACTGATTTTGTTGCGTTGGATTGTGAGATGGACATCGAGGTGCCAAATAACTTGGGGCGCCCACTTCTAGCAATGGAAAGAGCTTTGATTTATGTAGAGCTTGGAGTGATAAAGTTCCGAGTAGGTGGTGATGAGGTAACCTTCAATGTGTGTCAACCTATTAAGCCCCCGGATGAGAGTAAGGTCATGGCACTGCTTGATGGTGAAGTGGAGCATTATGAACCATTTGATAATGAGATTGAATCAAAGGATAACCCTATGGAGTGTTGAAGAATGAGAAGATATCCGTCGTTCCACAATGTTAACTAAGGCACTTCTTGGGAGGCAACCCAAACTTTTTTAACACTGAGCACTTTGATGTTTTTGTTTTGTGGGATTGAGTGGATGTGCAACAAAGAGAATATAAGAACAGGGTAGGTACTACTATTGACCGATGAACAGTCGGTCCATGTTCATGAAGCGCCGCTAGAATAGAAGTTACAGGCAAAAAGCTGGAGAAGAAGCAGGAAATTTGGATATCAGCCAACAAAATGCCGGTGCCAAACCGCGTACCGCCGGTTCAAAATAGCACACCTGGGAGTTGAAGCACAAACGTTGACCAAACTGGCAAAACGTAGGTGCGAACCCGCGAACAGCCGGTCAACCACCATATAAAAAGCAGTAAACTGAACATGGTGTTGGTCACCAACGTTAAGGCGGTGAAATGCTGGTACTCACTAGTGACCGCCGGATAAATGAAGGCCAAGGTATGTAATGTAATTAAAATATTGACCAACCTATTGACCAAACCAGACCCAGGGATTTAAAAATTCGGTCAAAACCTCTCCAACTACCCATTAACCCTTTTCTTCACCTTTCCATTTCCCAATTTATACTTTTTAACTTCCCCATATACCACGTTTCCATCTTCCCATCATTAAGCCCACCTCCTCACATAACCTTCCTCTCTACTCCTCTCCTATAAATTCCCCATTCCCACTCTCATCATCTCATCACTTCTAACTCATCTTTTCATTAACTAAAGCAAGAGTCTTGTGGAAACTCCATTGTTGGTTAACATCAAACTTCTATCTTTCTTTGCTCTTTGCTCTCAAATTCATTCGGTATGTGTCTTATACTTTGATTTTGATTATTATTTGAAGATTTGAATAAGTTTTAGCGTGCTAAAGTCAAAGTTTTCCCCACTCATTTCTCGCCATTACCCTATTCTTATGCTTTTCATTGCTGGTATATTTTTCATTGTGGTCACATTGATAAAACGTTGAATGTTAATGTGGGTAGCCTCTATGGTAAAATGCATGATTCTTAATGTGCTTTCTTTTATTTGAGGGTGAAGTTTGAGTAGCCCCGTGTGTGGTTTGAATGCACGATTTTCCAGATGAAAGATGGAGTGACGTCTTTATTAAGGGTGAATTATCACTTTTACTTTGTTTTTGTTGTTGTGATGTGGGTGAGTGAATCTTGGATATGAAATATTTGTTGTTTCACTGAGTTTGGGGATGAAATACGCTGAACGGTGTTCACTAGCAAACCACCGGTTAGGCGCAGTAAAACGCAGGATGAAGTGCAGGTTGGGGTACAAGGCTTAAGGCCACTGTTCCAGACCTGTGTTTCACCGGTGCTCCGCGAGGCAAGACCGGAGAAACGCCGGTGTGGCACCAGATGAAACTTGTTTTCCCTAGTCCACTATATATAACCGGTTGTTAACCGTCTCTTCGTGGGTCTCCATTGGTGTCCCACTGATACTACCAACACTTAATCTCTAAACCATTCAATTTGATTGTCATCCAATCTTTACAATTTTATTCCTTATCTTAGAATAGATATAATCTCTCTTTTCCATTATCAAAGAAAATACAAAAATAAATATTGTTGTATGGCACTAAGATGGTCCTGCGGATGATGTTTTCATCCAGGAAACCAAGCAAAGGCAAGGCCCCAACCTCATCTAAAAGTAAAGGAAAGGGGAAAGCAAGGGTGACCCCAGCCCCCAATACTAGAGAAGCTATTATCTTTTGTGTTCCCGACAAGTAGGGGCACTATGCTATTTGCAAGGGGTGCTATATCACAATAGAGAAGTGCTTCGACTTGGTGGGGTTGCGGGGTTACTTCCCCGACATCACAACATAATTCACTAACTGCCAATGGCACACATTTGCCAATTTTTTGCCAGACTTCTACTATAGCCTAGTGACCGAGTTCTATGCATCAAACTAGGCTTGGAAAGAGAGCATGCATCATAGAGACAAGGTTGATGAATTCCCACGCCTTCCCTTAGTTATGGTGACGGGTGTCGAAGATGACATTCACACCGTCGGCCATCAATTCTTCATTTTGGGAGGATGAGATTGACCCCGAAACTGAGTATTCGACAAAAATTGCCAACAAAAAGGATTAGTTCAATAGGATTGCACCTACCATTGTAGTTGACACACCATTCTAGGATTTTATGGGTCACGAGATCTCCCGACATGAATTAAAGTTTGAAGCCAAGTCGTGGCTCAAAGAATGAGCAGAGGGTAAATTTTGAGGTGGCCATCCCCATCACTTGTATCATGAGAGGGGTCCCTATAGAATTTGGGGAAATAGTGACGATTCAGTTGAAGAGAAAGGTGGGCAAGATGGCACCTCGATGCCATATACTGTGCTCATATCCCAACTTTGCCTCCAAGCAGGAGTGCCACTTTTTCCAAATGAGGCCCCCAGCTCCGCTACTGGTGCGGTCACTGTGGATAGAAAAAGGGATGCAGATACTCCCAACAGCAAGAAAAAACGGATTCAAGCTTTCAAAGTCGCCGAAGAGTCCTTCTCTCATGGATTTGAGCAGGCCCCCATGGCCCCCGATCTCAAGATGCCACATCCTGAGGCATCAGGCCTGACTCTAGGGAAGAACCTACTAGGGGAGCCTCACGTCCTCCCACAACTTCTCAGCCAAGTATCCTACACAATTCGCAGAGAGGACACACTCCCATGAGAGCCAGCATTGGAAATTAGCTAAAAGTCTCCCTGCCTTGATTGCCAAGATGGTGAAAAAGGAGATGAAAGTCAATATATGATAGCTTGAGCAAGTTATGCTCATGTGTGGATGTTGTGGAGGGGGTGGTCACTTCTATTTGGACTGAAGTAAGGGAATGGAATGG
The DNA here is from genome assembly GCA_035772735.1 of Datura wrightii. Lineage (NCBI taxonomy): Eukaryota > Viridiplantae > Streptophyta > Magnoliopsida > Solanales > Solanaceae > Datura > Datura wrightii. The sequence goes on along the minus strand of JASDFA010000018.1, from coordinate 167,310,508 downwards.
TTGGGCATCAATAGCGGTACCAACATGAGCGCGCTTGACGCAGCGATGGCTGCCCCTTCTACACTCGGAGGCCTCATAGACGACTTGTTCTAGGGCTTGGGGGATAATAAGGAGGATCTGGGAGATGAATGCCATAATGGGGATGTTGAGGCCGAAGATGATGATGATGATAAATGACCACTTAAGGGAGTTCTTACCCTCATTTATTTTTTATGCATACATTGGGGACAATGTATTATTTTTGTTAGGGGTGCGATGAGTGTATTTTTTTGTGGTCATTAGTATTGATGTTGATGTTGCCCTTGTCGGGATTTTGATTTTGAATTGTGATGATTTGTGAGCCTTTGACGGGCTTGGGATGCCCTTGTCGGGATGTTACTGATGATCATTTATCTTGCCCTTGTCGGGATGCTATTTTGATAATTGTCGGATGGTTGTTGAGCCTTTGTTGGGCTCAGGATGGATTAAATGAAATAGTTTTCTTGAATTGTTAGTGCATATGGTTGGGTCCTTGTTTGAATTTTCAAATTTTTCATGATCCAAGTTTGATTTTATTTCTTTATAAATAGTAGTTAGTGAATAAACACTGAGGAATATCTTTATACCACGGTTCTTTCCCGAGGAGCAATTTCTTTTTCTTTTCTTTTCCTATTGTCGAACTGGGTGACAATTCCCAATGATAGATTGTAAGGTGTAACCCCCTAGAACGTCCTAAGAATAAACTTCATATCTAAAACTTAATCCTATAGAAAATTGAGAAAATAATTTCAGTACGAGTCACTAAACAACTCGTACAATTGAGGTACAAATTGTACCTCGATTCGTAACATGAGGATGGAGAAGTACAGTGAATAAGAGTGGAGAAACCATGACTTCATGTTATGAATCATATTATCCTAGTATGGATCGTACTGACCAGTCATGGAAAAGTTCAGTGAAATGGTCAGAGAAATCTCATGTAACCACGAGTCATGGTACGACTCGTTGTACAGTGGTACGACCCATGGGATGAGTCATGAGAGAGATCAGAGGAACTCTCAAGTGTAAGCTACGAATCATAATAAGACTCGTGGGATGTTGGTACAGGCCGCAATAAGCATCTGTTTAAAACATCAGAGAAATTGGTTGAAGTAGAGTCCCTAAGCACGAGAGGTAGTAAGGATCGTAGGATTATGGTACGACCCATAGGCTGTGTCGTACCACCTGTTGGGCAGAAATTTTAAAGCAATTTCTAGCGGCATTTTTGTAGCTTTTCATTATTTTAGTGCCTAAGCAACATCATTTGGGGTTCAGTAGAAGGGAATACATGGAGGATTGACCGATTATTTTCTTATTCTCCCTCAAACTCTCAGAAACAATACGAAGAACTCAATGTTTCTCTAGGAGCAGGACTAGGGCTTCCACTCTTCTCATGCTTTCTAGGCAGTTCATCGGGGAATTTCTACTCCAGGTATATGGAATTTGAACAAGGAAATTTCTCTTCCCTTTTACCCTAAAAATTCTTATAAAAAACTTTATCAGTTCTAGCCCTGTGAAATATAGAAACCAGGGTTGTTCTTTCGTTAGATTAGGAAATTTCCTTCTTGGTATAATTCACGTGATTCCTGAAGACTTCGACCGGATTTAATCATATCAATATCCCTTTCCATGAATATGTTTTGTAGCCCTAATCCATATATATTATTTGAATGGATCTTGCACAATTGAATGTCCAGATACGAATGTTTCTTGATTATGATATTCTCTTTTTAAATCACCATGATAGTACAAATATGTGATTAGAAATTAGCATATGACTTGTTCAGTCAGTACTTAGCATTCTCAGTATCCTACAAATATGTCAGCTAATAAGTATGACTAGTCAGTATTTTGAGGAGTTCATTAAAACTCCGTAGTCTCAGTTATCAGTCCTCAGATTGTTCTTTAGACGGTTATGACACTTTCAGATAAAGCAGCTTTGACAAGTCTTAGAACACCTATATTTCATTTGTAAAGTCCTCAAGACTCTTAGAACGCTTCCAGATAAGTAGTTCTAATTTAAATCTTAGGACATCAGTTTCGAGTGATCAACCTAGTTAGTAAAAATTAGGATTTCCAGTGGGAGTAGAACTTAGCACCGAGCAGGGGTTCAGTGCACCCAGGTTCCTAGAACTATGTTGCCACCATAGGTTACTAGCCCGAATGGGCATTAGACAGTGATCACCCAGCTCAACTACTATACCCTGGAAAGGTATAGTGGGCTTTCTTCGATGGGGGGTATACATCAGACTCCATGTCTAGCTCATATGGTTATATATCGATTATAGTATCTCCCGCAGTATAGCACATGATAGCACAATATAGCCCAATATAGTCTCAATCTCCATCTCAGTCCAACCCTCTAGATTTTAGAATATGCTTATGACCATCAGACAATTTTGGTGTTTACAGTATTTATGATTCTTGTACCGGACTTTGCATGTTCTTTTTTAGTTCAGCTTACAGATTTTTAGTACTTGAATGTTTATTTCATATTACTCATATTCAGTACATTCAAAGTACTGATGCATATTTCTATGTTATATCATCTCATGATACAGGTGTAGGTTCTTAGTCTCAGCACCATTAGTAGTCCTTCTCCGGTGACATTCAACAGAGTTCTGTGGTGAGTCCTTATCTTTTCAGTATGAGAGCTTAGCTTCTATCTCAGTTTTACTTTCTTGAATACAAACTTTAGAGTTAGTTGGGGACTTGTCCCAGTAACTAAGCAGTTTCTTAGTTAGCTTTCAGACAGAGTTAGTTACTTAGTGTGTTATCAGATGCAATGGATTGCTTAATAGTATTTTGTTAAGTTATGTTTTCAAACTTCTGCCTATAGACTTCATATAGTATCCAGAATTTTAGTAGTATGCTATGCCATGGGTTAGCTTGGGGTCACTTGTTGCCTTAAGTACCGTGTCGGGTCCAGGGTGTAGACTAAGTTCATGAAAAACTTGGTATCAGAATCTAGGTTTTGAGTGTCCTAGGATGTCTTAAAGTCGCATCAAGTAGATTCCTTTTCATGGGTGAGAAGCACGAAACACTTATGAGAGGGAGGCTACGAGGCATTTCTAGGAACATTCCCTTTTATTCACACTTCTTATCCTGCGTAGAGCTTTACACACTAATACGTCCTCCTAACTCGTGTTCCACTCTTTTCAGATAACAATGCCCCCCAAGAGAGGAAATGGTAGAAGTATTGGGAATACTAACCGTCAGGCCCCACCAGCTCCTGTAGCTCCTTAGGATGACTAGGTGTCCTACGCGGAATTTTGGGCCGCCATCTAGATGTTGGCACAGGTGATGACTAATCAGGTCAATCAGTAGGTCATGGTGCTAGAGAATACAAATGGGTCTGCAGCTACAACCAGCGTCTGGGATTTCATTGAATGAATCTCCCCATCATTGCACGTGTCCAAGGTAGAAGAAGATCCACAAAAGTTCATGGACGAGGTATAGAATATCACCCAAATCATGGGTGTTACCTCCACAGAGAGTGCTGATCTAGCTGCCTACTAGTCGAAAGGAGTAGCCTCAGATTTGGTACAAATAATAGAGGGAAGGGAGGCCGAATAGAGCAGGTCTAGTAGAGTGGGATGAGTTTGTTACAACGTTCCTTGATAGATTCTTTCCTTGAGAGGTGAGGGAAGCTAAGGCTACAAAATTCATGAACTTGAGGCAGAACGATATGATAGTGAGGAGTATGCATTGAAATTCACTGATCTGTTGAGATATGCTCTGCAAATGGTTGCTGAGCTGAGGGCTCATATGCTCAAGTTCGTTAATGAAGAATTGGATTTGGTGCTTAAAGAATGCAAGACAATGATGCATATCAAAGACATCAATCTCTCTAGTCTCATCATTCATACACATCAAATAGAGGTAGAGAAGTTGAAGGAGATTGAGAGAGAGAACAAGTGGGAAAGGATAGACCAGTTTGATTATGGCCAGCAGAGGTCAGGTGTAATTAGTCGCCTGCAGTAGTAGTAGAGACCTCTAGCACCCTCATCCGCCAATTCCCCTTCTTTCTGATCTTGTGAAGATCAAAGGAGTGGAATATCAGGCTCCCAGTACCAGAGCCATGTCTCCAGTAGCCGCACGTTTCCAGTTTGTCCCAAGTGTGGCATGAATCACCCGGGGAAGTGTCATTTGGTCAAGGAGGGTTGTTTTGGTTGTGGTCAGCTAGGTCACAAGTTTAGAGAGTGCCTTTTAGTAGGACGAGGAAAGGCTTAGTCTACTACCTCAGTAGCTTTAGCAGGTCGCCCAACTCAGTAGGGAACCACTTCACCACAGGTAGCACTTAGTGCCAAAATCATTTTTACACTCTATTTTCCAAGCAGGATAAGGAGAACTTACCGAATATGCTTAAGAGTATGTTGCGCCTTTTCCATATTGATGTATATGCTTTACTAGATCAAGGATCCACACATTCCTTCGTGACTCCTTATATTGCAGTCCAACTAGATATTAGACCAGAAAGTCTCTCTGAACCATTCTCTGTCTACCCTGGTTGGTGAGTCAACTAGAGCCAGTTGGGTAATGTTGTCCCAGTTGATCTAGTAGAGCTAGACATGGTCAACTTCTACCTAATTCCTTTCATGGATTGGTTACATTCACGTTATGCCTCAGTTGACTACAGTTCTAGAGTCGTTAAATTCTAATTTCCTAACAAACTAGTCCTAGAGTGGAAGGGTAGTATTCCAGTGCCCGAGGATCGATTTATTTCCTACCTTAAAGCTAGAAAAATGATCTCAAAGGGTTGCATCTATCACTTGGTTAGGGTCAAGGATTCTAGTTCCAAAATCCTAACGCTCCATTCAGTCCCAGTTGTCAATGAATTTCTTGATGTTTTACCCAAAGATCTTCCTGGAGTCCCACCGGAGCGAGAGATAGACTTCGACATAGAACTTCTCGCAGCTACCCAGCCTATCTCTATCCCTCCTTATAGAATGGCTCTAGATGAACTTAAGGAATTGAAGGAAAAACTAAAAGACCTTCTAGATAAGGGTTTTATCAAACCCAAAATCCCTCTTTGGGGTGCCCCAGTTCTATTCGTGCCAAAGGAAGACAGTACCCTCAGAATATGCATGGAATACCGTCACCTGAACAAAGTCACAATCAAGAACAGATATCCTCTACCCAAGATTGATGATTTGTTCGATCAACTTTAGGGAGATAGCTATTTCTCCAAGATAGATCGCAGATCAAGATGCTACTATCTCTGGGTCAGAGAATGTGACATTCCAAAAATGGTCTTTAGAACTCGATATGGTCACTATGAATTTTTAGTTACGTTGTTTGGACTAACTAATGCTCCTACAGCCATTACGGACTTAATGAATAGGATGTTCAAGCCGTAATTGTACATGGACGTTATTGTATTCATAGACGACATTCTAGTTTATCCAGAACATAGGAGGAGCATGCAGACAATCTGAGAATAGTTTTGCAGACTCTCAAGGACCATAAGTTATTCGTCAAATAAACAAGTGCATATTCTGGATAAGATATATTACCTTCCTCAAGTATGTAGTTTGTCCAGAGAGGGTATTCAGGTGGATCCTCAGAAGATAGAAGCAGTTAAGGCCTGGATAATACCCACCTCTCAAACAGACATCAGGAGTTTCTTAGATCTAGCTGGCTATTACAGATGTTTTGTTAAAGGATTCTCCTCCATTGCCTCCCATTTTAAAAAATTGATTCACAAGAAGGTGATGTTTTAGTGGTTTGATGAATGTGAGAAGAGTTTTTAGGAGTTGAAGACTCGACTCACTGTAGTCCTATTTCTAACTCTGCTAGAAGGTATAGACGGGTTCTTGATCTACTGTGATTCCTCCAGAGTTGGCCTGGGCTGCGTTCTGATGCAACATGGTAAAGCCATAGCTTATGCTTCCAGACAACCCAAGGTCCATGAGATGAACTAGCCAACTCATGATCTTGAATTGGCGGCAGTAGTGTTTGCCTTAAAAATTTTGAGACATTATCTATATGGAGTTCATGTGGATGTCTTCACAGATGACCAAAGTTTGCAGTACGTGTTCAGTCAGAAGGATTCAAATCTCCGTCAGAGGAGATGGATGGAATTAATGAAGGATTATGACATGAGTGTTCTACATCACCAAAGAATGGCAAATGTAGTGGCTGATGCCCTCAGTAGGATGTCTATAGGAAGTGTTTCTCATTTTGAAGAAAGTAAAAAGTAGTTGGCAAGATATATCCATAGGTTGGCTTGGTTTGGAGTACTGTTAGTTGATTCAGTGGATGAAGGAGTTTTAATATGGAGGGGTCATAATCCTCACTGGTGGTAGATATTATGTTATAACCGGATGAAGACCCTATCCTACTCAAGTTGAAAGAGGCAGTTCGAAGAAAAAAGGTGGAAGCATTATAAAAAGAGGGAGATGGTGTGTTCCGTTACTAAGGAAGATTGTGTGTTCTAGAGGTAGAGGATTTGATTTACCAGATACTACTAGAAGCCCACAGTACTAGATATTCTATCCACCCAGGTTCCACTAAGATGTACTGTGACTTATGAAAAATCTATTGGTGTAATGGCATGAAGAAAGACATTGCAGCATTTGTGGCTAAGTGTCCAATTTCTAGCAGGTCAAAGTTGAACATCAGAGACCTGGGGGTATGACTTATGATATCAGTATTCCTACTTGGAAGTGGGAAGAAGTGAACATGAATTCATCACAGGTTTACCTCACACTCGCTGACAGCACAACTCTATTTGGGTGGTAATGGACTAGATAACTAAGTCGACACATTTCCTGCCAGTTAAGACTACAATTTAGCACAAGATTATTCTAGGCTATACATTTGGGAGTTAGTCAGACTGCATGGAGTTCCCTTGTCTATCATCTCAGATAGGGGTACTCAATTCACCTTGCACTTCTAAAAGCCATTCCAGAAAGGGTTCGGTACTCAGGTTATGCTCAGCACAGCTTTCCACCCTCAGATAGATGGCCAGGACAAGCAGACTATCCAAACTTTAGAAGATATGAAGGGAAGTTTTGAGGATCACCTACTTCTCATTGAGTTTGCATACAACAACTACTGTTCCAGTATTCAGATGGCCCCATTCAAGGCAGTATATGGTAAGAGGTGTAGATCTCCTATAGGGTGGTTTGAGGTTGGTGAAGCAACCTTGATAGGTCTGGATTCGGTCCATAAGGCTATGTAAAAGGTGCAAATTATTAGGGAACCACTGAGAACAACTAAAAGTCGATAGAAATCATATGTGGATGTAAGGAGAAGGGAGTTGGAGTTTGTTGCGGAATATTGGGTATACCTTAAAATATCACCTAGGAAAGGGGTAATGAGATTCGGGAAGAAAGAAAAGATTAGTCCCAGATATATTGACCCTTAAGGATCTTGAGATGCATTGGTAGTGTGGCTTATAAGCTGGAGTTGCCTGTGGAGTTAGCATTAGTGCACCTAGTCTTCCATGTGTCTATGTTAAAGAAATGCATCAGTGACCCGACCTCAGTAGTTCCTCTACAGAGTGTGGGTGTAAAAGATAGTATCTCTTCCAAAGAAGTTCCAGTTCAGATCCTAGACCGTTAGGTTCGTAAGCTGATAAACAAGGAGGTCGCCTCAGTAAAGGTTTTGTGGAGGAACTAGCTAGTTGAGGGAGCTACATAGGAAGTAGAAGCAGACATGATAGCCAAATACCCTCATTTACTTCCTTCCAGCTCAATTTCATTATCAAGTACTAAATTCTCCTTATTACTCCATTCAGTTCGGTACCCTTTTTAGATCTAAAACTTAATCCTGCAAAAAATGGGAAAAAGACCTTAGTACGAGTCATAATATGACTCGTACAATTGAGGTATGGATCATATGTAGACTCGTAATAGGAGGATGGAGAAGTATGTTGAATTAAATTGGAGAAGTCATGACTTAATGTTACAGATCATATTATCCTGGTATGGATCGTACTGACTAGTCATGGAAAAGATTAGCGAAATAGTCAGGGAAATCCCAGGTATCCACGAGTCACGGTACGAATCATGGTACAGTGGTACGACCCATAGGATGAGTTGTGAGAGAGATCAGAGGAAGTCTCAGAAGTAAGCTATGGATCGTACCAAGACTCGTGGGATGTTGGTACGGGCCGAAGTAAGCATCCGTGGAAAACATCAAAGAAATTGGTTGAAGTAGAGTCCCTAATCATGACAGGTAATACGGATCATAGGATTATGGTATGCCCGTAGGTTGAGTTGGACCACCTATCATGTAGAAATTTTAAAGCAATTTTCAGGGGAATTTTTTTAACTTCCCATTATTTTAATGCCTAAGTACATCATTTGGGGTTTTTTAGAAGGGAATTTAGGGAGGATTGACCGATTGTCTTCTCCTTCTCCCTCAAACTCTTAGAAACAGAACAAAGAACTCAGACGGTTCTCCCGGAGCAGGACTAGCGCTTCCATTCATCTCAAGCTGTCCAGGCAATTCTTAGGGGAATTTCTACTCTAGGTTTGTGGAATTTCAATAAGGAAATTTCTCTTCCCTTGTGCCCTAAAAGTTCTTACAGAAAACTTTATCAATTCTGGCCCGGGGAAATATAGAAACCAGGGTTGTTCTTCGGTTAGATTAGGAAATTTCCTTCTTGATATAATTCTTGTGATTCTTGAATACTTCTACCGGCTTTAATTAATATCAATATCCCTTTCCATGAATATGTGTTTTATCCCTAATCCTTAAATGTGGTTTGAATGAATGCACAATTGAAAGTGCAGATATAAATGTTGCTTGATTATGATAGTCTCTTTTTAAATCACCATGATAGTACATATATGTGATCATAAATTAGCGTATGGCTTGTTTAGTCAGTACATAGCATTCCCAGCATCCTATAGAAATGTCAGCTAATTATTTTGACTATAGTCAGTCCTTTAAGGAGTGGTAACAGTCAAACTCATACTCCTGATAAAGTATGAAGCGAAAGTTGTCAATAAAGAATCCAACAAAGGTTGGGGTCCATCCCACAGGGAATATGGTAAGAACTAGACCAATGTAGGTATTTAAGCTTTTAGGTGTGTTATCTCCAAATTGGGGGTTTTATAGAAAACAATTGTAAAACAACATTGAAAATCAGTTGTTATTTATCAAGATTGTCAATTAACTAAGGTATGTGTTCCCCATGGGTTCATAACTATTTCGAGTTTACACTCGTGATCTATCTTAATGCTTACTTATAGAACTGATAACTAGGGTTCATCCAAATAACTGGTTCGTTCCTATTGGATGACTATACCAATTACAGAGTTAGGTGTCATGAGCAATTTCAACTCAACCGTTATCAATTTGTCCCAAATTAACTGTCCTGCGATCACAGCTCAAGTTATACAATGACTCATAAATATCAAGGCTTCGTTGTAATTCTCTTTTCCTAATATCTACTTCTCTAGGTTCAATAAAGTAATGAATTTGGGAAAGTCCTAACGTTGACTTCGTTAAGAAACATTTAAAGATGAAGAGAATACAACACAAGCGTTTAGCATTGGTTTAGAATTACTTCTTGTAACCCTAGTTTGTTAATTTACCATGGTTCCTAGAACCCTAGTTGTGGAGGTTTTAGCCTCTCATGTTTGTAATATTGTTATTAGCATTCATTGACAAACACATTATTAAATGCTTACAATGATGATTAATAGAAAACTTGCTTTGAATATTGCAAGAATTGATGTTGAATAATCCAAGAACAAAGAATAAATTCAAGAAAGAAATCTCCAAGACTTGAATTATAATTCACAACAACTTGTCTCTAATTGTGTCACTTAGTCGCTTCTATCATTTCTTCCTACTAAAAATAACCTAAAAAGAATTTATAAAAATGATTGAAAAATTCCCCTAAGTAAACAGGGAAAACTATTAAAACTAGCGCCGCCTTCATCTATGACCCATAATAGCATTGTACGGGTTGTACCCTGACTCGTACACTGGCTGGCTTCTGCGGAATCTAGCTAAGTGTTATGATATGGTATGACTCATATCAAGAACCTACAAGTCATATAATTTTCCCATGGCTTGATCATGCAATTGCTAGTATCTTCTGTAAGCTTTAATGGATGGTATGGTACTACTCGTACCAACATTCCACGATCTGTAACACTTTATACCTTGAGTTCTGCCAGTCATCTATTCTTCTGGTCTTTTCCACGGTTCCCTCGTATGGGACTGAGGTAGGTTTCATGACTCGTGAGTGCCACTCGTACCATCACACTTGGCCTGTGCAATTTCTTCTAGAATTTTTCACGACTGCCATGGTACTGCTCGTACAAGGATGGTGCGGCTCGTACCATAGCCGTAACTTTCTTTTACTTCATATTTTTCTCCTGTACCTTTCCACAATTCTCAGTACGGCTCATACTAGGATGGTACGGCTCATGCTGAGCTTCGTACCAAGCCTTTTTTTTGTATTTTTCTCCATCTTTTGCACTATTCAGCTCCAATGCCTATTTTTCCTGAAAATAAAGTAAAAGCACCTCATATTAATATAAACACACCTAAGTCCATGTTATTTTCACAGTTTTAAACGCCAAAAGTGCTATAAAATCATAGCACATCAATAGCCTCAATTTATGACATTTGCATGTCCTCAGGCAGAGAAAATAAAAACTAAAAATGATGCTTAATAGAAAGTAAACCTAGAATACCTATGGCCAACAGAACAAAATTTGCACTGTGAACTATAACCAGCTATTGACCCTTTTTCTGTTCAAACTAAGTCAACTATGCTCACATGTAACCACAATCAATGATATACAGGGATCAAGATATGGCATCAAACTATTTGTATAGAGTTGAGCTATCACCAATGCTATTCACACAAAGAAGTGGTAAAATACAACACAAACCCGGTACCCTCACAATAAAAAAAGTCCCCAACACTCACAAATATATAATGTAATGAAATTTGGACTAATAAAATGGGACTCTTCCTCTCCCAACGAAGTTCAAAAGTATTGCACATCGGATACCATAGGTTTTCCCTTAGTTTCTCTACTTTGGCTCTTTGGACTGCTAACCTAAGATTACTATAGGACTTTATTCGACTTGTAATGTAGGCTTCGAGTGGGGTATGGTAAATATGGGATTTTAGTGATTAAACCCTCCATGGCTCTATATACTTGTGGCTCCACTTTACACTTTTCACTCTACTTTCCAACTAACAACAAAAAAATTTCAACAGGGTCAATTTTTTTCAAAATCAGCAAACTAGTGCATTTATTAGCTGCAAAGTAATTCTAAGAAACTTCTAATTAAACAGAAACAACGTAAACATTCCATTTCTACTAGATATCATGCCCGAGGAAAAAAAACACGACAAGAAAAACGCTCAGACAAATAAAAAAATTCAAAAAAGACAAGTACACCCCCTTGAAAAACATGCTTCATCACCGAAGCATAAACTATATAAGCACAAGGGAAAGGAACATACTTGTGGCGCACTATGCGCTCCTGACATCCCCCGGAGGTTGTATATTCGCTGTATCTGTGGCACTAATAGTGGCTGGCGCGCTTAATTATACATCTGTTAGGGGATTTGTTAACCCCGCATCATGCTTGATCGCTTTCGCGACTTTAGGATCAATTATTTTGGCAGTAGTGGAACTCCCCTCTCCTCTGTCTTATTCCTGGAACTCCGACATTTGTGCGTCGTGAGCTTCAAAGCTCTCTACTCTTTCTCTCTTTGTTTCTTTCTTTTCTTTCTTTTTCTTCTTCCTTTGGGGTTCGTTTTCATCTGCCTCCAAGACCTTCTTCTTTACTTTTCCTCCACTTATACCCGATGGGACCCAATACACCTCCAAGTTGAGCTCCTCATTGAGCTTAGCATCCATGTTCGAAAGAGTGGGAGCTAGTATGATCACCGAGTATCTAGACGACAGCTCGGTCACTTAGCTCCGAAGAATCCCCAACTCCTCCCATAGACTACCACTGTTCGAATGCTCCGCCAAGACCTCATTAAACCGACGCTCGAATCCGACTATCTACCCATTCATTCCTCTCATAGCCCCTCAATTTCTTCTTTCACCCAGGGCTTGACATTTTCCATCATTGATTGTATTTTTCTTTCAGCTACCGTCAGCCTCTTTTCTAGTTTCTGGAGGAAGTCATGCAGGACAAAACATACCCAATAGGTTTCTAGCTCGGAAGACCCACCGGAGGTGCAGTGGAAGTGTTTGGAGCTATCTATGAATGATCAGCCTCTATAGCTGGTGTATCATTCTGCTCCAATGAGGTGGGGGCATTAACTTGCTCACCCCCAGCTGCTGGTGGTATCAGGATTGTGGTCAAAAGTCTAGACCGGCTTACCAGGTTCATTTCATCTAGGATTAGTCCTATATTTGCTGTCCTCTAGCCTCCAATCTCAACATCAGCATCCTTCAACATTCAGGCACCAGCATATCTGCATAACTGGTAGATAAGGCTAGGAAATGGCATGGTGGTGCTCAACCCAAGAGCACGATCCTGGATCTCATTAGCTATCATCCTTGGGATATTGATCTCATACCAGTATATGATGCATGCTACCAGGGCTGCCCTATCTGCACTCAGTGTGTTGTCATTCATAGTCAGCATCATTTTGTGGCGGACTAGTGTCTAGCAGGCCTTTTCTATAAAGTTCAGCAAAGATTTGGTGACCTTCTATCCACCAGCCACCACTAAACTTCTTCCTTATCCTCTGCTATGACTCCTGCTGAACACGTGAGCTAGCTTTGTCTCTCCTCATCTCCCAACTGCTTTATCCATTTCATTGTGTCAAACCAGTGGTTGAACTCTACTATGGACGATGAAGCAATGAACTGCGACCCATAATGCATCCGGGTAATTATTTTCTCAGAAATCTTTACTTCTTGACCCCAGCCAATACTTTGTCGAGATTGGGATGCTCCTTTAGCTTTATACCAGGCTGTGCATTCTACTCCAACGTCACATAATAATTGGCATAGAACTCCCTAACCATCTCTGGCCTATATCAGGCAGGGGTCTAGCCATCCACTCAAACCCGTAGAAGATGAAAATCCACTTCATCTCCTCAACCCCACTCAAGGAATTGGTGAGGATCCGTGGTTCTTCTTGGATACTGTGCCTTGGGTGTTGCTTGGATCTGCGTGATAGGCCATTCTCATAAATTTCTTATGCCCCTGGGCACGTGCCACCTCATAGTATGCCTTCTTGGAGGTGGGGTCTACTCAATTTCCTATGCATCATCTCCTTCTTCAGACCCTTCCTCATTGTTTCCATCTCCGGATTGGGCCTCCTCGAAACCCTCATCATCATTGGAGTCACTCCAGGACTCTTGAACCTGTTCCTCTGCTCCCTCTTCAGACTAGGGAGTAGTGACTGGAGTAGCAAAAGTGCTTCGACCTGTGCTTTTGCTTGAGCCCTAGTGGTCTGTGGCTCATCGGTGTTTGATGTCTCAGCTCTGTAGTCCTCTGCCGAACCACTAGTTGAGCTTCCTGCATGATTAGAGTCAGAGGGCTTAACTCTCAATGCCTTCCCACTAGCCATATCAGCTCTAGCTTTCTTGTTTGGGGAAGATTTGATTTCTCTTTTCTTCATCTTTATTGTACCTATGGAGAAACATGATTAGTATGTATAATTTGAGAAAAAGAAAGCAAAAAAATACCCTTTTGATGTTTTCCACGAGTCTACAGTACGGGTCATACAGTGGTGGTATGACTCGTACTAAGACTCGTGGTTTATAATAGTCCTTTCACGACTCCTAGGTACGACTTGTACCATGATGGTATGGTTCGTACTAAGAGTCATACTGAGAGATTCCTTGAATTATATTGTTCTGTATTTTTCTACAACTCGTGTTACGGGTCGTACTTTGTTTTCACATGCCATAGGTAGGGTTGTACAATCTCCTTTGAATTTTTACCCTTACTACCTCATGGATCTACCATGTGGTACGATTCATAGGAGGATCCGATGAATCATACCAGGCTTTGTACCACCACTTTACATTTTTATTCACCTGGGACTATCCCAACGAGTCATCATATGAGTTGTGTTTGCAAAAAAATTAGCTTTAATCTCGTGTTGATTTTGAGTTATGGGTGTGTGAGAGTTGATTGATAGTCATGGGTTCTCTATTTACATTTGCGTGGGAATGGAAGAATGAATAATTTTTATTTAAAAACGTTTAGGGTGGAATTTTGGATATCCGGGTCGAGCCAAGTCAAAGTGAATTATTTAGCCCGTCATGACTCATACCATGAGTTGTAGGTTTGACCTACGGCTCATCCTTTCGACTCGCAACATAAGATTTAGAGAACTTACCTAGGGACGTATGAGTACAAGGTACGACCCACACCACAGTGGCACGGTTCGTACAATGACTGTAAGTCAGTTTATCGGAAATTCCACACTTAGCACAATTCACGGTTACGGTGATTACTACGACTTGTATAAACTTGGTACGGGTCGTAGTGACCAACTGTAGCATGATTTTTTGCCTTTGCTTTTCACTAGAATTGGTACTAGGGCCCATACAATCATCCTATGAGTCGTACTAAGGCTCATAGTACTATTTTGGTTACTCAGACTTCACCAAACCAACATATGGGTTGCCTCCCAAGAAGCACCTAATTTAACATCGTGGCATGATGCAATTCTATTGACTACCCATAATTCGTCAAGAAACTCAGAATCATTATGAATCGTTGATGCAACCTTGAATTAATTAGGCTACTTTATTGACCAATAGACATTTAAAGTGACCTCCTCTTTATTCAGCCTAAACTTTAATTGGCCATCTTCCACATCTACCAAGGCTCTCCCAGTGTCTAGGAATGGTCATCCCAATATAATGGGGACCTCAAAATCAATCTCGCAATCAATAATCACGAAGTCTGCTGGGGAGATAAAGCGATCCACCTTGACAAGTACATCAACTAGAATCCCCATTGGTTTTTAACTGTGCGGTTTTCCATCAATAGCCACATCGAGGTCAGTGTGGGGGCTCCTAAGCCCATCTCTTTTAAAATAGACGATGGCATCAAGTTGATGCTTGCTCCGAAGTCACAGAGTGCCTTCGGGAACTCAAAATCACCAATTGAACACAAAATGGTAAAGGAACCTAAATCCTCCTTCTTCTAAACAAGGAACTATGAAGCTATGGAACTGCAATGATGCAAGTTACCTACTCACTTATAGCTTAATGGCCTTTTCTTGGTAACAAGGTCCTTTATAAATTTGGCATATCCAGGCATCTGCTCCAACTCCTCGGCTAGTGGTATATTCATAGAAAGCAATTTAAGCATAGAAAGAAATTTTTGGGACTTACCATCTTCCGCTTTTTTCTGCATTCTTTGAGGGAACGATAGCGGTGGTAGTGGGATAGCCTTGTACATTTGTGCAACCCCTTGTATCTTATCCTTTTCAGCATCATACTCTTTTTCACCAATTGTAGCCGCAGTTAACTCAGCCTCTTTCTTAAGCTCTTGCTGAGTAACCTCATCATCATCATCAATCACGATCTCTTTCTTCCTTTGCATTTCAACTACAACTGGCAGAGGGAGATCAACTATGGTCTTTCTAGTCCTAGTCATCACAACCATACAGTGACTATCATTCTTTGGATTTGGCATTGTGTTGCTAAGTGGTGTTCCCTTTTGCCTAGGGTTCCGGGTGTATGCTTGATAGTTGTGGCATGCGACTCAACTTTCTGGCCCTTTCCATATATATCTCCACGAATGTCTTTCAGCTGCTCCTCAGTGGATCTCACCTTCTTGAGCATCTCAGCCATTATGCTCTCCAATTTTGACAGTCCAGCTTCACCCTCACGTGCTTTAGGAGGCACATACAATCCTGTCTGATTGTTGCATTAACAGTCATTTCTTCTCCATTCTCCTTCTTACTCAAGACCTCGACTCCTATCTATATACCTATTATGGTTGTAGTTGTCCCGGTATTGGTTCCAACCTTCATTTTTGTAATCTTAATGCCAAGTGTCCTATCCAGACCCTTAGGTGTTGGCCCGGAAACCCACCACCTAGTTCTCCAAGAAGTTTGCCTCCTCATCGGAATCTGAATGCTCCAGCCCTGGTTCCTATCCCTAATCTCCATTACCTTTTTGGCCCCAGCACCCATGATATGCTTCATGAGCAAGTCTAATGATGTACGCATATGGGCCAATTCCTGATCACACTACTCCTCAATCTTTCATTGATCTGCAGTCATACCAACAACATATGTACCTGTAGCTACTTCCACTTCCTTGGTATGCCAGGTATTGTTAGTCTTTGTCATGACCTGAATATAGGCCCAACCGAGACAGGGGACCTAGGATGAATGGCCCCAAGTCGACTCATGGCATAATCCTAGCGTGATACTAATAGAACAATAGACAACAGAATCAGATTTAAGTGGAAGCTAACTGAAAGAGTCTAATCAACACCATAAGAACATAGCTATTAAAAACACTGAATCGAAAGCTGAATTTACTTATACATGTTTGAAAGCCTCTACTAAGCAGATGAGCAACTGAGACAAGTCCCCAGCTAACTCCTATAGTCTGAAACTAAATTAAAACTGAAATAGGTTAATCACAAATCTTTTCCTCAGTAGATGAGGACTCAGCACTAACAGATGAGGTGGGAATGGATCGTGTCTAACCTCGAGGCTGAGTCTGGAAACTTAGGTCTATATCATAAAATTATATAGCACATAGAGTATGTGGTCAGTACTTTGAATGTACCAAGTTTATGGGAAACATAAAAGAACTGAAACATGAAAGTATACTAAACGAAAGTAAACTGAATACATAACCGAACATATAACTGAGCTGAAATGCAATAACCCTGTATGAGATGTATAAATACCAGTATGATATACTTATTTAAAAATATTTATTAAAAACATAAGTAAAGCTGATGCATAAGGGTCACGTACATGCACCGAGAGCTGAGGCTATAACTTAAATCTTAAACGATGCTGAAATATCAGCTAAACACTGAAACTGAACTACATGTAACTGAGCTTAACTGAAGTTTGAGACTAAATTGAACTGAAGTCTATAGTTTGAATCATAAACTAAGAAAGAACCTCCTCTACTTGTGAGAGTTCCTGGCTAGGCTAAGGGATAGATTCTCTACTATTGAGAATCCCTGGCTGGACTAAAGAAAATGTTCTCTACTATGAAGAATCCCTAATTGGACTAAGGGAAACATTCTCTACTATGGAGAATCCCTGACTGGACTAAGGGAAACATCCCTACTATTGAGAATCATTGACTGAGCTAAGGGAAACATTCTCTACAGTGGAGAATCCCTGACTGAGCTAAGGGAAACATTCTCTACTATGAAGAATCCTTGACTGAGGTAAGGGAAACATTCTCTACTATTGAGAATCTCTGATTGAGCTAAGGGAAACATTCTCTACTATTGAGAATCCATGACTAACGAACATGAGGTTTTGAGACCTCAGTATGCTGGGCCCTAGCCTAAATGGTGCTAGGTGCTACTCTCAACTGAACATAAAGGAAACATGCAACTGATGACCCTGAAGCTGATTTCCTAAGTCTAGTCGGAACTACTTTACCTATCAGTAGTCCCAAGAGTCCAGAGGACCACAATTATAATAACATGGGGGACACAAAACTGATATCATTCACCTAATCTAGGCTACTTCAGCTAATCAGAGACCTGAGAGTTCAACTAATCATAACATACTAAATTCATGAGAGTCTGATTAGGGCTACTTTCTACTATCAAGAGGCCTGGAAATCTGAAGATTCTTGGTCATGCTTTTTTTATAAAAATCAATAACATCCTAGTTCGAAAATCATATTATCAATCATGTGTTCTAAATTCATGAAAACCATAGGTTCAAATAATGCATTAAACATATATACCAAAACCATGGTAATATTATGTAAATATTTCATAAGGGCCATATCTCGAAAGTAGTGCTAGTTCATCAAACAATTCTAGAAGATCACGCTACTACCATATCATACACATAAATCATGAATTTGGGAGTAATTTCATAAACATACATAGCTACTTATCATGAAGGACTTGGAATCCATAGGAGACTTATGAGAAATCATGCATACTTGAAACCCTAAGAAATACTTTTCTGGAAATCAAGAAATTAAGGTTTTAACATAAAAATCGGGACACAAGATTGAAAGGAGATCCTTGTTTAAGTCCCACATACCCACTAGAAGAATCTCGTATAGAACATGAAGCCTGCTGCACCTTGGAGAAGAAACCCTAGGTCTTGAATCTTGAGAAGAGAAGGGAAGAAGATGAACTTATGAGCTTCTTGAGTTGAATGAGGGAATAGACTAGAAAAACCCCTTAAATCCGTCCCTTAGGATACCCAAAACAATGTCGTTTAGGAGTTAAAAACTTAGGGAGTTATGAAAATACCCCGAGACTATGCATTATTAACTTATTCTGCCAGTCGCCACGACTCGTACTACGAGTCATAAAATTATCATATAGCTTGTGGTTTCCTCCCATAACAATCAGTCCAAAAGTTCCAATAATCTAAATATTTCCATGGACACTTCCTATGACCCCTAACTCCATACCATGGATCGTACCATAACCCATACCATCCACGCTTGGAAATCCCCTAAACTCTTCCATAGGTCATCCTACGAATCATACAACCATCATATGATCTGTATAACCTCTCGTACAATCATCACCAGGAAGTCTCCCCATCTTACCATGAGTCATCCTATGAGTCATACCACCGACCTATGACCTGTAGGAGGGGTTGTACTGAGGGAATTCTGTAGAAATTTCTTTTAAACACATTTAAAATCCTAAATCTAGACTTAGGAACTTTTGGGGTGTTACATATTAGTCACTCTATCAAGAATAATGGCAACTTGCTCCCATTTTTGACTTATCAGTGCACCTCTCGCCACAGCATTTGCTACAACTTTTGTGTTATTATTCAATGACCTAACAAAAATCCCCAACAAACCGTCATCTGAAATTTTATGATTTGGGCACTTGGTCAACTTTTTTTTAAAATCTAAACCAGGTTTCATGAAGTGCCTCTATTTTAAATTATTGAAAATTGTAGACCTATGACCTATGACTTGTAGGAAGGGATGTAGAATCCTTGAGGGTGGGAAGAACCTATATAGAACAGCCTATTTGAGCTCCCTCTAGTTGGTAATAGAGTTGTTGGGCAACTCTGATAACCATTTAGTGGCCTCTCAAGAAAGAGAGAAGGAAAAGAGTCTCAGCCTTATTGCATCCTTACTTACATTGGGTAAACTATACGCCTTACATATTTTGATGAAGTTCATCAAGTGCAAGTTGGCATCATCTGTTGCATGACAACTAAACACCCCTTTCATATTCAACAATTGTATCATGGTGCTAGTGATGTCAAACTTTTCCCCAACAGATAAAGGTGGTGGTACGATAGCTCCAGTTGACCCTGCTTCATTAATATCCGGGTCATCCTCATCAAAGAACTGAGGTTCATATCTTTGGCCTCTATTTCCCCTTCCATGGATGCAAATATTTACAACTTCATCCCGAGCATCATCGACTTCTTGAAGTGCAGCTTGCCAAGCTAGCTTGGCATGCCTAGCTTCTTTAGAAAGACGGGCCTCTCTATGCTCCTGGTTCTCCATTCTTCGCAGTATTCACTCTAATTCAAGACCAAGAGGGATCAGGGGGTTTCTCCTCCATTGAGTACTTGGCATTCACCGAGAGAAAACCTTGGGTTTTAAGAACAAAAAGAAAACGTAAATGAGTAAATAACAACTAATAGTTAAACACAAGCAAATAATCTATTCTTAAGTTGTATGCCCCGGCAACGACGCCAAATTTTGATAATGCTTAAACTCACACTCCTGATTAAGTATGAAGTGGACATTTTCAATAAGGAACCCAATAAATATTAGGGTCAATTTCATAGGGAACATGGTAAGAGCTAGACTAATGCAGGTATTTAAGCTTTTAGGTGTGTTATATCCAAATTAGGGGGTTTATAGAAAACAATTGTAAAAAAAGATTGAGAATTGTTTGTAATTTTTCAAGATTTGTAATTAACTAGGGTAAGTGTTCCCAATGGATTCATAACTACTTTGGGTTTACACTCGTGGTCTATCCCGATGCTTACTTGTAGAACTGATAACTAGGGTTCATCCAAACGATTGGTTCATCTCTATTGGATGTCTATACTAAATGATCGAGTTAGATCTCATGAGAAATTTCAACTCAACCACTATCAATTTTCCCTAAATTAACTATACTGCGACCACAACTCAAGTTATACAATGACCCATAAAGATCATGACTTTGCTATACTTCTCTTTTCATAATCTCTACTTCTCTACGTTCAAGCAAATAAAGAATTTGAGCAAGTCCTAACGTTGTGATTCATTAAGAAACGTTTAAAGATGAAGAGAATACAATACAAGCGTTTAGCATTGGTTCAGAATCACTTTGTGTAACCCTAGTTTGTTAATGCACCATGGTTCCCACAACCCTAGTGGTGGAGGTTTTAGCCTCTCATATTTGTAAGATTGTTATTAGCATTCATTGACAAACACATAATTAAATACTTACAACAATGATTGAACGAAAACCTGCTTTTAATATTGCAAGAATTGATATTGAATAATCCAAGAACAAAGAAGAAATTCAAGAAAGAAATCTCCAAGACTTGAATTAAAATTCGCACCAACTTGTCTCTAATTGTGTCTCTTAGTCTTTTATAACCACTTCCTACTCAAAATAACTTAAAAAGTATTTATACAAATAATTAGAAAATTCTCCTAATCAAACAGGGAAAACTACCAAAACGGATGCCGCCTTCACCTAGGACCTATAACAACATTGTATGTATAGTACCCTGACTCGTACATTGGCTGGCTTCTGCTAAATCTAGCTAAGTGTTGAGACATGGCATGACTCGTAACAAGAATCTATGAGTCATACAATCTTCCTGTGGCTTGATCTTGCAATTGTTGGTATCTTCTGTAAGCTTTCACGGATGTCATGGTATGACTCGTACCATCATTCCACGATCCATAATACCTTTTTATACCTTGAGTTTTGCCGTTCATCTATTCTTTTGATCTTTTCCATGGTTCCCTGGTACAGTTCTTAGGCAGGTTTCACGACTCGTGAGTGCTACCCATACCAGGATACTTGGCATATGCAAATTCTTCTTAAACTTTTCACAATTGTCATAGTACCATGAGCCATAACTTGCCTTTACTTCAAAATTCTCTCCACGACCATTCCACGATTCTTTGTACGACTAGTACCAGGATTGCATGGCTCATACTAAGATTCGTACTAAGCCTCTTTTATGTATTACTTCTCCATCTTTTGCACAGTTTAGCTCCAATACCTATTTTCCTGGTAAAAAAGTAAAAACACCTCATACCCGTATAAACAAACCTAAGTCCATGATAGTTTTTCAGTTTTAAGCGTCGAAAGTGCTGTAAACACACAACACATCAAGGAGTTAAGTAAAACTCCGTAGTCTTAGTTATTAGTCCTCAGATTGTTCTTTAGACGATTATGATGCTTTCTGATAAAGCAGCTCTTACGAGTCATAGAATGTTGATGTTTCAGTTGTCAGGTCCTCTAGACTCTCAGAATGCTTCTAGATAAGTAGTTCTAATTAAGTCTTAGGACATCAGTTTTGAGCTATCTATGTAGTAAGTGAAAATTAGGATTTCCGGTGGGAGTAGAACTTAGCACAAAGCGGGTCGGGGTTCAGTGAGCCCAGGTTCCTAGAACTATGTTGCCACCGTAGGTTACTATCCCGAATGGGTATCAGACAGTGATCACCTAGCTTAGTTACTATACCCTGGGAAGGTATAGTACAAGCGCAGGTTCCCAATCTTAGCACCATCAGTAGTCTTTCTCCGGTGACATTCAGTAAAGTTCTGTGGTGACTCCTCATCTTTTAAGGATGAGAGCTTAACTTCCATTTTAGTTTTAATTTCTTGAATTCAAACATTAAAGTTAGCTAGGGACTTGTCCCAGCAACTCAACAGTTTCTTAGTTGGCTTTCAGACAGAGTTAGTAACTCAATGTGTTATCAGATGTAACGTATTGCTTAATAGTATTTTTTTCAGTTATGTTTTCAATCTACCGCTTATAGACTTCATACAGTGTCCATATTTTCAGTAGTATGCTATGTCATGAGTTAGTTTGGGATCACTTCTGGCCCTATGTAACGTGTCGCATCCAGGGTGTAGAATTGGATCACGACATAAGGCGTCTTTCTTAGGAGAAACTACAATGTTTTTTAGTTTTGTTGAAATTCTTTTTGAGAGGTACCACAAAACATTTTTTGTGTGGCTTAAAAAATGAATTTTGAAGAAATGGGGCATTTGAAATGGAAAAGATAGCACTCTCTTGTCATATATTGCACGTTCCTTGTTTGGCTTGTTGATAGACATACTCAATTGTCTTAAAATTGTGATTTAGGTTGTGGTGATGTATTGTGTGAACTCCTTTGAGTGTGATTCCTTATGTGGTGAGGCTGATTAAATGATTCCCATGCATATACTTTTGTTTAGAACTTGACCTAAGTGTGATTCAAGGCGAAATCCTAGAGATAGCTACACTAAGAACATGATTTTAGCATTTCTATTGCTAGTCACTTCACCCAATTTGACCTCCTTAAATGTCTTCCTTTACTAGTCAATGTTGAACCTTTGACCCTTTTTTATTGGAAACCACATTACAAGCCTAATGACCCTTTTTAATCGTCCCGTGAATCATTGAAAAGAGAAAAAATAGTAAAAGGTGATACCTCTTGCTTAGATGAAGAGGAATGTGGAATCCAAAAGAGTTACAAGGGTAGTTCTTATTAAACAAAAGATGAAGATGATGACAAAGGAGAGATAAGGTGGAATGATCTCAATAATGTGATGGGATGTTAAAAATGTTCACAAATAGGCATTAGGGAGGTTCTAACCACTAAAACTCATTGTTTATCCTACCTTAACCCCTAGCCTTCATCATGACCCCCAAGTCCTAATTGATTTTGAGTGTAGCAACTAGACATTAGTGGCGAGTTACATGAAGGCCAAGCCTATGGGTGAAGTTGCGTGCATGGAGAATTTCTTTATGTGAGTGAGTGTTATTGTCCTATCCTATAATCCCCTGTGTGTGCATTGCTTGATGATAAAAAGGGATTCTCTCTTCTTGTGAGTGGCATCACCCCCTTTGGAGAACATACTTGCATTGGTGCGAAGAAGTGATTGGGACATTAGTGTTGTGAGATTTAAGGCAAGCTTTCAATGTGAATTTGTAATGATTTAAGATGTTATATGTGCTTGTTTTGATAAACCATGAATTTGTTTTGAAGAATAAAAACATTTGTGAATCATGCCTATTCATTTTGGTTTACCTCTTGAAATCGGTTCCATCATCAAATTGCTCTAGAACCCACTGGGCATCAGCTGTGACTGACCAACGGACTGCGAACTAGCACCAGCGAACCGCCGGTGACTCGCAAGTGACGCCCGTCCGAAAAGGCAAAAGTGTTCAACTCAGAAAAAGAGAATAATTTTTGTACCCTACTTTTGTACATCTCAAAAAGGAACCGAACCTTCTATTCTATCATTGATTTGAATTATATTGAATATTGAATTGAAATTAGAGAGAAGTGGGAAAATTGAATTGCAGAGAGAGACAACTTCATCTTCTTCTTTGAAAAGGTAGGAGAACTCCATTGAAGATCAGAATCTTGTGCTTGAATTTTCTTACTCATTTTATTGAATGGATATTGAATTATTGCTTAATGCATTGTCTTCTTCTACTTACATGAGTGGTTAAATTCCTTGCTAGGGATGTGTGAATGATTTAGGTTGATTTGGATTGGATATTGTTTAATTGATATTAGATTTACTCAATTAGTATAATTCTAGTGCTTCAACTAGGTTTTAATATAAATACTCATAGTTGCAAATGTGGATTGTATTTACTTACTCTAATTTTTTTTGAAAAACTAATTTAGATTATGGGTGATGAAATATTATGTGTAATTAGGTGTTGATCTTGTGGGGTTGGGCTAGAGATAGCCAAAACGCATTGTCAAACATCCATTGAGAATCAAAGCTAGAGATATTTGATTCTTACCCAAGTTGATGTGGTTGTTGTGAAAAGTACTTTGGGGTTTGAGAAAACTTGAGGTATAAGTCACCTAATTGGTTGAAAAACATAACGTTCCATTGTGTCTACAACTATTTATACTATTGAATAATGCTAGAAGCTGTTAATAATCCCAATCTGATGATGCCCCAATAATATCACACCCCTAGTATTCTCTCCTTTAGTATTTTTCTATGCTTTGTCCCTGATTTCGTGAGTGAATTTTGGAGTTCATTTTTCAAGTTGTGATTTACCTAATTTTTACTTTATTATTGTTGAGACATTAATGCATGTTACTTCAATTTGATAGACAACTCTTGCGTGAGCAACTACTATTCCCTATGGGATTCGACCCCGAAACTCATCGGGTATATTTGTTTTGCCTACGATCATTTACACTCTCTCATTAGGAGGAGTGGATTTGGATGTTATAAATTTCTAGGACCTTGCGCGCCACTTCTTCCAATGCACCAGAGTGTTAGAAAATTTTCTCAAGTCCGAAACCTCTCTGGCGCACTGCTCCACTCAATTCGCCAAGATGTTGATAAAAAATTCTTCTGAAGTTTGAGGTCTAGTGTATCACGCCTACCATAGCACCAACCTGAGTACAACTCTGTCTAAAGTTTAGCAGCTGGCACACAACTCCAACTATCTCACCAAGCCAAATTTTTCTCTAATTCATCTTTTTTCACATCTTGGACCATTTTTGAGTCTTTTTCCATATGTGACTTGCTAAAATCAACTAAAAACACTTGTTAAATCATTTAATACATACATTCAAGAAATCATGTATTTCATAAGGATAATCATCCCAAAACATGATAAAAGATGAGAGTAAAAGTATTGCAAATGGGCATAAGAATATGTCCAACACCACCCACCCTACACTTAATCGATAGCACTGTCCTCAGTGCTAAAACAACAAAGCATAAGTGAAAGAGTGAAAGAAAAACTCTTTGGGCCTATAATCCTTATCGTCAGTGGAGTATTGTTACTCAGATATTAGAAACACGCGTCATGCTACCCATTGTGGCCTTAGTCTAGCCTTATCGCTCCTCTCCTTGTGGAGTTTTCGTCCGAACGTCGCAGCTCTAAACGGTGTTGGGCAGATGCAGCTTTAAGGTGTTATCTTGATCCCCACAGCTCTTTTATGTACTTTGTGACTTGTTTCCAGAACACTTAAGCAAAAAGTAAAAAATTGACACCTATATTATCTTGGGTTGACTCCCAAATAGCATTTGATTTAATGTCACGACATGACTCAGATCAATCGATTACTCAGACTTTTTCAAGGTATAGTTCCTCCAAGACTTTCCACTCCTTAGGATTACCGAAATAGTGATTCACCTTTTGTGAATTCACTTTGAATATTGTTCCATCCTTTGTTTCAAGATCTATTGCTCCATGTGAAAACACTTGAACCACTTTGAATGGTCCTGACCACTTTGACCTTAATTTTCATAGACATAAGTGGAGTATGGAATTGAATAGCAATATTAAGTCCGCAGGTGTGAACTCCCTCTTTCCAATCTTCCTATCATGGTAAAGCTTCATTCTTTCTTTGTATATTACAGCATTTTCATAAGTTGTTTATCTAAATCATACATCTCATTGAATTGGGTGAGTCTACAATTCACGGCTTCTTTCCAATTTAGATTAACTTCACTATTTCCCACATTTCTTTATGTTCAAGTTCCGCAGGTAAATGACATGAGATGATATGGTGACATACAATGGGTTATTTGAATGCTATGCGATATACCCATAAAGCATCATCTAATCTCCTTGACCAGTCAGTTATGTTGGCATTAACTATTTTAGCTAGAATTGTATTAATTTCTCAATTTGAGACTTCAAATTGTCCATTCGTCCACTTTTCTGTGGGTGGAAAGGTGTTGCCACCTTATGATTGACTCCATATTTCTCAAGTAAGCCTCGGAGTAGCCTATTATAGAAGTGAGATCCACTATCACTAATGATTTCCCTTGGAGTTCAAAATCTAGAGAAGATGTTTCTTCACTAGAATGCAGTGACTGACTTACTATTATTATTTGGAAGTTCCATAGCTTCTACCCATTTAGAGACATAATTTATTGCTACCAATATGTACTTCATCCCAAAGAAACTTACAAATGGGAACATGAAATTAATGCCCCACATTTCAAATAATTCTACCTCAAGCATGGGTGTCAGAGGTAGCTTATGTCTTAGAGACACTCTTCTCTCTCTTAGACAATTATCACACGCTTTTGCAAAGTCATGAGTATCTTGACGAATTGTAGTCCAATAGTAACCACACTATAATATCTTCTATGTTGTCTGAATGCCACTGCGATGCCCTCTAGTGGCAGACAAATGGCATGCCTCAAGAATGTAAATCATCTCATTTTTCATGGACACACCTTCTAATTATATTGTCTGCAAAAATTGAATAGGTATGTCTCTTCCCAACAAAATTTTCTAACATCATGGAAAAACTTCGTGTTTTGATGAAAGCTTATATTTTTGGGGATTATATCACTGATAGCGCTTGAACTCACTTTTTGGAAAAGTATGAAGCGGACATTGTGAATAAAGTACCCAACAAAGAGGTTGGGGTCAAACCCACAGAGAATATGGTAAGAACTAGACTAATGCCAGTACATAAACTTGTTGGTGGGTTATCTCTAAGTTGTTGGGTTTATAGAAATTAATAGTAAAACAAGAATGCAATTATAGTTGTTATCAAGATTTGCAAATAACTAAGGTAAGTGTTCCCCGTGGGTTCATAACTATTTTGGGTATACACGTGTGATCAATCACAGTGCTTCTTGTAGAGCTGATAACTAGGGTTCATCAAAACGACTGGTTCATCCCTATTGGATGACTATACCCAATCACCGATTCAGGTCTCATGAGCGATTTTAAATTAACCATTATCAATATGTTCCAAATTAGCTTTCCTGCGACCGCAACTCATGTCATACAATGATCATAAAAATCAAGGCTTTGTTGTAATTCTCTGTTCCTAATTTATACTTCTCTAGGTTCAAGCAAGTAAAGAATCTAGGCAACTCCTAATGTTGTGCATCGTTAAGAGATGTTTAAAGATGAAGAGAATACAATACAAGCATTTAACATTGGTTTCGAATCACTTTGTATAACCCTAGTTTTTTAATCCACCATGGTTCTTACAACCATAGTTGTGGAGGTTTTAGCCTCTCATGATTATATGATTATGATTAGTATTCATAGACAAATACGTAATTGAATATTTACAATGATAATTGGAAGGAAACATGCTTTGAATATTGTAAGAAAATATGATCTATAAAATCAAGAACAATTGAGAAAACCATGTTTTGATCTCAAGAAATGCTCTCCAATATTGTTTAAAAACTTGATAATGATTCACAAATGATTAATTCGGAACCTTTTTTCAATATATTCTAACATTCTCCTACTAAAAGAAAAATAAAAGGTATTTATACAGACAATAGAAACCTTTTCGTAATCTAACAGGGAAATATCCAAATCTCGCATTGATACGTCCTATGACTCGTCATACGGCCCGTAACAAGATTGTACGAGTCGTGCCTTGCTCTAGTATATTCCTTGGATGCTACAAAATTAGCTAAGTGTTGGCAGCTGGTATGACTCATACCATGATCCCACGTGTCATACAATGCATCCATGGCTTGGCTTTGCGAACTTTGGCATCTTCTGAAGTTTTTTACGAGAGTCTTGGTACGCCTTGTACCTTGCTCCTATGACTCGTGACTGCTTGTTGTATCTTGTGTTCTGCTAAATCTTTTAGAATCACTGAAGCTTTCCATGGCTCCTGGTATGGGTCTTAGCTAGATGCTATGATCTGTAGGTGCTACCCATATCAGGAGACTTCAATTGTGCAACTTTTCTCTAAAGTATTCCACGACTCTAGTTACGACTCATATCATCTTGGTATGGCTCATACTGAGAATTATACTCTGCCTTTGCATTGTTTTAGCAATCTGAGCTTTTCCACGAATCTCAATATGACTTGTACAATCATGGTACGCGTCGTACTAAAATCAGTGCGTGGTTGATTTTCTACACTTTTCTGCATCTTTTGCACATTTTTTCTCCAACACCTATTTTCCCTAAAATCAAAGTAAAAGAACCTCATATCCATGTAAACATACCTAAGTCCAAGTGATTTTCTCTGTTTTAAGCATCGAAAGTTTTGTGAACTCAAAGCATATCAACACTCTCAACTTAAGACTTTTGCATGTCCTCAGGCGAAGAAAAAAAAACTAAAAACATCACTTAACTAGAAAATAAACCTAGGATACTACAACCAACACGAATCAAAATTTGCAGTATGAACTCGGACAACTTTTGACCTTTTTCCCTGTAAATCAAATCAGCATATGCACATCAAGTGATAATAAACCATCATAAACAGGGATCAAGATATGTCATCCAGTTATTAGCAGAGAATCAGGTCATTACAATGCTTTTCACACGGACTACTAGTAGAATAAAACACAAACTATATACCCTTACAGAAAATGAAGTCCCCAACTCACAGATATATGAGAATATGAAATGTAGGACTGAGTAAGTAAGACTCTCACTCTCACAATACAGTTTAAAATATTACACATCAGATACCATACGCTTGCCCTTATTTTCTCTACTTCGGCTCATCGGATAGTCAGGCTAGGATCACTATAGGACTTTATTCAGCTTGTAATGTAGGATTTCGGGCTAGGCATGGTAAATATGGACTTTTTAGTGACTAAACCCTCCTTGGCACTACATACATGTGGCTCAACTTTTCGCTTATTTCACCCTTTTGACTTTTTCAGCTTTTTCCTCTCTTTTCTCCACTTTATATGAAATTGTATGGGTGTGGTGTGTTTCTTCGTTTCATTCATTTTTCTCTTTTTATCTTTTTTTCAATTCTTCCTTTTCAGCTCTTTCTTCTTCTTTTGTCACACCATACCTCATTTTAAACCCTTTCTCCTTTCTTTTCCTTCTTCACCTCCCCATGATCTATGAACCCCTACTCTAGCCACCCTCAACTTAGGCATTTTGCCTGGGTTGAGGTTCACAATGTCTAATAAGGGACCATGGCCAAAACTAGTTAATTATAACAAATGGTTAAGGTTAATTGGTTAATCAAAGAAAAATAGTTCATTTAATGCTCAAAATTGGGATCAAGATAGTCATATTACACTGGAAGGGCAATTTAAGCTAAAATCGGCAAAACAAAAATGAGCTATGATCCTTTCCTAACCAACCAGCCTAAAAACTTATGTAAAGACCAATCGAGCAAGTTCTATATCCTCTACGCAGTATTGAACTAGGTATAGACCTCACTCACTCATGGTACAGGTTTTACATTCATTCTAACTATCCAGTTCATACATGGACAATTATCACTACTTATGCTAATACACTAAATGACACAAAAATCATGTTTTGCAATCAAAAAGTACACAGCTAACGATGAAAATTTTTAAAAAGGGTCAATTTTTTCAAAACTTCAAAACTAGTGGATTTTATTGTCTGAGGAATCCTAAACTACTTTCTAATTAAACAAAAATATCCTGAACATGTCGGTTCTACTAGATAGCATTCCTGAGGGAAAATAAACATGACAAGAAAAATCCTTGAATGAATCCAAAAATCCCCAAAAAATATACAAGTGCACCCCCTAAACTTTTGAAAAACATGCTTTGTCCCCGAAGTGTAGAATACAAAACATAAGAAAGGGAACATACCTGTGGCTACTCAGACTTCACCTTTCATGGGTTGCCTTCCATGCAGCACTTGATTTAACATCACGAAATGATGTAACTTTCATGATTCTTCAGGCTTCATCAAGGTACACACGCCTTAATTCTTCTTATTCCTTGGTGTCTCCCAAATATAGTGTAATACCCCGGGAACTCAAAGATCAGACCCGGGAGTTGAAACGGGAAAAACTAAAAATATGGGTTGCAGGCACAAGTGACTCGTGGGGAGGCCTAGGAGAATGGGAAAATGTTGAGGAAGAAGGAGTCCCCACGAGCTTGGGAACGACTCGTGGTTAGACACCATGAGTTGTTAGGTCATCTGTAGGGAGGAGGTATAAGAAAAATAGAAAAGTCTAGGCAGTGCACTTGACGAGTGGCGGCCACGAGTCGTGGCTACCCGTAATGAGTCTTAGTGTCATCCATTAGGACCCTAGAGATCAGTTAAGACAGTGTACCTGATGAGCAAGGTGACGGATCGTTTAGCCATCTAACGAATCATCAGGTTACCTGTTAGGGTCACCTGGCAGTTATTTTTTGCGAAATAGTAAGGGTATTTTTGTAGTTTCCTAAGATCCTAAGGCCTAAACTACGACGTTTTGGGTTATGAATAGGGAAATCTAAAGGGGTTAAGTTCAGTTTTCTCTTCATTCATGCATGCAAGTATAGTGAGAGGCAATCAAGGGAGATTCTAGGCTCTTCTCCTCAACTCTTCCAATTTCAATCTCGGGTAATCAAGGAAAGTTAAGAATCAGATATCCAAAGAATGTAAGGCTATCAATAGGTGATCTCTTCAACACTCATGTCCCTCCTCTACGATTTCTACCAAAATTTTAATAAAAACTCATGGGATTTTGAAACTTGATTTACTTAAACTCCAGTGATTTGATAATGGGTTTTGTGATTTTAAAATCTTATCATAATCCATGGGTTTTCATCAATTTTTCTTATTTAAATCATTTATAATTTTATCAATTTCAATTTCTATATATTTAAGCCTAATTATGCAAGTCCCATGAGGAATTGACTTATGATCTATTTACCCATTCATGATAATTATAAACACAACATGAATTATGATTTAAATCATGATTTTTCTAAGTTCAACCTATATGCATGATCTACAAGTATGTATAAATCTTATGAATCATGAATTATGTTTTTGGCTGACTCACGGGCCTTATATCATGGCTTGTGCACGTATGTTCAACAAGCATGTTTACGATTATCATGATTTAACTAGCCCATGAATCCATGCATGTTATACTATGAGCACTATATATGTTTTTGGGAGTACTATCGAACACCGAGTAGGTTCGGAGCCTAGGTTCTGCCTCGGATCTCATAAACTACGTGTAACCGTAGGTATGTTGGAACCTCCTATGGGACTGTCCCCAGCCCAAATGGCCCTTTTCATGCTGACGTCACACTTTCATGATTCGACCCTTTGCAAGGTACGAACACCCTCCTGACTAGGGTTACAAGTCGGTCTTCTAGTGTGCTCATATGGTGTATGTCAGTTAAGAGAATCTTCCACTGTTTCTCATGATTTATGCATGTTATAATTATTTATGTTGGCTCAAGTCATGTTAAGTAAAACTCTTTTATTGTGATCAGGATTATGTTATGTTTCGAACATTTTGAAATCCTCAAGCCTTATGATATGTTATGATGATTTACGATACGAGCATGATGTCATACTCTTATAATCATTTATGAATCTTATATATATTTTAAATGTCCATTTTACTTACCTTGCACACTCAGTACATTCCATGTACTGACCGCATACTTTCTATGATGTATCGTTTCATGATACCAGCCCCAACTCTCAAGCTCACCCTCACCCATAGATTATCTCGGAGTTGTCCTCAGAATACTTGGTGAGTCCTCCTGTTCCGAGGTCTATGACTCTATGTTGTTATTTCAATTTGAAGATTGTTGGGTTACTTGGGGAGTTGTCCCATCAACCCGTCTTTTCCTGATTAGAGGCTTATCAGACTACAAGTTGTAATCAACCGTATTTTATGAGTCTAGTTTTTCTTTTCCTTCTATTATATCATGATTATATTTTTTTATGCTAAGTATTCCGCTCATGTGATTGGGATTAGATGTATGCTCATGCCATGGGTCGATTTGGGGTCCCTCGAGGCTCCTTGTCCGGTGTCTACGATCCCGGTGTACGTTCGGGTCATGACAGACTTAGTATTAGAGACATAGGTTTGAAGTGTCCTAGGGAGTTTGAAAGTCGTGTTAAGTAGAGTCTTTTTCATAGGGTGTGAAGCGCGCAACACTTATGATGAAGAGGCTACTACATCTTTAGCAAATATTCCCTTCTTTCATGATCTATGTCGTGCGATGAAAGTCCTTTACCCTTCTAATTCGTGTTAATCACGTTTGCAGAATCATGCCTACATGCAGAATGAATCTAGAATAAATTGTAATGGTAATGATCATGAGGATGCCCGCGATGGTGAGAATCAACTAGCCCCACCTGATCACGGGGAGTATGCACCAGAGCCAGCTGCCCACGCTGAGTTTAAGGTAGCGATTCAGATGCTCGCACAGGCCATGAGTGCCCTGGTCTAGAATCAGACAGTTGTGCATTTCCCTCAGAATGGGAATGTAGCGGTAGCTAGGGTAGGGTATTTCTTAAAGATGAGCCCTCCGAAGTTCACGGGGACAGAGGTGGATGAGGATCCACGCGATTTCATAGAGTAGATTCTGGAGATCACCCAGGTTATGGGGGTAAACAATGGAGAGTGCATTGTCTTTACCTCCTATCAGCTTATGGGGGTGGGTCACATATGGTTCAAGAAGTGGAAGGATGCCCGGGCAGTCTAGGTTGGGAAGAGTTTCACATAACATTTTTGGATGGGTTCTCCCCTCCGAAGATGAGGAAGCTCAAAGAAGCCGAGTTTGTTAATTTGAAGTAAGGAAACATGTTCATTCAGGAGTATACATTGGAGTTTACTTGATTATCTAAGTATGCTCTGGAGTTGGTGGCAGACAAGAGGGCTCGGATGAGCTATTTTGTACATGGGGTGGCGGACTATTTGGACAAGAATTGTAGGATCGCCATGCTTCATCGGGATATTGACTTTCCCTGTGTTGTATTGCATACACAGTAGATGGAGTCAGTATACAAGATGCAGAGGGAGGTCTAGTGGGATAGAACCGACAGTTATGGGGTTTCTCAGGCCAGGTCAGAGGGTGGACAGCGTCAGCAGTTCCAGCACGGGTCCATCGCTCCAGCCTCATCATTGGCCAGTACGCAATTGAGGTTCAGAGGGGATCAGAGGATTAGGGCTTCAGGCTCGAGAGATCAGGGCAGCATGCAGGTGGAGTGCACTTTTCCAGCACGAGCGAAGTGCGGCAAGAATCACCTTGGGAGATGCATAGTTGGATCAGATGCATGCTTCGTGTGTGGCCAACCCGGACACAGAATCAGAGATTTCCCTTCAGCTAGTTCTAGTTCTCTAGCAGCATGACCCCCTCAGCAGGGTGCCCCCACTAGTTCAGGAGGCGGTTAGCACCAAAACAGGTTTTATGCCCAAGTGTCCTGCCAGGAGCAGGAGGCTTCGCCAAATGTGGTCACCAGTATGTTACAAGTATTCCATGTTGATGCTTATGCCTTGTTAGATATAGGAGCTAATTTTTCTTTTGTGACCCCTTTTACGGGCAGTAGTTTTGGACTTAGCCCTGAAATTCTGACAGAACTGTTCTCCGTCACTACCCCGGTCGGTGAATAAATTGTAGCTAGGCGGGTGTATAGAGGTTGCCCCATCACAGTATTTCGTAAGGTTACCTCCACGGACTTCTTAGAGTTGGCCATGACTAACTTTTACATCATTTTTAGGTATGGACTGGTTCTTTGCATGTTATGCTTTGATTAATTGTAGGACTCATGCGGTGGAATTTCGATTTTCGGGTGAGTCAATTTTGGAGTGGAAAGTAAATTCAGT
The DNA here is from genome assembly GCA_035772735.1 of Datura wrightii. Classification (NCBI taxonomy): domain Eukaryota; kingdom Viridiplantae; phylum Streptophyta; class Magnoliopsida; order Solanales; family Solanaceae; genus Datura; species Datura wrightii. The sequence continues at coordinate 167,276,644 of JASDFA010000018.1, read as the reverse complement.
TGTACCCGTCGGTCGGTTTATTTCATATCTTAAGGCCAGGAAGATGATTTCTAAGGGTTGCATATATCACCTAGTTAGGGTTAAGGATGTTAAATCTGAGACCCCGACTATCCAGACAGTTCCTGTAGTGTGTGAATATCCTGAGGTTTTCCCCGATGATTAGCAAGGTGTCCCTCCGGAGAGGGAAATTGATTTTTGTATTTACTTATTGCTCGATATGCAACCTATCTCTATCCCTCCCTACAGGATGGCTCCAGCCAAGCTAAAGGAGTTGTAGGAGAATGGGAAAAGATTGAGGAAGAAGGAGTCCCCATGAGCTTGGGAACAACTCGTGGTCAGACACCACGAGTTGTTAGGTCATCTGTAAGGAGGAGGTATAAGAAAAATAGAAAAGTCTAGGCAGTACACTTGTTGAGTGGTGGCCACGACCGTTATGAGTCTTAGTGTCGTCCATTAGGACCCTAGTGATCAGTTAAGATAGTGTACCGACGAGCAAGGTGACAGATCGTTTAGCCATGTAACGAATCATCAAGTCACCTTTTAGGGTTACCTAGCAGTTATTTTCTGCGAAATTGTAAGGGTATTTTTGTAGTTTCCTAAGATCCTAAGGCCTAAACTACGACGTTTTGGGTTATGAATAGGGAAATTTAAAGGGGTTAAGTTTAGTTTTCTCTTCATTCATGCATGCAAGTATAGTGAGAGGCAATCAAGGGAGATTCTAGGCTCTTCTCCTCAATTCTTCCAATTTCATTCTCGGGTAATCTAGGAAAGTTAAGAATGAGATATCCCAGGAATGTAAGGCTATCAATAGGTGATCTCTTCCACACCCATGTCCCTCCTCTATGATTTCTACCAAAATTTTAATAAAAACTCATGGGGTTTTGAAAGTTGATTTACTTAAACTCCAGTGATTTGATAATGGGTTTTGTGATTTTAAAATCTTATCATAATCCATGGGTTTTCATCAATTTTTATTATTTAAATCATTTATAATTTTATCGATTTCGATTTTTATATATTTAAGCCTAATTATGCATGCCCCATGTGGAATTGACTTATCATTTATTTACCCATTCATGATAATTACAAACCCAACATGAATTATGATTTAAATAATAATTTTTCTGAGTTCAACCAATATGCATGATCTACAAGTATGTCTAAATCTTATGAATCATGAATTATGCTTTTGGCTGACTCACGAGCCTTATGTCATGGCTTGTTCACGTATGTTAAAGCATGTTTACGATTATCATGATTTAACTAGCCCATGAATCCATGCATGTTATACTATGAGCACTATATATGTTTTTGGGAGTACTATCGAACACCGAGTAGGTTCGGAGCCTAGGTTCTGCCTCGGATCTCATAAACTACGTGTAACCGTAGGTATGTTGGGACCTCCTATGGGACTGTCCCTAGCCCAAATGGCCCTTTTAATGGTGACGTCTCACTTTCATGATTCGACCCTTTGCAAGGTACGAACACCCTCCCGACTAGGGTTACAAGTAGGGCTTCAAGTGTGCTCATATGGTGTATGTCGGTTAAGAGAATCTTCCACTATTTCTCAAGATTTATGCATGTTATGAGTATTTATGTTGTCTCAAGTCATGTTAAGTAAAACTCTTTTATTATGATCAGGATTATATTATGTTACGAACATTTTGAAATCCTTAAGCCTTATGATATGTTATGATGATTTACGATATGAGCATGATTTCATACTCTTATAATCATTTATGAATCTTATATTTGTTTTAAATGTCCATTTTACTTACCTTGCATACTCAGTACATTACACGTACTGACCGCATACTTCCTATGATGCATCATTTCATGATACCAGCCCCAGCTCTCAGGGACACCCTCACCCATAGATTATCTCGGAGTTGTCCTCAGAATACTTGGTGAGTCCTCCTGTTCCGAGGGCTATGAATCTATGATGTTCTTTCAATTTCAAGATTGTTGGGTTACTTGCGGAGTTGTCCCATCAACCCATCCTTTCCTGATTAGAGGCTTATCAGACTACAAGTTGTAATCAACTGTATTTTATGAGTCTAGTTTTTCTTTTCCTTCTGTTATATGATGATTATATTTTTTTGTGCTAAGTATTCTACTCATGTGATTGGGATTAGATGTATGCTCATGCCATGGGTCGACTTGGTGTCCCTCGAGGCTCCTTGTCTCGTGTCTACGATCCGGGTGCACGTTCGGGTCATGAAGAACTTGGCATCAGAGCCATAGGTTTGAAGTGTCCTAGGGAGTTTGAAAGCCGCGTTAACTAGAGTCTTTTTCGTGGGGTGTGAAGCGTGCCACACTTATGATGAAGAGGCTACTACATCTTTAGGAAATATTATCTTCTTTCATGATCTATGTCGTGCGATCAAAGTCCTTTACCCTTCTAATTCGTGTTAATGGCATTTGCAGAATCATGCCTACATGCAGAAAGAATGCCAGAAGAAATGGTAATGCTAATGATCATGAGGATGCCCGTGATGGTGAGCATCAGCTAGCCCCACCTGTTCACCGGGAGTACGCACTAGAGCCAGCTGCCCATGCTAAGTTTAAGGAAGCGATTCAGATGCTAGCACAGGCCATGACTACCCTAGTCTAGAATCGGACAGCGGTGCATTTCCCTCAGAATGGGAATGCAGCGACAGCTAGGGTGAGGTATTTCTTTACGATGAGCCCTCCGAAGTTCACGGGGACAGAGGTGGATAAGGATCCACGTGTTTTCATAGAGTAGATTCTAAAGATCACCCAGGTTATGTGGGTAAGCAATGGAGAGTGCATTGTCTTGACCTCCTATCAACTTATGGGGGTGGATCACATATGGTTCAAGCAGTTGAAGGATGCCCGGGAAGTCTAGGTTTGGAAGAGTTTCACATAACATTTTTGGATTGGTTCTCCCCTCCCGAGATGAGGGAGCTCAAAGAAGCTGATTTTGTTAATTTGAAGTAGGGAAACATGTTTATTCAGGAGTATACATTGGAGTTTACTTGATTATCTATGTATGCTCTTGAGCTGGTGGCAGAGAAGAGGGCTCGGATGAGCCGTTTTGTGCATTGGGTGGCGGACTATTTGGACAAGGATTGTAGGATCACCATGCTTCATTAGGATATGGACTTTCCTTGTATTGTATTGCGTGCACAGCAGATGGAGTCATTATATAGGAGGTAGAGGGAGGTCTAGAGGGATAGAACCGATAGCCAAAATTCCTTGACTCCTCGATACTCAATCAAATCCTCTTTTTTGATGATTGAAGTTATGGGGTTTCTCAAGCCAGGTCAGGGGGTGGACAGCGTCAGTAGTCCCAGCATGGGTCCATCACTCCAGCCTCATCATTAGCCAGTATGAAATCGAGGTTCAGAGGGGATCAGAGGAATAGGGCTTCAGGCTCGAGAGATTAGGGTACCATGCAGGTGGAGTGCACTGTTCCAGCTTGTGCAAAGTGCGGCAAGAATCATCTTGGGAGATGCTTAGTTGGATCAGATGCATGCTTCGTGTGTGGCCAACCCGGACACAGAATCAGAGATTTCCCTTCAGCCAGTTCTAGCGCTCTAGCAGCACGACCCCCTCAGCAGGGTGCCCCCACTAGTTCAGGAGGCGGTTAGCACCAAAACAAGTTTTATGCCCAAGTGTCCCGCCAGGAGCAGGAGGCTTCGCCAACTGTGGTCACTAGTACGTTACAAGTATTCCATGTCAATGCTTATGCCTTGTTACATCTAGGAGCTACTTTGTCTTTTGTGACCCCTTATACCGGCAGTAGTTTTGGACTTAGCCCTAAAATTCTGACAGAACTGTTCTCCGTCACTACCCCGATCGGTGAATAAATTGTAGCTAGGCGAGTGTATAGAGGTTGCCCCATCACAGTGTTTCGTAAGGTTACCTCCACGGACTTAGTAGTGTTGTCCATGAATGAGTTTGACATCATTTTGGGTATGGACTGGTTGTTTGCATGTTATTCTTTGAGTAATTGTAGGACTCATGCGGTGGAATTCCGATTTTCGGGTGAGTCAGTTTTGGAGTGAAAAGTAAATTCAGTTGTACCCTTCGGTCGGTTTATTTCATATCTTAAGGCCAGGAAGATGATTTCTAAGGGTTGCATATATCACCTAGTTAGGGTTAAGGATGTTGAATCCAAGACCCCGACTATCCAGTCAGTTCCTATGGTGTGTGAATACCCTAAGGTTTTCCCTGATGATTAGCTAGGTGTCCCTCTGGAGAGGGAAATTGATTTTTGTATTGACTTATTGCTCGATATGCAACCTATCTTTATCCCTCCCTATAGAATAGCTCCAGCCAAGCTAAAGGAGTTGAAGGACTTGCCAGATAAGGGCTTTATTAGACCACGCAAATCTCCATGGGGTGCACCGGTGTTATTTGTCTGGAAGAAGAATGTTTCCCTTTGCATGTGTATTGTTTACCGACGGTTGATCAAAGTCACCATCAAGAATAGGTACCCCTTACCAAGGATCGATGACTTGTTTGACCAGCTTCACGGTGCCAGATGTTTCTCAAAAATAGATCTCAGGTACAGGTATCACCAGCTCAGGGTTCGGGAGAGTGTCATTCCAAAAACTATTTTCAGGACTCGGTATGGTCACTATGAATTTGTTGTTATGTCTTTTAGGCTAACCAATGCCCCTGTAGCTTTCATGGAGTTGATGAATAGGGTATTCATGCAATATCTAGACATGTTCATGATCGTGTTCATTAATGATATCCTTGTATACTCTCAGATTGAGGAGGAGAGTGCCGCTCACTTGAGAGTAGTGCTTCAGACCCTCAAGGATCGCCAGTTGTATGCAAAGTTTAGCAAATGTGAGTTTTTTTTGGACTCTGTAGCATTCTTGGGCCATGTGGTGCATGAAGGTAGATTCTCAGAAAATCGAGGCGGTAAAGAATTGGCCCAGACCGGTGAACCCATCAGATATCAGGAGGTTTTAGGGTTTAGGGGGTTACTACCGGAGATTTTTTGAGGGTTTCTCATCTATTGTGGCACCTTCGACAAAGTTGAATCAGAAAAAGGTGAAGTTTCAAAGGTCGGAGGCTCATGAGAAAAGCTTCCAAGAGTTGAAGACCCGACTCACTTCAGCACCAGTGTTGACTCTACCTAGGGGTACCGATGGTTTTGTAGTATATTGTGATGCTTCCGGATTCACACTTGGGTATGTGTTTATGCATCATGGGAAGGTGATAGCGTATGCCTCAAGACAGTTGAAAATCCATGAGAATAATTACCCGACCTATTATATTGAGTTAGCCACAGTGGGTTCGCATTGAAGATATGGCGGCATTACTTGTATCGGGTCCACACGGATGTGTTCACGGATCACAAGAGCTTGCAATATGTATTAAGTAGAAGGATCTCAATCTTTGGCAAAGGAGGTGGTTAGAGTTACTAATGGACTATGACATGAGTGTTCTTTACCACCCGGGAAAGGCTAATGTGGTTGTGGATGCACTTAGTAGACTCTCTATGGAAAGTGTATCCCACGTGGATGAGGGAAAGAATGAGTTGGTGAAGGATATCCGTCGACTTGTGGGGTTGGGAGTTAGATTGGTCGACTCGATCGGTGGCGATATTGTTGTGCAAAACGGATCATTTCATGATTAACTCATCTTTTCATGATTAGAGGCTTATCAGACTACAAGTTGTAATCAGTCGTATTGTACGAGTCTAGTTTTGCTTTTCCTTCTATTATGTCATGATTACGTTCTTTTTATGCTATGTCTTCCGCTCATGTTATTGGGATTAGATGTCTGCTCATGTCATGGGTCGATTTGGGGTCCCTCGAGGCTCCTTGTCCCGTGTCTATGATCCGGAATTACGTTCGGGTCATGACATATAGCTTTATCCTTACCCTGTGCACCTTGAACCTTTTACCATCTTTATTTTCAAGCTCCACTACACCATATGGCGACACATTCACCACTCTATATTGTCCCTTCCACCCAGGGTTCAATTTTTTGGGATGCAAACGAAGCTTTGAGTCGAACAGTAGGACCAGATCACCAGTATTGAACTCCATTTTTGTAATCTTCCTGTCTTGATAGATTTTTATTCTTTCTTTATAATTGGCTACACTCTCATAAGATCAAAGACGAAATTCATCTAACGCATTGAGCTTGTTAAGTATCAACTTGGCTACTTCATTCTGATTTAAGTTCAGCTCTTTTAGAGCCCATAATGTCTTATGTTTTAACTCAACCGGTAGATGACATGACTTGCCATAGACCATCTAATAGGTAGATGAGCCAATAGGGGTCTTTTAAGATGTTCGATAGGCCCACAATTCTTCATTAAGCTTCCTAGACCAATCTGTCCAGTTGTATTCACCGTCTTGGCCAGAATAGTCTTTATCTCTCTTTTAGACACTTTCACCTGCCCACTTGATTGAGGATGGTAAGGTGTTGCCACCTTATGCTTCACACCATATTTCTACAGCAGGGTTCTAAAGAGGCAGTTACAAAAATGTGATCCACCATCACTGATGATTGCTCTGGGAGTACCAAAACTAGCGAATATGTGCTTCTGTAGAAATGTTGTGACACTTTTTCCTTCATTGTTAGTTAGTGCCATAGCCTTTATCCATTTGGAGACATAATCCACCGCTACCAAGATGTATTTAATCCCATATGAGATAACAAATGAGACCACGAAGTCAATACCCCATATATCTAATAGCTCAACTTCCAAGATAGGGGTCAATGGTAACTCATGCTTGTGAGTAATGCCACCCTGTCTTTGGCACTAATCACATGCCTTGGCATAATCATAGGCATCACAGTAAATAGAGGGACAATAATACCCATAATGTAGATTTTGTGTGCAGTTCGGGTACCACTATGATGACCCCCAACTGGGGATGAGTGACAAGCCTAAAGAATGCTCAATATTTCTACCTCTGGCACACACCACCGAATTAACCCATCTACAATAATGCGGAATAATTATGGTTCATCCCAATAGTGCCTTCGAGCATCAAACAAGAACATCTTCCTTTGCTGGGGTGTCATATCTTCTAAGATCATCTTGCTGACCAAATAATTTGCAAAATCAGCAAACTAGGGAATCAAGTCTTGAGAAACAGCTAATACCTGTTTTTCGGGGAAGGAATATTGATATCAATCTCCTCTCTTGCTCTAGCCTCAGATTCCATTCTAGTCAAGTGATCATCTACCTGATTTTCAGTTCCTTTCCGATCTATCACCTCAAACTCTAATTTTTGGAGCAACAACACCCATGTGATCAACCTGAGTTTAGCATCCTTTTTAGACATCAGGTACCTCAAAGCAGCATGGTCTGTATAGGCGATCACCTTAGTTCCAAGCAAGCATGCTCGAAACTTCACAAATGCAAAGACCACTACTAGAAGCTCCTATTCAGTGACAATGTTGTTCTTTTGGGCTGTGTTGAGTGTTTTACTAGCATAGATAGGATGAAAAATCTTCACTCTCTGTTGGCCCAAGACAACACCTAGGTCCATCCCACTAGCATCGCACATTACCTTAAATGGAAGAGACCAATTCGGAGCTATAATAATAGGAGTAGTGGTGAGTTTCCTCTTCAGACACTCAAAAGCCTTTTGACAAGACTCATCAAATACAAAATTCACCTCCTTCTCGAGCAATTTGCACAATGGTTGTGAAATCTTTGAAAAATCCTTGATGAACCTCCTATAAAATCCTGCATTCCTTTAAAAAGCTTCTGACCTCTTTTACTGAGATAGACAGTGTTAACCCTGCTATAACTTCAATTTTTGCCTTTTCCACCTCTATCCCTTTTCCAGAGATTTTGTCACCCACCATTATTCCTTCTTTGACCATGAAATGTAATTTTTTCCAATTTAGGACCAGATTAGTTTCTTCGCATCTTTTCAACACTTTGCCCAAATGCTTGAGGAAAGATTCGAATGAGTCACCTACAACTGAGAAGTCATCCATAAATACCTCCATGGTATCCTCGACCATATCAAAGAATCTCGACATCACACAACATTGGAATGTGACTGGTGAATTGCACAACTGAAAGGCATTCTCCTGAGAGAAAATTTTCCATACGAGCAAGTGAAGGTAGTCTTCTCTTGGTCTTTCAGGGCTATAGTGATCTGATTGTACCCCGAATTACCATCAAGAAAATAGTACTTGTTTCTACCTACCAACATTTCAAGCATCTGATCTATGAATGGCATCAGAAAGTGGTCTTTCTGGGCCCAGTGGTTGAGCTTCGTAGTCCATGCATGCACGCCGACCTATGACTAGTCTTGTCGGTATCAGATCATTCCTCACATTGGGTACAATTGTGATCCCACCTTTCTTTGGCACACACAGTACCAGACTTACCTACTCGCTATTCGTAATAGGGTAAACTACACCAGCATCTATCCACTCGATAATCTCCTTTTTCTCTACGTCTTGCATCAGTGGGTTCAAGATTCACTGATGCTCTATGCTTGGTATGCACTTTGGCTCGAGCTGGATTTTGTGAGTGCATATACTTGGAGGATTCTGATGATGTCAGCTATGGTCCATCCGATTGCCTTTTTGTGTCTTTTCAATATTGTGAGCAAAGCTTCTACTTGCCAGTCTGTCAAGCAGGCAACAATAATCACTGGCAAAGTATTTTCTTCACACAAGAATGCATATTTATGGTGGGGACGTATTTCCTTAAGTTTCAGAATTGGTGGTACCTCCACTGATGGCTTTACTGGCGGAGTTACACGGTTCTTCAAGTCAAGGTCTAACTTCTTTGATCTGAACTTATACGACCCCATTCCCGCTAGAGCATTTACCAGTTCTGCGTACCCCGATACTCCATCTTCCTTATAATTAATCAAGACGGCTGCTAGTGTGTCAATATTCATAATCTCTCCCATGGGCACTAGCGGCCTCTTTTTTCTCATTTGGGTGGTTGTAGAGGTAGCTTCAATGATGTAACCTGAATGAATCATGGAAGAAAAACAAAGAACACGTAAATGGGAAAATAAAAACCAAATGTTAAACACCATAAATTAATCTAATATTAGTTGTACTCCTCGGTAATGATGGTATGAAGTTATGCATGGTCATATTATGAAAGGATTGCGATTTCTTAATGAATGCATGCAGTCCTTCCTCTCAGAGTTGAAAGCTTATTCTATGTTATAAAGTTTTTTAAATGATTTACATTACTTAAATGATTTTACTTATGTTGCATACTCGGTATATTCCATGTACTGATGTTCGGGTGGTTTTGGGGTTATAAAACCGACACGCAAGTGCACGTGGTCGAACAAGTAGTAAGTGGCTTTAGTAAGCCAAGTATCGATCCCACAGAGACTTGGGCTAAGTGCAATTTGCTCAAGTATACTATATTTTTACTTCTAAATATGCTGACAACTAAATAACCAAAAATTTAAGAAATTTGTTTTATAAATTTTATACTAAAACTACGAACAATTATCTACTTTGAATTTGGACTATGGATAAAAGTATGTTGAGGTTAAAGAGCATGTAATGAAACTGTTTATCATCATAAATTGGTTAATCTTTTCTTCCAGCTGCTAGCCAAGAACATTTGCCAAGAGATTAAAACTCTCGTATTTAATCTCACTTAAGAATCATGAACCATCCGTCTACATTTTTGTGATCAAATCCAATTCATGTTCTAGCCATACAATTTCGGTTCCTAAATTGACTAATACGACTTTCAGGTATATTTCTATCCTGAAGGTTCATCAAAACTCAATTTTCCCAAACCAAGTAAAGAACAATATCCTATTAATTCACAACTTTCCAATTTCGTGCTCTCTCGAGTGAAATCGGACTATTTAGATGTACATTAATGTAGGCCACACACCAATGCAGTAAGAACAAGAATTCATTGAACAACATGGAAGAGAAAGATGAAAAACCATATAATCAATAATCAAAATTCATCACAAGTGTTCATAACCTCAGCAAGGAAGGGAATTAGCCACTCATTTGTGGATTAATCATCATAAAACGAGTGTTAATCATACAAACAATTGAATTAGAGAAGAAAGAAAGAGAGAAAAAACCCTGAACTTTTCGTCCCTCAACTGCCTGTAACCCACGTCCTTGCTCCACCAAGTCTGAATTATGAAAAATACACTTAAGTGTTCTATTTATACTAGTGGGAATTTTTCCCGGAATGATGAGCAACGTGTCACGGAGTGCATCAAGGAGCACTGCCTCCGTGACATGCCGTGAACGCGGACCCTCACTGGAACTGGGGGTCCGGGAAATTAAACACCAACGTGGCACGGCGTGCAACGCGGAGGCTAGCCACCGTGCCACGGAGCAGACGCGACCCTCCAGTGGAAATTGGATGACTTTTCACCCTCCAGGCAGAATGCCTCCGCGATGGCAGCGTGACACGGCTCCATCGCGGAGCCCCTTTAATTCGTGCAGTCCTATGCCTTTTTCCTTGTTCGCATCCAAGTCCAACTCCGATATCGTCCAACACGCATTTTATCTTCTCGAAATCACATTTTACCTACAAAACAATGATAATCATGTTGGTTAGGATAAATTCACATTTTATTACCAATTACATGAAAATGTATACACATTGCTAGATAAACAAGGCGCAAATGATACTTTTGAGTATCACTTGGGCATATAAATCTGCCCAAGATCACTTACTCCACACTTAAATCCTTGTTCTTCCTCGAACAATAAACATACAATTCATGCAATTTACATCCCACCCTCGCTACTATGGTGCGACAATTTAAGCTACGGTCATATCGATCATTCAATATTGCAAATCATCAAGAAAACATGCATGGTCTTATCACTGCAATGACCTTCAATACATTAAGACTTCCTAGACTTTAAGAATCGACTCTCGATATCGGCAAACTCATGCAAATTAGCTAATCAAGATATCCGACATGAAAATCAATCTTTCATCAAGCATGTGCCCTCACAACTCAAGAGAATCTTCGCCTTTTTGCTCATATGACTCACAATCATTCAAGCAGGGGCATGTAAAAACAATTTCACTCTCTCTCCCAAAAGAATTCACACGCATCATGTCATGACCCATAAGCATGCCCTTAGTGTATTACTCCACTAATATAAAGAAATGCAATGTAAGATCACGTAGGACTTTAATGGGTTGTAATGGAAGCTATGGAACTAGTAAATATTGGATTAGCCAATAATAACCACTAGCATCCTTAAGCGCCTTTTCAACACATTCCCATCAACTCATGGACATTGTTTCTTTCTTTTCTTTTCTTTTTCATCATCCCATTCTTGATGATTTACTTTAGTATGGCCCATTTCAGTAAGCACACTTGACACAATAGCAAAGGTTATTCATGCACCTTCATTATCGTTTATTTATAGCAAGTGCACCTTCACCCTTTTTTTTTTCTTTCATCACTCTGCTTTTCTTCTTTTCACCATTCTCACTCTTTGACACTTTGGGAACATTATTTTCTCTTCTTAAGTGCTTAAGAGTTTTGTATAGACTTTACGGCTAATGAAAACAAAGAATTAAGCTCGGTTTACACTTTTTGGACAAAAGAATGAAATAATCGGCTAAAGGCTCAAAGGGATGACTAGGGTATACAATCACAGAAAGGGGGAGCATGACAAAAAAAAAATTAGAAACTCTCGGTTAAAACAAAGAAATGCCTACATCCTTTCCTACAATGCATCTCCTTCATTTCGTTTTGTACACACACCAGGCAAGTTCTAGACACTTCACAATAGCATGGAATATCAATACCTCACTTCACACTTTATGCACATGCTCGATTCAAGATGTATTCACAGACTCTTCAATCAGCTAATTACATGAATTCAAACATTAAGCCTCACTCGCACCAAATCGAACTCTACAACCTAGGTATCTCAACATATTTACAAAATTGCATGCTTTCATAAGAATCACCCTTGCATTTTGAATATCATGTACAACAAGCAACCACAATCTCGCAACCATATAGTAACTACAGGTTCCTGGATGCAATCCACCAAGAAAAAAACTGAAAATTAATTAAAATAAACTACTCCTACCGACTACATTTCCCTTAAGACGGTCATGATCCATCCATCATAGGGAACAGTCACTAACTATGACTTCGGTTCAATGGGACCATTATCAATAAAAGAACCGAAAACAAACGCCCAGAAACCCAAAATTAAAAAAAATTGAAAATTTTGCAAAACATCGATCATTTCGATAGAAAAATTATTTACAAAATATTTGGAATATGAACATAAAAAATTTTTAAAAATATTGATCATTTCCATAATTAAAATATTTACAGAATCAGCTGGCAACATTCAACAACACACATCAATTCCATAAATATGTACACATACAGAACAGTTTGAAAATTCACAAACACAGGGAAACACAACATAAAAAATAACAGAGGAGAACATACAAACAAAACAGCCCAGCCCAGCACCTAACTACTCCCCACCCCACACGTAATCCGAACACTGTCCCTAGTGTTCAAAAAAATTAAATAGCACATAATCGGGTGGTGGAACTCCCTGATCAGTCAAAGTATTCCACTTCTTAATGAGGTGCTGCTGCCTCATCTCCCATGTCCGAGTCGCCTCCGTCGTCATCATCGGAGTCCTCCCGACGTGTCTCCTCGTCCGTGGGGATGTCATCATCAGTGGGCTCTACAAAGGCTGGCCCTACTCGGCATAGAGCCCTGGCGTTTTCGCCAAACGGGTAATCTAGCTCGAGCTTCCATAGCTCCTCCTCCGTCGCCGGCCTCCCACCTATCCTGAGCTGGAGCATCTGCATCCCATACATCCGCGCCATATACTGGTCATCACGAGCATGTCGCTCGCCAAGTGTCAGCACTGGCCCGTGGGTGGTGTCGAGAGCCTTAGTTTTGGTCACATCCAAGGCCCGCCGCTCCAACTGCGGGATATAATCGAGGGCCTCCTCCTCAACATCGAGGCCCCGGAGAAAGGTGGTGAGTAGTCCACCGAACCCATACCTGTGCCCCTGGTGCAGCCGGGCTCTCTTCATGGCGGATATAATAACTGCCCCGACATTTATCTCCAGCCCTTTCATCAGGGCGTACACAAGGCAAACACGATCCCGGGTTACATCAGTCATATGTACCCCCGGGATGAGGCAAGAGCAGACTATCTTCAGCCAAATACGGGCTTTCCTGTTCATCTGAGAATATGGCAGAGTCTGATGGTAGCCCCTTTCCTTGTGCCTGCTCCATCTAGCTGTAGATCGGGCCCCACACAGTGTGCGTCTAATGTCAGCATATGGTGGGGTAATGTTTAGCTGTCTGAGGACGTGGGCGTCTGTGTCCCGCGCTCCTATGATGGCATTGAGCCGGTGAGGCTTCAGAGTGACTATCTGCGCTCTGATATTGATGCTGTGGCTTCTGATTGACGGGTTCCAATTGGCATAGAACTCCCGAACCAAATGCAGGTTGCATTCCTTGGGCTCCTCAAATATGAATTTTAGCCCCGCTGCCTCGATCCGGTGAACTATTCTGGGGAACTCCTGTGCCAATGGCTCCCGTGCTATATGCTCCTCGGGAAAATATTTGTTCTCTTTATGCTTCGCGTACCACGTTTTCCCCTCGTCCGTCACCCATCTTGTTCCATATTGGCGTCGCTGGCCTCGTGGAACTGCTGGTGCAGCTGGGACTGCTGTGCCCAGTCTGAGTCTCTTCCTTCCGGTGCCTGAAGTTGATGCACCTTTCCCTTTATCTTGCCGGCTTGCCATTTTACCTGTCAACCCAAGTAAACAAGCTCAATGTTAAGCTAAATAAATATTAACTTCGGCTAAGGTCGGGTTACGCTAAGTTACCCCACACTTAGTCCTTAGCTACAGTTATAACAATACGACAAGAATAACTTTATTTACATCAAACAACCAGCTATAAAATCATGCTTAGTGCGTTCAAAAAGAAAAATTCAACGGTATAACTTCTGCGTACTACTCAGACTTTGTACAGCTAATCACAATCACTACCATCGCAAACATTTTAACCCTCGCACTTAGCAAAGAAAAACAAAGAAACAAAAATAACAACAAAAATTTATATACATTAACCTATCCAACCAACCCGATTCGAGCAAATTTCAACAATTCCCCCAAACCCAAGAATTCGTCGTCTATTAACATCCTAACACTTTGTACAATGACTCATCTCATTCAACACGTACAACCCGACATAAAATTCACACTTTCAATACATTTCTAACTTCACATTATACAACAAGCCCTAGGATTGATTTTCGCAATCAAATTCAAATAATTTATGCAATCGACAAGTTCAAATGATTATAACGACATTCCGAACATTTATCAATCAACAAATAACTTGAATTCATGCTTAATTTCGACCTAGGGAAATTTATTTCACCTCCCATGCTTAAAATCAAAGAAAAACGACAAAAACTTGAGAGGGAATCGGAAAACATACCTTGTAGTTGAATAATCGAAGAAAACTCAGTAAATCGTTGCCTTAAGACGTGGCACGTTGATGGGAGAGGGATTTTGGGACGTTTGGTCGTGGAGGAAATTGAAAATTAGTGGAAAAGGGAAGAATTCGGGGTTTAAAAGGTAGAAAAACACGCGGGTCACCCGGCAACCCGGTGTGACCCGTCGCGACATACAAGGCAACGTGTCACGGAGTGCATCACGGAGCACTGCCTCCATGACACGGAGCCATCGCGACAGCATACTGGAAAATTTTTAAAATTTTCGGGTTATACCTCAACGTGTCACGGAGGGTAACGCGAAGGTCCTCCTCCGTGACACGGAGCTATCGCCCCAGCCTACTATCTTCTACATTTTATTAATTTTTTATACCTCAACTTTTCCTTCACGATTCCGTGCACATTTTTCTCTGTTTGACCTGAAAATCATCTCACTAAATAAAATTGGTTAGAATAATAGGTTTCACCTAACTAAATATAAAAAATACTAACTAAAACGAAAAATTTTGTAATCAATCAAGAAAAAGAAAAAGAAAAATCTATTTACACTTTGCAAAATGAAAGAAAAAATTTTCACGGGTTGCCTCCCGTGCAGCGCCTGGTTTACCATCGCGGCTCGATGTCATTTAAGCTCAATTGTTCGCTAGGGTGATGGACGATTTCTCTCGATCACTGTCCTCCCCCCAGTAGTGCTTACACCTATCCGGTGGTCTTCCCATTAACTCTCGGGCATCCTTCATCTGCTTAGCATTACCATGATCAATCACATTGATCACCGAGAGTTCTTCATGCACCATCGAGAGCTTGGGTGCTTTATACACATCGAACACCTCTACCTTGTCGTGTGCTCGCATTGTCAGTTGCCCCGCAACTACGTCGATTAATGCTTTCCCGGTTGCCAAGAAAGGTCGTCCCAAAATAAATGGGACTTCCGCGTCTGGTTCAAAGTCCAGCATAACAAAATCTACCGGGAAAATTAGGGAGCCAACTTGCACTAGAACATCCTCAACAATGCCATCCGACCTAGCTAAGGATCGATCCGCCAACTGCAATATTACCGTTGTGGGTCTAGGACTCCCTAAACCCAACTTTCTGAATACCGAAGACGGTATCAGATTTATACTTGCCCCCAAGTCACACAATCCACGAGCTCGGATGCTCTGCCCAATAGTAAGCTGGATAGTAAAACTTTCAGGGTCTTTTAGCTTTGTGGGCAGTCTATTTTGGATCCGGGAAGTGCACTCCTCCGTTAAAGCCACCGTAGCATACTCAGTCAACCGACTTTTGTTGGCCACGATGTCCTTTATGTATTTGGCATATTTAGGCACTCCCTGAAAGACATCAACAAGAGGTAAATTAACATGTACCTGTTTAAGCACCTCCATGAATTTCTTGAAACACGCCTCCTCTTTGTGTTTCTTGAGTCGTTGAGGGAACGGGGGTGGAGGTCTTTCTGATTCAGCTTCTTTGGTCTTCCCCCTTTCCGAACTTTGCTCCCCCTCAACTTCTGCTGTTCCGAGTGTTAAGGTGGTCTTTCTGGTTCCACCTCCTTCAGTTGCAAACCACTCCTTGTGGTCACTGCATTTAGCTGCTTGGGATTCCGATCCGTGTTGCTTGGCAGTCCTCCTCTAGGCCTTGTATTTTGGGCACTAGCAAATTGCCCAAATTGATACTCAAGAGCCTTGGTAGCTAACTGATTGTTTTTCACTTCGGCTGCCAATTTCACATAGTCAGCCTGCAATTGATCTTGGTTAGCTATCATGGTGTTGAACATCTCCTCAATGCTGGGTGATGGTGGTGGAGGAGGTGCATTGTTATTTATGAATTGAGATTGGTAGTTCTGTTGCCCTCCTTGATTCCTTTGCACACCCTGACCCGAACTTTGGCCTTGATGGTTGTTGCTACCCCATGAGAAGTAAGGATGATTCCTCCAATTTGAATTGTAGCTACTACCATACTGCTGGTGATTTCTTTGTGCATTACCCACCAAGTTTACCGAGTTAGGATTTGCTCCACAGCACTTAGCTGAGTGCTCACTGCTTCCACACACTTCACACCACAATTGTTGGACTGCATTAACTTGAGCTGATGGCTGGTTCAAAGTCATGTTGCTGAAGTGGTTGTTTAATTGATTTTACAAGGCAGCTATCTGTGCAGCGATAGTTGTAAACCCATCCACTTCAAGCACTCCTGCTGCTTTCCTTGTCCCATCTCGTGATGAGCCAGCATTCCATTCTGGATTGCCCTGTGAAATCCGGTTTAGCAAGGTATACAGCTCCTCATAAGTCTTTTCCAACGCTTGCCCTCCAGCTGCTGAATCTAGCAATATTTTGGTGTGGGGTTCCAAACCCTCAATAAATGTGTGCACCAACACCTCATTGGACTGATGATGATGAGGACAGTCCCGCAACATAGATTTAAATCTCTCCCAGGCTTGATATAAATTTTCTCCCTCCGTCTTTTTGAAACTTAGAATTTGACTTCTAAGTCTTGCTGTTTTACCAGAGGGAAAAAACCTTATCAAGAACTTCCGTGCAAGATCATCCCACGTTGAAATAGAATTTGGTGGCTCAGCTTTCAACAACCTCTTGGCTTCTCCGAGTAATGAGAACGAAAATAATGTAAGCCAAACATAGTCAGGTGACACTCCAACGGGTATGTACGTGTCACTTATCTCCAAAAAGTTTTGGAGATGCTGTTGTGGGTCTTCATGAGGGAGACCGGTAAATTGCCCGCTTGTGTGCAACAATTGCACCATATTTTGCTTGAGTTCAAATCTCCCTCCAGTCTCTGGTTTGCAGATACTGGATGTAACATTGTTGGCATGTGGGATTGCCACCTCGCGAACCGGCCTTGCTGCTGCTTCTTCGGGCACTAACACTGCCCTTACAACCGGTGGATTTTATTGCTCCATAATGGTCTGTCTGAGCAACTGCAGCTTTCTTTGTAGAGCTTCTCTCCGTTTACTGTGAAATATACATTCTGGCTCTATATAAGATTCCACCAGCTCTTTGTCTCTTGCCAGTGTTCACAACAATTAAGTCTGCAAAATACAGGCTAAGACCAAGTTGTCAACACTTAAGAAAATGAAAATACAGTAAATAAACACTTAAAACACCAATTGCAAAGTCCCCTGCAACGGTGCCAAAAACTTGTTCGGGTGGTTTTGGGGTTATAAAACCGACACGCAAGTGCACGTGGTCGAACAAGTAGTAAGTGGCTTTAGTAAGCCAAGTATCGATCCCACAGAGACTTGGGTTAAGTGCAATTTGCTCAAGTATACTATATTTTTACTTCTAAATATGCTGACAACTAAATAACCAAAAATTGAATAATTTTTTTTATAAATTTTATACTAAAACTACGACCAATTAACTACTTTGAATTTGGACTATGGATAAAAGCATGTTAAGGTTAAAGAACATGTAATGAAACTGTTTATCATCATAAATTGGTTAATCTTTTCTTCCAGTTGCTAGCCAAGAACATTTGCCAAGAGATTAAAACTCTCGTATTTAATCTCACTTAAGAATCATGAACCATCCGTCTACATTTCTGTGATCAAATGCAATTCATGTTCTAGCCATACAATTCCGGTTCCTAAATTGACTAATACGACTTTCAGGTATGTTTCTATCCTGAAGGTTCATCAAAACTCAATTTTTTCAAACCAAGTAAAGAACAATATCCTATTAATTCACAACTTTCCAATTTCGTGCTCTCTCGAGTGAAATCGGACTTTTTAGATGTACATTAATGTAGGCCACACACCAATGCAGTAAGAACAAGAATTCATTGAACAACATGGAAGAGAAAGATGAAAAACCATATAATCAATAATCAAAATTCATCACAAGTGTTCATAACCTCAGCAAGGAAGGGAATTAGCCACTCATTTGTGGATTAATCATCATAAAACGAGTGTTAATCATACAAACAATTCAATTAGAGAAGAAAGAAAGAGAGAAAAAACCCTGAACTTTTCGTCCCTCAACTGCCTGTAACCCACGTCCTTGCTCCACCAAGTCTGAATTATGAAAAATACACTTAGGTGTTCTATTTATACTAGTGGGAATTTTTCCCGGAATAGTGAGAAACGTCTCATGGAGTGCATCGCGGAGCACTGCCTCCGTGACGGCCGTGAACGCGGACCCTCACTGGAACTGGGGGTCCGGGAAATTAAACACCAACGTGGCACGGCGTGCAACGCGGAGGCTAGACACCGTGCCACGGAGCAGACGCGACCCTCCACTGGAAATTGGATGACTTTTCACCCTCCAGGCAGAATGCCTCCGCGATGGCAGCGTGACACGGCTCCATCGCGGAGCCCCTTTAATTCATGCAGTCCTATGCCTTTTTCCTTGCTCGCATCCAAGTCCAACTCCGATATCGTCCAACACGCATTTTAGCTTCTCGAAATCACATTTTACCTACAAAACAATGCTAATCATGTTGGTTAGTATAAATTCACATTTTACTACCAATTACATGAAATTGTATACACATTGCTAGATAAACAAGGTGCAAATGATAATTTTGAGTATCACTTGGGCATATAAATCTGCCCAAGATCAACTGACCGCATACTTTCTATGTTGTATTGTTTCATGATACATTACCTAGCTCCTAGGTTCAGCCCCGCTCGTAGTCAGTTGTCAGGGTTAGCTCATACTTGGTTGTTGAGACCTCATCCTTTGAGGGCTAGACTTTCAGTTTTCTTATGTAATTTTAGCTTTAGTATTTTTGAGTTAGTTGGGGTCTTTTCACATCAACTCGTCCAAATTAGAGGCTTTTCAGACTTATGTATGTATTAGCTTCAGATGCTTATTCTGATGTTATGTTTAGTTAGACTTTCATTGAGTTTATATCGTTGATGATCTCTTTAATTTATAGAATGAGTTAGATGTAGCTTATGACATGGGTCAACTTGCGGTCTCTCGGGGCCCCTTGTCCCATGTCTACGATCTGGGCCTCCATTCGGGTCATGACAATCACTATGGTGGGTACTATGACTTGTACCATGTAGGTACAATTCGTAATGACCAACTGTAGTGTGAACTTCTACACCTTGTCAAGTCTCTGCTTCATACTATGAATGAGATTACGATTCGTACTAAGGGTCATAGTCTTTACCTATTCTGCAATTTTCACCCATCAGTTTTCCTTTCTCCTGCATACTGAAAACACATTAGTCAAGATACTAGGGTTGCCTCCTAAGAAGCGCTTGATTTAACGTCGTGCCACAATGTAGGTAGTTTTTATACTCAAAATTCACCAAACTACCTCATTCGTTGCCTCCCATGTAGTGCTTAATTTTATGTCGCAACACGACTAAGTCTCTTGACTACTCAAAATTCGTCAAGAAACTCAGAATCCATATCAATTGCTCAGATCACATGAAACTCACTTGGCTGCTTCATTGACCTATAGACATTAAAGGTGACCTCTTCTTTGTTCAGCCTGAACTTCAGCAGACGCTCTACAACATCTACTAAAGCTCTCCCAATTGCAAGGAATGGTCACCCCAAGCAGATGGAGACCTCAAGATCTACATCACAATCCAAAATCACAAAGTCATCTGGGAATATGATCTTGTCCACTTTCACTAGGACGCCATGGAGTATGCCCACAGGCTTCTTCACTGTGGGTCTACTATCAATAGCCGCATCGTCATTAGTGTGGGGGCTCCCTAGCCCAACAACTTCAACATATCTAGAGGCATCAAATTTATGCTAGCTCTTAGATCACACAAAAACCTTGCAAACCCAAAATATCTAATCGTGCATGGGATGGTGAAGGCCCTTGGGTCTTCCTTTTTTTGAGCAAGAACCTGTGAGTCTATGGCGCTACAATGATGAAGATGTCCAACAGCCTCACGACTCATAGATCACTTCCTAGTTACCAGGTCCTTCATAAATTTTTCATACCTAGGTCTCTGCTTTAATTGCTCGACCAATAGGATGTTCATAGACAACTTCTTCAGCATAGCCAAAAACTTATGGAACTTCCCATCATCCACCTTCTTCTTCATCCTCTGAGGGAATGGTGGAGTTGGTTAAGGAATGGGTCTGAAAACCTATTGGACCTCTTTTTCCTTCCCATTTTCTACCTCAGACTCATTGCATCAATCAGAGTCTTGGTCAACTCAGCATTACCTTTGATCACCTTCTCTGCAGCCTCACCCTCCACTCTACCTCATTATCACTCTATTTTCTCATCTTAATTACAACTGGCATGGGCGAATCAACGGTAGTTTTTCGCTCCTAGTCATCACAGCCATGTAGTGGCTGTTATTCTTTGGATTCTATATTCTATTTCTAGGAAGTGTACCCTTTTGGCTCTAGTTTAGGGATGCAGATATCTTGTTGAGATGCTACTCGATCTGCTTGATTGTCGTGGCATGCGATTCAACTTTCTAGCTCATGACAAATATATCTCCCTGAATGTCCTTCAACTAATCATCTGTCGACTTTGCCTTCTTCAGCAGCTCATCTATCATATTCTCCAACTTTGAGGGCCCACCATCTCCCTCTCAGGCCTTAGGAGGGATATAATGGTCTGTGTGGTAATTTTTGTAATAATAATGCTTTCTTCAACACCTTCCCACTCTTAGTCTCTGCTCCTATCCCTGTAACCGTTCCTATTGAAGTTGTCTCTATACTAGTTCTGACCTTTATTTCCAGTACCTTGGCGCCAAGTGTCTTGACTAGACCTTGGGTGTTTGCCCGGAAACCTGCCACTTGGTTATCAAAGAAGTTTGCTTTCTCCTTGAAATCTGAGTGCTCGAACCCCTGTTCCTGACCCTGTGCTCACACTATGTTTAACTTTTTCTCTCTAGACCCCATGATATGTTTTGTGAGAATATCTATAAAATATGAGCTAGCTCCTGACCATGCTCCTCCTCCTTTTTACGCTGCTCTACAGTCATTCCTATAGCATATGTACTTGCAGTTGTCTCCGCCTCTCTAGTATACTAGGATCTCTTTATCTTGGTCACTCGGTCAAATATGGTGGTTGCTTCCTCCCATGAGTGACTCATCAATGCTCCACCTGGCACTGTATTAGCTACAACCTTTATGCTATTTTTTAGAGACCTATAAAAAATTTCAAACATGCAGTCATTAGGACTTCTGTGATTCGGGCACTTCATCAGCTTCTCCTTGAACCTTAGCCATGTCTCATGAAGTGCCTCTATTTTAAGCTGTCAAAAGTTATAGATCTCATGTTAGAGTTGCAATATCCTAGAAGGTGGAAAGAACCTCTGTAGAAAAGCGTGTTTTAGCTCCCACCAGTTGGTGGTGGAGTCGTTGGTAACTTTGACAACTAAAGGGTAGCTTCACCAGATAGAGAGAATGGAAATAGCCTTAAACTGATTGCATCCTGATTCACTCCTGGCAACCTGTAAGCCTTGCAAATACCAACAAAAGTTTATCAAGTGGAGATTTGCGCCATCAGCTGCATTATGACAAAACACACCCTTCATATTAAGCAATTAGATCATTGTGCTCGTTACATCAAATTTTATCCTAGCAGGTAGAGGTGGAGGTTCAATATCTCCTGTTGACACGGCTTCATCATTATCCGGGTCCTCATCATCATTAAACTAAGAAGCATATCTACGGTACTGTTGTGGATCACGGGCTCTATTGCCCCTTTTGTTCCGGCCAGCATTGTCCACCTCTTCTTGGGCATCATCTGCCTCCTAAAGAGCATCTTGCTGGGCTAACTCAGCCGGATGGGCTTCATTATCTCAGCATGCTTCAGCAACCAACCAAGCCTCCATCTTTTCTGGGGACTCCAAATTGGCCATTTTCAGTAGTGTTCTTTCAAGCTCTTAATCAATTGGGACTGCAGGGTTTCCGCTACTCTGCGTACTTGGCATTTACAAAGCACTCTCCTGTGTAAAAACAAAAGAGAAAAGAAAACGTAAATAAGGAAATAATGTCTAAAAGTTAAATACAATCAATTAATCTAATCCTAAGATGTATTACCTTGCAACGACACTATTTTTGATAACGCCCAAATTACACCATATAAGAAGTATAATGCGGAAATTCTCAATAAAGAACACAACTAGGTTGGGGTCCATCCCATAGGGAATGTGGTCAAGATATAGACAAATGCTAGTATTCACACTTTTAGTTTAATTATTTCATAAAGGGGTTTTTGTAAATCAAGCAATAGTATTTCAAAATGGAGTTGTAACCAATAGTTATGCAATCAACTAGGGAGATGTTCCATATGGCTTCATAACTAGGTTAGAATATTACACTTATGATCTATCCCAATACTTAGCCTGAAAAACTAATAAATTTTGCTCATCTAAATGACTAATTTGTCCCTATTCTATGACTCTACTAAATCACCAAATTAGGTCTCATGAGTGGTTTCAATTTAAACTTTAACAATAGTTCCAAATTAATTCTCCTACAACTGTAGCTCAAGCTGTTCAGTGAAACTCAATTTCAAGGCTTTGTTGCTCTTTTCTTTTTCTAATCTCTAAGTTCAAGAAAGAAGAGAATTCGAGCTAGTCCCGACTGCTCGACTCCAAAACTACACGCAAGTGCACGTGGTCGTACAAGTAGTAAAATGGCTTATTTCAAGCCAAGTATCGATTCCACAGGGACTGAACTATGGTATTAATTAACTTAAGTGTCAGTGAATGATATCTCTATGAATGCAGACAACCAAAGAAATAATGTTTTATGAGTTAAGATCACTAATTAAAAAGAATCAAAGTCTAGATTGTAATTTGAGTCTGAAAAATAGCAATGAACAAGTTGAGGTTAGGGCAGGCGTGCAGGGATGTAATTTCTTGACTCACTTCAGTCAATCTTCTCTTCGGTTTCTAGTCAGGAATTAATTGCCAATGGATTGGATCTTTCGACTCCTATCTAATTAAAGAATCATGAAACCTTATTCTACATTTCTGTGATTTAAGAATCTCATGCTCTAGCCATACATAACCGATTCCATAAATGACTAATAAGACTTTCAGATATATTTCTATTCTGAACGTAAATCAATTCTCAATTTTCTCAACTAAGAAAAGATCCTATCCTACCAATTCACATCTGTCCAATTTCTTTCCTTTTCAAAATCAAAATTGAATTTCTAATATATACATTAACATTGGCCAAACACTAATGTAGTAAAACAAAAATTGATAGAACAACCATTGAAGAAGAGATGAAAACTGAAATGATCAATAATTACATTCCTCTACAGTTATCCTTAACCTCAGCAAGAAGTTAATTAGCCACTCATTTGTGGATTAAACATCTTCAAATAATTAGAATTCATACAAGCAATTGAAATTAAAAAGAAAAAGGAAGAGAATAACCCTAGAATTTTCGTCCTCTCAACTGCCTATAACCCACGTTCTTGCTCAACCCAGTCAGAATGTTTAAAATAAAACCTAAGTGTGCTATTTATACTATTGAGAATTTTTTCTTGAATAACAAGCAACGTGGCATGGAGTGTATCACGGAGCACTCCCTCCGTGTCATGGGGATATCGTGGACCCTCACTGGAAGTCGGCTCCCAGGTAATTTCAGCTAAACATGGCATGGCTTGCATCACGGAGCCTTGCCTCCGTGCCATGGTGCTATCATGCACCTTCACTGGAACTTGAGGTTCCAGGTAATCACACTCAATGTGACACGGAGTGCATCGCGGAGCACTCCCTCCGTGCCACGGGGATATCGCGAACCTCCACTGGATTTTGACATAATTAATTCATCCAAAGAAGAATGCCTCCGCAATGGTAGCGTGACACGGCGCCATCGTAGAGCCCTTATTTTTGCTGCTTTCCCTTGTCAACTTCCACTCCTTGTTTCCAAGTCCATTCCCGCAGTTCACCAACATATATATTAGCTTCCAAAATTTCCTTTTACCTGCAAAAAAACACTAATCATGTTGGTTAGTATAAATTCACATTTAACTAAAAATCACATGAGAATGTACACATAACAATAGATAAACAAGTAGAAATGAAGCATTTGAGTATCACTTGGGCATGCAATTCTGCCTAAGATCACTTACCCCACACTTAAAACCTTGTTCGTCCTCGAACAATACTTTCACATCTCATGCAATTGAAACCCATGCATAACTAATTTGGCTGGACCATTCAAGCTACAACGATATAGATTATTTAGGATAGCAAATCATCAAGAAGACATGCATGGTATCATCAATACAATGAAGTACACCACATTAAGACCTCCTAACCTCAAGAATCGATTCTCGATCTTGGAAAACTCATTCAAATTAACTAATCAAGACATCCAACACAAAATTTTATCTCTCGTCAAGCATGTTCCCTCACAACATGAGAGAATTACCCCATTTGCCATCATAAGATTTCCAAAGCACTACATGTAGGGGTATACAATTACAATTTCACTCGCTCTCCCAAAGAATTCACATGCATCATGTGATGAACCATAAACTTGCCTCTAGTGTTTTACTCCACTAATATAAGGACGCGTGATGTAAGATCACGTAGGACTTAATGGGTTGTAATGTAACCTGAGGAACTAGTCAATACTGGGCTAACCAATAATAGCAACTAGCTTCCTTAAGCGCTTTTCAATACATCCCACCTTCATTACGGCATTGCTTCCTCCTACATCCTCTCATTCTTGAATTTTTCTCTATGTTTTTGTTCCCATTTCTTTAAGCATACTCGACTCGCTAGCATAGAGTATTTATGCATCATTATTTTTTTTCTCATTCATTGATTTTCTTACACTCTACTATTAATTAACCAATTTCAACAAGGGAACCTTTGACCTTTTCTTTAGCTTTCACAAATACCGCTTTCCTTCCGTTTCACACTTCTCACTCCTTTACACTTTGGGAAAATTGTTTTTCTTAAGCGTTTAAGGGTTTTGGATAAAATTCACAACTAATTAAAAGAAGGGATTAAGCTCGGTTTTTACCTCTCAAAGAATAGGCTAAAGGCTCAATGGGGCTAACTAGGATGTAACAGTCAAGGTAGGTATGATAAGGGAGAAACTTTCGATTTATTCAAAGAAATGCCTACATCATTTCCTACAATCCACATCCTTCATTTCGTTTAGTACACACACCAGACAAGTTCTAGACACTTCATAATAGCATCGAATAGTCAAAACCTCACCTCACACTCATTGCACATGCTCCACTCAAGACAGATTCACAGACTCTTCAATTAGCTAATTACAAGAATTCACTATTAAGCCTCGATCACACCGCATCGAACTCTATGGCCTAGGTATCTCAACATGTTTAACACATTTGCATGCTTTCATACGAATCACCTTTGCATCTTAATATCATGTAAAACACGTAACAAGAATTCCGAAACATTAATTAGCGATACGTTTGGGAAACAAACAAAAGAAAGAAGAAAAAGAAAAAAAACTACTCCTATCGACTTCATTTCCCTTAAGACGATCGTCATCCATCCATCATAGGGAACAGTCGCTATCTACGACGTCGGTTCAATGGGACTATTCTTGGTAAAAGCACCAAAACAAAAGCCGAGAAACCCAACATAAAAAAATTTCAACAAAAAAATTTTGATAGAAAAAGATAAAAAAATAATTTGAAAAATATTTACACATCATACATAACAGCAACACAATAACAACTCAAGATTCATTACAACACCAACATTAATTACAGAACACGAAACACAGGGTCACAAGGTTACATTTAGCACAAGTACAACAAACATAAACAAAACATAAACCAAACAGCTAGCACGTAACAACTCCCACCCCACACTTAAACCGAACACTGTCCCAGTGTTCACATAATTTCAAAATATCACAAAGGTTGGGTGGTGAAACTCCCAGATTAATCAAAGTATTCAACTTCTTCATCAGGTGCTAGTGCTTCGTCGCCCATGTAAGAATCACCCCCGCCGTCCTCGTCCGACTCAACATTTGAGTCTTCCTGGCGTGTCTCCGTATCGGTAGGGACATCATCATCCACGGGCTCCATAAATGTGGGCCCCACTCTGCATAAAGCTCGGGCATTCTCATTAAACGGGTGATCCAACTCGAGCAGCCACAGCTCATCCTCCATTGCGGGCCATCCTCCGATGTGCAGCTGCAACAACTGCATCCCGTATATGCGGGCCATGTACTGATCATCCCGAGCATGTCGCTCGACTAGTGTGAGCACCAGCCCAAAAGTAGTGTCAGGTGCCTTGGTTTTGGTGACATCCAAGGCACGCTTGTCGATCTATGGGATGTAATCTAGGGCCTCCTCCTCAATATTGTGGCCCCTCAGGAACGTGGTAAGCAGACCACCAAAACCGTATCTATGCCCCTGATGCAGTCGGGCTCTCTTCATGGCGGAGATGATTACCGCCCCAACATTGATTTCCAGCCCCTTCATCAAGGCATACACCAGACAAACTCTATCCTGGGTGACATCTGTCAAGTGCACCCCCAAGATCAGGCATGAACACACAATCTTCAACAAAATTTGGGCCTCCCGGTTTATCTGAGAGTAGGCAATGTCTGATGGTAGCCCCTCTCCTTATGCCTACCCCACCTCGCTGTCGATCGGGCTCCACATAAGGTGCGTCTGATGTCCGCATAGGGTGGAGTGATGTTCAGCTGACAGAGGATATGAGCTTCTGTGTCTCGCGCCCCTAGGATTGCATTTAGATTGTGGGTTCAAAAGTGACAACATGCCCTCTGGTTTTTATGGTGTGGCCGCGTAAGGTCGGGTTCCAATTTGCGTAGAACTCCTGGATAAGATGAAGATTGCACTCTCTGGGTTCTTCAAAAATGAAGTTTAGCCCAGCGGTGTCAATCCGGTGTACAATCCGCGGGAATTCCTGTGCCAGCGGTTCCCGTGCTATCTGCTCCTCCGGGAAGTATTTGGTTTCTTTATGTTTGGCATACCACTTCTTCCCCTCATAGGTAACCCATCTGGTTCCGTATTATCGGCATTGACCTCTAAGAACCGCTGGTGCTACTGGAACTGCTGGTGCTACTGGAACTGCTGTTCCCAATCTTACCCTCTTTCTACTGGCGCCCAATGTGGATGCTTGCCCTTGTCCTTTCGGCCTGACATTGTTCCTGTACATTCAAACATACAGTCCCAATATTATGCAAGTCATAATTAGCTACAACTAAGGTTGGGTTTAATTGGATCACCCCACACTTAGTCTTTAATCACAATCAACACAATTCGACAAGACATTCCTGATCATGCCATTCTTAGCATTCAACATGCTTAGTGCATTCATATAATTCGATGGGATAATTACTTTGTACTACTCAGACTTTGTACAATGAATAAAAATTTCTCCATTGATTCAATTACATCATCATTAGCACTTTGCAAATTCTTTTTTCAACAACCTATGTAATTCTCCAATTGCATTATCCCAAAAATCCCTCGTCAAACATAGCATATTCAACATCAATCACACTACATTTCACTTCACCCAACATGCACAACCCAATTTGTCAAAATTTTTATAGCATTTAGTCTTCTTCCTATTCAATCCTCAACCCTAGCTATCAATTTCACAAGAATTTCAATAAAACATGCAATCATTGAGTTCATCTACTAACAACGATACTATGAACATCCTTCTATCATAACTCAAGTGATTTAAAGCTTATTTCCTACTTAGGTCAAGGTTTAATCACAAAACATGTTCAAGAATCAATAATTTGAGCAATAATAAGGAAAAATTCAAGAACATAGCTTTTCTTCAATGAAATTGAAGAAAACTTTAAGAAAGTTGATCACTAAGTCCGTATCACGTTGGGGGAGAAGAGGATTTTAGGTGTGGGTCGCGGAGGAAATGAGAGAATAGGAAAAAAATGAAGGAGTTGGGGTTAAATTGAGGTTTTTTCGCGCGGTTTACCCGGTGATCCGAGGTGACCTGATGCGAAATACACCTCAATGTGTCACGGAGTGCAACGCGTAGCACTGCCTCCGTGACACAGAGCCATCGCGCAGGCATTCTGGATTTTTAATAATCCGGAATAAGCCTCAACGTGTCACGGGGGGTAATGCGGAGGCCCTCCTCCGTGACACAGAGTCATTGCCCAGGCTCACTAGAATGTGCCTATTTTTATTTTCTTACCTCAATTTTTTTCCATTGCATTTTTTGTATTTTTGCCCTCTGTTCCACCTGAAAATCATTTTACCACAAGAAATTGGTTAGAAATCATAGGTTTCAACGCAAAAGTTTTTATTTTTCTTTTTCTTTGTTTTTTTTTTTTTTTTCGAATAATTCTACTCTTCTATTATAACAGATTCACAAGTTGCCTCCCGTGCAGCGCCTAATTTACCGTCGCGACTCGACGCTATTCATGCTCAATCATCCACTAAAGTGATGGACGTCTTCTCTCGAATAACGTCCTCAGCCAAATAATGCTTACATCATTGCCCATTCACCAAAAATGTGGCACTTCTATCTTTTTGCCACAACTCCACTGCCCTGTGTGGGGTCATTCTCACCACTTCGAACGGCCCTGACCATTTGGACCGCAATTTACCTGGAAAAAGCTTCAACCTTGAATTAAATAACAACACTTTCTGCCCCGGCTCAAAGATCTGATGCACCATATGCCTGTCGTGCCATCTTTTCGTTCTCTCCTTGTAGCAGTTGGCACTTTCATAGGCATGCCATCGAAACTCATCTAGTTCACCGAGTTGCATCAATCTTTTCTTCCCTGCTAGCTCAAGATCCATTTTCAACTTTCTCACAGCCCAAAAAGCTCGATGTTCCAGCTCCACAGGCAAATGACATGCCTTTCCATAGACCAATCTGTACGGAGAAGTTCCAATGGGTGTCTTGTATGCAGTTCTATAAGCCCACAACGCATCGTCAAGTTTGCTTGACCAATCAGTTCATTGTGCATTCACTGTCTTTTGTAGAATCTACTTTATCTCTTTGTTCGACACCTCCACTTGCCCACTAGTTTGGGGATGATACGTTGTTGTTACCTTTGCCGCACCCCATACTTAGCTAGCAAATTCTTGAAACTCGCATTCACAAAATGAGCCCCTCCATCACTGATAATAGCTCGGGGTGTCCTGAACCTGGTGAAAATATACTTTTTCACAAATTTCGTCACCACATTGTTGTCATTCTTAGGACAAGCTGTTGCCTCGACCTATTTAGATACATAGTCAACCGCTACCAAGATGTAATGATTACCAAATGGCGGTGGAAACGGGCCCATGAAGTCTATTCCCCATACATCAAAAATCTCAACCTCTAATATCTGTTGCAGTGGAATCTCCTATCTTCTACCAATTGTCCCTGTTCTTTGACATCTATCGCACATTTTTACGTATGCTATAGAATCTCTGAACAGTGTAGGCCAAAAGAAACCTGACTGTAACATACTTGTGAGCTGTACGCTCGCCTCCGTGGTGCCCTCTATACAACGATCAGTGACAACTCCTCAATACTTCCGCAATCTGGCTCTCTGGGATGCATCGTCTCATCACTTGATCCGGTCCCTTCTTAAACAGATATGGCTCATCCCATATGTAATACATGCAATCATGTCAACTTCTTTCTTTGCTGAGTCGTAGCCTCCGATGGGTAGACTCCACTTACCAGCAAATTCACAATGTCTGCATACCAAGGGATTTCAGCTTCTCTTATTGCCAAGAGCTGCTCATCTGGGATCTCTTCTTTTATAATATCACGTTCCATTATATGCAACCGGCTTTCCAATCGCGATAGGTGATCTGCTAGTTGATTTTCGCTCCCCTTTCTATCCCCAATCTCTAGGTCAAACTCGTGTAACAACAATATCCATCTGATTAATCTGGGCTTTGCATCCTTCTTGTTAAACATATACCGAATTGCTGCATGATCGGTATAGACCACTACTTTAGAACCTACCAAGTAGGACCTGAATTTATCAAATGCGAACACCAAGGCTAGCAGCTCCTTTTCCGTGAATGTATAATTGACTTGGGCTGCGTCAAGTGTTTTGCTTGCATAATGAATGGAAGGAAAGATTCGATTCCTCTGCTGCCCTAATACAACTCCTACAACCACGTCCCTTGCATCACACATTAATTCAAACGGTTTCTCCCAATCCGAAGAAATGAGAATAGGTGCTTCTACCAGCTTTTGTTTTAACTCCTTGAATGCTTTAACACAATCCTCGTCAAACTCGAACTTCACCTCTTTTTCTAGCAACTGACATATCGATCTAGAAATTTTAGAGAAGTTCTTGATGAACCATCTGTAGAACCCTGCATGTCTGAGAAAACTACGAACACCCTTCACTGACACTGGTGGTGGTAGCTTTTCGATCACTTCAATCTTTGCACGATGGACTTCCAACCCCTTGCATGACACCTTATGTCCAAGGACGATACCCTTCTTGACAAAAAAATGACATTTCTCCCAGTTGAGCAAAAGGTTAGAGTCTTCACATCGAGCTAGCACCCTGTCAAGATTCTGCAAACATGTAGCAAACGAATTACCAAAAATAGAAAAATCATCCATAAATACCTCGACAAAATCTTCCACCATATCATGGAATGTGGATGGTGAATTGCATAGACCAAATGGCATCCGCCTGAAAGCATATGTCCCATAAGGACATGTAAAAGTGGTCTTCTCCTGGTCCTCCGGTGCTATGGCTATTTGGTTATAGTAAGAATATCCATCATGGAAACAATAATATTCTGAACCTGCCAACCTTTCCAACAACTGATAAATAAATGGGATATGATAATGATCTTTCCTTGTGGCCTCATTGAGCTTTCTGTAATCCATGCAAATTCGCTAGCCTGTGACTGTGCGTGTAGGAATCAGCTCATTCTTTTCGTTGGTTACCACGGTCATCCCTCCTTTCTTTGGGACACACTGAACGGGACTGACCTATTCACTATCTGAAATGGGATATACCACACCGGCAGCAAGCCACTTAATCACTTCCTTCCTAACTACATCCTTCATCACCGGATTCAACCTCTGTTGATGTTGTACGGTTGGCTTTGATCCTTGTTACATAAAAATCCTCTGTGTGCAAAAAGCTGGATTAATTCCTCTGATGTCTGACATTTGCCACCCCATTGCTTTGTTCTGCCTCTTGAGGACCACCAATGCTTACTCACTTGTGCCTCTGTCAGTTCTGTGGAAATGATGACTGGCAAGGTGTCATCTTCCCCCAGAAATACGTAGTTCAGATATGGAGGCAACGTCTTCAACTCCAATTTTGGTGCCTCCTTAATTGATGGTTTTGTCAATGGTTCCAAGGATCACATCTACGACTCAAAGTCTCGCTTCCTGGGAAACATTTTGGCTCGTTCAGCGTCTGCACCATCTCGTTTGTAGCACAGTCTCCAAAATGATCAGAGACCATCAAGGCTCTCTCCAACTGGTCCTGAGAGTCAACAATCTGCAGAATTGCTTCCTGATTTAGCACATTGATCATTGACAGCTCCTCATAAATGGCCGGTAGCTTCATGGCCTTATACATATCAAACACCTCTACTCTGTCATGTGCTCACATGGTTAGCTACCCAGCAGCTACATCAATCAAAGCTCGCCCAGATGCCAAGAAAGGACGTTCCAAAATAAATGGGACTTCCGCATCCAGCTCAAAATCCAAGATAATAAAATTCACCAGGGAAATGAGGGAGCCCACTTGCACTAGCACATCCTTCACAATACCATCTTTTCTGGCCAAAGAACGGTCAGCTAGTTGCAAGATCACAGTAGTTGGTCTAGGGCTTCCCAGCCCCAACTTCTTGAACAACGATGTCGGCATCAAGTTTATGCTTGCTCCCAAATCACATAATCTGCGAGCTCGAATACTTTGCTCGATTGTAATCTGAATGGTAAAGCTCCAAGGATCCTTGAGCTTTGTCGGCAACCTGTTCTGTATCCGGGAAGTGCACTCCTCAGTAAGCGCCATCGTAGCATACTCCGTCAATCTGCTTTTATTTGCTACAATGTCCTTGATATACTTTGCATATTTCACAACTCCCTGCAAAACATCAACCAAAGGTAAATTAATGTGTACCTGTTTCAGCACCTCCATGAACTTTTTAAAGCAAGCTTATTCCTTGTGCTTCTTTAATCTTTGAGGGAACGGGGGTGGTGGTCTTTCTGTCTCAGCTTCCTTTTCCTTCCCCCTCACATCATCATGTTCCCCATCTTTTTCCACTGCTCCAGATTGCTGAGGTGGTCATTCTGGTTCCACCTCCTTAAGTTGTCGTCCACTCCTTGTGGTCACTGCATTGACCTGCTTGGGATTTCGGTCAGTATCACTCTGTAGTCCTCCTCTGGGCTTGGTGTTTTGAGCTCCAGCTAATTGTCAAAACTGGTACTCCAATGCCTTTGTAGCTAACTACTAATTTTTCATGTCAGCCGCTAATTACACATAATCAGCCTGCATTTGCGCTTGGTTAGCTATAATTGTTTTGAACATATCCTCAATGCTGTTGGGTGGTGGAGGAGGTTCATTATTTCCTCTGTATTGAGACTGAAAATTCTGATGCCCCCCTTGATTTCTCTAGACGCCCTGATTCGAACTCTAACCTTGATGGCTATTACTCCCCCAAGAGAAATTCGGATGATTCCTCCAATTTGAGTTGTAAGTGTTGCCATATTGTTGATTATTTTTCCTATGGGCGTTCCAAACAAAATTCACTGAGTCTGGATTTGCACCACAACACTCAGCTGAGTGTTCACTACTCCCACATACCTCACACCATACCTGATGAACTGCATTGACTGGTGCTTGTGCTTGATTCAAGTTCACACTGCTAAAGTGGGTGTTGAGTTGATTTTGCAACGCAACTATCTATGCAGAAATAGTTGTAAAACCATCCACCTCAAAAACTCCTACAGCTTTCCTCATTCCTCCTTGAGTTGAATCCGCATTCCATTCTGAATTTCCCTGTGAAATACGATTTAAGAAAGTGTAAAGCTCCTCATAAGTCTTCTCCAATGCTTGCCCACCAGCTGCTGAATCTAACAGAATTTTAGTATGTGGTTCTAAACCCTCAATAAATGTGTGCACCAACACATCATTAGATTGGTGATGATGAGGACAGTCCCTTAGCATAGACTTGAACCTCTCCAAAGCTTGATACAAATTCTCTCCTTCTCTTTGTTTAAAACTTAGAATTTGACTTCTAAGTCTGGCTGTCTTCCCAGATAGAAAGAATTGTATCAAAAACTTTCTTGAAAGATCATCCCAAGTGGTGATAGAATTAGGTGGTTCAGCTTTCAACCACCTCTTTGCTTCCCCCAATAATGAGAATGGAAATAGTG
Organism: Datura wrightii; assembly: GCA_035772735.1. NCBI lineage: Eukaryota > Viridiplantae > Streptophyta > Magnoliopsida > Solanales > Solanaceae > Datura > Datura wrightii. The sequence goes on along the minus strand of JASDFA010000018.1, from coordinate 167,242,905 downwards.
AAAGTCGCACATAGTCGGATGATACTCCAGAGGGAATGTCAGTGTCACTTATCTCCAAAAAGTTTTGGAGATGTTGTTGTGGATCTTCATGAGGGAGACTTGTGAATTGCCCGCTGGTGTGCAACAACTGCACCATGTTCTGTTTAAGCTCGAACCTCCCTCCTGGCTCTGGTCTGTGAATACTAGAGGTAACATTGTTTGCATGTGGGATTGCCACTTCGCGGACCGACCTTGCTGCCATCTCCTCGGGCACTAAAACTACCCTCACAAGTGCTGGATTCAATTGTTGCTCTAGAATTGTCTTTCTTAGCAATTGCAGCTTCTTCTCTAGAGCTTCCCTTCTTTGGCGATGAAATTTTTGCTCCGGCTCTATAAATGAATCCACCAACCCCTTATCTCTTGCTAGCGTTCAGAAAAAAATTCAATACCTGCAAGAGAAAGGCTAAGATAAAGTTGTCAGCACTTATATTAAAATTGTAAACTAACACTAAGAAATTAAATTTACCAATTGCCAGTCCCCGACAATGGCGCCAAATACTTGCTCGGCAACAAAACTACACGCAAGTGCACATGGTCGTAAAAGTAGTAAAATGGCTTATTTCAAGCCAAGTATTGATCCCACAGGGACTGAACTACGGTATTCATTAACTTAAGTGTCAGTGAACGATATCTCTATGAATGCAGACAACCAAAGAAATAATGTTTTATGAGTTAAGATCACTAATTAATAAGAATCTAATTCTAGATTGTAATTTGAGTCTGAACAATAGCAATGAACAAGTTGAGGATAAGGCAGGCATGCAGGGATGTAATTTCTTAACTCACTTCAGTCAATCTTCTCTTCGGTTGCTAGTCAGGAATTAATTGCCAATGGATTGGATCTTTCGAATCCAATCCAATTAAAGAATCATGAAACATTATTCTACATTTCTGTGATTTAAGAATCTCATGCTCCAGCCATACATAACCGATACCATAAATGACTAATAAGACTTTCAGATATATTTCTATTCTAAACATAAATCAATTCTCAATTTTCTCAACTAAGAAAAGATCCTATCCTACCGATTCACATCTGTCCAATTTCTTTCCTTTTCAAAATCAAAATAGGATTTCTATGATATACATTAATATTAGCCAAACATTAATGTAGTAAAACAAGAATTGATAGAACAACCATCAAAGATGAGATGAAAACTGAAATGATCGATAATTACATTCCTCTACAATTATCATTAACCTCAGCAAGAAGTTAATTAGCCACTTATTTGTGGATTAAACATCTTCAAATAAGTAGAATTCATACAAGCAATTGAAATTAAAGTGAAAAAGGAAGAGAATAACCCAAGAATTTTCTTCCTCTCAACTGCCTGTAACCCACGTTCTTTCTCAACCCAGTCAGAATGTTTAAAATAAAACCTAAGTGTGCTATTTATACTATTGAGAATTTTTCCCAGAATAACAAGCAACGTGGCACGGAGTGTATCGTGGAGCACTCCCTCCGTGCCATGGGGATATAGAGGACCCTCACTGGAAGTCGGCTCCCAGGTAATTGCACCTCAACGTGGCACGACTTGCATCGTGGAGCCTTGCCTCCGTGCCACGGTGCTATCGCGCACCTTCACTGGAACTTGAGGTTCCAGGTAATTACACTCAACGTGACACGGAGTGCATCACGGAGCAGTCCCTCCGTGCCATGGGGATATCGCAAACCTCCACTAGATTTTAACATAATTAATTCATCCGAAGCAGAATGCCTCCACGATAGTAGCGTGACATGGCGCCATCACGGAGCCCTTATTTTTGTTACTTTCCCTTGTCAACTTCCACTCCTTGTTTCCAAGTCCATTCCTACACTTCACCAACATATATATTAGCTTCCAAAATTTCCTTTTACCCGCAAAACAACACTAATCATGTTGGTTAGTATAAATTCACATTTAAGTAAAAATCACATGAGAATGTACACATAATAATAGATAAACAAGTAGAAATGAAGCATTTGAGTATCACTTGGGCATGCAATTCTGCCCAAGATCACCGCGTTGCACGTCATTAAGAAATGTTAAGCATGAAGAAAAGAACAATACAGGGATTCATATAACTTTGTGTTAACCCTATTTTGTTATTCCACTAGGGTTCCCACAACCCTAGTTGTTGAGGGTTTAGTGATTCATGATTGCAAGAATAAAATCAGATTTCATATAAAAAACATAATTGAATAGTTACAATAATGATGAAAGGAGAACCCAAGAATTTATTGAACAATACTTGTCAAAAACTCAAGAACAATGATGAATTATATCCAAGTATCTGAATATTTGATCTCCAAGAACATTGAAAACCCAAAAACTATGAATACAATGTCAAAAGTGTCAAATCTTACTAAGGAAAATAACTAAAAATTATTTATACAATTGAAGAAAACCTTTCCTAAAATTAATAGGGAAACTATTATCACCTCATCCTATGAGTCATAGCATGATGCTTTGAGTCATGGCTAGTGTCCGTAGTGTGAAATGCAGCATTTGAATATGTCAAGTCCAAGAGGTTGGTACAACTCACACAATGCCACTATGAGTCGTAAGAGTCGATCGTGGTAATGGACTTATGAAATTTGAGATCCTCTAAATCTCACCACAAGTCCTTGGTACCGTCTATACCTTGGTGCTACTACTCGTGGGATCTACTCATACCATAGTATCTGCCAGTTTATATTTTCTATGAAGTTTTCCATGACTCCTTGGTACGGTTCATCTGTTGTCATTATAATTAGTGGCTTCCATTCGTACCAGGAGCTTCTATAACTGTATTTCTTCTGATGTTTTTTTCTTTACTACTTTGTACGGCTTATACCTTATGTCGTACTTTGGCCAAGAACTTGTGCATTTTCTCTAAAATACTTCTAGAGGTACTAGGTACAGCTCGTACAAAGATGGTAAGGCTCGTACTGAGACCTATAGAAAGCCATATTTCTGCAATTTCTTGCTCCTTTTTCACAATCAAACTCTCGGACCTGATTTCCCTAAAAACAAGGTAAAAACACCTTATATTTGTACAATCATACCTAAGTCCCAACATGTTTTTTGTGTTTTAAGCGTAGAAAGTTCTGTAAATCCGCACACATCATACCTCTATAGTGTCTTCCACCATGTCTGAGAATATGGACATCATGCATCTCTGGATTGTGGTTGGCGTTTTGCAAAACCCAAAAGGAATCCTCTTAAAAGTGTATGTACCATAAGGCATGTACATATCGTCTTTTCCTGATCCTCTAATGCAATAGAAATTTTGTTGTATCCTGAGTACCCATAAAGAAAGCAGTAATCTTTCTATAATCTAACCCATAAAGGGTAGTGGGAAGTGATATTTCTTAGTGCAGCTATTTAACTTTCGATATTCCATGCACACTCTCCATCTGGTCATTATTCTAGTTGGTACAAGTTCATTCTTCTCGTTTTGAACTACTGTCATACCTCCTTTCTTTGGTACATATTACACCGGGCTAATCAATTAGCTATTAGAGATTGGAAAAACCACCCCTGTGTTTAACCAATTAATGATTTCCTTTTTTTACCACTTCTTGCATGATTGGATTTATCCTCCTTTGGTTCTCAATACTAGGTGTGCAACCTTCCTTCAATTTAATCTTGTGAGTGCAAATTCCCAGTGGGACACCAATAATGTCAGCAATGGTCCACCCAATGGATATTTTGTAAGTTTTGAGAATGGAGATCAGGGTTTCGACCTACCAACCCAACAATTTTGCAGAGATAATGACTGACAGTATATTGTGAGGACCACAATATACATACCAAAGATAAGTAGGCAATAACTTAAGTTCCAACACTGGTGGTTCTTCTATCGATGGCTTAGTGGGAGGGTTTGCTCTAGTTTTCAAATCAAGATCTAACTTTTTAGGTGCATATGAATAGACACCCCTTCCCACTATAGCTTTCACTATTTTATGTGACTCAACGGTATCCCCTTCAGTTGATTTACTCAGTGTGGAAGTCAATGCTTCAGTTCTAAAGCTTTCTTCTATCAATTCCATAACTGCTTCTTTAGTAACATCAATAACAAATATTACTCGTAGATCCTATGGCTATTGAATGACCCTGCAGACATCGAATACTACATCGTCATTGTTCAGCCTAAATTTCAGCTCTCCACTCTCCATGTCTGCTAGTGCTCTTCTAGTGGCCAGAAATGGGCGACCCGAGATAATGGGTACTTCAAAATAAACTTTGCAATCCAATATGACAAAGTGTGTTGGAAATATAATCCTCCTCTTAGACTAGAACATCAATCAGCATATGTACTGGCGTTTTTACTATTTGGTCTTCCATTAGTAGCCGCAGTGTAGTTGGTTTGCGGGCTCCCAAGTCCAGCTGCTCATATACGGCTAAAGGCATCATATTTATGCTGGCTTCCAGATCACATAATGCCTTGATTAATTTGATGCTCCAAGAGTACAGGGGATTGTGAAAGCTCTAAGATCCTTCATTTTTGCCACTAGAGATTATGATGCTATTGAACTGCAGCGATGAATATTATCCTCTAGGTCAAAGAGTATTATTCTATTTTTGGTCACCAACTCCTTCATGAACTTTGCTTACCTGGCATTTGCTCCAGTGCGTTCACCAATGGAATATTGATGGATAACTGCTTTAACATAGAAATAAATTTGTGAAATTCTTCAACTTCAACTTTTTTTAAGGTGTTGGGGAAAGGGGGAGGCGGTCTTAGTATCCATGTATATAATTTCTGATTTTCTTTAGCCTTCCCTGCCTTTACCTCAATTTTCTTAGAATGTGAGCATTTTTTGCTTCAACTTTCCTCTACGATGTGCACTCCAGGGCCATTCATTTGCATCACAGGTCTTCTTGCTCTAACCTGTCGGCGCATCGTACCCCTCAGTATGGAGGTCAGACAATGCCCTGCTCTGCTCTTTTTCTTTCATCGATCCTAGATTGTTTTATTTTATAGTGACCCTTGTTTCGAGTGTCTGTTTCTCAAGGTTGTCCAACTGCTTCTCATTGCTATGGCTATACACTTATCATCCTCAAGTCTCTGCTTTGATATTACTGATATTAGTTCCATTTGCCACTCCAACTATTTGATTCAGAACGAATGTGATTCAACCATCTTACACATACTAGAAAGCTCTTCATGCATCTTATTTACCCCTGACTCTGTGGACTCAAAGTTTTGTTAGGACCTGACAAAGTATGGCTTCTATCTTTTCATCACCAGAATTACTTGACGGTGGTTCCTTATTTGTCAGATTGCTTTGCTTTCCACCACTGCAACTGGTCCTATCATACCCACAGGACTTGACAGATTTCACCACCAGATTTCACCGCCAGTAGCCTGAATCAGACACTGGGGTACAAGCTTGGAAATCCTTCCTATGATGGTCAGAAAAGTCAGCCTCATCCTCATAGTCGGGGTAATAATATTCATCCCTATATGTTTCTCTTTGCATGTTAACCTCTTGCACATTATATGTGTTCATGGTCGTCAAGTTCTTGGTGATTAGTTACATCTAAGATTTGATATGGTCCATGTTTTGATCATGTTACATATCCCTTCTTTGTAACTCGTTGGCACTCCCTTGAGTGATTTGCAATTTCGGTCTCAGACTCGATGCTATATCAAGCCTTGTTGGTCTTTGCAAACTTATCTAGTATCTCACTAGTATCCTTGAAAGTATGTGACATGATTGACCCTTCTACCATGTTTTTAGCAATCAACTTGTTTGTAGAGCTGAGTGACCTGTAGAATATTTCAAGAAGAATGATGTTGCCAAATGCATGTATGCATAAACGGTCATCAAGTAATATAGGATGGTGAAGCCCCAATATCATACCCACAGGACTTGACAGATTAATTGATTAAGTTTGAACCTTTATTTCACTATTCAGAAAAACACAAGTAACATGGGAAAATTGTTTGGAAATTATTCTAGTAAAATTGGAATGTATATTAGACTAAGAAACTAAATTCGTTTATGAAAGAGTTTGTTCTTCAAATGATGATTAAAATCCAGGGTCTTTACACTTTTGCTTTCAGGATGAGTTTTAGGATTTCAAATACACTAGCCAACATTCTTCTAAGATTACTAGTTGCAAGTTATGAACCCACTTCTCAATTATTCTCTCAAATAGCCAAATACTATCACATAAACCCTAAAACCTATATCTCTATGGTTGCAAAAGAAAAATGAGGCGAAGGTTGAAGCTACTTGGCTTAATTGAATAGGGTTTTAGGGTATATTCCTATCATCAACAATGAAATAAACTATTGAACTATTGAACAAGATAATTAAAACCTTTTCTATTCTTCATTTTAACACTTATTAGTTCCCTCTCCCGAGTTCAACCAATGAGCCAACAGATAATATTCGTAAGATGATCAATCTAATGAATAAGCATGAAATCAAGTAAGCATAAACAATGTTCAAAAGAAGAATTGAAAGTATAGCACGAATAAATATTCAAACTACAGCCATCATTCATGGCCAAAACCACAGAACAGGAGTTCCACCACTCATGTTCAAATGCAAACTAAAGTATTCATCATTTGAATTAATAAATATTAAAGTAAAGAAGAAAAGCCTAGAAGAAAATGAACTTCTTGTCTCTTCCCTAAAAGACTGCGAAAAATAGATTTATCTGATGAAAGATGCCTAACAAATGCCCTAGACATGGTATTTATAATCTAGGTAATAATTAACTCTTTTTCCCTCAAGTAATTCTTCTTTTAAACTTAGAAAAATCCATCCCAAACAGGCCCTGGTGCATCATGCCATCCATCTGGACAAACTTGGCTTGAATTTCCTGTGAAGTTGAGCCTTTGGCGCACCACACAAGCCATCTCGCCAAGGTGTAGGTCAAAATTCTAAACTTTTAGGACCTGGTGTGCTACTTCTACCACTATCTTAGAGTGTTGGAAAATTTTCCTTAATTCAGACCTCCCTAGCGCACTGCTCCACTCAATTCACCAAGGTGTTGATAAAAAATTCTTTTGAAGTTCGAGGTTTGGCATGCCACACCCGCCATAGCATCAACCGAGCATAATTTTCTCTGATGTTTGGTGGCTAGTGTGCCCCTCAAGCTATCTCACCAGGCCAAATTTTCTCAAATTCTTGTTTCTTCACACCTTTGAGCATTTTTGAATCTTTTTCCACATGATACCTCCTAAAAACATCTAAAGACACTTGTTAGCTCATTTAACACACATATTCATTTAATCATTCATTTCATAAGGATAATCATCTCGAAACATGGTAAAAGATGGGTAAAAGTATGGCAAATGGGCATAAGAATATGCCCAGAATCAACACCCCACATTTAAACATTTGTTCTTCCTCGAACAATCCTTACTTATATGCAACAAAAACTTCTATTCACACCACTTCTCACCTCTATCAACCCTCACTCAAGAAAATAGAATAGAGCACATGACTAAGTGGTTCATCCATTCATAACCAATCCACGACATATACACAAAGGAGCTCTTCACCTTCGAAACTATATACTTTCTATAACTAACTCATCTTTTTGAAAACAAGGCCAACATGACTAAATATGAAAAACGCAGCACATAATACACCGACTTTGACCATTTTGTGCCCTCACTCATTTAGTGATGTTCCTTCCCTCATATTATTAGTTCAAAACATGGAACATAATAAACAAGGCACACACTCTCACAAATAATGTTTGTTGTACTTGCAACATACTTGAAGCTTACCTCTCATGTATATTCAGATTACATAATCACTTCAAAAAGACTAAGATCATAAGGACTTTTTCTGGTTGTAATGTCAGCTAGGGAGTGGGTTGGAATGATTTTCTTTAATAGTGGCTACAAATCTTAAGCACTTTAAGATATTTTCACTTCATCTTTCTTGTCCACCTCTTGTTCTTCTGACTGCTTGCCCTTTCTTTCACTAACCCCCTTTTCTTTTGTCATGCCCCTATTAACACTACTTGACTTCTAGTTTCTAGTTATAAGATCAACAAGAACAATCAAACATTAAAGTCTTTCATTTATGTTCTATCCGCAAATAAACATGTTATCTTTTGTGGGCTTACTTACTCTCAGCTTACTAACCACTTACATAGCAAACTTAATCAAGCTTTCATCATAACGATATAACAAGAAGATAATAACAGATAATACTTAGAAGATTATAAGGAATATAGCAGTTTAGCTATTCATAGTTATGAATAAACATACCTCAGTTTGTATCTTTGCATCATTGCTAGATTTTTCCATTTGGTTTATCTTTTTGGTAGATTTGTTTTTTAGTTTTGATTTTGTAGCTCTGATACCAATTTGGGGGTAGGCTACGGAATTGATAATTGAGAGTTCGTAACTATACATTTCTTCAATTGTTAGTATTTTATCCCATATTTGTATTTTTGTATTTTTGGTTTTGTGTGTTATCATACTTCCTTCGTTATTAAATCCAGTTACTATAAGTGGTGTTTTTAATTTTTCCCATTTTTCTTCTGGTAAGCAGTTGTGTTTACACATATTTTCTCCAGCTCCTGTATCTACCATAGGTGTATAATATCTGTTGTAATATCCTTCCACTATTATTTTCATTAGTATATAGATTTTTGTCATTCTTTCATATTAGTGTTCTTTTAATGATTATCCTTTTTTCTTCTTCCCTTTCCCTTAACATTTTCTACACCGATGGAACCTTTATTTTTAATTCTCAAAGTGCCATATGGAGGTCACACAATGAAGGGAATAAGCTTCTCTTATGGCTAAGAAGAAAATTAAGGCTTAAAGCTCAACGGGGTTACCAAGGGATAATGTTAAGGAAGGTACAACAACCAATGGACATGCATGGTTTTTTTTCAAAGAAATGCCATAATCACATCTTACATCTTTGGAAACTATCTATAATATAAACACTTAGGCAAGTTCTAGATATTACACTATGTACAAAATACAACAAATTTAAGCTTACCCCTCATGGCATCATGATCTGACTCAGTTTTTTATGGCCGCATATCCACACAATCATATTGAACGAACATCAATTATTAAGCCCTAATGTCTATTTTCTTGAGTCAAGTTAAAAAAACCTTTGTGTCTCTCATGGAATTGTACTTCTCATGCATTCATGATAACAACTTCATTGCTTCTTGCTTAAGTTCTAAGTGGAGTATCAAGAGCACACAAGTAGTGATTTTTGACTTCATCCTAAAAAATTAAATAATGTGACTAATCTTTCCTTAAGACGGTCATCATCCATCTATCATCATGAGCAACCACTACCTCTATGACGGACTCTAAAATATTTTTTTTACTCTCAACTGAAATAAAACGAACACACAGAGAAGAACAATCACATGACATAACATCATTCAGTTTCATCAGCTATCCACATACTACTTATGACAGCACAACTAACTAACACAAAAGTTTGACAACTATTACACCAGCCCACTATAATATTAGCAAATATAGAATAAATAGAAAATCTATTTCCTCCCCCCATACTTAAACAGTGGTCAAACATATCATGTCATGTCGAGAGAGGAAAAAAAGAACTTCCTAGGCCTCTAAGCAAAGTCATCAACATCAGAATTATACTCCTGATCATCATCATCATCATCTACTTCTACGTCATCAACCTGCATATCTCCAGTAATGGCATCATGCTTCTCCTCATCATCAACTGTATCAGTCAGCACTGTAGGCTCATCATAATCTAACGGCTCCTCAAAAGCCAGTCCCACCTTGAACATCATCATGGCACTATTTATGCGTGGGTACTGCTTCTCTAGTGCTGACATCTCCTCGCAATCGCGAGTCAACCTCCAATCTTCCATTGCAAGTCAAAGATGCCCAACATACAACCTCTCTAATTGTCATCCCAAGAATTGCGCTCGGCCGGAGTGAGAAATGATGTTGATAAGTTAGTTGGCTCCTTGACTTTTGTGATATCAATCATTGTTCCTGGGAAGTGCCCTGCTAGGGGTAGATGAAGATTTTACTCCTCTTCCTCAATGCCAAGCCCCCACAAGAACTAAGTCAACAAGCTTCAATAACAATACTTCCACCAGCAGTTATCCCTGGAATGCTGCATGTTGTCCCTCAACACTGCGCCAAAGTTAATTGGCATCCCCTTCATCAGCATATCCACTCACTCTTGAGTGATCTACGTGATCTGTGTCCCAGGAGATGTACAACGTAGACCAACTTGACCCAAACTTTGTCCTTCTTAGTCAAGTATGAGAATGAGAGTGTCGAGTGAGTGTCATTTTCACATCTTGCTCACCAGGGAGCTGAGTGATCTCCACACAAAGTGTGGAAAATGTCACGATATGGGGGCTTCTCAAGGAACATGAAATACATCTATGGGTCCACCATTGGTGTGCCAAGGAATGCATTGACAGACCTAGTAGTGAAACAGACCAGTTGTCCCCACACCTTGATCTTTGTTCTCTGTCAAAATGAGGTGTTCGCTCAAAACTCCCTAAATAAGGTGAGGTTGAACTCCTCTATCTTAGCAAACAAGTACCCCAGCCCCAACTCACAAATGGTGTCCCTAATGGTGAGGAACTCAAGTGCTAGGCGACCCTCCAATTCTCTGGGGCATACTTGGTTTCATTTTGGGCATTGAACCACTTGAGTCCATGCTCCTCCATGGCCTTAGCTACAAACCACATAGTAGGGGATGCCTTTTGGGCTGACGAGCTCGATGCAACTCCTTTCTTGAGCCTTTTAAACCCCTTGCTAGCAACTGCTACTTCCTTGCCTTTGTCTGCACATGAAGCCATAGCACCTGCCTATCAACATCAATAACCACACAAAGTTAGTTCAAGAACAACAAAGGTAGCTAATTTTATGTAGGAGGAGAAAAACAATCCCACACTTAGTGTGTTAGCATAACTGTGAAAATTTATCAAATAGGGTACTCAAGACTTTCCTCATTATCATGCCAAATCTCGTTGCCCAATTCATTCACAAACTTTACACTCCAAACCACATTGATGATTTTCCTGGCACTCCTCTTTTTTCTTTTCCAAAGTACTTCGAGTTAGCCACTCACTTTACTTCCTCCATTATTGATTCATAGTTCACAGCAACCCAAGTTTTGAAGTAGTCATAACTTTAAATCAAAAGATTACATAAAATTCTATACTTTCCACCATGAATGAACATAAGTTTTCACAACCTAATATTTTCACAATTCAAGCATCACATTAATCAAGTAACTTCTTCATCCACAAAAATACTCCAAAATCACAAATTTTCATGAAATTCTCTACAACCCATTCATCACCCTCGTTACACCTACAACTTGAAAACATAAAATTTCAACCAAAACAAGAAACCCAATAAAGGTTACCAAATTATTATGGGAGAATATATGGTATTAAGTCATGAAAACCAACATTATGAAGTTCAAGCTTCTTGCCCAACAATGATGATTTTTGATTTTCCATTTGTGGAAGAAGGGTAATGGGAGTATTCTTACAATATTAAAAAAAAAGATATAAGAAATTTACTTACTTGAGTTGGAGGTTCTTGCTTCACTAAGCTTTTTGGAGAAGACAATATAGGAGTTTGGGAGGGGGAAATACGACTTAAAGAGAGAAGGAGAGAGAAAATTCTTTTTATTTTCTTTTGACTTTTTACAGAGATAAGATGAATGTAAATTAAAATAAAGGGTATGGGTAGAGGGTGTTTATTAATTTAGGATCCTTGGGTCATATTTGACCCATGGACTCAAAAAGATATTCTAATCCTAACTGCCCCTGGCGCGACGCACGAATCACTACCTCATACACTTAGAAAAAAATTTCTTGCTGAATTAGTTCTGGTGCAGCACACTAGCCACTACGCCAACCTGAAAATTTTTGTCTTTTGAAGTCCAACACCTGGCGCTCCACGCCAGGTATATGGCTTCAAATTTATAATTTTTCAAGCCTTTATTCTTCGCTCTTTCACCTTGAATTCCCTGTTTGTTTCTATAAAGAAAATGTGTTAGAAAGATGGGTTTCCTCCCACCAAGAACCTTATTTATAGTCATGGCATGACACTCACAGGTTGTGTCCCATGCGACGCCTAATTTAACATTGTGGGATGACACAAGACTTCTTACTCCTCTTATTTAGTGAGATGATTCGTAACTAGATTATCTTTTGAGGTAACTTGAATCATATGCTGCTCAACGACCTACTTAGAATTCCCTAGCCCACTATTGTGCTTGAATTAAGGTCCTCATAGAGAGGAGGCAACCTTGCTACTCTGAATACATCAAAAATAGCGTCTTTATCATCCACAATCATCAACATCTTTCCTGACTTCACACTTATGACTGCATCACCTGTGGCCAAGAATCCTTTTCCAAAAATGATGAAAATTTCATTGTCAGCCTCATAGTCAAGGATGATAAAGTCCACCGGCAAGATAAATATTCCCACTTTAATCAACACATCCTCAATAATTCCCTCGGGATAAATGATGGACAAATCAGCCAACTGTAATGTCAATGTGGTGGGACGTGGTTCTCCTAACCCAAAGTTCTAAACAATGATGTAGGCATTACATTGATGCTTGAACCCATATAACACAATGCTGAGCTGACCTCTCAGCTTCCAATTATGACTGGAATAGTGAAGCTCCCGACATCCATCAACTTTTTTTTGAAATCTTGTTTTGCACTCAGGAATCGCGCTCTTCTGTGAGAGCTACAGTTTCAAATTATGTGAGACTTTGTTTATTTTCCACAATATCCTTCATATATCTAGCATACTTTGAAACTTCTTAGAATAACTCTACAAAGGGTAGGTTAACATGAACCTACTTCAACACATCAACAAATGTCTTACATCCTCCTTCTGCTTTTTAAATCTCTGCGATGATAGAGTGGTGATCTAGCTTCTAAGACTTTTGTCCATGAATGACTTTACTAACCAACCTCTTATTGGACTTCGCAACCTGCTCTATCTCTATATTTTTTATCTCTAGGTATCACTTCATCCAGCTCTTTTCCACTATGCAAAGGGAATACCTAAACATTCTCCTTGGTGTTCTTTTCGATGATACTTTGAAGTGCACCTTGTGGTATGTTTGTCTATTGAAGGGCCAATTGGCCCATTTGCCTTTCTAATTTGTTGATTGTCTTCTACATCTCATTAACAACTTGAGTCTGTTGAACCATCCACTACTTCATGGTCTCTTCTAAAGAACTACCATGTTGCTGGCTCTGAGGTCTCTGAAAGTTGTTCAGGGGCCTCTAAAAGTTCTGAATTCCTCCTCATGGGGGATTAGTTGCATTTTTGTACCCTTGATTATAACTTTTTCCTGTACAACCTTCACTACAAACATGTTGATCAATAAAATAGATAGATTCTGGGTTTAGTGGACAAACTGAATATGCATGACCTTCTCTGCATGCCTCACATTATGGCGGTGGAGTCTGAACTTGCTAAACCTGATAAACATGACTTTCTATTGGTGTAGTCACTAACTTACTAATCACATTCACCAACTGACTAGTATCTGCCTAAATTGCCGCTATACCATCAACCTCAAGTTTCCTTGGGACTTTGGTTGCTGTAAAACCTCTACTGAAATCTTGATAATCTTAACTCCCATCTGACATGAGATTTAATAGATACTCTATCTTATCATAGCTTTTGGACAAGATTTTCCCCTGTGTAGTAGCGTCCAGTATAATCTTAGACTCTGGCTTCAACCCTTCAAGGAAGTTGTGCTCAATCTTCTCCTTTGGCTGCATATGGTGCAGACCATCTCGAAAGTATCCCTTGTATATTTCCCAAGCTTAAGCCAGGGTCTCACCATCCTTCTGAATGAATCCTGAGATCTTTCCTCTCAACTCCTTCATTATGCTCGAAGAGAAAAACCTGTTTATGAACTTGTTGAAAATAGCTTCCCAAGTCGTGATGGATCCAACAGGCTCATTTGAAGCCACTCCTTTGCTTATCTAATTAGTGAAAACGGGAATAAAGTGAGCTTAACATACTCATCCGAAACATTTTAATAGTGAAAATTCTCACTAAGTTCCATGAATATCATCAAATGCCTGTGGAGATCCTCATGCGGCTTCCCCTAATATTGACAAGTGTTTTGAACCAACCGCACTTTTTCCTCCTTTAACTCAAAGTTTCCAGTGATGGACGGCTTGATGATTTCTTTGTAACCATTCTCCAAGTATTATCAAGAAACATTGAGCACTGGAATCCTGTTTTGATTGTTTCCCTATAACACCCTAAAACTTCGTAACATTTTATTCAGGATTGGAAATATGATCAGCATAAAAAGCTTGAAAAATTTCTCAGAATGACTCTTTGTACGTGTCATGGTCAGGAGTAACGGGCTATAGGAATGAGTCACGGTAAGTTTCTGGATGACAGGTTTTGGACTAATGGTTCAAGGTAAGACCCATTGGTTGATGTAATAGGTCGAGATCATCGCTTATTTCTAAGGTGTTAGGGTTGGACGGTATGGGTCGTTGTAGACTCGTTGTAGGGAAAAATGAGTCGTGGATTGTACTCGTGTGAAGGAATAGAGGAATTGGAAACAGTAGCAACAGGTGTGTCCAACGACCCATCGTCACAAGGTATGACCCAGTGTTTGGGTCCGCTGGGAGGATTCAGAAATCATGCATGAAGTCAGTGGTGGCAACAAGAGAAAGCGATGAGTCGTTGTGATGACTAATGAGTCATCCTATCTAGTCATTTTTTGAAAATCAGAAAATGGGGGATTAAGGCAGCTCTGGCAACGAGAGGAAACCACGGGTCGTTGTTTCAAGGTACGACCCGTGGTATGAGTCATGGCATCTGACGGTGCTCTTTTTCTTGTGAAATTAGTAAGGGTATTTTTGTAAATGCTAAGATTATAAGAACTAAACTACGTTGTTTTAAACCCTGAAAGGAGTGTTTTAAGAGTGCTTAGCCTATGTCAACTTATTAAGCTCCCTATGCATGCAAAGCTTTAGATTCTCTTGGAGGATCAATCTAGAATTCTCTCAATTCATCCCCAATTCCCTTAGGCTTTCAAAAATAAGTTGAGAATCCGTTTACCCAGGTATGTAGGGCTATTACTGAGAGTTTCCTTTCACTATCATGCCCAAATTTCTCCTCAAGTCCATGAATGCAAGTTCTAATTCAAGTATATGATCTTCTAGGGTTTTAACCTAATTTTATGAAATTCTCTATGATATGTCTATGGATCATTTCCCCTCATATTCCAAAGCATGTTGTAATATTTATGGGCAGATTTTATATACAATTTGATTATATATTTATGATTTTAAGTTATTAGAAATTATACCCTATTATGCAAGTTTTATGAATAGTCAAGTTATGATTCATGATTTTAAGTATAATGAGATATCTAGCATGAATGAATGTTTATAAATTACCCATGTATGAATCCATGATTTTGACTTATGAAGTCTATTTCAAGTATGCATGAATTAAAAATTTGGTCAAGCCCACACAAGTTAAGTATTTTTCATGATTCAGCTCAGTTTTATAAGATTAGCTTACCATATGGTTTGGAGTCAGCACTCCTAATTCAACTTATGGTATGTTTGGAGCCAGGACTCCTAAGGTTCATATTTCAGACTGTACATGTAAGTAGGATTTAAAATTAATTGAGAAATGATCGGAGCATTATGCATGTTTTTGGGAGTAGTTTCTAGCACCGAGTAGGCCAGGGGTTCAGGTAAATCCCGGATCTCTCAACTACATGCCAACATAGGTATGCATATACATTGGGACCTTCCTTCAATGTTTTTCGTGCCCATAAGGAGCCTTATCTTGATATCAGTATCATGATATCGTCGTTAGCCCTGACAAGGTTTTGGATGGCTCTACCAACTTGAGTGTGATAGTGGGGGCATCACATAAGCTCTACCTTGATTGTGTCAGTTATGACGAGTCTCCTATTGTTCCTCATGATTTCAGTTATTCATGTTCATGACTTATGATATTATGTATACAACAAGTTTGGCTGAATGATTAGATTATGAGCTTTTGCTTTTAATTTCGGCTATAAAAAGTCATATGATTCTCTATTTTTCCACTTGGGTTATTTTGTTCAGATATGATACTCAGCTTATGACTATATATGTTATAGATTCAGATCTCAACATACAGTCCATACTCTCATGATATTGTCATGCCTCGAGTTTACTCTCTAGAGGAAACACGGTTTTTGAAATCACAAGTGACCCCAATTCAACCCTTGGTCTATCATACACTGGAATTCTGAGTAATATAAAAATATATACAGTGGAAGTATAAAGCTAAAATGAAATTTCATGAAAGAAACAAAGTTGATCCATAGTGTTTGAAAATATTAAAATAATCCTACAAGTCTAAAATACCAATTTGAGTCTGAAAGCCACTATGGCTGATAAGTTGTTGGGACAAGCCCCCAGCTAACTCCAAATCTAAATATAAGGAAATGAAAATATAACTGAACTGAATAAATCTCCGTCCTCGAAGGTTAAGGACTCACCAATTGGTAAAGCTTAGGTCTTCGATGAGCGGTTAGCTAACGAAGATGAGACTGAGATCCTTCAACTGTATCTTAAAAATGATACAACATAAAAGTATGCATCAGTACTTTGAATGTACTGAGTAAGTGAGAGAAACCATACACAATAGAATAAATAACAAGAGAAATGCTAAACTAAGAACATGCAATGACCAACTAATGCTACTGATCTAAATAGTTAAAATACTGAGGTGGTCTAGAAAACCCTATCTGATGGTCAAAGCATGTTCTAAGTCTGGAATGCTTATCTGAACTAAACTGAGCTGAGACTAGACTGGACTGATAATTGGAGGGCTATAACCGACATGTAACCATGTGAGCTAGACATGGAGTCCGATGTATACACCCCACCAGTAGGACCCAATATACCTTGTAGAGTATAAAGGCATGAACTGGGTGATCACAAAAGTCTAGGGCCGAACAGGCCAATAATACTGTAACTTACGCCAGCAATGTAGTTCTGGGAACCTAGGTGCGCTGGAACCCCGGTCCGCTCGGTGATAAGTCCTACTCCTACTGGATAATCCTAGACCAAATACTAAGATGATAGCTTGAAATTGGGACCTAAGACTAGTCAGGGAACAGATTTGAAGTACCCTGAGAATCTTATCAGACCAGATTCTGAAACTGGGTTATAGACTGGTCAGAGCTTCTTATCTAAAAGTGTTGTAACCGTCTAAGAACAAATTTTAATCTGAACTGGGGTCTTAAGGCTAGTAATAGCTATATATATAAAGTTTCATGACCGCCTAGTGGACCAATAAGCTGAATTCTGAATCTGATTCTAATAACTAGGAGGTAATACTGACATCTCAAAAAATTCTGAAGTCAATCTGATCAGCTGACATTTCTGACTGACATGACATATTTTCACATATTGACTAAAGCTAGGAAACCATGTATCTGACTAATAATTTAGCATATAGAATAATATGGGATTCACCACACTGATATGATCAGGAAAATTTCGAAGTTAATCACTTTAGCAATGTTCTAGTCTTTTCTACTCTCGAAGACTAGGCTTAAACTCAATGTACAGGGATAGGCATCAATATTTTCACTAACTGGTGGAAAATATACATAATTCATATAATATAGTAATTCCACATGGATTAAACGAAGCATTACCAAGAATTTCTTACCATTTGAAAATCTGTAGGTCTAGAATTCACTTTTACAGGAATAACATCAATTTAAACATGAACTAATGGAAATCATATCTAAAATAATCATGGATATCATTCTATGTGAATTGAAAGAAAACTGACATATATTCTCTTCACATTTGAAAGCTCTGGGTAGGATTTTATAGAGAAACTAGAGAAGGGTTTTGGGGGACACAAAGGAAGAGCTATCCCCTTGTTGAATTCCCACATACCTAATAAAGAAATCCAAAAGAATTCCTCGAGAATCCGAGGAGAAGTAGACTGCCCTAGTTGTTGCTCTAGAGTCCTTGAGAGAATTCTACGATCTGTTTTCTGAAGGTCTAAGTGTGGAATCAGGAAAGAAACCATTTAACCCCACTAATAAGTATGAAATTATGAATAAAATGATGTAGTTTAAAGTTTAGGAGGATAGGAAATTACTAAAAGACCCTTGAAAACTCGCAAGGAAAACTGAGTGTTAGTCCTCATGGGTGACCTAACAGGTCGTGGTCACACTCGTGGACTACACTACTTGGAGTACACTGAAGGCCACCATGAGGGACCTAATGAGTCGTGGTTGGTCGTGGTCACCTCTCAAGGACCACACTATCTAAAAAGCCATGGAGTCCCTATGGTGACACCATGACTCGTGGTGTCACAAACGAGTTATAGTGAGGACCCGTCAGGTACAATGCCTCACATTTTCCGGCTATGAATTATCCTTGACCACGGGTCATATCACTACTCGTGGTTACACCCGTGGTCACCCAAACATCAATTTTTCAAACTAAACACCTAGGACTCACCATGAGTAACTTAACAACTCATGGTCACTCCCAACGGTAACAGAATGACTCATTTTGTGACGTGGTGCAGATTTTTCAGTTTTGTCTAATTTAAGTCCCGGGTCTAGCCTTTGAGTTTTTTAGGCATTACAATTTCTCCCCCATGGGAACATTCATCCTTGAATGTTGTAAAAAACACAGGAAAGCATAGAATGATAACTTTTATACACGAATATTGATCATGAAAGATGAAAACACGCGGAATTACTATCTCTGAACTGAATCAGAAGTCCGAACTGAATTCACTAATCATGCACATGTTCATTTACATGGAAGAAACTTGAACACATGAACTGAATGAAGTTCTAGGGAAAAAATTGGTACCTTAAACTGAAGCTGAGCCATAAGAGAACAAATGTGGGTATCTGGCCATCAATCTGCTTCGGCCTTCCATATGGCTCCCTCAACCTGCTGATTTCTCCATAATACCTTGACTAATGCTACCCCTTGTTCCACAGCTTGCGAACCTGAAGGTCAAGGATTTGGACTAGGACCTCCTCGAATTAGAGACTATCCTTTATTTCTATGTTGTCCAAGGGCACAATTAAAGTTGGATCACCAATGTATTTCTTCTATAGTGACACATGGAATACTGGGTGCACAGACGCCAACATTAACAGTAACTCCGGTTCATAAGCTACTTTGTCAATTCTCCTTAGAATTCTGTAGGGTCCCACATATCTTGGACTGAGCTTTCCCTTCTTCCCGAACCTCATCACCCCTTTAATGGGTGAAATTTTCAGATAGACCTAGTCATCCACAACAAATTCCAATTCTCTTCTTCTCACATCAGCAAAAGATTTTTGACGGCTCTAATATGTTTTCAATCTTTCTATGATTAGTTGTACCTTCTGCATCGCTTCATTGATCAAGTCTTGCCCGATTATAGTAGCTTCACCAACCTCAAACTATCCAATAGGAGATCTGCACCTTCTACAATACAATGCCTTAAACAGGGCCATCTAGATGCTGGAATGGTAACTATTGTTGTACGCAAACTAGATAAGAGGAAAGTGGTCATACAAATACCTTTGAAATCGATCACGCATGCTATCAACATATCTTCTAGGGTCTAGATAGTCCGCTTAGCTGGCCCATCTGTTTGCGGGTGAAAAGTCGTGCTGAGCTTGACCTGGGTGCCATGTCTCTTCTTAAAAGACTTCCAAAAACGTGAGGTGAATTGGGTACCTCTGTCTGATATGGTGGATAATGGCACCCCATGAAGCCGGAAAATCTCCCGGATGTAAAGTCTAGCATAGTCGTCAGCTGAATCTGTAGTTTTAACTGGGAGGAAATATGCTGACTTAGTCATCCGGTCTACTACTACCTTAATGGAATCATGTTGCTGACGAGTTCGAGATAGACTCGTAATAATGTCCATATTTACTTCTTCCCACTTTCACATGGGTATACTGATGTCTTGGGTCATACCTCCCGGTCTTTAATACCCTACATTGACTTGCTGGCAGTTCGGGCACTTAGCTACGAATTCGACGATGTCTCTCTTCATGTCGTTCCACCAGTAAATATCCCAAAAATAGTGGTACATCTTAGTAGAACCAGGGTGGATGGAGTCCTCGAGCTGTGTGCTTCATCAAATATCTGTTGTCTCAAGTCACCAACATCCGGTACACAAGATCTGCCCTGATAAAGGAGAATACCATCTCCCCCTTTGAAGAAAGCCTCAACCTCCTTCCTGGGAACCGCTTCCTTGAGTTTAAGTAGAATGGGATATTCATCCTGTTTGGACTTAACTTCAACAACCAAAGAGGAATTTATACTCTCTTTGCATCAACACTCCACCCTCAGCTAAGTCAACCAACTGCACCCCTAACAGAGCTAGTCTGTGAATATCCTTTGCCAACTCCATTTTTTCTTCCCCAACATGAGCCACGCTACCCATAGACACTCTACTTAGGGCATCGACCACCATATTGGATTTTCTTGGGTGATATAGCATGCTCATGTCATAATCCTTCAGGAGCTCTAACCACCTTCTCTGATGAATATTCAGGTCCTTCTGACTGAATACATTCTGAAATCTCTTGTAATTGGTGAAAACATCAATGTGAGCTCTGTATAGGTAATGTCTACATATTTTCAATGCAAACACTACTGCTTCCAACTCCAAGTCATGAGTTGGATAATTCTTCTCATGAACCTTGAGCTGTTTTGAGGCATAGGCTATCACTTTGCCCTGCTGCCTCAGAACGCAACCGAGTTCAACTCTGGAAGTGTCACAGTATACTACAAACCCATATGATCCTTCTGCTAGTGTCAACACTGGAGAGATAGTGAGTCGAGTTTTTAATTCCTGGAAACTCTTCTAACAAGCATCTGACCATTAGAATTGCACCTTTTTTTGAGTTAGCCTAGTAAGTGGAGAGACTATAGAAGAAAAGCCTTTCACCAAGCATCAATAATAACCTGTCAAACCCAAGAAACTTCATATTTCTGTTGGGGAGGTGGGTCTAGGACAGTCTTTCCCTGCTGCTATCTTTTGAGGATCAACCTGAATACCCTCACTCAAGATCACATGACCCAGGAAAGTGTAATACCCCGGGAAGGCCTAGGAATAGACTCGGGAGTGGATTTTGAAAAGTGCAGAAAAATGACAAAATATCATAGGATGGACCATGGAACGACTTGTGGTATCAAACCACGAGTCGTTGTATGTTGTCGTTGGTTAGGGGAATGTTGGTGGGGTTGGAGACAACGAGTATTATGATGACCCGTTGTGAGATACAATGGGCCTTCCTTTTTATTCGTGGTTAGGATCAGGCTGGGTGGCAGTGTAAACCACGAGAGACCGAATGACTCATTGGGGAAGCAATGAGCCGTTGTTAGCTATCGTGGGAAGGAGTTAAGATCTTTAGAAGGCCTTCAATGTGTTGATATCACGATTCTTTGGAACTAACCACAGGTTGTGGTGAGGCTCGTGGTAAATGGGATCAAATTTTATAATGAGAAAACAACAGACAGTGCAACGGATCATTGTTTCTAGGATGAGTCGTCCTGTCCGTCCGTTGGTTAAGTTTTGAGAGATTGCATTTAATAGTCCATACAAAGAGAGACAAGATGGGCCATGGGTGGTTTCCACGACCCGTTGATACCACCCATGGGTTCAATCCGGCCAATTTTCCGAGAAGGTTCATTAAGGGTATTTTCGACTTTTTCATGATATAAGGCGCTAAACTACATTGTTTTGTGTATTTTTTGAGTGTGATAAGATGGATTAAGTCCATAATGCATGCCCATTCCCATGCTAGAGCTTTTAGAGAGGTTTTAGGGAGATTCAAGGTCTTCTTCTCCAAGTTTCCATCAATTCCTTTGTGGGATTAAAATAAGACCTTTTCCAGGTATGTAATGCTATCAATGGGTGATTTCTTCCACACACATGCCCATCCTCTATAGTTTTTAAAATTTTTTATTAAAAACACATAGAGTTTTGAAGATGATTTTTATAAAAGTCTAATGATTTGATAATGTGTTTTGTGATTTAAAACTCTCATCAGAATCTATAAGTTCTGATTAGTTTTCATTATTTAAACCATTTATAATTTTATCGATTTTGATTTCTATGAAATTAAGACTAATTATGCATGACCCATGAAGAATCAATTTGTAATCTTCTCTTCAAATGATGAGATTTATAAACCCAGCATGATTTACGATTTGAATTATGTATTTATGATATTACCCATCATGATTTTATGAATTTCAAGATATATGCATGATTTACAAGTATGTATGAACCTTATGAATCATGAATTATGTTTTGGCTGACTAACGGGCCTCGTTTTATTGCTAGTTCATGTATCTACAAGTATGTTTATGATTATAACGATTTAACTAGCCCATGAATTCATGTATGTTATACTATGAGCACTATATATGTTTTGGGAGTAGTATCGAACAAGGAGTAGGTTTGGGGCTCAGGTTAAGCCTCAGATCTCATGAACTACGTGCCACCGTAGGTATGTTGGGACACCTTTCATGATTGTCCCTAGACCAAATGACCCTTTTCATGGTGATATCACACTTTAATGGTCCTACCCTTGGCAAGGTAAGGACACCTTCCCCACTAGGATTACATGTTGGGCTTCATATGTGCTCACATGGTGTCGGTTAAGAGGATCTCCCACTATTCCTCATCATTTATGCATGTTATGATTATGTATATTGACTCAACTTATATTAATTAAATCTCTTACATTGCAACTATGATTATGTTATGCTACGAACATTTTGAAAACCTTAAGTCATATGATAGGTTATGATGATTTACAATACGAGCATGTTGTACCACTCTTATAATTACTTTTGGATTTTTATACATGTTTTAAATGTTCATTTTACTTACCTTGCATACTCGGTACATTCCACGTAATGACTGCATACTTTTTATGTTGTATCATTTCATGATACAGGTCGAGTTTCCCTACCAGTAACTAGTCTCAGCCTTGCTCTCAGCATAATTGGTGAGTCCTCATGTTCCAAGGGCTACATGTTCAGACTCTATGTAATTTCTTCGAGCTTCTGGATGTTGGATTAGTTGGGGAGTTGTCCCATCAATCCACCTGTCATGTTTAGAGGCTTATCAGACTAAAAGTTGTGTTCCTCCATATTTTATAAGTATCATAATGTTCTTCCCCTTATGTTATGTCATAATTAAATTTTTTATGTTAAGTCTTCCGCTCATGTGATTGAATTAGTTGTACACTCATGTCATTGGTTGACTTGGGGTCTCTCGGGGCTCCTCGTCCCATGTCTATGATCCGAGTGTTCGTTTGGGTCATGACAAACTTAGTATCAGAGCCATATGTTTGAAGTGTCCTAGAAAGTCCAAAAGCTGTGTTGAGTAGAGCCTTTTTCATGGGTATGAAGCATGCCACATTTATGACGAAGAGGCTACTAGACGTTTAGGAAATGTTCCCTGTTTTCATGATCTATGTCGTGAGATGAACATCCTTTACTCTTCTAATTCATGTTATTCGTGTTTGTAGAATCATGCCTCCACGTTGAGTGGATGTCAGGAGAAACGAAAATGGTAAAGACCATGAGGGTGCCCATGATGGTGAGCATCAGCCAGCTCCAGTCATTCATGAGAAGTGTGCACCAAAGCCAACCGCCCACGCTGAGTTTAGGGCAGCTATTCAGATGCTGGCATAGGCTATGACAGCTTATGTACAGAATCAGAACGTGGCAAATTATCCACAAAATGGGAATGTGGAAGTTTGTGAGGGACTTTTCGTGGATGAGCCCTCCGGAGTTCACAGGGTCGAAGGTAGACAAGGACCCATATGACTTTATTAAGGAAGTTCTGAAGATCACCCAAGTTATGGGGGTGAATAATGGGGAACATGTTTATTTGACCTACTATCGGCTCAAGGGGGTATCACATATATAGTTCAAGCAATGGAGATATGCTAAGACAGTGAGTGCAGGCCCGAAAGGTTGGGATGAGTTCCACACTGCGTTCATGCATCGTTCTTCCCTCGAGAGAGGAGGGAGCTTAAGGCGGCCAAGTTTGTTAATTTAAAGCAGGGAAATATTTCGGTCCAGGAGTATGCCTTGAGTTCACTCGGCTATCTAAATATGCTCCAGAGTTGGTGGCAGATCAGCGGGCTCGGGTGAGCCGTTTTGTGCATGGAGTAGCAGATTACTTGGACAAGGATTGCCGAATTGCCATGCTACACTGGGACATCAACTATCCCTATAATGTATTGCATGCCTAGTAGATGGAGTCAGTCTATTGGAGGCAGAGAGAGGTCAAGAGGGCCAGGACCGACAACTATGGGGTTTCTCAAGCTAGATTAGGGGGTGGACCACGTCAGCAGTCCCAGCACAGGTCTATTACCAGAGGAGCAGGGTTGGCTAGCATGTCGTCCAGGTTTAGAGGTGACCAGAGGAGCAGGGTTGCAGGTTCGGGGGATCATGGTAGCATTTAGGTGGAGCGCACCTTCCCAGTTTGTGCAAAGTGTGACAAGAACAACACAAGAAGGTGCCTGGTCGGTGCGGATGCTTGTTTCGGGTGTGGAAAACCCGAACACAGGATCAGAGATTGTCATGTAGCCACTTCTACCGCTCCAGTGGAACGACCCCCTGAGCGGGTGCTTCCACTAGTTCAGCAAGCGGTTGGGGCCAAAACCGATTTTATGCCCTAGTGCCTCGCCAGGAGCAGGAGGCTTCGCTAGATGTGGTCACGGGTATGTTGCAAGACTTTCATATTGATGCTTATACTTTGTTATACCCAGAAGCTACATTGTCTTTTTTAAGACCTTATATTTCTAATAGTTTTGGAGTTAGTCCTGAAATTTTATCAGAACCGTTCTCTGTATCCACTCTGATCGGTGAATCAGTGGTAGCTAGGCGAGTATATAGAGGTTACCTTCACAGACTCAGTGGAGTTATCCATGACTGACTTTGATATGATATGGGGTATGGATTGGTTGTTTGCATGTTATGCTTCGGTTAATTTAGGACCCGTGCGGTGGAATTTCGATTTCCGAGTGAGTTAGTTTTAGAATGGAAGGGTAACTCAGTTGTACCATATGATGGGTTTATTTCATATCTGAAGGCCAGGAAGATGATTTCTAAGGGTTGCATGTACCACCTAGTTTGGTTAAGGATGTGGAGTCCGAGACCCTGACTATTCAGTCAGTTTCGCTGGTATATGAATATCCGGAGGTATTTCTCGATGATTTGAGAAGTGTACCTCCGGAGAGGGAAAATGATTTTGGCATTGATCTATTACCCGATATGTAGCCTATCTCCATTCCTCCTTACAGGATGGCTCCAGCTGAGCTAAAAGTGTTAAAGGAACAGTTGAAGGACTTGTTGGATAAGAGTTTCATTAGACCGAGCAAGTCTCTATAGGGTGCATCGGTTCTCTTTGTTCGAAAGAAGGATGGATCCCTTCGGATGTGCATTGATTATCGACAGCTTAATAAGGTCACCGTCAAGAACAGGTACCCCTTACCTAGGATTGATGATTTATTTGACCAGCTCCAGGGTGACAGACATTTCTCGAAGATAGATCTTAGGTCTGGATATCAGCAGCTGAGAGTTCGGGAGTGTGATATTCCAGAGACAACCTTCAGAACCTAGTATGGCCATTATGAGTTTGTAGTTATGTCTTTTGGACTAACCAATTCTCTTGTAGCTTTTATGGACTTGATGATCAGGGTGTTTAAACAATATCTGGACATGTTCGTAATTGTGTTCATCGATGATATTCTTATATACTCCCGGAGCAAAGAGGACCATCTTGCTCATTTGAGGATAGCGCTACAAACCCTCAGGGATCATCAGTTGTATGCAAAGTTTAGGAAGTGTGAATTTTGGCTAGACGCGGTGGCATTTTGGGGTCACGTGGTATTAAGTGATGGCATAAAAGTAGATTCACAGAAAATCAAAGCGGTGAAAAATTGGCCCAGACCACTGAATCCTTCATATATTCAGAGTTTCTTGGGCTTAGTAGGCTACTGTTCGGGCTTGTGTTATATGGGTATATAAAACAACACGCAAGTGCACGTGGTCGAACAAGTAGTAAGTGGCTTTAGTAAGCCAAGTATCGATCCCACAGAGACTTGGGTTAAGTGCAATTTGCTCAAGTATACTATATTTTACTTCTAAATATGCTGACAACAACGTAACCAAAAAGTAGATAGCTTTTTTGATAAATTTTATACTAAAACTAAGAACAATTATCTACTTTGAATCTGAACTATGGATAAGAGCATGCTGAGGTTAAACGAACATGTAATGAAATTGATTATCATCATAAATTGGTTTATCTTTTCTTCCTGTTGCTAGCCAAGAACATTTTCCAAGAGATTAAAACTCTCGTATTTAATCTCACTTAAGAATCATGAACCATCCGTCTACATTTATGTGATCAAATGCAATTCATGTTCTAGCCATACAATTCCGGTTCCTAAATTGACTAATACGGCTTTCAGGTATATTTCTATCTTGAAAGCTAATCAAAACTCAATTTTCCCAAATCAAGTAAAGAACAATATCCTATTAATTCACAACTTTCCAATTTCGTGCTCTCTCGAGTGAAATCAGACTTTTTAGATGTATATTAATGTAGGCCACACACCAATGCAGTAAGAACAAGAATTAATAGAACAACATGGAAGAAAAGATGAAAAACCAGATAATCAATAATCAAATTTCATCACAATTGTTCATAACCTCAGCAAGGAGAGGAATTAGCCACTCAATTGTGGATTAATCGTCATAAAACGAGTGTTAATCATACAAGCAATTGAATTAATGAAGAAAGAAAGAGAGAAAAAACCCTGAACTTTTCATCCCTCAACTGCCTATAACCCACGTCCTTGCTCCACCAAGTCTGAATTATGAAAAATGAACTTAAGTGTTCTATTTATACTGTTGGGAATTTTTTGCAAAATAATGAGCAACGTGTCATAGAGTGCATCGCGGAGTACTGCCTCCGTGAAACGGCATGAACACGGACCCTCACTGGAACTGGGGGTCCGGGAATTCAAGCTCAACGCACGGCGTGCATCGCGGAGCACTGGCTCCGTGCCACGGAGCAAACGCGGACCTCCACTGGAAATTAGGTGAATATTCCCCATCCAGGCAGAAAGCCTTCGCGATGGCAGCGTGACACGGCTCCATCGCGGAGCCCCTTTAATTCATGCTGTCCAATGCCTTTTCCCTTGCTCACATCCAAGTCCAACTCCGATATCATCCAACATGCATTTTAGCTTCTCAAAATCACATTTTACCTGCAAAACAATGCTAATCATGTTTGTTAGTATAAATTCACATTTTATTGCCAATTACATGAAAATGTATACACATTGATAGATAAACAAGGCGAAAATGATACTTTTGAGTATCACTTGGGCATATAAATCTGCCCAAGATCAGCTACTATAAAAGATTTTTAGAGGGCTTCTCATCAATTGAAGCCCCATTGACCAGGCTGACTAAGAAAAAGGTAAGGTTTCGATGGTTGGAGGCTTTTGAGAAAATCTTCCAGGAATTGAAGACCCGACTCACTTCAGCACTAGTGTTGACTTTACCCGAGGGTACTGGTGGCTTTGTTGTATATTGTGATTCCTTGAGAGTCAGACTGGGGTTTCTGTTGATGTAGTGTGGGAAAGTGATAGCATATGTCTCATGACAACTAAAGGTTCATGAAAGGAATTACTCAACTCGTGATCTTGAGTTGACCGCGGTAGTGTTTACATTGAAGATATGGTGGAATTACTTGTATGGAGTCCATATGGACGTGTTCACGGATCACAAGAGCATCCTATATGTGTTCACGTAGAAAAGCCTCAATCTTTGACAAAGAAGGTGGTTGGAATTACTAATGGACTCCGATATGAGTGTTCTTTACCACCCTGGCAAGGCCAATGTCATCGTGGATGTGCTTAGTAGGCTCTCTATGGAGAGTGTGTCCAATGTGGATGAGGAAAAAAAGGAGTTGGTGAAAGAGCTCCACCGACTTGCAAGGTTGGGGGTCAGATTGATCGACTCGACCGATGGCGGCGTTGTTGTCCAGAATGGGTCAGAATCATCTTTGGTGGTTGATATCAAATCTAAGCAGGATAAGGAACCAATCTTGAGGAAGTTGAAGGAAGCGGTGCAGAGTCAAAAGGTGGAGGTTTTCTCCCAAGGGGGATATGATGTTCTACGATACTAGAGTCAGCTATGCATCCCGGACGTTGATAATTTGAGAGTTTGGATTTTGCATGAGGCACATGGTACCATGTATTCCATCCATCTGGGATCCATGAAGATGTATTAAGACTTGCAGGAAATCTATTTGTAGGATGGTATGAAGAAGGATATCGTAGAGTTCGTAGCAAAGTGTCCAAACTGTCAGCAAGTGAAAGTCGAACATCAAAGGCCGGGAGCCGTACTTCAGGAGATCAGCATACCCACATTGAACTGGGAAGAAATAAACATAGATTTCAGTAGAGGTCTACACCGTACTTGCCAGCAATACAACTCCATTTGGGTGGTGGTCGAAAGGTTAACCAAGGCTGCACACTTCTTACCGGTCAAAACAATGGATTCAGGGAACCATTATGCCAAATTTTACATCCGGGAGTTGGTTCAACTTTATGGAGTGCCCTTTTCTATTATTTTAGACCAAGGTACTCAGTTTACATCTCAATTCTGACTTTCTTTTCAAAAGGGACTTGGGACTCAAGTTAGCTCAGTACGGCCTTCCATCTGCAAATAGATGGCCCGGTAGAACAAACCATTCATACCCTTTAGGATATGTTAAGGGCATGTGTTATGGATTTTAAAGATAGTTGGGATGATCATTGTCCCTTGATTGAGTTTGCCTATAATAACAATTATCATTCCAGTATCCAGATGGCACCGTCGAGGCTCTTTATGGATTAAGATGTAGATCGCCCATCGAATGGTTTGAGGTTGGTGAGGCAGCCATGATAGGACCCGATTCGGTTCATGAGGCCATGGTAAAGGTCCAATTTATAAGGGACTAGTTAAAAACCACTCAGAGTCATTAGAAATCATATTCTTATGTGAGGAGAAGAGATGTGGATTTTGAAGTGGACGATTGGGTATTTCTAAAGGTATCTCCCATGAAGGGGGTCATGAAGTTCAGAAAGAAAGGGAAACTCAGTCCTCGCTATGTTGGTCCTTACTGGGTTGTGAGAAGAGTTGGTAAGGTGGCATATTAGTTGGACTTGTCATCACAGTCTTTAGTTCATCCTATCTTTCATGTGTCGCTTTTGAGAAAGTGCTTAGGTGATCCAGCCTTGGTAGTCTTGGTAGGCAGCATTGGGGTAAAAGATTGCCTTAGTTATTAAGAAATTCCCATTGAAATATTGGATTGTCAGGTTTGGAAGTTGAGAAACAAAGAAGTAGCTTCAGTTAAGGTTTTATGGAGAAATCAGCATGTTGAGGGAGCTACATGGGAAGCCGAAGCAAATATGATGGCTAGATACCCACATTTTTTCTCTACTAGCGTAGTTTGGACTTGAGGTACCAGTTTTTTCCCTATAACCCTATCTAGTTTTCATGTTCAGTTCATGTGTACAAGCTTCTTTTATGTGTATAAATGTGTATGTGAGGTATGAGGTCAGTTCAGCTATGTGGTTTTATTCGGAGTAGCCATTACGTGAAAGTTTTGTTTAAATGATCAGTATATGGCTACGATAAATTGTATAGTTCTGTTTGCTGCTTGGTTCCTACATTCAAGGATGAATGATACCCCGGAAAGGCCTAAGAATAGATCCGAGAGTGGATGTTGAAAAGTGCAGAAAAATGGCAAAATATCATAGGACAGACCATGGAACGACTCTTGCTTGATACCAAGAGTCGTATGTTGTTGTTGGTTAGAGGAATATTGGTGGCAGTGGAGATAATGAGTGGTATGACGACCCATTGTGAGATACAATGGGCCGTCCTTTTAGTCGTGGTTAGGATCAGGCTGGGTGGCAATGTGAATCACACGAGACAGGACGACTCGTTGTGGGAAACAACAAGCTATCATTAGCTGTCATAGGAAGGAGTTAGGATCTTCAGAAGGCCTTTGAAAGTAACTGTGGGTCGTAGTGAGGCTCGTGGTAAGTGGGATCAGATTTTGTAATGAGCAAACAACGAACGGTGCAATGGATCATGGTTTCGTAGGACAAGTCATCCTGTCTGTCCATTGGTTAAATTCCAAGAGAAGGCATTCAATATTCCATACAACGCGAGAACAGGACGGGCCGTGGGTGGTTTCCATGACCCGTTGGTACCACGCGTCGGTTCCATCCGACCAATTTTCATGGCAGGTTCATTAAGGGTAATTTTGACTTTTTCACAATATACAGCCCTAAACTACGTCACTTTGTCTATTTTGTGAGTGTAATAACATGGGTTAAGTCCCTAATGCATGCCCATTCCCATGCAAGAGTTTTTAGAGAGGATTTAGGGAGATTCAAGGTCTTCTTCTCCAAGTTTCCATCAATTTCTTTGTGAGTATTCAAAGAACATTGAAATCAGTCCTTTTCCAAGTATGTAAGGCTATCAATGGGTTATTTCTTCCATACCCATGCTCATCCTCTATGGTTTTTACAAAATTTTATTTAAAACACATGGTGTTTTGAAGATGATTTTTATAACAGTCTAATAACTTGATAATGGGTTTTGTGATTTTAGAATATCGTCAAAATCTATAAGTTTTGATCAGTTTTCATTATTTAAACCATTTATAATTTTATCAATTTATATTTCTATGAAATTACACCTAATTATGCATGACCCATGATGAATCGATTTATGATCTTCTCTTCAAATGATGACATTTACGATCCCAACATTATTTACGATTTGAATTATGGATTGATGATATTACCCATCATGATTTTATGACTTTCAAGCTATATGCATGATTTACAATTATGTATGAACCTTATGAATAATGAATTATGTTTGTCTGACTCATGGGCCTCATTTCATGGCTAGTTCACGTATATACAAGTATGTTTACGATTATCATGATTTAACTAGCCCATGAGTTCATATATGTTATACTATAAGCACTATATATGTTTTGGGAGTAGTATCGAACACCAAGTAGGTTCAGGGCTCAGGTTAAGCCTTGGATCTCATGAACTACGTTCCACCATAGGTATGTTGGGACCCCTTTCATGACTGTCCCTGGACCATATGGCCCTTTCCATGGTGATATCACACTTTCATGGTCCTACCTTGGCAAGGTACGTACACCCTCCCAACTAGGGTTGCAAGTCGGGCTTCATGTATGCTCATACGGGGTATGTTGGTTAAGAGAATTTCCCATTGTTCCTCATTATTTATGCATGTGATTATTATGTATATTGACTCAAGATATGTTAATTAAATCTCTTCTGTTACGACTATGATTATCTTATGCTATGAACTTTTTGAAAACCTTAAGTCGTATGATGGGTTATGATGATTTACAATACGAGCATGTTGTCCTTCTATTATGATTACTTATGGATTTTTATACATGTTTTAAATGTTCATTTTACTTACCTTGCATACTTGGTACATTCCACGTACTGTCTGCATACTTTCTATGTTGTTTCGTGTCATGATACAGGTCCCGATTTTCAGGCTCATCCCCACCAGTAGCTTGTCTCAGCATTGCTCTCAGCGTAATTAGTGAGTCCTCATGTTCCGAGGGCTACATTTTCACACTCGATTTCATTTCTTTTAGCTTGTGGATGTAGGATTAGTTGGGGAGTTGTCCCATCAATCCGCTTTATATGTTTAGAGCCTTATGATGTACCGTGATTTTACAAAACTTTCGATGCTTAAAACCAAGAAATTATGCACATTCCAGGTATGTTTATATGAGTATAAGGTATTTTGTGCGTAATGTGCAGGAAAATAGGTCTGGAAGTGATTTTGATCAGATTAATGTTGAACACAACTGAAAGAGGATGACTAGGTACTTAACGAGTCATTGGCAGGAGGCATGACCCGTCACTTGAGGAGTTGGCAAAAAGATGAAGTTTTGAAGAAGTAAAATAGTGCACTTGATGAGTTGAAGGAACGAGGACAATTGTTAGGTTTTGAAGAGAAAAATTCACCCAAGTTTCCAGTGGAGTTAACAACCAATATCACGAGTCGTCGCCTGAAGGAACGATTCCTTGGCTAGCTACTTGAGCTATCCGTGAAGTGCACTGGAATTTCGAAGGAAGTAGACCACAAGAGACCTAAATACTCGTGCTAAGGCACGACGAGTTGTTAGGTGACCCATGTCCAGGACTTGGTAAGTTGTTGAGGACTATTGATTGAAAGCAAGGAATGACTCGTCAGAAGGCCTAACGATCCGTCACATGGCCTGTTGCCATTGCCGACCTCGTTTCCAGATTTATTTAGGAAAAGGATTTCTTTGCATTATAAATACCAGTTTTAGGTTTATTTTAGAAGAATGTTTAGAGGACGATTTTTCTGAGAATCTTGAGCGATATTTTTGAGAAAAGTTTTCATACAATTGTACTTGATTCAAGATATAAAAGCTACATTTAAATTTTATTCAGTTTACTTGGTTTTTATTCTATAATACTCTTAAAGTTGCAATTACGATTTCTTCTATATTTTGTGATTGCAATAACACAAACATGAGTAGCTAAACCCATAAACTAGGTTTGTGGGAACCAAGATGAATTAACAATCATAGGTAAAAATACTTAGTGATTCTTGAATGGAGTTTTATGCATGTATTGTTTTTCCCTTCGTTTTAATTGATTCTTGATGGTTGCAAACTTTAGGACTTGTCTTTTCTTACTTACCAAATCAAGGAGGTAAAGAATGGGAAAAAGGGATTAACAACTGAGATTTAAGGCTACCAACCCTCATCTAATAGCTTGAACTTGTCCGAGGGATAGCTAATCCGATATTTAGGGTAAGGGTCAACTAAACTACACCAGTATACAGACCAAGTTGCGTGGTGAAAATCATCTAGATAGGGGACCAACCATTTAGGTGAACCTACCTTACAAATATTGCATGCTAAACACTGGAAAAAAGATCACTAGTGTATAATCCTTGTGGTTATGAAATGTTGGGGAACACAGTCCTAGTCCATCTTTAAATTGAATATAAACCCAATTTGATACAAGCATTCATGAATTTTACTTTTGTTATTATTCCATATTTTCTCCCCTTTAGAAATAAGTCAATCAATAGTAATAGTTATTCGCATTAACCTAAGTTCTTACCATATTCCCTGTGGAATCGACCTCAACCTTCTTTGGGCTCTATATTTTACAATCGAACGCTTATATCTTAATTAAAAGGTGTAAAGGAGACATCACCTTATCAGTCTAAAAGTTGTATGCAGTCGTATTATATAAGTATTATACTGTTCCTCCCCTTATGTTATGTTATAATTACGTTGCTCATGTGATTGAATTAGATTTATGCTCATGCCATGGGTTGACTTGGGGTCTCTCGGGGCTCCTCATCCCGTGTCTACAATCCGGGTGTACGTTTGGGTCGTGACAGAAAGTCACAGACTTCAACCATAATTCGCACTCGCTGAACTTGGCGAATAGCTGGAAGTCTCTAAGTGTTTGAAGCAGTATCCTTAGGTGATTAGCATGATTTTCCTCATTTATGGAGTATACTAGAATATCTTTGATAAATACAATGACAAACATATCCAGATACTGCTTCAAGACTCTATTTATCATGTCTATAAAGGCTGCAGGGGCATTTGTTAGTCCAAAGGACATAACCAAAAACTCGAAGTGACCATACTGAGTCCTAAAAGCTATTTTTGGTATGTCACACTCTCTAACTCTTAGTTTATGATACGCTGACCTAAGATCTATTTTGGAGAAATAGCTCACTCCTCGAAATTTGTTGAACAGGTCATCAATTCTGGGTAGGGGATACCTATTCTTGATTGTGACCTTGTTCAACTGACAGTAACCGATGTACATTCTGAGGGTACCGTCTTTTTTTCGCACTAATAGCACTGGAACACCCCAGGGAGCGATGCTAGGTCTGATAAAACCCTTATCAAGAGGATCTTTTAGCTGCTCCTTCAACTCCTTAAGTTCGACCAGAGCAATTCTATAAGGAGGGATGGAGATGGGATGAGTATCTGGAATAAGGTCTACGCCGAAGTCCATTTCCCGTTCAGGAGGAACTCCGGGAAGATCTTCGAGGAACACATCTAGAAACTTGCTGACAACAGGGGCTGACTGGATAGTAGGGGTCTTAGAGTAAGAATCCTTAACCCGACCCAGATGATAAATACATCCATTATAAATAAGCTTCCTTGCCTTAAGGTAGGAAATAAACCTACCCTTTGGCACTGAACTACTGCCCGACCATTCTAGAGATGGCTCATTAGAAAACTGAAACCTGAATACCCTAGTTCTGCAGTTGTCTGAGGCATAACCAGAGTGTAACCAATCCATGCCAAGGATGAGTTCGAATCGAACATGTCAAACTAGACAAGGTCAGCTGCAAGGACTTTATTGAAGACTAAGATTGGGCAGTTTCTATACACCCGACTGGCTCTAACTTACTTGCCAACTGGGGTGGAGACAGAGAAGGGTTCTGATTGGCCAACCCTTGCCCTCTTATTCTTTCCCTCCATGTCCCTCCGTTTTCATCCTTAATCTTTGAGGACCAGGTTCGACACCCAATTTACAAATTTCATCATGCGAGCCCTTGGCTCTGCCACCATCTCTGGAGCGTATTTGGACAACCAGGTGAATTACAGAGCATACTCTTCTATAGTCCTGTTTCCTTGTCTTAGTTTCATGAGCTCCGCCACCTTGTCCCTCTTTGAGCTCTCGAGGGAAAAATCTTTCCAGGAAGGTTGTAGTGAACTCTTCCCATTCCGTTGTTCCTACTTCCACTGGCCTCCCCTCCTTCCATTACTCATACCAGACCTGAGCTACTGATAACACTCAAACATTACCTCGTACTGAAGTATGAAGCGAACGTTGTCAATAAAGAACCCAACTAGAGGTTGGGGTCGATCCCACAAGGAATATGGAAGAGGTAGACTAAAGCCGGTAAGTGAACTTGTTAGGTAGTTACTCCAAATAGGGGGTTTCTAAAGAAAATAATAATTAAAAACACAGTTAAAACTTTGTTGAAATCAAGAATGAAAGATAAGTAGGATTTTGTGTTCCGCATTGGTTCATAACTGCTTCGGGTATACATACATGATCATCACCAATGCTTACTTGTAGAACTGATAACTTAAGGTCATCAAACAGACTCGTTCGTCCCTATTACTCAATCACCAGGTCAGGTCTCATGAGCGATTGCAAATTACCGTTATCAATATGTCCCAAATTTAACTATCCAGCGACCACAACTCAAGTTAATACAATGATCATCTAGATCAAGGCTTTGTTGTAATTCTCTTTTCCTAATCTCTACCTCTCTAGGCTCAAGCAACTAAAGAATTCAGGCATGTCATAACGTTGTACACTATTAAGAAACGTTTAAGAATGAAGAGAATGCAATACAAGTTTTTTGCATTGGTTTTGAATCACTTTTATGTAACCCTAGCTTGTTAATCCACCATGGTTCCCACAACCCTAGCTGTGGAGGTTTTATCTTCTCATAGCTGCAAGATTGCAATTTGCATTAATAATTAAATACATAAACCAATACTCACAATTATGGATGAGAGAAAAAATTCATTGTATTAATCAGCAAAATCCTCAAGAACAATATGAAGATCAAAAGAAAACCAAGAAAAGGTTGAACACAAGTTGAATAAGTCAATTCTCAAGTCTAATTCTCTCTAACTTGATTGCTAATAACTTCTAATCACTCCTAATCACCTCTCTTATGAAAATAAAATATAAAACGTATTTATACAAACATAAAAATCCTTTTCCTAGGCTAACAGGGTGAATTTTGATAACTGAAGCCGCCTGCGTCACGACTTGTCCTAATACCCCTAGCAGATAGGTACAGATCGTACCTGCTTCCCGTATGTAATGGGCTAACCGAAATTTGGCTAAGTGTTGGACCTTGGTACGACTTGTACGTGCTTCCTACGAGTCATACTATGCTTCCGTGGCTTGACTCTGAGACTTTGAAATCTTTCTGAACTTCATCATGAGTGCTTTGGTATGACTCGTACCTTGCTGCCACAACTCGTACTGTTTCTATGTAGTAGGAGTCAGCCTTTTGTGCAAATCTTTTGAATCTTTCCATGAATTCATCACTACGACCCGTACAAGATTTGTTCAACTCGTACTGATAGTTAGAGGATGCACCTCCTCATCCATAGCCTTCTAAAACTTCTCACAACCAGTAGTACAACTCGTACAACCTTCCTACGGCTTGTACTCAGGATTGTGAGTTAAACCTATTTTCTGTACTTTTAGACTATCTTTAGCACATTGTTTCTCCGACACCTATTTATCCTATAACCAAAGAAAAAGTGCCTTATAGCCATTTAAATATACCTAAGTCCATGCTATTTTCTTAGTTTTGAGCGTCAGAAGTATTGTAAACTCACAACACATCAACACCCTCAACTTAAGACTTTTGCATGTCCTCAAGCAAAGAAAAAGAAAAACTAAATACGACACTCAACTAGAAAATAAACCTCGGATACTACAGCTAACACTAAAAAAAACTTTCACTATACATTCAACAATTTTCTGACCCTTTTCCATGAACTAACATCAGCTAATGTACCACAAGAAACCACAAAACATGATAAACAGGATGAAGATATGTCATCTAGCTATGAACAGGCAATCAAGTCATCACCAATGTTATTCACATAGACCAGTGGTAAAAGTAAACATAATCCATTTACCCTCACCATAAATGAAGTCCCCACTCACATATATAGTGTCATATATTACATGGGACTAAACAAGCAAGGCGCTCATTCCCACAGAGAAGTTTCAAGTATTATATATCAAATACCATAAGCTTGCCCTTATTTTCTCTGATTTGGTTTATTAGATGGTCGGATTAGGATTACTATAGGACTTTCTGTAGTTTTTAATGTAGGCTTTAGGGATGGACATGATAAATATGAATGATTTTATAAGTGACTATCCTTTCCTTGGCACTACATACGTTGGCTGCACTATTCAACTATTTCACCCTTTATGCTTTTCATCCCTTTTCTTCCCTTTTCACCTCTTTCATGTACATTTGCATAGGTGTGGTGTATTTTCATCTTTTTCCAACATTTTTTCTTTTGAATTTTCTTTTGCAAGATTTTCAAATTTTTTTCATCTCCCTCCCCCCTTTTTTCTTTCACACTAAACCTCATTTTTAACCTTTTCTCTTTTCTCTTCCTTTTTCTCATTCTCATCATTTATGCACCCCTACTCTAGTCACCCTCAACTTACGCATTTTGCCTATGTTGAGGTTCAAAATATTCAAGGAAGGACCAGGGCTAAAATAGGTTTATTATAAACAAATTGGTACGGTTAATGGGTTAATTAAAGAAAAATGGTCTATTAACGGCTCAAAATTGGTATCAAGGGAATCAAATGATTTTGGTAGGGTTATCTAGGAAAAAAGTGAGCTTAAAAAAATGGTCTATGATCATATCCTAACCAACCATTCTTAGCTTATGCAACAACCAACTAGGCAAGTTCTAGAACTTCAACACAGTACTAAACTATGTACTACACCTCACTCACTCGTGGTACATGACTTATATTCACCTTATATGTTTGGTTTACACATGGTTTAACAAGACTCCTCATGCTAATAAATTAAATGATATCAAACGATCCGTAGAAATTATGCATGCAATCACAAATACATAGCTAATGCATCAAAAAAAGAATTTTAGAACAGGGTCAATTTTTTCAAAGAACAAAACTTGTGCATTTTCATTGGCTGAGTACTCCTAAGTTATTTCCTAATTAAACAAAAAAATCACAACATAAAAAATGAAAAATCCTAAACATGCCAGTTCTACTAGATAGCATGTCTGATGAAAAAGAAACACGACAAATAACCCTCGGACGAATCAAAACTCCCAAATATCACAAGACACCCCCTCCCGTTTTTTGAAAATTAAGCTTCATCCCTGAAGCATGAACTATAAGACCATAGGGAAAGGAACATACCTGTGGTACTCTAGGCGCTCCTATCATCTTGTTGAGGAGGTACCTTTGCTGAAATCGTGGTTCTAGCGGTGGCCAGCGCACTCAATGAAGTATCCACAGGGGGAGTGGTTACCCTCTCAGTAGTTTGGGATGCTTCTACGACCTCAGTATCATTTTGGGCTGAAGGTGGCTCACCCGAAGGGTAACGACCATTGGAAAGATTGGGTTGAGTCATGGTGGAGTTGCCTGCTCATTTAGCTCGTTCTTGCAGCTCCAACATATGTGCGTCATGAGTCTGCAAGAACTCTGCTCTAGCCCGTTTGCGTTCTTTCCTTTCCTTCTTCTTTACTTTCTTAGACTCTCCCCTCCAACATCCTTAGCAGCTCTTTTCTTTCCCTTATCTCTAGTAGCTACCGTCAACTCCTAATAAGCCTCTAAGTCAATCTCCTCATCAAGCTCTACATCAAGGTCTGGAATAGTGGGGGATGCTATCACTACCGGTTGTCATGATGACAACTCGTCTACTTTGCTCCGAAGAGCCCCCAACTCCTCATAGAGACTGTTGGTGTCTGTCTGCTTCGCCATTCGCACATTGAATCGGCTTTCAAATTTATTGAAGCGAGCATGTAGAGCGTGAGCTGCTGTATCTATATCTAGCTTGACCTATAGCTTTATGTTTCCCAGCATAGCTTGAATTTTTTGTTCATCCATGGTCAACCGTAGCTAGTTTCTAGAGAAAGTCATGAGGCACCAAAATATGCCCTGCTGGAGTCTAAGTCTACAGGCTAGGTTGTGGTGCAGCTGAAGTGCTAGGAGCTGACTCTGAATGACCAACATTAGTAGCCGGTGTCTCGCTCTGTTCCAGTAAGGTGGGGACATTCACTTGTGTGCCCCCTGTTGTTTGGACTGATTGAATTGTTATGGGTATTCTGGCTCGGCTTACCGGGTTCATCTCATCTCGGATAAGGCCGATGCCTCCGATAAGTCGCTCCTCATCCCGTCGTATTGGCACCCCTACCTCTATGCATAGCCTGAATACAAGGCTAAGGAATGGCATGGTAGTGCTCACTCCCACCGCCTTATTTCATATATCCTTTACAATGATCCTTAGGATGTTAATAGGATAACGGGAGATGAGGCATGCCACCAAAGCTGCTCTATCAACACTCAATGTATTGTCGTTGACCATGGGTGCTAACCGGTGGTGTACTAGTGTCAAGCAGGCTTTTGTTATCAAGTTGAGCGAGTTCTTTATCACCTGCTTTCCACTAGTAACCAATTCAACTTCATCCTTATTTTTAACAATCACACTTGCCAACCATTCCAGCTACCTCTACCTTTGTTGTAACCCTAAATTGTTGATCTGCTTCATTGCCTCCTCCCTACAGTCATACTCGGGATCATCCGTGTAGGCACGAACTCTATTCCATATAGAACCCGAGGGATGGTCTGCTCTGATATATCTACCTCTCATCCTCGGACCATCACACTCTTCAGTCGGGGATAGTCTTTTATTTTCTGCCACTCCTTTGCCTTTTGCTCTATGGTGACCAAATAGTTGTCGTAGAACTCCTGGACCAATTCTATTGTATACTGAGTTGGATTCTTGGTCGTCCACACGAAACCATAGAAGTTGAATATTTACTTCATCTCAACTTCATTCAGTGAGCTTGTGAGGATCCGCGGTTCTTCCCAGATGATCCGCTTTGGCTTGTTCTTTATGGTGAGAGAAATGCCTTGCTCATAAATCTCTCTAGCTCCCGGCACTCTCCATCGGACTGTGCGGTTCTCTCTAGATAGGTTATCTACTTGTGCAGCATTTGGAGGCTCCTCCGCTAATTCATTGATGCCACTTGCCTCACCGGATTGGGTCTTCTCAGACCCTTCTTCCGCGTTTGAGTCATTTCTCGACTCCTGATTACCTCCTCTAGCTCCCTCCTCAGACTGGGGAGCTGGGGCAGATGTGGCAGTAGCTGCTTTAGCTTGTGCTCTTGCTTTTTCCCTAGTGGTTCTAGTTTCGTCAGTGTCTAAAGTATCTACTTGGTAATCCTCAACCGAACCACTAGGGAGTTTCCTACTTGCCTAGCCTCGGACTCAGATGTTTCATCAATTAATGTTCTCCGGGCTATTGCTTTGGATGCTTTTCGCTTCGTTTTCATTTTACCTGTAGAGAAGAAAGTTAGAATTCCATATTTGAGAAAAAAGAACTAGAAAAGAATAATTTCAGATTCTTAACACGGGTCGACAGTACGGATCGTACCCTGAATGTATGACTCGTATGATGATGGCCCAGAAACTCTGTATGCATGTTACGGCTCACAGGTACGACTTGTACCACGAAGGTATGACCCATACCTTGAGTCCTGTAATGAAGCCCCAGCACTACTATTTTCTTTGTATTTTTCCACGACTCGTGGTATGACTCGTAGGTCGATTCCATGAGTCGTAGGAAGGACTCTTATGCTTGGCCCTATTCAGTTCTTGGGTACTATCCATAGTATGACTCAGAGTAACAATCACGAGTCGTACTGTGTTTCATACCACTTTTTTGACTTATTCAATTCTTTTGTTCAGTTCGCAGGGATTCTTTTTTTTCCACAATTTGGGTACTCAGATTTCCCCAGGTCTTGACATATCATTTAATCAATTAACCACTACTCATCCCTCCCTTTTTTAATCATTACCCATCACCCAACTTTGAAAGGCTTCAATTCACAATTTTAATCAAACAAAAATATAATGCTTTCCTAGTCATCCATGGTTTGATAACATCCCTTATCATTATATTTTTGAGATTTTTCAAGCAAAGACCACTATTCACAGGGGTTTTGACAGTGATAACTTCAAGCAAGTTAAAATTTTCGATATTCAATGTATTACTTACTTGTTGTTTCTTTCATTGACTGGTAATCACAAATGTGGGTTGAGACGCACTTAATTTGAGCAACAAATTGCTCGTAGATTCCTTGCTCTTGAGTTACCGGTGTGAGGGATTCATAGGTAGGATTCGTACTTTGATTTTGTTTGTGTTGGAACAAGGGTCGTTTGAGGTTTTTGGTTTAAAATAGGAAACAGAAGATGTGAAAACCTGGGCCGAGTCGGTTAATTTTTTTAATTTTGACCCATCACGACTCGTACCACGAGTCGTGGAAAGGACGTATGACTCATCCCTTGGACCCATAAGTTAGAGTTTTGAAAACATACTTGGGGACCTATGAGTATATCATATAACTCGTACCAGGAGGGTACGATTCGTATGATGAGTTGTAGGTCATTTCTTTTGAATTACATCTCTGAACCTCACCATGCCTCCTACTACGGCTCGTAGGATGCTGTCACGAGTAGTACTGAGAGCCGAAGCAGCTGCTTTTTCAGTAGTTTTTCTGTCTCCAGTTCTTGTTTTCCCTGCATACTGAGCACAGATTAGTTTAATTACTTGGGTTGCCTACCATGAAGCGCTTGATTTAACATCGCGGCACAACGCAGGTACCCCGGTTACTCAGACTTCACCAAGCCACCACTTGGGTTGCCTCCCAGGGAGTGCCTGATTTAACGTCACTGCACGATGCAAGTCTCTTGACTACTCAAAATTCGTCAAGACTCATATTCATCCTCTAGTGCTGACATTACTCTGTATTCCTTGGGTTGCTGCATTATCTGGAAGATGTTGAAAGTGACCTCTTCTTTGCTTAATCTGAACTTCAGTTGGCTAGCCTCCACATCTACTAGGGCCCTCCCAGTCGCAAGGAATGGTCACCCCAGAATGATGGGGACCTCATATTCAACCTCGCAATCAAAAATCACAAAGTCTGTTGAGAATATGAATTTGTCCACCTTGACCAGTACATCGAATAGGATCCCCACTGGCTTCTTCACAGTTCTGTCGGCCATTAGTAGCCGCATAGTGGTTGGTGTAGGGGCTCCGAAGTGCAATTTCTTGAATACCACAATGGGCATCAGGTGATGCTTTCTCCCAGATCACAAAGTGCCCTTGGGAACTCCACATTGCCAATAGTGTATGGTATAGTGAAATCACCTGGGTCATCCTTCTTTTGAGCCAGGATGTGTGTAGCTATGGAACTACAATGATGCACATTGTCTATCGGCTCATAGCTTATGAACCTCTTCTTCGTCACCAAGTCCTTAATAAACATAGCATATCCCAGCATTTGTTCCAATGCCTCTAACAATCGCATGTTCACAGATAGTTGCTTAAGCATTGAAAGAAATTTCTAGAACATACCATTCCGCATTTTTCTTCATTCTTTGAGGGAACGGTGGTAGTGGTCATGGGATAGCTCTGTGCACTTGAGTTGCTCCTTGATTAACGTTACATTCTTTATCCTCTAGCGGGGCCTCTGGCAACTCAACATTCTCCATCTCAGCATTCTTATCACTTTTCTCAATAATGCTCTTGTTCTTTTGTTCAACTACAACCAGAAAAGGGGGGTCAACTGTGGTCTTACCACTCCTAGTCATCACCGCCATGTAGTGGCCATCATTATTTGGGTTCTGGTTAGTGTTTGTAGGTAGTTTCCCCT
Organism: Datura wrightii; assembly: GCA_035772735.1. Taxonomy (NCBI): domain Eukaryota; kingdom Viridiplantae; phylum Streptophyta; class Magnoliopsida; order Solanales; family Solanaceae; genus Datura; species Datura wrightii. The sequence continues at coordinate 167,200,231 of JASDFA010000018.1, read as the reverse complement.
TTCTTCTAGGGTTTAGTGATGCTGACAGTTGCCCAAGCTGCTGCTCAATTTGCTTGATAGCGGTTGCATGAGATTCCACTCTCTGACCAGTACTTGGCATGTCACCACAGATCTCCTTCAATTGTTCATCAGTGGACCTCACCTTCTTCATCATTTCAGCCATCATGTTGTCTAACATTGATTGCCCAGCCTCCACCTCTCATGCATTGGGAGGCACATAATCTCCAGCCTAGTCATTGCGGCATCCATCGTTTCTTCTCCATTCTCCATCGCGCTCACGACCGCGGCTCCTATCTCTATACCCGTTTCGGTTTTAGTTGTCTCTATATTGGTTCTGACCTTTGTTTACAAAACCTTGGCGCCAATTGTCTTGTCTAGACGTGTCACGACCCGAACGTAGACCCGAATCGTAACACGGGACAAGGAACCCTGAGAGGTCCTAAGCCGACCCATGGCATGAGCATACATCTAACTTCATTCATAATAAGCGGAAGACTAATCACAAGGCATAGCGGAAATGTAAACATAACTATAACATATCGTAGTGTAAGGAAATCTCTAGAAATACACACAAGCTGAGTACTACATACTGTGTGAAAGCCTCCACTACATATGATGGGTCGATGGGACAAGACTCCAACTAACTTGAACCAATACTTAAAAATAAAATAGCATATCGTCCATCAAACGGCCCTCAAAACATGAGGATTCACCAATAAGATGAAGGCAAACTCTGAAATAATCTACATATGGGGATGAGCCTGAGAGCCGAAACCTGTATCATAAGACGATACAACAAAGAAAGTATGCAGTCAGTACGTGAAATCTACCGAGTATTGAAGGTAAGAAAAACGGACATTTAAAATATGTAAAATCTCATAAAATAGCATAAGAGTAGGACGTCATGCTCATATCATAAATCATAGGGCTCAAGGTTTTTCAAAGAATTTGTAATACTATCGAAATCATAATCATGAGAGGAAAGTCGTATTGAACATAACTTGAGCCAATATATATAATCATATATATGCATAAATCATGAGGAACAGTGGGAGGTTCTCTTAAATGACATACCCAATATGATCACACATGAAGCCCAACTTGTGACCCTAATCGGGAGGGTGTCCATACTTTGCCAAAGGAAGGACCATGAAAGTGTGATATCACCATGAAAAGGGCCAATTAGGTTGGGGACGGTCGCAAAGGAGGTCCCAACATACCTATGGTGGCACGTAGTTTATGAAATCCGGGGCAGAACCTAGGCCCTGAACCTACTCGGTGTTCGATAGTACTCCCAAAACTTATATAGTGCTCATAGTATAATATGCATGAGTTCATAGGCTAGTTAAATCATGGCAATCATAAGCATGCTCGTAAATACGCGAACTAGCCATGAAACAAGGCCCGTGAGTTAGCCTAAAACATAATTCATGAAGCATAAGTTCCGTACATACTTGTAGATTTTGCATATAGCTCGAGAGTCACCAAATCATAATGGGTAATTGAATAAATACACATTTCAAATCATAAATCATGCTGGGCTTGGAAATATCAACAATTGAAGTGAATATCATAAGTTAATTCATCATATATCTTTCATAATTAGACTTAATTTAGTAAAAATCAAAATCAATAATTCAATAATCAAAATACTTGTACAATCTGCTCAAAATCCATAAAATATAATTTAAATCACAACTTAAAACAACCCATTTGCAAATCATTAGATTTTCATAATCATCGAATTAAAACCCCAATAGATTTTTAGTAGATCTTCATTAATTACTAGAGAATGGACATGGGTGTGAACGGATACACCCATTCATAACCCTACATACCTGAAAAGGATTGATTCTACCACTTCTCTGATTGCCCAAGAGGGATTTGAATGAGAACCTTGAAAACTTGCTCTAGACTACCTCCTCAACCTCTCAAGTCTACACGCATGGAAGGAAATAACTTAGAATAGGTTTTCCCCCTCCTAAAACCCACTAAAAGAAGCTTTAAATGACGTAGTATAGGCTTTAGAAAATTAGAATTTATGAAAAGGCCCTTACTAATTCGCAGAAAATTAACTGCCCGGAGGTCCCAAAGAGGGACCCAACGACTCATCCTCGCTGGCCACAACTTGTCATGTTGATCGTCAAGTGCACTGCCTTGCTTTGTCTCTTGGGCTCTTAACAGGTCACTTCACAACTAGTCAGGGGTGACCACGACCCGTGGTCACCAGTCGTTAAGTATACTACCTACCCAATTTCCTTTTCGCATTATTTTCCTTCGCCATGGCTGACCCAACGACTCGTGGGTCCTGACCACGAGTTGTGGCCTCGCCCATGGGGTCTCAACTTCAACAGGACTTTTCCTCAACACCCAAGACTTCCCCACGATTTAACTGATTACTCGTGGGCTTTCCTCATGAGTCGTGGGATGACTTTTCCTGGGACTGCATTATCAATTTACACTTTTTCCCCGTTTCAACTCCCGGGTCCTATCTTTGAGCTCCAGGGGTATAACAATATCCTCCCCTTAGGAACATTCATCCTCGAATGTCAGAAACAAGTAGAAAACAAAAACATGCAATCATCATATTCAATACTAATCATTTAAACTGAAAACTAACGAAATGACTACCCCCAATTCATATCACATAGATGAACTGATCTCATGCTTTACCTACTCATCCATACACATAAAAGAAACTTGAACACATGAACTGAACATGAAAACAAAATAGGGCCATAGCTCAAACTGATACCTCAACTCGTAACTGAGTCAGTAGGGAACAGGTGAGGGTATTTAGCTATCATATCTGCTTCAGCTTCCCACGTAGCTTCTTCAACATGTTGATTCCTCCATCACCTTTACTGAAGCTACTTACTTGTTCCTCATCCTCCGAACTTGATTATCCAATATTTCAACTGGAACTTCCTCATATTTTAGGTTATCCTTTACTCCAACGCTATCAACCAGGACTACTAGCACCGGATCTCCCAAACATTTCTTCAAAAGCGACACATGAAACACAGGATGCACGGAAGATAACTCGAGGGAAAGTCCAACTCATATGCTACCTTACCAACTCTTCTCATAACCTGGTAGGGACAAACATAACGGGGACTGAGTTTTCCTTTCTTCCCCAACCGCATGACACCCTTCATGGGAGATACCTTCAGAAATACCCAATCGTCCACCTCAAACTCCAACTCTCTCCTCCTCACATCAGCATATGACTTTTGATGACTCTAAGCGGTTTTCAGCCTGTCCCTTATCAACTGAACCTTCACCATAGACTCATGAATCGAATCTGGCCCTATCATAGCTGCCTTACCAACCTCAAACCATCTGACACGCAATCTACACCTCTGCCCATAAAGAGCCTCAAAAGGTGCCATCTGAATGCTAGAGTGATAGATGTTATTATAAAAAAACTGGATTAGGGGCAACTGATCATCCCAACTACCTTTAAAGTCCATCACACAAGCTCTCAACATGTCCTCGAGGGTTTGGATTGTCCGCTCCGCTTGACCATAGGTCTGCGGATGAAATGTTGTGCTGAGCTTAACTTGAGTACTAAGCCCCTTTTGAAAAGACCGCAAAAATTGTGAGGTAAACTGAGTACCTCGGTCTGAAATAATTGATAAGGGAACTCCATGTAATCGAACCAAATCTCATATATACAACTTGGTATAATCATCCGCTGAGTCTGTGGTTTTCACCGGTAGGAAATGTGCAGTTTTGGTCAATCTTTCTACCACCACCCAAATAGAATCATATTGTCGATGAGTACGAGGCAGGCCTATAATGAAATCCATATTAATCTCTTCCCACTTCTGATTGGGAATTCTTATATCCTACAGTACGCCTCCTGGCCTTTGATGCTCAACCTTTACTTGATGACAGTTTGGGTACTTGGCTATGAATTCTGCAATATCTCTCCTTATGTCATTCCACCAATATATTTTTTGCAAGTCATGATACATCTTGGTGGCACCTGGACGGATAGAATACCTAGATCCATGGGCCTCATACAATGTCCGGCTCCTTAAATCATCAACATCGTGAACACATAGGTGATGATGGTACCAAAGCACACCATCTCCCCCTTGGGAGAAGACCTCCACCTTCTGACTTCGAATGGCTTCTTTAAACATTACCAAAATTGGATCCTCCTCTTGTCTAGCTTTCACATTAGTCACCAAGGACGAATCTGATCCGTTCTAGACAATAACAACGCCATCGATAGAGTCAACCAACCTCACTCCTAACCTTGCGAAATGATGCACATCTTTCACCAACTCCTTCTTTCCTTCATCCACATGGGACACACTCTCCATAGAGAGCCTACTAAGTACGTCCGCTACCACATTAGCCTTACCCGGATGGTAAAGGACACTCATATCATAGTCCTTGAGTAACTCCAACCACGTCCTTTTCTGAAGATTGAGATCCTTCTACGTGAATACATATTGTAAACTCTTATGGTCCATAAAAAATCCACATGGACCCCATACAATTAATATCTCTATATCTTCAATGCGAATACCATGACTGCCAACTCTAGATCATAGGTTGGGCAATTCTTCTCATGGATCATTAACTATCTTGAGGCATATGCTATTACCTTCCCTCGCTGCATCAATACACACCCGAGTCTGATTTTTGAAGCATCACAATACACCACAAAACCATTTGTACCCTTGGGTAGGGTCAACACTGGTGCTGAATTGGGTTGAGTCTTCAACTCTTGGAAGCTCTTCTCACAAGCCTCCGACTATTGGAATATCACCTTTTTTTGAGTCAAATTGGTCAATGGTGCTGCAATAGATGAGAAACCCTCAACAAACCTCCAATGGTATCCATACCCAAGAATCTCTAAATATCCAAGGGATTCACCAGCCTAGGCCAATTCTTCATCGCCTAGATATTTAGAGAATCTACGGTTATGCCCTCACTCGATACCACATAGCCGAAAAATGCTATGGAGTCCAACCAGAACTCACACTTGCTGAACTTGGCATACAATTGGCAATCCTTGAGAGTCTGAAGCATTATACTCAAGTGAGCGGCATGCTCCTCCTCGCTCTGAGTGTATATAAGGATGTCATCAATGAAAACAATCATGAACATGTTTAGATATTGCTTGAACACCCTGTTCATCAAGTCCATGAAAGTTGCAGGAGCATTCTTAGTCCAAATGACATAACTACAAACTCATAATGTCCATACCCGCGTCCTGAAGGCTGTCTTCGGGATATCGCCCTCCCGAACCCTATGTTGATGATACCCAGACCTGAGATCTATCTTTGAGAAACACTAGGCAGCCTGAAGCTGATAAAACAGATCATCGATCCTGGGTAAAGGATACTTATTCTTAACGGTGACCTTGTTCAGTTGTCGATAGTCGATGCACATCGAAAGCTAACCATTCTTCTTCCGAACAAATAACATTGGTGCACCCCACAGAGACTTGCTCAGTCTGATGAATCCCTTAACTAACATGTCCTTTAACTGATCCTTCAACTATTTTAGCTCGGCTGGAGCCATCCTGTAAAGAGGAATAGATATAAGTTGTGTATCGGGTAGAACGTTAATACCAAAATCAATCTCACGCTCGGGAGGAACACCTGGAAAATCATCGAGAAAGACCTCTGGATACTCACGCAGCACCAGAACTGACTGGATAGTCTGGGCATAGGACTCAATATCCTTAACCCTGACCAGATGGTATATGCAACCCTGAGAAATCATCTTCTGGGCATTAAGATACAAAATAAGTCGACCTGTTGGTACATCAGAACTACCCTTCCACTCCAAAACTAATTCGCTCAAAAAACGAAATTCCACCGCACGGGCTCCATATTAAAGAAGAATAACATGCATACAACCAATCCATGCCAAGAATAATCTCAAGAAATCAGTCATGGCAAACTCAACAAGGTCTGTAGAGGTGAATTTATGCAATATAGTAACCGGGATTCGTCTATACACCCGCCTAGCTACAACCAAATCACCAACAGGAGTAGAAACCGAAAATGGTTCTGACAGAGTCTTAGGACTAACTCCAAATCTACTAGCAATGTAAGGAGTCACAAAAGATAAAGTATCCCTCGGGTCTAGCAAAGCATAAACATCAATATAAAAAACATGCAACATACCAGTGACCACATCCGGGGAGACCTCCTGCTCCTGATGGGGTTCTAAAGCACAGAACCTATTTTGGCACTGACCGCTGGTAGAACTAGTCGAGGTACCCTGCTGAGGGGGATGTGCTGCTGGAGCGACAGAACTGGTTGCTGGCATACGAGCTCCACCGACACCTGATATGGCTGAAGGGCAATCCTTGAGTGTTTTTCCGGGTTTGCCACACCCAAAACAAGCATTTGAGTTGACTAGACATTTACAAGGATGATTCTTGCCGCACTTCGCACAAGCTGGGAAAGCGCGCTCTATCTGCATGCTACCTTGGTCCCTCAAATCTGGAGCCCTGCTCCTCTGATCCCCTTAGAATATAGATGGCAAACTAGCCGATGATAGTGCTGGAGCAATAGACCTATGCTGAGACTACTGACGCTGTCCACCCCCTGATTTGACCTGAGAGGTCCCATAATTGCTGGTCCTGGCTCTCTTGGAATTTCTCTACCTCTGATATACCGACTCCATCTTTGAGCATGCAACACAATGCCAGGATTATATATCTCAATGAAACATGGCAATCCTGTAGTCCTTATCCAGATAGTCTGCCACTCTATGTACAAAATGGCTCACCTGAGCCTTCTGGTCTACCACCAACTCTGGTGCATATTTAGATAGTTGGGTGAACTCCAATGCATACTCCTGAAACGACATTTCACCCTGCTTCAAGTTAACAAACTCGACCACCTTTTGCTCCCTCATCTCCCGAGGGAAGAATCGATCAATGAATGATGTGCGGAACTCTTTCCAACAAATAGGGCCTTCACCCACTGCCCTATCATCTCTCCACTATTTGAACCGTATAACGGCCATCCCTTAAGCGGATAGGAGGCCAAATCAACACAATCTTCATTGGTCACCCCCATAACATTCTTGATCTTTACGGTCTCCTCGATGAAATCATGCAGATCCTTATCCACCTTGGACCTAAGGAACTCCGTAGGGTTCATCCTCATGAAATCTCTAATCCAGGCTGCTGCAGCATTGCCATTCTATGGGATACGTGCAACAGCCTACTGGTTGACATGGGTGGTCAAGGCCTTCGCCAACATCTGGATAGCTGCCCAAAACTCATTATGGGTAACTAGCTCTGGCGCCTGGGGCTCCTGAACACGTGGGGCCTGCTGATGCCCGTGATCATTGCCATCTTCGTGGCCTTCACTGTTCCCATTTCTCCTTCCGTTCACTCTCTTGGGAGATATGATTTTTCAATCACGAATAGCATGAATTAGAGGGATAGAAGGATTCATCGCATAACATAAATCACGAAAGAAGGGAACATTCCTAAACGTCTCATAGCCTCTTCGTCATAAGTGTGGTGCGCTTCACATACATGAAAAAGACTCTACTTAACGTGGATTTCAGACACCCTAGGACACTTCAAAACCTATGGATTTGATACCACGTTTGTCACGACCGAACGTAGACCCAGATAGTAATACGGGACAAGGAACCCTGAGAGGCCCTAAGTCGACCCATTTCATGAGCATACATCTAACTTGATTCATAATAAGCGGAAGACTAATCACAAGGCATAGCGATAATGTAAGCATAATCATAACATATCGTAACGTAAGGAAATCTCTAGACATACACGCAAGCTGAGTAATACACACTGTCTAAAAGACTCCACTACATACGATGGGTTGATGGGACAACACACCAACTAACCCGAACAAATACTGAAACATAAGATAGTGTATCGTCTGTCAAACGACCGTCGAAACATGAGGACTTACCAATAAGCTAAAGGCAAATTCTGAAATGATCTAGATATGGAGATGAGCCTAAGAGTCAGAACCTATATCATAAGACGATACAACATAGAAAGTATGCAGTCAGTACGTGGAATGTACCAAGTATGCAAGGTAAGTAAAACGAATATTTAAAATATGTAAAATCTCGTAAAACAGCATAAGAGTAGGACGTTATGCTCATATCATAAATATCATAATATAACATATCATAGGGCTCAAGGTTTTTAAAAGAATTCTTAATACAATTGAAATCATAATGATGAGAGAAAATTCGTATTGAACATAACTTGATCCAATATACATAATCCTAGACATGCATAAATCACGAGGAACATTGGGAGATTCTCTAAACTGACATACCCCATATGAGCATACATGTATCCCAACTTGTGACCCTAGTAGGAAGGGTGTCCGTACATTGCCAACGGTAGGACCATGAAAGTGTTATATCACCATGAAAAGGGCCAATTAGGCCAGGACAGTCGCAAAGGAGGTCACAACATAACTAGAGTTGCACGTAGTTTCTAAGATTCTGGGCAGAACCTAGGCCCCAAACCTACTCGGTATTCGATACTACTCCCAAAACATATATAGTGCTCATAGTATAATATGCATTAATTCATAGGCTAGTTAAATCATGATATTCATACGCATGCTCGTAAATACATGAACTAGCCATGAAACAAGGCCCGTGAGTCGGCCTAAAACATAACCCATGAATCATAAGTTCCATACATACTTGTAGATTGCGCATATAGTTAGAGAGTCACAAAATCATGATGGGTAATTGAGTAAATCCATATTTCAAATCATAAATCGTGATGGGCTTGCAAATATCAATAATTCAACTGAAGATCATAAGTCAATTCATCATAGATCTTACATAATCAGGCTTAATTTAGTAAAAATCAAAATCAACAATTCAATAATCAAAATAGTTGTAAAATATGCTCAAAATCTATAAAATATAATTTAAATCACAACTTAAAACAACCCATTTAAAAAGCATTAGATTTTAATAATCATCGAATTAAAAACCTATTAGATTTTTAGTAGATTTCCATTAATTACTAGAGAATGGGCATGGATGTGAATGGATACACCCATTCGTAACTCTACATACCTAAAAAGGCTTGATTCTACCACTTCTCTAATTTTCCAAGAAGTATTTGAATGATAACCTTGAAAACTTTCTCTATATCACCTCCTCAACCTTTCAAGTTTGCATGCATGGAAGGAAATAACTTATAATAGGTTTTCCCCCTCATAGAACCCACTAAAACGAGCTTTAAACGACGTAGTATAGGCTTTAGGAACTTGGAATTTATGAAAAGGCCCTTACTAATTCACAGAAAATCAAATGCCAGGATGTCCCAATGAGAGACTCAACAACTCATCCTCACTGACGACTCGTCATGTCGATCATCAAGTGCACTGCCTTGCTTTGTCTCCTAGACTCTTAACGGCTCACATCACGACTCATCAGTGGTGACCAAGACTTGTGGTCAGCAGTCATTAAGTACACTGCCTACCCAATTTCCTTTTCCCATTATTTTCCTTCCCCACATCTGACCCAACGACTCATAGGTCCTAACCACGAGTCATGGCCTTGCCCTTGGGGTCTCAACTCTTCCAGGACTTTTTCTCAACAACCAGGACTTCCCACGAGTCACCTGACGACTCGTGGGCTGTCTTCAAGAGTCGGATGACTCATCCTGAGACTGTAATATCAATTTCCACTTTTTCCCCATTTCAACTCCCGGGTCCAATGTTTGAGCTCCTGGGTTATAACAAGACGCTTGGGCTTTGGCTCGGAAACCCGCCACTTGGATATCCAGGAAATTTGCCTCTTCCTCAGAATCAGAGTGACCAACTCCCAACTCCATTCCTTGTGTCCCCACTGCATTTACCTTTTTGACTCCTGCTCCCATGATGTGCTTTGTAAGAAAATCCAACGATATGCACTTGTGAGCCAACTCTTGGTTGCTTTCATTTTCCTTCCTACGTTAGTCTGTAGTCAAACCAACATCATATGTATTGACCGCTGCATCAGACTTCCTTGCATGCCATGCCCTGTTTATCTTAATCAACCTGCCAAGGATTGTAGCAGCTTGCTCCCAGGTGTGACTCATCAATGCTCCTCCTGCCACCATGTCTACAACAACTTTTGTGCTATTTTTTAAAGATCTATAAAAAAATTCCAACAAACTGTCATTTGGAATTTTATGGTTTGAGCACATTGTCAACTTCTTTTTGAACCTTAGCCAGGTTTTGATGAAGTGCCTCTGTCTCGAATTGTCGAAAATTGTAGAACTCATCCTTTAGCTGCAACATTCTAGAGGGGGAAAGAATATCTCCAAGAAGGCTTGCTTGAGTTCCCTCTAGTTAGCTATGGTGTCGTTGGGCAACTTCAATAACCATAGAGTGGCTTCTCTAATAGAGAGAAGGGGAAAAGTTTGAGCCGAATGGCATCTTGGCTAACTTTGGGCAGCCTGTACGCCTTGCATATTCCTATGAAATTCATCAAGTACAAGTTAGCTTCATCCACTGCATGATCATTGAACATCCCTTTCATGTTTAACATCTGGAACATGGAGCTCGTGATATCAAATTTTGCCCCAGCGGGCAGTGGTGGTGGCACAATTGCTCCAGTTGACCCAACTTCATCAATGTTTGGGTCCTCATCATCAAAGAACTGAGGGGCAAGTCTATACCCTCTATTTCCCCACCCATGTCGACCAGCATTAACTATCTCTTCTCTAACATCTCCCGCATCCTGAAGTGCTGCTTACTGAGCTTACTCAGCTAGCCTAGCTGCTTCAGCTATGCCGGGCATCTCTTTGTTCCTCGTTCTCCATCCTGTGCAGTGTTCATTCAATTTCTGAGTTCAACGGAATCTGGGGAACTCCACTACTCCGAGTGCATGCCATTCACCAGAAAATAGCTTGGATATCAAAAAAAAGAAAACATAATTAAGGAAATAACTACCGAGAAAGTAAAATACAACCAAATAATCTAGTTCAGCCATATTCCTCGGCCCACAGTGACACTTTTTGATAACGCTCAAACAATACCTCCAACTAAAGTATGAAGCAGACATTGTCAATAAAGACCACAACTAGAGATTGGGGTCGATCCCACAAGGAATATGGAAGAGCAAGACTAAAGCCGGTAAATGAACGTGTTAGGTAGTTACTCCAAATAAGGGGGTTCCAAAGAAAACAAAAATTAAAAACAGAGTTCAAACTTTTGTTGAAATCAACAATAAAAGATAACTAGGGCTTTGTGTTCCCCATGGGTTCATAACTGCTTCGGGTATACATATGTGCTCATTACCAATGCTTACTTGTAGAACTGATAACTTAGGTTCATCCAAAAGACTGGTTCGTCCCTATTGAATTACTATACTCAATCACCGAGTCAGGTCTCATGAGAGATTGCAAATTAACCGTTATCAATATGTCCCAAATTTAACTATCCTGTCACTACAACTCAACTTAATACAATGATCATCAAGATCAAGGCTTTGTTGTAATTCTCTTTTCCTAATCTCTACCTCTCAAGGCTCAAACAAGTAAAGAATTTTGGCATGTCCTAACGTTGTACACAGTTAAAAAATGTCTAATCATGAAGAGAATACAATACAAGTGTTTTTCATTTGTTTTGAATCACTTTTATATAACCATAGCTTATTAATCCACCATGGTTCCCACAATCCTAGCTATGGAGGTTTTAGCCTCTCATAGCTGCAAGATTGTGATTTGCATTCATAATTAAATACATAAACCTATACTTTAATTATGGATGAGAGAAAAGCTTCATTTTATTAAACAGTAAAATCCTCAAAAACAATATGAAGATCAAAAGAAAACCAAGAAAATGTTGATCACAAGTTGAACAACCCAATTCTCACTTCTAATTCTCTCTAACTTGATTGCTAATCACTTCTAATCACTCCTAATCACCTTTCTTAATGAAAATAAAACATAAAACGTATTTATACAGACATAAAAATCCTTTTCCTAGGCTAACAGGGTGAATTTCCATAACTGAAGTCACCTTCTTCACGACTTGTCCTACGACCCACAGCAGATAGGTATGGGTCGTACCTGCTACCCATATGTCATGGGCTAGCTGAAATTTGGTTAAGTGTTGGACCTTTTTACGACTCGTATGTGCTTCCTACGAGTCGTACTGTGCTTCTGTGGCTTGACTCTGAGTCTTCGAAATTTTTCTGAAGTTCATCACGAGTGCTTTGGTAGAACTCATACCATGCTGCCACGACTCGTACTGTTTGTTCGTAGCAGGAGTCAGCCTCTTGGGAAAATCTTCTTAATCATTCCATGACATCTTCACTGCGACCCGTATAAGCTTTTTACGACTCGTATTGAGAGTCGTAGGCTGCACCACTCCATCCTTAGCCTTCTGAAACTTCTCACAACTAGCAGTATGACTTGTACCACTATTCTACAGCTAGTACGGAGGAGTATGAGTTAATCCTATTTTCTGCACTTTTAGGCTATCTTTTGCACATTTTTGTTCCAACATCTATTTATCCTCTAACCAAAGAAAAAGTGCCTTATATCCATATAAATATACCTAATTCCATGCTATTTTCTTAGTTTTGAGCGTCAAAAGTGTTGTAAACTCATAGTACATCAACTACTCCTTTCAGCTAGTAGGAAGCCAAGTCGGCACGCTCTAAGGGACTGACACTAATGATTTGGGTGATATTCTTAATCTGTTCCACAAATCCCTATGGGTCCTCTCCCACCTTAGCTCCATGAAAGTCTAGAGGGTTCATCCTAGTGAAATCCCGCACTCGGGCAACTGCTGCGGAACCGTTGTTGTTAATTGGAACCACATGTTAGTTCACCTGGTTGGTCACAGTTTGGGTGAGCAGCTGAATGGCCTCCCTAAATTCTACGGTAGATACCGAGTCATCCCGAGGGGCTGCCAGGGCTGCCGGGGCTGGTGGTGCAGGCCGCTAAGCATTACCGTCCCTCCTTCCATTACTATGTTGGGGAGGCATGATTCATTGAAACAAAGCAGAGCACGATTAAAGAGAATGATTCTAGAATTGAATTTCAATGCACGTTAAGGAGTATGAAAAAAAAAGTTTCCTAATGACATCTTGTAGCCTCCCCGTCATAAGTCTAGCCTGCTTCACACCCCTGAAGAGGACTCTACTCGATATGGTTTTCAGACATCCGAGGATACTCTGAACCTAGTGATCTGATACCAAGTTTGTCACACACCGAGTTTACTCCCTGGATGAAACACGGTAGTTTAAGTCACAAGTGACCCAAATCATCCCTTGATCTATCATACACTGGCATTCTGAGTAATATAAGAAAACATACAGAGGAAGTTTAAAGCAAAAATGTAATTTCATGAAAGAAACAAATTAGATCCGTAGTGTTTGAAAATATTAAAAGAACACTACAAGTCTGAAATACCATTCTGAGTCTAAAAGCCACTATGACTGATGAGTTGCTCGGACAAGCCCCCAGCTAACTCCAAATCTACATAGAAGGAAATGAAAATATAACTGAAATGAATAAATCTTTGTCCTTGAAGGATGAGGACTCACCAACTCGTAAAGCTGAGGTCGTCGATAAGAGGTAGGCTAACGAAGCTGAGAATGAGATCCTACAGCTGTATCATCAAACAATACAACATAAAAGTATGCATCGATACTTTGAATGTACTGAGTAAGTGAGACAGACCATACACGATAGAATAAATAACAAGAAAAATGGGGAACTTAAAGACATGCAATGAACAACTAACGCTACTGATCTGAATAACTGAAATTAAGGTGGTCTAGAAGACCCTGTCTGATGGTCAAAGCATGTTCTAAGTCAGGAATACTGATCTTAACTAGACTGAACTGAGACTGCACTGAACTGACTAGTGGGAGAGTCTATAGCCGACATGTATCCACGTGAGCTACATGTGGAGTCCGATGTATACATCCGACCGGTAGGAACCAATGATGTGTTGTGAATTTACAACACTTTTCACGCACAAAACTAAAGAAAATAGCGTGGAGTTAGGTTATTTATTTGGATATGAAGGTACTTTTCTTGTGTTTTCAGGTAAACTTAGGTGTTGGAGCAAGATTGTGCAAAAGCAGCTTAAAAGGATAGAAAAGAGCAAAAATGACAGTCTCAGTACGAGTCGTACTTTGATGGTAAGAATCGTACTAAGACTCATGGAAATATTTAGAATGTTGAGCTGAGAAAGATGCCACACGACTCAAAGTATGTGTCGTATGAGTACAGTACGAGCCGTAACTTCAAGTCATGGAAATATTTAGAGAAATTGCACAAGGACTGACTCTGGGTACGGATATTTTAGTATCAGTCGTGGAGGTATGGTATGAGTTGTACCAACACACTCATGACAAACATCATAGAAATTCAAAGTCCCAGAGTCAAGAGATGGAAGCACAGTCTGAATCACAGGAAGTTGGTATGAGTCATACCAAGGCACAACACTTAGCCGGATTTCAGAAAGCTGAAGACCTACAGATAGCAGGAACGACTCGTACAAGCCTGCTACAGGTCGTAGGTTTGGTCGTGGCTCATGCGGCAACAGATATGGAAGTTCACCCTATTAGTTTAGGAAAGGGATTCTTATATATGTATAAATACTTTTTATGTGTTATTTTCAAAAGGAGATCATATTTAGTGAGACATAGTTAGTTTTTGTTAGACAATAATCAAAGAACATAGAATTGAGTTGATTAATTTGTGATAAACCTTTTCTTGATTTTCTTCTTGATTTTGTGAAGTGTTCTTGATAATTTCAAGATTTAATCAACAAAGTTTTTCTCTCACCTACGCTTGTAAGTATTGATTTATGTATTTAATTATGAATGCAAATCACAACCTTGAAACTACGAGAGGCTAAAACCACCATAGCTTGGGTTGTGGGAACCATGGTAGATTAACGAGCTAGGGTTGCACAAAAGTGATTCAAAATCAATGCAAATCACTTGTATTGTATTCTCTTCATACTTTAACGTTTCATAATGGTGTATTATGTTAGGACTTGCCCTAATTCTTTACTTTCTTGAGCCTAGAGAGGTAGATATTAGAAAAAGAGAATTACAACAACGCCTTGGTCTTGATTATCATTGTATTAAGTTGAGCTATGGTCGTAGGATAGTTATTTTTGGGACAAATTGATAACGGTTACTTTGCAATCGTTCATGAGACGTGACCTAGTGATTGAGTATAGTCATCAAATAGGGACGAACCAGTCATTTGGATGAACCCTAGTTATCAGTCCTACAAGTAAAGCATTGGAATTGATCACTTGTGTATACCCGAAGAAGTTATAAAGCCATGGGGAACACAAACCCTAGTTAGTTTTAATTCTTGATTTTACAACAGAATTCTAATCGTCATTTTTAGTTATTATTCTCTTTAAACCCCTCACTTAGGAGTAACTACCTAACCAAGTTCACTTACCAGTAGTAGTCTAGCTCTTCCATATTCCCTATGGGTTCGACGCCAACCTCTAGTTGGGTTCTTTATTGACCACGTCTGCTTCATGCTTCAGTAGGGGTGTGTTTTGAGCGTTATCAAAAAATGGCGTCGTTACCATGGAATACGGTGAAGATTAGATTATTTGCTTGATTTTGACTTTTTTGGTAGTTATTTCCTTAATTACATTTTCTTTTTGTTTTTTCTACCCACATGCTATTCTCTGGTGAATGCCAAGCAGTAGGAGTAGTGGAGATCCCCTGATTCCATTGAACCCAGAAATTAAATGAACAATGCACATAATGGAAAATCAGGAACAAAGAGATGTCCGCATAGCTAAAGAAGCTAGGAAAGCTGAGCTAGCTCGGCATGCTTCACTTCAGGATGCGGAAGATGTTAGAGAAGAAATAGTTAATGTTGTTCAACATAGGAGGGGCAATAGGGGTTATAGACTTTCCCCTCAGTTCTTCGATGATGAGGATCCAGATATCGATGAAGTTGAGTCAACGGAAGAAATTGTGCCGCCACCACTACCCGATGGGGCCAAGTTCGATATCACGAGCACCATGATTCAATTGCTAAATATGAAAGGGGTGTTGAATGGTCATGTAGTGGATGACCCCAACCTGCACTTGATGAACTTCATAGGAATATGCAAGGCATATGGGTTGCCCGGAATTAGCCCGGATGCCATAGGGCTCAGACTTTTCCCCTTTTTTCTATCAGGGGAAGCCACTTTATGGTTATCAAAGTTGCCCACTGACTCCATAACCAACTGGAGGGAACTCAAACAGACCTTCTTCGCGGGATTCTTTCCCCTCTCTAGAATGTTGCAGCTAAAAGATGAGATCTACAACTTTCGACAAATCAAGATAGAGGCACTTCATGAAACCTGGCTAAGGTTCAAAAAGAAGTTGACAAAGTGCCAAACCACAAGATCCCAGATGACAGTTTGTTGAAAATGTTTTATAGGTCTCCAAACAATAGCACAAAAGTTGTAGCAGACACGGTGGCAGGAGGAAAATTGATGGGTCACACCTGGGACCAAGCTGCTACTATCCTTGACAGGGAGATCAAGAAGAACAGGGCATGGCATACGATGGAGGTTGATGTTGTGGTTCGTACATATGTTGTTGGTTTGACTGCAGACCAACAAAGAAAGGAAGGAGAACGCTACTAGGAGTTGGCTCATATGTGCACATCATTGGACTTTCTGACAAAGCATATCATGGGAGCTGGAGACATGTAGTGGGGCCACAAGGATTGGAGCCGTGGGCAGACCATTCTGACTCCAAAGAAGAGGTAAGTTTTCTGGACAACTAAGTGGCGGGTTTCTGAGCCAACACACAACCATTTGGACAAGATAATATGCTCCAAAGCTCTGGAAACCAAGGTTGGAACCAATACAGAGATATCTATAACTGAAATGGGTTTAGAAATAGGAGCCACGGTCGTGAGCACGAAGGAGAATGGAGAAGAAACAATGGATATTTCAATGACCAGGTTGGAGTTTATGTGCCTCCCAATGCATGAGAAGGGGAGGCTAGGCATTCTAAGTTGGAGATCATAATGGCCAAAATGCTCAAAAAAGTGAGATCCACTGATGATCATCGAACAAGACCCAAAGTTACATATCAAGTATGGTTCATAAAGTGGAATATCATGCTACAACCATCAAGCAGATCGAATATCCACTTGGGAAACCGTTAGCATCAATGAACCCTCGACAAAAGCGTACACTACCTAGAAACACCGTCCAAAACCAATAGAAAGATGGTCGTTGCATGGCGGTGATGACTAGGAGTGGTAAGACCACAGTTGACCCCTGTTTTTAGTTTGTAGTTGAACGGATGAAAGAGAGCATAATTAAGGAGAATGAGAAGAGTGCTAAGATAGAGGGCGCTGAGCATGCTGAGGCCTCAAAAGGTGAAGAAGAACCTGACATTGACCAAGGAGCAACCTAAATCTACAAGGATATCCCGTTACCACCGCCACCATTCCCTCAAAGGATGAAGTAAAAGGAGGAAAATGGTAAGTTCCTAGAAATTTTTTTCAATGCTTAAACAGTTGTATGTGAACATGCCATTGGTGGAGGCATTGGACTAAATGTCGGGATATGCGAAGTTTATGAAGGATTTGCTGACTAAGTAGAGATCAGTCAGCTATGAGCAGGTAGACAATGTACATCACTATAGTGCCATAGCTATAAGGGTCCTAGCTTAAAAAAAGGAAGATCCAGGTGCTTTCACTATACATTGCACCATTCCAATGTTGAGTCTGCAAGGGCACTTTATGACTTGGGAGCAAGCATCAACTTGATGCCCTTGGCTCTATTTAAGAAATTTCGCTTGGGAGCCCCCACACCGACCACGATGCGACTACTGATGGCCGACAAAATTGTTAAAAAGCCAGTGGGGATCCTATTCGATGTGCTTGTCAAGGTAGACAAATTTATTTTCCTAGCAAACTTCCTGATTTTGGATTGCGAGGTTGATTATGAGGTCTCCATCATTTTGGGCAGACCATTATTTACAACCGGGAGGGCCCTAGTAGATGTAGAGGCTGACCTGCTAAAGTTCTGATTAAACAAAGAAGAGTTCACTTTCAACATCTTCCGGATAATGCAGCAACCCAAGGAGTACAGTGTAATCTCAGCACTAGAGAATGAGTATGAGTCACTTGACAAATTCTGAGTAGTCAAGAGACTTGCATCGTGCCGCGATGTTAAATCAGGCGTTTCTTGGGAGGCAACCCAAGTGGTGGCTTGGTGAAGTCTGAGTAACCGGGCCACCTGCATCGTGACACGACTTTAAATCAGGCGCTATATGGGAGGCAACCCATGGATGGCGACATCTGATTAGCCACAGGTATGTTTCCTTGCCTTTGCTCATCCATTTTACGCTTCGGGGACGAATCTATGTTTTTAAAAAGGGGAGGGGGCGTACTTGTTTTTTTGGGGATTTTTGATATGTTCGAGTGTTTTTCTTGCTGTGTTTATTTTCCCTTGGGCATGTTATCTAGTAGAACCGGCATGTTTAGGATTTTTATTTTTATTTTTTGATTTTGGTGTTTAATTAGGAAATAAATTAGTAATACTCAGCCAATAAAAGTGCACTAGTTTTGGATTTGTAAAACTTGGACCCTGTTTAAATTTTTTTTGATGCATTAGCTGTGTGTTTGTGATTGCATGCAGGATTTCTGTGGATGTTTTGATGTCATTTAGTTTATTAGCATGATTGGTCTTGTTAAGCCATTTCTAAACCAAATAGGTAAAGTAGATATAATTCATGTGTCATGAGAGAGTGAGGTCTAATACCTAGTTTAGTACTATTAAAGATCTAGAACTTGCCTGGTTAGTCTTTGTAACGGATAAGGATGATTGGTTAGGATATGATCATAGGACATTTTAGTTAAGCTCACTTTTAGCCTATATAACCCTGCCATAGTCACGTGATTCCATTGATCCCGATTTTGAGCCTTAATAGACCAATTTTTTTCTTTTGATTAACCAATTAACCGTACCCATTTCTTATAATGAACCTTCTTTGGCTCTGGTCCTTTCTTTGATATTGTGAACCTCAACATAGGAAAAATGCCTAAGTTGAGGGTGGCTAAAATATGGGTACATAAAGGTGGGAACAAGAAAAAGGAAAAGAAAAGAGAAAAAGGTGGAAAATGAGGTGTAGTGGAAAGAAAAAGAGATGAAAAGTTGAAAATCATAAAAAAGAAAATTCAATGAAATACTTGAAAAAAGTTAAAAATACACCACACTCATGCAAAATAATATAAAAGGAGTGAAAAGGGAAGAAGAGCAATGAAAAAAATTAAAAGGTTAAATAGGTGAAGAGTAATGCCAATGTATATAGTGCCAAGGAAGTGATAGTCACTTAAAAAGATCTCATCTTTATCATGTCCAGCCCTAAGCCTACATTACAAGCTCTATCAAGTCCTACGTGGTCCTAATTTGACCATCCGACAAACCAAAGCAGAGAAAATAAGGGCAAGCTTTTGGCATCTGGTACATAGTACTTGGAACTTCTTTGTGAGGGTGAGTGGAACACTTGTTCAGTGTCATGCAATATTTTATACTATATTTGTGAGTGGGGACTTCATTTGTTGTGAGGATTCATGGATTATGTTTACTTTTACCATTGGTATGTGTGAAAAATAGTGGTGGTGATTTGATTGCCTGTTAATAGCTCGATGACATGTCTTGATCCCTGTTTAGCATGTTTTGTGGTTGCTTGTAATACTTTAGTTGATGCTAGTTCATGGAGAAGAGGTCAGAAGTGTTGTATGTATAATGCAAATTTTTTTTAAATGTGGCTGTAGTATCCTTAGTTAATTTTCTAGTTGAGAGTCATGTTTTTCTTTTTCTTTTCTTTGCCTGATGACATGCAAAAGTCTTAAGTTGAGGGTGTTGATGTGCTATGAATTTACAGCACTTTCGACGCTCAAAACTAAAGAAAATAGCATAGACTTAGGTATTTATATATGGATATGAGGTACTTTTTTTGTGTTTCGGGTAAACATAGGTGTCGGAGCAAGGTTGTAGAAAAGAAGCTTAAAAAGATAGAAAAAGAGCTAAAATGACAGTCTTAGTATGAGTCGTACATGATGGTACAAATTGTACTAAGACTCGTGGAAATATTCAGAATGTTGAGCTGAGAAGGAAGCCATCCAGGACTCACAATATAAGCCGTATGAGCATGGTACAAGCTGTAACATCAAGTCGTGGAAATATTCAGACAAATGGCACAAGGGCTGACTCTGGATACGGATAGCTAAGTACGATTCGTGGAGGTAAGGTAACAATCGTACCAACACACTTGTGACAAACTTCAGAGAAATTCAAAGTCCCAAAATTCAAGCCACCGAAGCACAGTACGAATCGTAGGAAGTTGGTACGAGTCATACCAAGGCAAAACACTTAGCCAAATTTCAGAAAGATGAAGATCTACGGATAGCAGGAACAACCCGTACAAGCCTATTATGGGTCATAGGTTTGTCCATGGCTCGTGCGGCAGCAGATATGGAATTTTACCCCGTTAGCTTAGGAAAAGGATTCTGATGTCTGTATAATTATGTTTTATGTTTTATTTTCAAAAAGAGATCAAATTTAGTGAGAAAGTTAGTTTTGGTTAGACAATCATGAAATAATATAGAATTGAGTTGATTAATTTTGGATCAACCTTTCCTTGATTTTCTTCTTGATTTTGTGAAGTGTTCTTGATAATTTATAGATTTAATCAACGAAGTTTTTCTCTCATCTACGCTTGTAAGTGTTGATTTATGTATTTAATTATGAATGCAAATCACAACCTTGCAACTATAAGAGGCTAAAACCTCCATAGCTAGGGTTGTGGGAACCATGGTGGATTAATGAGCTAGGGTTGCACAAAAGTGATTCAAAATTAATGCAAAACACTTGTATTGTATTCTCTTCATACTTTAATGTTTATTAGACGTGTACAAAGTTAAGACTTTCCCAAATTTATTACTTTCTTGAGCCTAGAGAGGTAGAGATTAGGAAAAGAGAATCACAACAAAGCCTCGGTCTTGATGATCATTGTATTAACTTTAGTTGTGGTCGCAGGATAGTTATATTTGGGACAAATTAATAATGGTTAGTTTGTAATAACTCATGAGACATGACCCGATGATTGAGTATAGTCATCCAATAGAGATGAACCAGTCGTTTGGATTAACCCTAGATTTCAGTCCTACAAGTAAAGCATTGGAATTGATCACTTGTGTATACCTGAATCAGTTATGAACCCATTGGGAACACAAACCCTAGTTAGTTTTAATTCCTTATTTTACAAAACAATTCTAATCATTGTTTATTAGTCATTATTCTCTTTAACCCCCCCCCCCCCCCCACATTGATGTAACTACCTAACAAAGTTCACTTACTGACAATAGTCTAGCTCTTCCATATTCCCTGTGGGCTCGACCCTAAGCTCTAGTTGGGTTCTTTATTGACAACGTCCTCTTCATGCTTTGGTAGGGGCTATGTTTTGAGCGTTATCACCCAATATACCATACCAGGGTATAAAGGAATGAACTGGGTGATCACGAAAGTCTGTGGACAAACAGGACAATAAATACTGTAACATATACGGGCAATGTAGTTCTGGGAATGTGGGTGCGATGGAATCTCGGCCTACTCGGTGCTAAGTCCTACTCCCACTGGATAATCCAGGACTGAATACTAAGTTGATAGCTCAAAACTGGGGCCTAAGACTAGTCAGGGATACACATCTAATGTACCCTGAGAGTCTTATCGGACCAGATTGTAAAATTGAGTTCTAGACTGGCAAGAGTCGCTTATCTAGATGCGTCATAATCATATAAGAACAAACTATAATTCTAATTGGGGTCCTTAGGCTAGTAAGAGTTGTATATCTAAAGTGTCACGACCGCCTAGTAGACCAATAAACTGAATTTTGAATCTGATTCTGATAACAAGGAGGTAATACTGACATCTTAAGAAATTCTATAGTCAAACTGATCAGCTAACATTTCAGACTGGCATGAGTATTTTCACATTTTGACTAAATCTAGGAAACCATGTATCTGACTGAGAATTTAACATATAGAATAATATGGGAATTCACCATATTGATATAATCAGGAAAATTTCTAGGTTAATCACTTTAGCAAGTTTCTAGTCTTTTCTACTCTCGTAGACTAGGGATAAACTAAATATACAGGGATAGGCATCAATACTGTCACTAAATGGTGGAAAATATCCATAATTAATATAACATAGTAATTCCACACGGATTAAAAGAAGCAGTACAAAAAATTTCTTAACATTTGAAAATCTGCAGGACTAGAATTCACTTTTACGGGAATAACATCAATTTAAACATGAATTAATGTAAATCATATATGAGATAATCATGGATATCATTCTATGCGAATTCAAATAAAACTGACATATACTCTCTTCACATTCGAAAGCTTAGGGCGAGGATTTTATAGAGAAACTAGAGAAGGGTTTTGAGGGACACAAGGGAAGAACAATCCCCTTGTTGAATTCCCACATAACTGATAAAGAAATCTGATAAAATTCCTTGAGAATCTGAGGAGAAGTAGAATGCCCTAGTTCTTGCTCTAAGAGTCCGTTAGACAATTCTACTGTCTGTTTTCAAAAGGTCTGAGTGGGGAATGAGGAAAGAAACCATTTAACCCCACTAGTAAGTCTGAAATAATGACTAAAACGACATAATTTAAAGTTTAGGAGAGTAAGAAATTACTGAAAGACCCTGGAAAACTCATAGGGAAAAACTGAGTGTCAGTCCTGACGAGTAACCTAATGAGTCGTGTTCAGTGACCATGACTCGTGGTCACACTCTTGGACTACATCGCCTGGAGTATACTGAAGGCCACCACGAGGGACCTAATGAGTCGTGGTTGGTGACCACGAGTCGTGGTCACCTCTCGTGGACCATACTGTCTTAAAAGCCATGGAACCCCTACAAGTGAAACCACGACTTGTGGTATCCCAAACAAGTCATGGTGAGGACCCATTAGGTACAGTGTCTCACATTTCTCGGCTATAAATTGTCCTTAACCACAGGTTATATCATGACTCCTGGTCACACTCGTGGTCAACAAAACATTAATTTTTCAAACTAAAACACCTAGTCCTCACCATGAGATGTCTCGTGGTCACTCCCCACGAGTCATAGAATGATTCATTCTATGAACTAGTGCAGATTTTTCAGTTTTCTCTGATTTATGTTCTAGGTCTTGCCATTAAGTTTTCAGGGCATTATAGATATACTGAATTATATTTATATGCATGATTTCAATTAACATTTACTCAACATATTTTACTTATCTTATATACTAATATATTCTAAGTACTGACCACATACTGTATGCTATATCAATTTAATGATACAGGTCCAACTGATCAAACTCAATTTTGCCATTAGTCCAGGTCCCGCGCAGTCCAACTCAATTCCCATTGTTGGGGAGTCATAATCTGGAGAGAACATTCAGTTTAGTTGTTCAATTATGCTATTTTAGTCTAAGACTTTAGCGAGCTAGTTAGGGGTGTTGTCCCATCAGCTCAACAGACAGTTTAGAGGCTTATCAGACATTATGTAGAGTTTTAACTTTCTTGGGTGTTGATTCCATTTATGATCATTATGTTATTCAAACTTTCACTTATTCATGTTTAAGTTATCAATTTTCTCTTTGATGTATGCTCTTTATTTGTTATGTTCATGTCATGAGTCAACTTGGATCTATTCGTAGTTCTAGGTCCCACATCTCG
Source organism: Datura wrightii (assembly GCA_035772735.1). Taxonomy (NCBI): domain Eukaryota; kingdom Viridiplantae; phylum Streptophyta; class Magnoliopsida; order Solanales; family Solanaceae; genus Datura; species Datura wrightii. Next base: position 167,176,493 of record JASDFA010000018.1, on the reverse strand, counting down.
ATCTAGGGTCCTCACTCAGGTCGTGAAAAACTTGGTATAAATGAAAAGGTTTAGAGTGTCCTAGGGTTTCTAAAACTTGCTTTAAGTAGAGTTATTTCCACGGGTGTGAAGCACGCCATACCTATGGGGAAAAGGCTGCAAGATGTTTTACGAAATTTCCATTCTTTCATGCTGTGATGAAGTATTTCTCATCCTTCTAAGTCGTGCTATATGCATTTGCAAAAATATACCTCCATGACGAGTGAATGGATGAAGGAATGTCAACGGAAATGGCCATAAGAATGGCAATGGAGATGGGCATCAGCAAGCCCCGCCAGTATAAGCAGATCCTTTGCCCCAGCAAGTCACTCATACCAAGTTCAAAGTAGCATTTTAGATGATTCCACAAGATATGAATACTCAGGTCAATCAGCATGTTGTGGCTCATGTTCCTCAAAATGGGAGCACAACAACGGCTAGAGTTCGAGACTTTCTTATAATGAATCTGCCTGAGTTTCTGGGGTTGAAAGTGGATGAGGACCCACATTAGTTTATCGAAGAAGTGAATAAGATCACCCAAATTATGGGGGTGATTGGAGAGGAGAGTGTGGACTTAGCCTTCTATCAACTAAAAGGGGTTGCTAAAATATGGTACCGCCAGTAGGATGGAGCAGTTCTAGTGAGTTAGGATAAGTTTGCGACTACCTTCTTGGATAGATTCTTCCCTAGAGATTTGAGGGAGGCGAAGTAGGTGGAGTTCGTCAACTTGAAGCAACACTATAGGACTGTCCAAGAGTATGCCTTGGAGTTTAGCCAGTTGTCCAAGTATGCATCAAAGATGGTTGCGATTAATAGGCTCGTATGAGCAGGTTTGTGAATGGAGTAGTAGATTCACAGGTCAAGGAGTGCGGGACTGCTATGCTAAAAAGTGCCCTAGATTTCTCGAGGTTGGTCATATATTCCTAGATAATAGAGTTGAATCAGATGAAGGAGAGGGAGAGAGAGTCCAAGAGGGCCAGAACAAGGAGATATGGATAGTTTCAATAAAGGTCTAGTGGAGGACATCGCCATCAGTCCCACCAGAGCTCATTAACCCCGGCACCATCATTAGCCAGCATTATATCTAGATCTGGGTGTGATCAGAAGGGTGAAGCATCAGCCTCTAGAGGTCTGGGGAGTATGTCACGAGAGCTCAATATTCCATTTTGTGGCAGGTGTGGTAAAAGGCATACTGGAGAGTGCATAGCAGGTTTTAGGCACGTGTTTTGGGTGTGGGAAGCCTGGACATCTGCTCAAAGACTGTCCTTCAGCCAGAAAGGGCCATAGTATAGGCCGTGACCCTGCCACCAATTCAGTAGCTCCACCAGCATGCTTAGCTCAGTGGGGTGCATCCACTAGTGCAGGTGGTGGTCAGCGTCAAAACAGATTTTATGCCCTCTCATATCGTCAGGAGTAGGAAGTTTCTCAAGATATGGTCACTGGTATGTTACGAGTATTCTATCTTTATGTGTACGCACTGTTAGATCCAGGGGCTATTTTATCTTTTGTGACTCCTTATGTTGCTATTTGTTTTGAAGTTAGTCTCTAAATACTATCTGAAGCCTTCTCAGTCTCTACTCCAGTAGGTGACTAAGTTATAGCTCGATGGGTGTATAGAAATTGCCCTATCACAGTCCTTTAGAAAGTCACCTCATCCTACCAAGTTGAGCTATACATAAAATATTTTGATGTTATCTTTGGTATGGATTAGTTGCATGCATGTTATGCTTCAGTTAATTATAGAACCCGCATGGTAGAGTTTCAATTTCTAGGTGAGCCAGTCCTAGAATGGAAGGTAGTTCTGATGTTCCTGTAGGTCGCTTTGTTTCCAATCTCAAAGCCAGGAAGATGATTTCTAAAGGTTGTGGGTTCCATTTGGATTGGGTTAAGGATGCTACATCCGCGACCCTAACTCTTTTATCAATTCCTATAGTATGTGAGTATCATCAGGTTTTTCCTAATGATCTACTAGGAGTCCCTCCTGAGCAGGAGATTGACTTTGGTATCAACTTTTTCACTACTATCCAGCCTATATCCATTCCTCCTTACAAAATGGTTGCATCCGAGTTAAAGGAGTTGAAAGAGTTGTTGAAAGATCTCCTGGATAAGGGTTTATCAGGCCTTGTAAATCCCCATAGGGGTACACCAGTTCTCTTTGTCCAGAAGAAGGATGGTTCCCTTTGAATGTGCATTGATTATCGTTAGTTGAACATGGTCACAATCAAGAACAAGTATCCCCTCCCCAAAATTGATGACTTGTTTGACCATCTTCAGGGTGGTAAGTGCTTTTCAAAGATAGACCTCAGATCTGACTATCATCAGCTCAGAGTTAGAGAGAGTGACATTTTGAAAATAGCTTTCAGTACTCGGTATGATAACTATGAGTTCGTAGTTATGTATTTTGGACTAACGAATGCTCCCATAGCTTTTATCGATTTGATTATCCTGGTATTCAAGTTGTATTTGGATATGTTCGTGATTGTTTTCATAGACGATATTCTCATATACTCTCGGAGTGAGAAGGAGCATGCAACTCATTTGAGGATTGTGCTATAGACTCTCAAGAATTGCCAACTGTTTACTAAGTTTAGCAAGTGTGATTTTTGGCTGAACTCAACGGCATTTCTCGGTCATGTGGTGTCAAGAGAGGGTGTGCAGGTGTACTCTAAAAAGATTGAGGTAGTGAAGAATTTTCCTAGACTAGTTAATCCTTCGAACATCAGGAGCTTCTTGGGTTTTGCTAGCTACTACAGGTGGTTATTAAAGGATTTTCATCCATTGCAGCACTGTTGACTAAGTTGATCCAGAAGAAGGTCAAATTTCAATGGTCGGATGCTTATGAGAAGAGTTTTCAGAAGCTAAAGACTCGGCTCACTTCAGCCCCAGTGTTAACTCTACCAGAGGGCACGGATTGATTTGTTGTGTATTGTGATGCCTCTAGAGTTGGTCTGGTTGTGTGTTGATGCAGCATGGCAAGGTCATTGCTTATGCCTCTAGACAAATTAGGACTTACGAGAAGAATTACTCGACAAATGACCTGGAGTTGGAAGCAGTGTTGTTTGCATTAATGATTTGGAGATACTACTTATACAGGGTCCATGTGGATGTGTTCATGGACCACAAGAGCCTTCAGTACATATTCACTCAAAAGGACTTGAATTTGCAACAAAGGAGGTGTTTAGAGCTTCTCAAGGACTATGACATTAGATTCCTTTATCATTCGAGTAACGCCATGCTCTTAGCAGGCTGTCCATAAAGAGTGTGTCTCACGTTGAGGGTGGGAGGAAGGCTTTAGAAAAAGATGTCCATAGGCTTGCTCATTAAGGAATTCACCTTGTTAACTTGACAGATGGTGGTTTCATTATTTCGAATAATTCAGAATCTTCACCGGTGACCCAAGTAAGGCTAGTCAAGACGAGGATCCTATCTTGGTAAAGCTAAAGAAAGCTACCCAGAATCAGAAGCTGGAGGTCTTCTCCCAAGGGAGAGATGGTGTACTCCATTATCAGTGTCATTTATGTGTTCAAGTTAGTGACGATTGGAGAGAATGGATGTTGCATGAGGCTCACAGTTCTCTGTATTCCATCCATCAAGGTGCTACAAAGATGTACCGTTTCCTATGAGAGGTCTATTGGTGGAATGGCATGAAGAAGGACATAGTGAAGTTTGTAGCTAAGTGTTGAAATTGTCAAATAGTGAAAGTTGAGCACCAAGGACCTAGAGGTATGTTACAATACATTAGTATCCCTACTTGGAAGTGGGAATAGATCAATATGGACTTTATTATAGGATTGACTCATACACACCGACAGTACGACTACACTTGGGTTGTTGTGGAAAGGATTATCAATTTAGCTCATTTCTTATCAGTCAAAACTACTAATTCAGCAGAGGATTATGCTAGTTTGTATATTTGGGAACTAGTTTTTTGCATGGAGTTACTCTATCCATCATATCAGATAGAGGTACTCAGTTTATCTCACAGATTTAGAGATCGTTCTAGAAGAAACTTGGTACTTAGGTTAAGCTTTGCATGACTTTTCACCCGCAGACACATAGTCAGGCTGAGCAGACCATTTAGACTCTTGGGGACATGTTTAGAGAATGTGAGATTGATTTAAAGGGTAGTTTGGATGATCACTTGCATCTCATAGAGTTTGCATACAATAACAATTATCACTCTCATATTCAGATGGTTCCACTTGAGGCTCTTTATGGGTTGAGACGTTTGTTCGAAGTATGTGAGGCTACATTGATAGGGCCAGATTGAGTTTATGAGGTCATGGAGAAAGTCAAGCTTATTAGGTAAAGGTTGAAAATAGCTCAGAGTCATCAGAAATCTTTTGCAGATGCTAGACACAGAGAGCTTGAGTTTGAAGTTGATAATTGGGTATTTTTTAAGGTGTCTCCCATGAAGGGAGGGATGAGGTTCGAAAAGATTGGAAATCATATTCCCCGATATGTTGGTCCATATAGGGTTCTAAGGTAAGTTGGATAAGTGGCATATAAGCTGGACCTACCAGTGGAGTTGGCTTCGGTACATCCAATTTTCCATGTATCTCTACTGAAGAAGTGCCTTGATGACCTAGCCTTAGTTGTTCCGATGGAGAGCATAGGTGTGAAGGATAACCTCCCCTATGATGAGGTTCCAGTTAAGATACTTGTTCATCAAGTTAGGAAGTTGAGAAATAAAAAAGTAGCTTCAGTAAAGGTATTGTAAAGGAATCAACTTGTTGAGGGAGCTACGTGGGAAGCCGAAGTAGATATAATGGCTAGATACCGACATCTTTTCCCTTCCGGCTTAGTTTCAGCATGAGGTATCAATTTCCTTCTTAGTACTCTATTCAGTTTCATGTCAAGTTCATGTCTCTAAGATCTTTTCATGTCATTTCATTTATATATGTTTCATGAATTCAATTCAGTCATGTATTTCAGTCCGGAGTCAGTCACTATGTCTGTTTTAACTTTATTTATTTATTTTGGGATTGCAGTTCCTTCCCTAGCCTTTTAGTACGCTTAATCCACATTCAAGGAAGAATGTTCACAAGGGGGAGATAATGTAACACCCCAAAAGTACCTATGACTTGATTCAGGTTTGGAAATATAATCAACAGAAAAAGTTTGAAAAATGTCTCAAAATGACTTGTTGTACAAGTTGTGGTGAGGAGTAATGGGCCATAGGACTGAGTCGTGGTAAGTTTCTTTATGATAGGTTTTGGACCAAAGAACCAAAGTACAACCCATTGGTCAATGTAAAGGGTTGTGGTCTGATGTTGTTTGTTTCTGGGGTGTCAGGGTTGGATGGTATGAGTCATGGTATGAATCATTGTAGAGAATAATGAGTTATGGTTTGTACTCGTGTGAAAGAGCAGAAAAGTAGGAAGCAGTAGCAATGGATTGGTCCAATGACCCATCATCACAAGGTATGACCCATTTTTTGGGTACGTTGGGAGGATTCAGAAACTATCATGAAGTCAGTGGTGGCAACGAGAGGAAGTGACAAGTCATTGTGATGGGTAACAACTCGTCCGGTCTAGCTGTTGTTTTAAGATCAGAGAATGAGGGATTAAGGCAATTCTAGCAATGAAAGGAAACCACGGTTCGTTGTTTCAAGGTATGGCCTATGCAATGACTTGTGGCATCTGGCAGTGCCTTTTTTTTGCAAAATCGTTAAGGGTATTTTGTAAATCCAAAGCTTCTACATCCTGAACTAGTCTTTTAAACCCTAAATGGAGTGTCTTAGGAGGGCTTATCCTATATCAAGTTATTGGGCTTCCCGTGCATACAAAGCTTTGAATTCTCTTGGAAGATCAATCTAGAATTCTCTCAATTCTTTCCCTATTCCCTTAGGGTTTCAAGGATAAGTTGAGAATCAGTTTACCCAGGTATGTGGGGCTATGACTGAGAGTTTCCTTTCGCTCTCATGACTAAATTTCTCCTTAAATCCATGAATTAAAATTCTAATTCAAGTATATGATCTTATAGGGTTTTAACCCAATTTTATAAAATTCTCTATGATATTTCTATAGGATAAGTTCCCTCATGATTTCATGTATGATGAGATATCTAGAATGAATGAATGTTTATAAATTACTCAAGGATGAAGGAATGATTTTGGCTTATAGAGTCTATTTCAAGTATGCATAATTTAAAATTTTGGGCAAGTCCACACAAGTTAAGTATGATTTCATGATTCAGCTCAGTTTTATAAGATCATCATACCATATGGTTTGGAGTCAATACTCCTAATTCAGCTTATCTAGGTTTGGATCCAAGACTCCTAATAACTCTGAAACTCAGACTCCAGATAAAGTATGAAGCGGACGTTGTCAATAAAGAACACAACAATGGTCAGGGTCGATCCCACAAGGAATATTATTAGAACTAGACTAATGCAGGTATTTTAGCTTTTAGGTGTCTTATCTCCAAATTGGGGGGTTTATACAAAAGAGTTGTAAAACAAGATTGAAAATAGGTTGTTATTTCTTAATATTTGCAATTAACTAGGTTAACTGTTTCGCAAGGGTTCATGACTACTTCAGGTTTACACTAGTGATCTATCCCAATGCTTACTGTAGGACTAATAATTTGGGTTCATCTAAATGACCTGTTCGTCCCTATTGGATGACTAAACTCAATTACCAGATTAGGTCTCTTGAGAAATTTCAAATCAATCGTTATCAATTTGTCCCAAATTAATTATCCTACGACCGCAATTGAAGTTATACAATGACCCATAAAGATCAAGGCTTGATTGTAATTCTCTTTTTCTAATCTCTACTTCTCTAGGTTCAAGAAAGTAAACAATTTGGTCAAGTCCTAATGTTATGCTTCATTAAGAAATGTTTAAAGATGAATAGAACACAATACAACCGTTTAGCATTGGTTTAGAATCACTTTGTATAACCCTACTTTGTTAATCTACCATTGTTTCTACAACCGTAGTTGTGGAGGTATTAGCCTCTCATGTTTGTAAGATTGTTATTAGCATTCATTGGCAAAAACATAATTAAATACTTAAAATGATGATTGAAAGAAAACCTGCTTTAAATGTTGCAAAAATTGATGTTGAATAATCAAAGAACAAAGAAGAAGTTCAAGAAAGAATCCCCAAGACTTTAATTAAAATTCACAACAACTTGTCTCTAGTTGTGTCTCTTTCTACTTAAAATAACCTAAAAAGTATTTATACAAATAGTTGGAAACTTATCCTATGCAAATAGGGAAAAATACCAAAACTGGCATCGCCTTCACCAACGACCCGTAACATGGGTCATACCCTGACTCGTACATTGGTTGGCTTCTACTGAATTGGGCTAAGTGTTGAGACATGGTACGACTCGTACCAAGAACTTACGAGTCATAATCTTCCAGTAGCTTGATCATGCAATTGCTGGAATCTTCAGTAAACTTTCAGGGATGGCAAGGTATGACTCGTACCTTCACTCCATGATCCCTAACTCCTTCTTGTTCCTTGAGTTATGCCAGTTATATATTCTTCAAGTCTTTCTATAGTTCCCCCGTACGGTTCTTAGGTAGGTTTCACGACTCATGAGTTCCACCAGTACCAGGATACTTGGCCTATGCAATTTCTTCTGGAACTTTTCACGACTGCCATGGTACGACTCGTAACAGGATGGCACAACTCGTACCATGAGCAGTAACTTTCCTTTACTTCACATTTTTCTCCTATACCTTTCCACGATTCTCAGTACGACTCATACCAGGATGGTATGGCTCATATTGAGATTTGTACGAAACCTCATTTTTGTATCTTTCTTCATCTTTTGCACAATTCAACTAAAATACCTATTTTCCCTGAAAATAAAGTAAAAGAAGCTCATATCCATATAAACACACCTAAGTCCATGTTATTTTCCCAGTTTTAAGCATCAAAAGTGTTGTAAACTCACAGCAGATCAAAAACCTCAACTTAATACTTTTGCATGTCTTCAGGCAAAGAAAACAAAAACTAAAAACGACACTTAACTAGAAAGTATACCTAGCATACCTACACCCAACATAACAATATTTGCACTATGAACCGTAGCGAGCTATAAACCCTTTCTCTGTTCAAACTAAGTCAGCTGTATACACATGTAACCACAATCAATCACATATAGGTATCATGATGTGGCATCCAACTATTAGCAGGGAATTGAGCTATCACCAATGCTATTCACACAAATAATTGGTAAAATGTAACACAAACCAGGTACCCTCACAGCAAAAGAAGTCCCCAACACACTCTCTCTCTCTCTCTCTCTCACACACACACACACACATATATATATATATATATATGAAATTGGTTCTAATAAAATTGGACTCTTAATTTCCCAAAGAAGTTCCAAATACTGCACATCAGATTCCATAGGCTTGCCCTTATTTTCTCTAATTCGTCTCTTTGGACAGCTAACACAAGATCACTATAGGACTTTGTTCGGCTTGTAATGTAGCCTTCAGAAATGGTATGGTAAATATGGAATTTTAGTGAGTAAACCCTCCTTGGCTCTTCATACATGTGTTTCCACTTTACACTTTTCACCCTATTTTCCACTTTTTCAACTTTTTCCTCCCTTTTCTCCATTTTTATACAATATATGGGTGTGGTGTATTTTCAACTATTTCATTCCTTCTGTTTTTTTTTACTCTTGTATTTTCTTTTCAATTTTTCTTTTCTTCTTCAGCTCTTTTTCTTTTTCTTGTCATATCACATCTCATTTTTTTAACCCTTTTCATTTCTTTTTCTTTTTCACCTTCCCATGATCTATGCACCCCTACTATAGTCATCCTCAAATTAGGCATTTTCCTAGATTAAGGTTCATAATGTCAAAGGAGGGACCAAGGCCATTATAAAAAATGGGTAAGGTTGAAGGTTAATCAAAGAAAAATACTCAATTTAAGGATCAAAATCGAGATCAACGGATTCATCATTATTTGGTAGGGTAATTTATGCAAAAGTGACTCATCTATCAATAATAGTCTGATCATCTCCTAACCACTATCCTAAAGCCTATACAAAGACCAACCGGGAAAGTTTTAGATCCTAAATGCAGTATTAAACTAGGAATACAGCCTCACTCACTCATGGTATTGGTTGCCTTGCATCTACCTATCCAGTTCATGTAAGGCTAAACTACAATATTCATTCTCATAATTTAAATGCCATATAAAGATCCACAAAAGTCATGCAATTGTAGTTATACTACACAGCTAACAAGAACAAACTTTTTATTGGGTCAATTTTTTTTCAAAAACATCTAACTAGTGCATTTATTGGCTGCAAAGTAATTCTAAGATACTTCTAATTAAATAAAAACAAACTAAACATGTTGTTTCTACTTGATATTATGGCCGATGGAAAAGAAACACGGCAAGAAAAATTCTCGAACGAATCAAAAATCACAAAAATACAAGTATACCCCCTTTGAAAAACATGCTTCGTCCCGGAAGCATAAACTATATAACAAAAGGGAAAGGAACATACTTGTGGCGCACTAAGCGCTCTTGTCATCCCGCGAGGTGGTACCTCCACTGCATCCGTGGCGCTAGCGGTGGCTAGTGCACTCAATTGTATATCTTTTGGGGGATTGGTTACCCCCGCATCATCCCCAGTCTCTTTCATGACATCAGCATCAACTATCTAGGAAGTAGTCGAACTCCCTGCTCCTTTAGATTGTCTTGCAACTCCGGCATATGTGCATCGTGAGCTTGTAGGCTCTCTAACCTTGCCCACTTTCTATCTTTCTTCTTTCTTTTTCTTCTTCCTTGAGGGCTTGTTTTCATATTCCTCCAAGACCCTCTTCTTTTCTTTTCCTCCACTTGTACCCGATAGGACCTAGTATGCCTCCAAGTCAAGCTCCTCATCGAACTCAGCATCAAAGTCCGGAAGATTGGGAGCTATTATGATCGCCAGCTGTCTAGACGACAGCTTGGTCACTTGGCTCCCAAAAACCCCAAACTCCTCCCAGAGACTACTAGTGTCTGGCTACTTTACCAAGTACTTATTAAACTGGCGCTCGAATCCATCTATCCGCCTTTGCAATCCTCTCACGACCCCCTTAATTTCTGCTTTCACCCAGGGCTTGACGTTTTCCATCATTGATTGTATTCTTCTTTTGGCTACTCTCAGCCTCTTTGCCAGCTTCTGGATGAATTCATAAAGGACCAAAACATACCTAGCTGGTGTCTGGCTCGGGAGACCCACTAAAGTTGTAGCAGAAGTGCTTGGAGCAGCCTCTAAATGACCGGACTCTGTAGCCGATGTCTCTTCCTACTCCGATAAGGTGGGGGCATTACCCTGATCGCCCCCAAATGCTAGTGGTACCAGGATTGCAGTCAAAAGTCTATCCTAGCTTACCGGGTTCATTTTATCCCAAATCAGTCCTATATCTATCATCCTCTAGCCTTTGATCTCAATATCAACATCCTTCAACAATCGGACACAAGCATCTCTGCACAACCGGTAGATAAGGCTAGGAAATGGCATCGTGGTGCTCAACCCAAGAGCATAATCCCGGATCTTATTGGCTATCACTCTCAGGATATTGATCTCATATCGGGACATGATGCATGCTACCAGGGCTGACCTATCCGCACTCAGTATGTTTTCATTCATAGTTGACATTAGGCTGTGGCAAACTAGTGTCCAGCAGGCCTTCGCTATAAAGTTCAGGGAAGATTTTGGTAACCTACTTTCCACCAGCCACCCACTCAACTTCCTCCTTGTCCTCTGTTATGGCTCTTGCTAACCTCCTAAGCTAGCTTTGTCTCTCCTCAACACCCATCTTCTTTATCAATTTGATGGCATATGGAGCAATGAATTGTGGCCTATAAAGCATTCAGGCAATTGTTTTCCCAGAAATCTTTAGTTCTTTCCCCTGGACCAATACTTTATTGAGTTTGGGTTGCTCCTTTAGCTTCTTGCCAGACTCTGCATTCTGCTCCAATATCGCATAATAATTGGCATAGCACTCCCTGACTATGTCTAGACTGTATCGGCCAGGGGTCCTAGCCATCTACTCGAACCCATAGAAGCTAAATATACTCTTTATCTCCTCAACCCCATTAAATGAACTGGTGAGGATCTGCATTTTTTCTTGGATACTGCGCCTGGGGTGTTTCTTGAATGTGAGTGCCAGGCCCTGCACATAAATTCTTGTGACCCGGGCACCTACTACCTCATACTACGCCTTTTTGAAGGCGGGGTACGCTAATTACCTCAACATCATCTCCTTATTTAGACCTTGACTCATTTTTTCCATCTCCAAACTAGGCCTCCTCAGACCCCTCATCATTATTGGAGTCGCTCCCGAACTCTTAAACCTATTCCTCTACTCCATCTTCAAATTGGGGAGCTGTGACTGGAGTTGCAGAATTGTCTTCAGTTTGTACTTTTGATTGAGCCTTAGTGGTCCATGGCTCATCGGCATCTGATGTCTCATCTCTGTACTCCTCCACTGAACCACAACGGGAGCTTCCTTCTTTATCAGAGTGAGAGGGCTCATCTCAATGCCCTCCGAGCAGCTATCTCATCTATAGCTTTCTTGTATTGGGCAGATTTGGTTGTTCTTTTCTTTATGGTTACTGTACTAGTGGAGAAACATGGTTAGTATGTATGATCTGAAAAAACGAAAGAAAGAAAATACCCTCTAAAGTTTTCCACGAGTCTACAGTACGGGTTGTGCAATGGTGATATGACTCGTACTATGACTCATGGTTTATAATAGTCCTTTCATGACTCTTGGGTACGACTAGTACCATGATGGTACGATTTGTACTAAGAGTCTTACTAAGGGATTCATTGAATTGTTTTTCTGTATTTTTCAACGACTCGTGTTACGGATCATACTTTGTTTTCACGAGTTGTAGTTAGGGTTGTACAATCTCCTTTGGATTTTTACCCTTACTGCCTCATGGCATGGTCACCAGGTGCAACTAGTAGGATGATCCTATGAATTGTACCAGGCTTCGTACCACCACTTTACTTTTTGATTCACTTGTCACTATCCCAAAAAGTCATCCTACAAGTTATGGTTTGAAACCATGAGTTCTAAGAAGACTCATGAAGCCTGCCCTCATCTTTGTTTTGCTCGGTTTGTCCATGTAAACACTGGATTCATAATGGGAACTTAGAATTCCCCATTTTAAGCTATCCAAGTACATTATTTATGCATCCCCAGTTCACTCCCAACATTGGTCATATCCTGTAACTCAATTTTTAAGTTTTTCACTGACTCAAAGTTATTTTTTTAAGCATTTCAAAGTTCTACCCATGAAATAGGATCACACGAGCTAATTTTCATCTTTCTCAACCCATTTGATGAGTTTAAGGAATCATAGTCAGCTACAAGATCATACAACGTAAGCTTTTCAAAATTTAAACATTGTTACTTACTTGAAGTTTGAATTGTTTACTTGCTTCGGTGATCTTAAGGTAGGAATGTCGATTTTGTAGGAGCAATTTTCACTAATTCAAGCTTGAATCTCGTGATAATTATGAGCTACGGGTGTGAGACAGTTTATTGGTAGCCGTGGGTTCTCTTTTTGTGTTTGCGTGGGAGTGGAAGAATGAACAATTTTTATTTAAATACATTTAGGGCGGAATTTTGGATATTTGGGTCTAGTCGGGTCAAAGTGAATTATTTAGCCTATCACAAATCATACCAGAAGTCATAGATTAGACGTATGACTCATCCCTTACACTCGTAGAGTAAGACTGGGAGTACTCACCTGGGGACCTACGAGTACAAGGTATGACCCGTACCATGGTGGTACAATTCGTACAATGACTCGTAAGTCACTTTCTCTGAAATTCTTTACTTAGCACAATTCATGGTTACAGTGAGTACTATGACCTATACAAACTTGGTATGAGTCGTAGTGACAAACTGTAGCATGAATTTTGCCTCTGCATTTTACCACGAGTGGTACTATGACCCGTACAATCATCCTATGAGTTGTACTGAGGCTCGTAGTACTGGTCTAGTCTGAAATTTCTCCCACATGTTTTTGTTTTACCTGCACACTGAACACATAAAAGTTAAGTTACTTGGGTTTCCTCCCACGAAGCTCTTGATTTAACGATGCGGCACGATGCAGGCTCTCTGGTTACTCAGACTTCACCAACCGACCACATAGGTTGCCTCCAAAGAAATGCCTGATTTATCGTCATGGAACGATGCAATTCTCTTCACTATTTAGAATTTGTCAATAAACTCGAAATAATGATTAATTGCTGATACAACCCTTAACTCATTAGGCTGCTTCATTGACCGACAGACATTGAAAGTGACCTCCTCTTTGTTCAACCTTAACTTTAATTGGCATAGCTCTCCCAGTGGCTAGGAATGGTCTCACCAGGATAATGGGGACATCAAAATCAACCTCACAATCCAGAATTACAAAGTCCACTGGGAAGATAAAACGATCGACCTTGACAAGTACATCAACTAGAATCCCCACTGGCTTATTAACTATGTGGTCTTCCATCAATAGCTGCATCAAGGTCTGTGTGGGGCCTCCCAAGCCCAGCTAATACTTGCTCCCAAGTCACAGACTGCCTTCTCAAACTCAAAATCACCAATTGTACAAGGAATGGTGAAAGCACCCGGATCCTCCTTCTTTTTAGCAAGGTCCCGTGAAGCTATGGCATGAAAATAATGCAAGTCGCCTACCGGCTCATAGCTCATGGATCTTTTCTTGGTAACAAGGTCCTTCTTAAATTTGGCGCTTCCAGGCATCTGCTCCAATGCCTCGACTAGTGGTATGTTCACAGAAAGTTGTTTAACCATTGACAGAATTTTTTGGAACTTACCATCTTCCGCCTTTTTCTTCATTCTTTGAGGGAATGGTGGTGGTGGTCATGGGATAGTGATAGCGCTCAAACTCACACTCCTGACAAAGTAGACGTTGTCAACATAGAACCCAATAAAGAGGTTGGGGTTGAACCCACGGGGAATATGGTAAGAACTAGACTAATGCCGGTATTTAAGCTTTTTGGTGTGTTATCTCCAAATTGGGGGGTTTATAGAAAAACATTTGTAAGAAAAACATGAAAATCAGTTGTTGTTTATCAAAATTTGCAATTAACTAGGGTAAGTTTTCCACATGGGTTCATAACTACTTCGGGTTTACACTAATGATCAATCTCAATGCTTACTTGTAGAACTGATAACTAGGGTTCATCCAAATGACTGGTTCATCCCTGTAGAATGACAATACTGAATTACCGAGTTAGGTCTCATGAGTGATTTCAATTAACTATTATTAATTTGTTCCAAATTAATTATCCTTCATCCTTCGACCACAGCTCAAGTTATACAATGATCATAAAAATCAAGGCTTTGTTGTAATTTTTTTTTCCTAATATCTACTTCTCTAGGTTCAAGCAAGTAAAGGATTTGGGAAAGTCTTAATTTTGCACTTCATTAAGAAACATTAAAGATGAATAGAATACAATACAAGCTTTTAGCATTAGTTTTGAATCGCTTTGTGTAACCCTAGTTCGTTAATCCACCATGGATCCCACAACCGTAGTTGTGGAGGTTTTTGCCTCTCATGATTGTAATATTATATTTAGTATTCATAGAAAAACACATAATTAAATACTTACAACAATGATTGAAAGAAAAACTGCTTCTAATATTGCATGAAAATATGATGAACAAACTTACGAACAATTGAGAAATCCAAGTTTTGATCTCAAGAATTACTCTCCAATGTTGTCAAAAACTAATTACAAACTTGATAATAATGGACAATCAACTAATTTTGACCATCTCTCTAATAAAAGAAACATAAAAAGTATTTATATAGATAATAAAATCCTTTTCCTAAGTTAACAGGGAAATAACCAAATCTACCGCCGGCACATCCTACGATTCATTACGACTCGTAACAGGATTGTATGGGTCATTTCTTATCTCATACATTACTTGGCTTCTGAAGAATTGGCTAAGTGTTGGCATCTGGTATGACTCATAACATGTTCCCATGAGTCATACAATCCAGTCATGGTTTGGCTCTGAGAAATTTGGCATCTTCTGAAGTTTTCTATAAATGTCTTGGTAGGCCTCCTACCTTGCTCCTACGACTCATAACAACTTCTCATATAGTGACAATTACAAAGTCCCAACACTCACTGAAGTTTTCCATAGTTCCTGGTATGGGTCGTACGTAGATGCTACGATATGTAGATGCCACCCATATCAAGAGACTTCAATTGTGCAAATTTCTATGAGATATTCCACGACTCCAGTTACGGCTCATACCAGCTTGGTATGCCTCATATTGAGAGTCGTAATTTTCCTTTGCATTGTTCTGGTTTTTTGAGCATTTCCATGATTCTTAATACAGCTCGTACAATCTTGGTACGGCTCGTACGGAGATCAGTACTTCACTGATTTTCTGAACTTTTCTGCAAATCTTGCACATTTTCATTCCAACACCTATTTTCCCTAAAAGCAAAGTAAAAACACCTCATATCCATATAAACATACCTAATTTCATGTTAATTTTTCAGTTTTAAGCACCAAAAGTGCTTTAAACTAACAACATATCAATACTCTCAACTTAAGACTTTTGCATGTCCTCATGCAAAGCAAACAAAAACTAACAATGACATTTAACTAGAAAATAAAGCTATGACACTACAGCCAACACCAATGAAAATTTGCACTGTGCACACAAACAGCTTTTGGCCTTTCTCCAGGAAAACTAAATCAATTATGCACATAAAGTTACCACATATCATTATAAATAGGGATCAAGATTTTCCATCCAATTATTAGCACAAAATCAAGTTATTACCAATGCTTTTCACACACACAACTGGCAGAATAAAACACAAATTATGTACCCTCACAACAAATGAAGTCCCAACTCACAGATATATGAAAATATGAATTGTGGAATTGAAGAAGTAAGACTCTCAAACTCACAAAGAAGTTCCAAATATTGCACATCGGATACCATAGGCTTGCCCTTATTTTCTCTACTTTGGCTCTTCAGACAGTCAGACTAGGATCACTACTTCATTCGGCTTGTAATGTAGGCTCCGGGCTAGATATGGTAAATATGGGATTTTAGTGATTAGACCCTCCTTGGCACTACATACAAGTGGATCCAATTTTTACTAATTTCACCCTTTTAGCTTTTTAAACTTTTTCCTCCCTTTTCTCCAGTTTTATGCAATATATGGGTATGATGTATTTTTAACTTTTCATTCATTTTTCTCTTTTGTATTTTCTTTTCAAAGTTTCTTTTTCAGCTTTTTTGTCTTCTTTTCTTTTCACGCCACACCTTATTTCTGATCATTTATCCTTTCTTTCCTTTTTCACCTCCCCATAGTCTATGCACCCATACTCTAGCCACTCTCAACTTAGGAATTTTTCCTACGTTGAGGTTCACAATGTCCAAGGAGAGACCAGGGCCAAAACAGGCTCACTATAAAAAATAGGTAAGGTCAGTCGGTTAATCAAAGAAAAATGGTCCATTTAAGGCTCAAAATTTGGATCAAGGGAATCATATCATTTTGGTAGGCCAATTTAAGCTAAAATGGGGTAAACAAAAATGGCCTATGATCCTTTCCTAACCAACCATCCTAAAACCTATGTAAAGACTATTCGGGCAAGTTCTAGATCCTCTACGCAGTATTGAACGAGGTATATGACCTCATTATCTCATAGTACATATTTTGTATTCATTGTACCTGTTCGGTTCATACATGGCCAACTACAACTACTCATGATAATACACTAAATGACACAAAAAATCCACAGAGATCATGTTTTGCAATCAAAAAGTACATAGCTAAAGTTTAAAAAATTTCAACAAGATCATTGTTTTTCAAAACTATTGCATTTTATTTGCTGAGTAATCCTAAGATATTTTCTAATTAAATAAAAACATCCTAAAAATGTCAGTTCTACTAGATACAATGCTCAAGGAAAAACAAACAAGGCAAGAAAAACCCTCAGACGAATTCAAAAATCCCAAAAATTTACAAGTACACCCTCTCCCCTTTTAGAAAGCATGCTTTGTCCTCAAAGAATAAAATATAATAACACAAGGGAAAGAGTCATACCTGTGGCGCACTAAGCACTCCTGTCATCTCGCGGAGGTGGTACCTCAACTGCATTCGTGGAGCTAATGGTGGCCGACGTACTCATTACACATCCACGGGGGGAATGGTCACCCCCTTAGAAGTAGTGGTCGCCTCTGCGACCTCCGTGATAACTGGGCTAAATTTGGCTCACCCAAAGGGTCTCCACCTACAAGGTCGACATGGGCAGTGATGAAGCTACCTGCTCCTCCTGCTCTCTCAAGCATCTCCGACCTATGCTCATCGTGAATCTACTTACTCTCCAATCTTGCCCGCTTATGTTCTTTCTTTTCCTTCTTTCTCTTCTTTTTTAGGGTCTCGTCTCCATCATACTTTGAGACCCTCTTCTTTCCTTTTCCTCCCTATACTCCGGTGGGCTCCCAATATGCCGCCAAATCAAGCTCATCATTTATCCCAATATCGAGGTTAGGAAGAGTGGGGCTGCTAATATTGTCGGTCATCGAGATGAAAGCTCAATCACTTGGCTTCGAAGAACTCCCAAATCCCCACAGAGGCTGACAATGTCAAATTTCTCTTCCATGTGCTCATTGAAGAGACTCTCAAAGCTTTTATGTCTGGCATGTAAGACCTGTGCAACCACCTCAATCTCAGCCTTCACCCAAGGCTTCACGTTCTCCATCATATACTGCACCGTTCTCTCCGTCACTATCAGTATCTTTGCCATCTATTATGGAAATTCCTAAGACACGAGTATGATCCTGTTAGGGTCTGGCTCAGAAGGCCCATAGGTGGTGCAATAGAGGTGCTGGGAGCTTCCTATGAATGACTTGTGTCAGTAGCCGATGTCTTGTCCTGCTCCTGTGAGGTAGGGGAATTACCCTGCGCGCCCCCAACTGCTTATGGTATCGGGACTGTGGTAGAAAGTCATGCTTGACTTATCAAGTTTATCTTATCTTGGATTAACCAAATTTTCGCATTCCACTGTCCTCCAATCACAGGGTCACAAAATTTTTCCACAGGCCCAACAACAGAACAGAACATACACAACAACACAACCAGCACCTAACTACTCCCACCCCACACTTATCTCGAACACTGTCCCCAATGTTCATAAAAATTAACATAGCACAAAAAATGGGTGGCGGAACTCCCTAATCAATCAAAATACTCCACTTCTTCATCAGGTGCTACTGCTTCATCTCCCATGTCTGAATCACCCCCATCGTCATCATCGGACTCCACATCGGAGTCCTCACGACGTGTCTCCTCATTTGTGGGGACATCATCATCCGTGGGCTCTACAAAAGCTGGCCCCACTTGGCACAGAGCCCTAGCATTTTCGCTAAAAGGGTAGTCTAGCTCGAGCTTCCATAGCTCCTACTCTATTGCCGGCCTCCCGCCTATCCGTAGCTGGAGCATCTGCATCCCGTACATGCGAGCCATGTACTGATCATCTCGAGCATGTCGCTCGGCAAGTGTAAGAACGGGCCCGTGGGTGGTGTCGGCAGCCTTAGTTTTGGTGACATCTAAGGCCCGCCACTCCATCTGCGGGATATAGTCAAGGGCCTCTTCCTCAATATCCAGGCCCCTCAGGAATGTGGTGAGTAATCCACCAAATCCATATCTGTGCCCCTGATGCAACCGGGCTCTCTTCATGGTGGAAATAATCACCGCCCCCACATTGATCTCCAACCCTTTCATCAGGGCGTACACCAAGCATACACGATCCCGGGTTACATTTGTCATATGCACCCCCGGGATTAGGCAGAAACACATGATCTTAAGCCATATCCTGGCTTCCCTGTTCATCTGTGAGTAGGGCAAAGTCTGATGGTAGCCCCTTTCCTTATGTCTGCTCCACCTAGCCGTCGAACGGGTTCCACACAAAGTGCGTCTGATGTCCGCATATGATGGAGTGATATTCAGCTATCGAAGCACGTGGGCGTCTGTGTCCCGCGCCCCTAAGATAGCATGAGGTGGTGGGGCTCAAAAGTGACTATTTTCCCCCTTATTTTGATGGTGTGACTTCTGAGAGTCGGGTTCCAGTTGGCGTAGAATTCCCGAATCAAGTGCAAGTTGCATTCTTTGGGCTCTTCAAAAATGAAGTTCAGCCCAGCTACCTCGATCCTCTGGAAAATCCTGGGGAACTCCTGTGCCAACGGTTCCCTTGCTATGTGTTCCTCGGGGAAGTACTTGCTCTCTTTGTGTTTTGCGTACCACTTCTTCCCCTCCTCAGTCACCCACCTAGTTCCATATTGACGGTGTTGGCCGCGTGGAACCGCTGGTGCTGCTGGGACCGCTGTGCCCAGTCTGATTCTTTTTTTGCCAGCGCCATATGTTGATGCACCTTTTCCCTTGTCCTGCCTGCATGCCATTTTTCCTGTCAACCCAAATAGACAAGATCAATGTTAAGCCAATTAAAATTTGCTTCTACTAAGGTTGGGTTAAGCTAGGCTACCCCACACTTAGTCCTTAGCCAAAATTACAACTTAAAGGCAAGATCGTACTTATTTACACAAACAAACAACAAAACATAACAAATATGCTTAGTGCATTTGGATACTTCGACGGTATATATTCTATGTACTACTCAGACTTCGTACAGCTAACAACAATCATTACCATCGATAACATTTTATCCCATAGCACTTAGCAAGGAGAAACAAAGAAACAAAAATAAAAACAATTTATCCACATGAACCTATACAATTCACCCCAATTCTCGCAAATTCCAATATTTCCTTCACCCGATAATCCGTCAGTCTTTTAGCATAGTTACAGTTAGCACATCGACTCATCTCACTCAACATGTACAAACCAGCATGAATTTCACTAGTTCAACTAAATTTTTCCAATTCAAACTCAAAGGCAAGCCCTAGCTATGATTTTATTAAAAAAAATTTGATTAAACTATGTAATTAACGAGTTCAAGCAATCACAATGATACTCCGAACATCCATCAACAATAATTCAATTGAATTTACGCTTAATTTCTACTTAGGGCAAGTTTAGCACATATCATATGTTCAATATCGAAGAAAATCGATAAGAAATGAGATAGAATTGAAGAACATACCTTGGATTCGAAGAATCGATGAAAACTCGATGAAATTCTTGGCCTAAGTCCGTGTCACGTTGAGGGGGGAGGTGGTTTTGGGAGGCTGGTCGCGGAGGGTATGAGAAATGAGGAAAATTGACGGGGAATCGGGGTTTAAAAGTAGAAAATTCGTGAGGGCCACCCGGCGACCCAGTGTGACCCGTCGCGATATACACTGCAACGTGTCACGGAGCTGTCGCGAGAGTATTGTGGAATTTTTTTAAAATTCCAGATTTACACCTCAACGTGTCACGGAGGGTAACGCGGAGGCCCTACTCCGTGACATGGAGCCATCGCCCTAGCTCACTGTTTTGCCACTTTTTATTATTTTTCATACCTCGAATTTTCCTTTGCGATCCCTTGCACATTTATCCTCCGTTCAACCTGAAATTCATCTTACTACAAGAAATTGGTTAGAATTATAGGTTTCACTCAAAATAAAAATAAAATGAAAATGAAAACTAAAAGTTTTATTGTAAATCAAGAAAAAAAAATCTATTCACAATTTACAAAGAAAAATTTCACGGGTTGCCTCCCATGCAGCGCCTGGTTTACCGTCGCATCTCGACGTCATTCAGCTCAGTCCTCTTCTAGGGTGACGGACATTTTCTCTCAACCACCGTCCTCACCCCAATAGTGCTTACATCTCTCTGGTGGTTTTCCCATTAACTCTCGTGATTCAACTATCTGAGCATCATCACCTCGATCAATCACGTTGATCACCGAGAGTTCCTCGTACACAGTCGGGAGCTTGGGGGCCTTATATACATCGAACACTTCCACCTTGTCATGTGCCCACATGGTTAGCTGCCCTGCAGCTACATCAATTAGCTCTTTCCCGGTCGCCAAGAAATGACGTCCCAAAATAAATGGGACTTCCGCGTCTGGCTCAAAATCCAGCACGATGAAATCTACCGGGAAGATAAGGGAGCCCACTTCTAAGTTTGATATAAATTCTCTCCCTCTCTCTATTTAAAACATAGAATTTGACTTCTAAGTCTTGCTGTTTTACCGGATGGAAAGAATCGTACCAAGAATTTCCTTGCAAGATCATCACAAGTAGTAATAGAATTTGGTGGCTCAGCTTTCAACCACCTCTTGGCTTCTCCCAATAGTGAAAATGGGAACAATGTAAGCCTGACATAATCTGATGACACTCCAGTGGGGATGTAAGTGTCACTTATCTCCAAAAAATTTTGGAGATGTTGCTGTGAATCCTCATGAGGGAGACCTGTGAACTGCCCGCTGGTGTGCAGCAATTGCACCATGTTTTGTTTGAGCTCGAACCTCCCTCCTGGCTCAGGTTTGCGGATGCTAGACGTGACATTGTTAGCATGTGGGATTGCCACCTCGCGAACCGGCCGAGCTGCTACTTCCTCAGGCACTAACATTGCCCGTACTATTGGTGGATTCTGTTGTTGCTCCATGATTGTTTGTCTAAGCAACTGCAGCTTTTTCTCTAGAGCTTCTCTGCGCTGACGATGAAATAGTCTTTCAGGCTCTAAATATGAGTCCACCAGCTCCTTCTACCTTGCCAGTGTTCAACAGAGATTATATCTGCCAAATATAGGCTAAGACCAAGTTGTCAACACCAAGAAGAAAAAAGTATAGTAAATTAACAGTTAAGAAAAATTCACCTATTCCCAGTCCCCAGCAACAGCGCCAAAAACTTGTTCGGCGTTTGTTGTATGGGTGTATAACTACACGCCAGTGCACGTGGTCGAACAAGTAGTAAAGTGGCTCAAGTAAGCCAAGTATCGATCCCACAGGGACTGGGATGAGGTAACAAATTACTTAAGTATTACTATATTGATTCTAAAAATGAAGACAACAGTGCAAAGAAGAGTTTGATATATTTTGATTTCTAATTTTATCCTAAGTCTACAAAGATTATATAATTTGAGTCTGAACTATGAATGTGAGCATGCTGAGGTTAAACGAACATGTAAGGAAATAAATTATCGATGTAATTTGGTTAACTTTTCCTCCGGTTGCTAGTCAAGAACTATTGCCAATGGATTAAAACTCTCGTATTTAACCCAACTTAAGAATCATAAACCGTCCACCTACATTTTTGTGATTAAACGAAATTCATGTTCTAGCCATACAAAACCGGTTCCTTAATTGACTAATACGACCTTCAGGTATATTTCTATCCTGAAGGTAAATCAATTCCCAAACCAAGAAAAGATCATATCCTATTGATTCACAACTTTCCAATTTGTTGCTCTCTCGAGTGAAACCGGACTTTTTAGATGTACATTAATATAGGCCACACATTAATGCAGTAAGAACAAGAATCAATAGAACAACCATGGAAGAAAATATTAAAAACCAAATTGATCAACAATCACATTTCAATACAATTGTTCTTAACCTCAGCAAGAAGAGAAATTAGCCACTCATTTGTGGATTAAACATCGTTAAATGAGTGTTAAACATACAAGCAATTGAATTAAAGAAGAAGGAGACAGAGAAAAACCCTAAGATTTTCGTCCCCTCAACTGCCTGTAACCCACGTTCTTGCTCCACCAAGTCAGAATCATGAAAAATGAACCTAAGTGTTCTATTTATACTAGTGGGAATTTTTCCAGGAATAACTAGCAACGTGTCACAGAGTGCATCGCGGAGCACTGCTTCCGTGACACTCCACAGACGCGGAGGCTCACTGGAAATCGACTGTCTAGGTAATAAAGCCCAACGTCGCACGGCGTGCAACGCGGGGCTAGGCAACCGTGCCACAGCCCCAACGCGCACCCACACTGGAATTTAGCCAAAAATTTCCTATCCAGGCAGAAGGGCTCCGCGATGGTAGCGTGACACGGCTCCATCGTGAAGCTCCTTTAATTCTTGCCATCCAATACTATGTCCTTTGCTAACATCCGAGTCCAACCCCGATCTCTCCCAACACGCATTTTAGCTTCCCAAAATTACATTTCACCTGCAAAATAACGCAAATCATGTTGGTTAGTATAAATTCACATTTTATTATAAATCACATGAGAATTTATAAACATTGATAGATAAACAAGGCTAAAATGAGACATTTAAGTATCACTTGGGCATATAAATTTGCCCAAGATCACCTAGCCCCAGTGCCCATGATATGTTTTGTGAGCTGGTCTAACGATGCACATGTATGGGCCAATTCCTGATCACGTTCCTCGTCCTTTTTTTGTTGTTCTGCAGCCATACCAACAACATATGTAGTAGTAGTTGCTTCTGCTTCCCGGGTGTGCCATGCCTTGGTAGTTTTGGTCACTCTATCAAGAATAGTGGCCTCTTGTTCCTACGTATGACTTATCAGTGCTCCTCCTGCCACGGTATTTGCCAAAACTTTAGTACTATTTTTCAATGACCTATAGAAAATCTCCAACAAACTGTCATTAGGAATTTTATGGTTTGGGAATTTGGTCAACTTCTTCTTAAATCTCAACCAGGTTTCATGAAGTGCATCCGTTTTCAGTTGTCGGAAATTATATATCTCATCCTTAAGCTGTAGCATCCTGGAGGGTGGGAAGAATCTCTCAAGAAATGCTTGTTTGAGCTCTCTCCAGTTGGTAATGAATTCATTTGGCGACTCCGATAACCATAAAGTGGCCTCCCTAGATAGAGAGAATGGGAAGAGTCTCAGCCTTATTATTTCCTAACTGACACCGGGAAATATGCACGCCTTGCATATCCAATGAAGTTCATTAGGTGCAGCTTGGTACCACTACCTACATGACCACTAAACACCCCTTTCATATTTAGCAATCGCATCATGGTTCTATTGATGTCAAACTTTGCCCTAGTAGGCAAAGGTGGTGGTACGATAGGTCCAGCTGACCCGACTTCATCAATATACGGGTAATCCTTGTCAAATAATTGTGGGGTGTTCGTTCGTTTGTTGGGTATATAACTACATGCAAATGCAGGTGGTCGAACAAGTAGTAAAGTGGCTTAAGTAAGCCAAGTATCGATCCCACAGGGACTGGGATAAGGTAACGAACTACTCAAGTGTTACTATATTTAAATTTTAACAATGAAGACAACAGTGTAACCAAGAGTTTGATATTTTTGGGTTCTAATTTTTATGCTAAGTCTAAAACGATTATCTAAGGTGAGTCTGAACTATGAATGTGAGCATGCTGAGGTTAAATGAACATGTAATGAAATTAACTATCGATATAATTTGGTTAACCTTTTATCCGGTTGCTAGTCAAGAACTACTGCCAATGGATTAAAACTCTCGTATTTAACCCAACTTAAGAATCATGAACTGTCCACCTACATTTCTGTGATTAAACGAAATTCATGTTCTAGCCATACAAACCCGGTTCCTTAATTGACTAATACGACCTTCAGGTATATATCCTGAAGGTAAATCAATTCTCAATTTTCCCAAACTAAGAAAAGATCATATCCTATTAATTCACAACTTTCCAATTTCTTGCTCTCTCGAGTGAAACCGGAGTTTTTAGATGTACATTAACGTAGGCCACACATTAATGCAGTAAGAACAAGAATCAATAGAACAACCATGGAAGAAAAGATGAAAAACCAATTTAATCAACAATCACATTTCAATACAATCGTTCTTAACCTCAGCAAGAAGAGGAATTAGCCACTCATTTGTGGATTAAACATCGTTAAATGAGTGTTAAACATACAAGCAATTGAATTCAAGGAGAAGGAAAGAGAGAAAAACCTTGATAATTTCGTCCCCTCAACTACCTGTAACCCACGTTCTTGCTCCACCAAGTCAGAATATTGAAAAATGAACCTAAGTGTTCTATTTATACTAGTGGGAATTTTTCCCGGAATAACAAGCAACGTGTCACGGAGTGCATCGTGGAGAACTGCCTCCGTGACACGCCACTGACGCGGACCCTCACTGGGAATTGGGGGTCTAGGTAATCAGGCCCAACGTGGCACGACGTGCAATGCGGAGCTAGGCCACCGTTCCACGGACCCAACGCCAACCCTTACTGGAATTAGGCCGAAAATTCCCTATCCAGGTAGAAGGCCTCCGCAATGGCAGCGTGACACGGCTCCATCGTGGAGCCTCTTTATTTTGTGCCTTCCAATGCCTTGTCCTTTGTTCACATCCGAGTCCAACCCCGTTCTATTCCAACATGCATTTTAGCTTCCCAAAATTACATTTTACCTGCAAAACAATGCTAATCATGTTGGTTAGTATAAATTCACATTTTATTACCAATCACATGAGAATGTATAAACATTGATAGATAAACATGGCTAAAATGACACATTTGAGTATCACTTGGGCATATAAATTTTCCCAAGATCACTTACCCCACACTTAAATCCTTGTTCGTCCTCGAACAACAATCTTACACCTCATGCAATTTACACCCAAACCTCGCTACTTTGGTTCGACAATTTAGGCTATGGTCATACCGATTATTCAATACAGCAAATCATCAAGAAAACACGCATGGTCCAATCAATGCAATGACCTTCAATACATCAAGACCTCATAGACTTAAGAATCGACTCTGGATATTGGCAAACTCATGCAAATCAGCTGATCAAGACATTTGACACAAAAATTAATCTCTCCTCAAGCATGTGCCCTCACAACACAAGAGAATTTTTCCCCTTTTTGATCATATGAACTCACAAAATTTCAAGCAGGGGCATATAAACACAATTTCGCTCTCTCTCCCAAAAGAATTCACATGCATCATGTCACGACCCATAAGCTTGCCTTTGTGTATTACTCCACTAGTATAAAGAAATGTGATGTAAGATCACGTAGGACTTTAACGGGTTGTAGTGTAAGCTACGGAGCTAGTAAATATTGGGCTAGCCAATAATAGCCACTAGCATCCTTAGGCGCCTTTTCAATACATCCCATCAAACTCATGGGCAGTGTTTCTTCCTTCATCCTCCCATTCTTGAAGTTTCTCTTTAGTTTGGCCCATCTTATTAAGCACACTTGACACAACAACAAAGATCATTCATACACCTTCATTATAGTTTATTTTAAACAAGTGCACCTTCAACCTTTTCTTTCCCTTTATCACTATGCTTTTCTTTTCTTTTCTCCATTTTCACTCTTCGACACTTTGGGAAAATTATTTTCTCTTCTTAAGCGTTTAAGAGTTTTGGATCGACTTTACGGCTAATGAAAAGAAGGGATTAAACTCGGTTTACACTTTTTGACAAAAGAAAAAAATAATAGGCTAAAGGCTCAACGGGCTGACTAGGGTATACAATCAAGGTGGGTACGATAATGAAAAATAGAAATTTTCGGTTAAAGACAAAGAAATGCCTACATCCTTTCCTACACTACACCTCCTTCATTTCGTTTTGTACACACACCAGGCAAGTTCTAGACACTTCACAATAGCATGGAATAACAAGACCTCACTTCACACTTGTTGCACATGCTCAATTCAAGACGTATTCACAGACTCTTCAATCAGCTAATTACACGAATTCAAACATTAAGCCTTAATTACACTGAATCGACTCTATGGCCTAGGTATCTCAACATATTTACAAAGTTGCATGCTTTCGTACAAATCACCTTTGCATTTCAAATACCATGTACGACACGCAACCAGAATTCCGCAACCATAAAGTAACTACAGGTTTTGGGATGCAACCCACAAAAGAAAAACAACTAAAAAAAATATAAATGAAAAAGAATCTACTCCTAACGACTACATTTCCCTTAAGAAGATCATCATCCATCCATCATAGGGAACGGTCACTAACTAAGACTTTGGTTCAATGGGACCATTCTCGGTAAAAGAACTGAAAACAAACGCTGAGAAACCCAAGAATTAAAACAAATCTAAAACTATCGATCATTTCGATAAACAAAAATATGTACAATATCAGCTTAGCAACATTCAGCAACACACAACAGTTTCACATATAATTACAATACAGGACAACAGCTTAACAATCACAAATCACAGGGTCAGAAAATTTTGTTCACAGGCACAACAACAGATTAGAACATACATAACAGCACAACCAGCACCTAACTACTCCCACCCCACAATTATCTCGAACACTGTCCCAGTGTTCACAAAAATTAAAATAGCACAAAAATGGGGTGGTGGAACTCCCTGATCAATCAAAATACTCCTCTTCTTCATCAGGAGCTGCTGCTTCATCTCCCATGTCTGAATCACCCACATCGTCATCATCGGACTCCACATCGGAATGCTCCCGACATATCTCCTCGTCTGTGGGGAAATCATCATCTGTGGGCTCTACAAAAGCTGGCCCCACTCGGCATAGAGCCCTGGCATTTTCGCCAAAAGGGTAGTCTAGCTCGAGCTGCCATAGCTCCTCCTTTGTTGCCGGCCTCCCGCCTATCCTCAGCTGGAGCATCTGCATCCCGTACATGCGATCCATGTACTGATAATCCCGAGCATGTCGCTAGGCAAGTGTAAGAAAAGGCCCGTGGGTTGTGTCGGGTGCCTTAGTTGTAGTGACATCTAAGGCCCACCGCTCCATCTGTGGGATGTAGTCAAGGGCCTCTTCCTCAACATCTAGGCCCCTCAGGAATGTGGTGAGTAGTCCACCAAATCCGTATTTGTGCCCCTAATACAACCGGGCTCTCTTCATGGCGGAGATAATCACCGCCCCCACATTGATCTCCAGCCCTTTCATCAGCGCGTACACTAGGCATACACGATCTCGGGTTACATCTGTCATATGTACCCCCGGGATTAGGCAGGAACAGATGATCTTAAGCCATATCCTGGCTTCCCTGTTCATCTGTGAATAGGGCAAAGTTTGATGGTAGCCCCTCTCCTTGTGTCTGCTCCATCTAGCTGTCGATCGGGTTCCACACAAAGTGCGTCTGATGTCCGCATATGGTGGAGTGATGTTTAGTTGTCAAAGCACGTGGGCATCTGTGTCCCGCGCCCCTAGGATAGCATTGAGGTGGGGGGGCTCAAAGGTGACTATTTGCCCTCTGATTTTGATGGTGTGACTTCTGAGAGTCGGGTTCCAATTGGCATAGAATTCCCGAATCAAGTGCAAGTTGCATTCCTTGGGCTCTTCAAAGATGAAGTTGAGCCCAGCTGCCTCGATCCTTTGGACAATCCTAGGGAACTCCTGTGCCAATGGTTCCCGTGCTATGTGTTCCTCGGGGAAGTACTTTCTTTCCTTGTGCTTGGCATACCACTTCTTCCCCTCTTCAGTCACCCACCTGGTTCCGTATTGGCGGCGTTGGCCGCGTGGAACCGCTGGTGCTGCTGGGACTGTTGTGCCCAGTCTGATTCTCTTTCTTCTTGTGCCAGATGTTGATGCGCCTTTCCCTTTTCCTTGCCTGCTTGCCATCGTTCCTGTCAACCCAAATAGACAAGTTCAATGTTAAGCCAATTATAATTTGCTTCGACTATGGTTGGGTTAAGCTATGCGACCCCACACTTAGTCCTTAGCTAAAGTGACAACATTACGGCAAGATCATACCTATTTACACAAACAAACAGCCAAATATAACAAACATGCTTAGTGCATTCGAGGAATTCGATGATATATATTCTATGTACTACTCAGACTTCGTACAGCTAACCACAATCATTACCATCGATAACATTTTGTCCCATCGCACTTAGCAAGGAGAAACAAAGAAATGAAAACAACAAGAATTTATCTACACGAACCTATACAACTCACCCAATTCTTGCAAATTTCAATATTCCCCTAACCCGAGAATCCGTCGGTCTTTTAGCATAATAACAATTAGCACATCGACTCATCTCACTCAACATGTACAACCCAGCATGAATTTCACGAGTTCACTACATTTTCCACTTCAAATTCAAAAGCAAGCCCTAACTACGATTGTATCAAAAATTCGATTAAATTATGCAATTAACGAGTTCAAGCAATCACAATGATACTACGAACATCCATCAACAATAATTTAATTGAATTTACGCTTAATGTCTACTTAGGGCAAGTTTAGCTCATATCACATGTTCAATATCGAACAAAATCGACGAGAAATGAGATGGAATTGAAGAACATACCTTGATTCGAAGAATTAAAGAAAACTCGATGAAATGCTTGGCCTATTCCGTGTCACGTTGAAGGGGGAGGGGTTTTAGGGGGATTGGTCACGGAGTGTGTGAGAAATAAGGAAAATTGAGGGGGATTCGGGGTTTAAAAGTGGGAAATTCGTGCGGGTCATCCGGCGACCCGGTGTGACCCGTCGCGATATACTCAGCAACGTGTCACGGAGTGCATCGCGGTGCACTGCCTCCGTGACACGGAGCTGACGCGAGGGTGTTCTGGAATTCTTTTAAAATTCCAGATTTACACCTCAACGTGTAACGGAGGGTAACGCGGAGGCCCTCCTCCATTACACGTAGCTATCGCCCTAGCTAACTCTTTTGCCACTTTTTCTTGATTTTCATACCTCGAATTGTCCTTTGCGATTCCTTGCATATTTTCCCTCCGTTCGACCTGAAATTCATCTTACTACAAGAAATTGGTTATAGTTATAGGTTTCACTCAAAATAAAAATAAAAACAAAAATAAAAACTAAAAATTTTGTTGTTAATCAAGAAAATAGAAAAAAGAAAAATCTATTCACAATATACAAAGAAAAATTTCACGGGTTGCCTCCCGTGCAGCGCCTGGTTTACCATCGCGGCTCGACGTCATTCAGCTTAGTTGTCCTCTAAGGTGATGGACATTTTCTCTCGACCACCATCCTCCCCCCAGTAGTGCTTACATCGTTCCGGTGGTTTTCCCAATAACTCTCGTGAATCCTTTATCCGCGCATCATCAACTCGATCAATCACATTGATTACCGAGAGTTCCTCGTACACAGTCGAGAGCTTGGTACACATCGAACACTTCCACGTTGTCGTGTGCTCACATGGTTAGCTACCCTGCAGCTATATCAATCAGCTCTTTCCCGATTGCCAAGAAAGGACGTCCCAAAATAAATAGGACTTCCGCGTCTGGTTCAAAATCCAGCACGACGAAATCTACCATGAAGATCAGGGAGCCAACTTGCACCAGAACATCCTCACAATGCCATCAAGTCTGGCTAAGGACCGATCCGCCAATTGCAAAATCACTGTTGTGGGTCTAGGATTTCCTAGACCCAGCTTTTTGAATACCGATGACGGCATCAAATTAATACTCGCTCCCAAATCACATAATCCACGAGCTCCGATACTCTGCCCAATAGTAATTTGTATAGTAACGCTCCCAGGATCTTTGAGCTTTGTGGGCAGTCGGTTTTGTATCCGGGAATTGCACTCCTCCGTGAGAGCCACCATAGCATAATCAGTCAACTGACTTTTGTTTGCCACAATGTCCTTTATATACTTGGCATACTTCGGCACTCCCTGCATAACATCAACAAGAGGTAAGTTAATATGTACCTGTTTCACTACCTCCCTGAATTTCTTGAAACACGCCTCCTCCTTGTGCTTCTTTAATCGTTGAGGGAATGGGGGTGGTGGTCTTTCTGATTCAGCTTCCTTTGTCTTCCCCCTCTTATAACTTTGCTCCCTCTCAACTTCTGCTGCTCCCAATTGTTGAGGTGGTCTTTCTGGTTCCACCTCTTCCAGCTGCAAACTACTCCTTGTGGTCACCACATTCACCTGCTTGGGGTTGGGATCTGTGTCACTCGGAAGTCCTCCTCTAGGCCTGCTATTTTGGGCTCTAGCAAATTGCCCAAATTGATATTAAAGTGACTTAGTAGCTAACTGATTGTTTTTCACCTCGGCTGCCAATTTCACATAGTCAGCCTGCAATTGAGCTTGGTTAGCTATCATCGTCTTGAACATCTCCTCAATGCTGGGTGATGGTGGTGGAGGAGGTGCATTGTTGTTTCTAAATTTTGCTTGATAATTCTGCTGCCCTCCTTGGTTCCTTTGCATACCCTAACTCAAACTTAGCCCCTGATGGTTGTTGCTACCCCAGGAGAAATTTGGGTGATTCCTCTAATTGGAATTGTAGCTGTTGCCATACTGTTGGTGGTTGTTCCTTTGTACATTTCCCACAAAGTTCACCGAGTCAGGATTTGCTCCAATACACTCAGCTGAGTGCTCACTGCTCCTGCACACTTCTCACCAAATCTGCTGCACTGCATTCACTGGGGCTTGAGGCTGGTTCATTGTCATGTTACTGAAGTGAGTGTTGAGTTGATTCTGTAAAGCAGCTATCTGTGCAGCAATAGCTGTAAAACCATCCACTTCTAGAACTCCTGCTGGTTTCCTTGTCCCTCCTCTTGATGAATCAGCATTCCACTCCGGATTGCCCCGCGAAATACGGTTCAACAAGGTATACAGCTCCTCATAAGTTTTCTCCAGTGCTTGTCCCCCAGCTGCTGAGTCTAGCAATATTTTTGTATGGGGTTCCAAACCCTCTATAAAAGTGTGCACCAACACATCATTGCATTGATGATGATGAGGACAATCCCGCAACATGGACTTGAATCTCTCCCAAGCCTGATATAGATTCTCTCCCTCTCTCTGTTTGAAACTTAGAAGTTGACTTCTAAGTCTTTCTGTTTTACCGGAGAGAAAAAATCGTAGCAAGAATTTCCTTACAAGATCATCCCACGTAGAAATAGAATTAGGTGGCTCAACTTTCAACCACCTCTTGGCTTCTCCCAATAGTGAAAATGGGAACAATGTAAGCCTGACATAATCTGATGACACTCCAGCGGGGATGTAAATGTCACTTATCTCCAAAATATTTTGGAGATGCTGCTGTGGATCTTCATGAGGGAGACCTGTAAACTGCCCGCTAGTGTGCAGCAATTGCACCATGTGTTGTTTGAGTTCGAACCTCCCTCCTGGCTCAGGTTTGCGGATGCTAGATGTGACATTATTAGCATGTGGGATTGCCACCTCGTGAACCGGCTGAGCAGCTACTTCTTCGGGCACTAACACTGCCCGTACTACTGGTGGATTCTGTTGTTGCTCCATGAGTATTTGTCTGAGCAACTGCAACTTTCTTTCTAGAGCTTCTCTCCGCTGACGATGAAATAATCTTTCTGGCTCTAAATACGAGTCCACCAGCTCCTTGTCTCTTGCCAGTGTTCAACAGAGATTGAATCTGCAAAATACTGGCTAAGACCAAGTTTTCAACACTAAGAAAATAAATATATATTAAATTAACACTTAAGACAAATTCACCAATTGCCAGTCCCCGACAACGGCGCCAAAAACTTGTTCGTTTGTTGGGTATATAACTACACGCAAGTGCATGTGGTCGAACAAGTAGTAAAGTGGCTTAAGTAAGCCAAGTATCGATCCCACAGGGACTGGGATAAGGTAACGAACTACTCAAGTGTTACTATATTTTAATTTTAACAATGAAGACTATAGTGTAACCAAGAGTTTGATATTTTTGGGTTCTAATTTTTATGCTAAGTCTAAAACGATTATCTAAGGTGAGTCTGAATTATGAATGTGAGCATGCTGAGGTTAAATGAACATGTAATGAAATTAATTATCGATATAATTTGGTTAACCTTTCATCCGGTTGCTAGTCAAGAACTACTTCCAATGGATTAAAACTCTCGCATTTAACCCAACTTAAGAATCATGAACCGTCCACCTACATTTCTATGATTAAACGAAATTCATGTTCTAGCCATACAAACCCGATTCCTTAATTGACTAATACGACCTTCAGGTATATTTCTATCCTGAAGGTAAATCAATTCTCAATTTTCCCAAACTAAGAAAAGATCATATCCTATTAATTCATAACTTTCCAATTTCTTGCTCTCTCGAGTGAAACCGGAATTTTTAGATGTACATTAATGTAGGCCACACATTAATGCAGTAAGAACAAGAATCAATAGAACAACCATGGAAGAAAAGATGAAAAACCAATTTAATCAACAATCACATTTCAATACAATTGTTCTTAACCTCAGCAAGAAGAGGAATTAGCCACTCATTTGTGGATTAAACTTCGTTAAATGAGTGTTAAACATACAAGCAATTGAATTCAAGGAGAAGGAAAGAGAGAAAAACCCTAATAATTTCATCCCCTCAACTGCCTGTAACCCACGTTCTTGCTCCACCAAGTCAGAATATTGAAAAATGAACCTAAGTGTTCTATTTATACTAGTGGGAATTTTTCCCGGAATAACAAGCAACGTGTCACGGAGTGCATCGCGGAGCACTGCCTCCATGACACGCCACTAATGCGGACCCTCACTGGAAATTGGGGGTCCAGGTAATCAGGCCCAACGTGGCACGGCGTGCAACGCGGAGCTAGGCCACCGTGCCACAGACCCAACGCGAACCCTTATTGGAATTAGGCTGACAATTCCCCATCCAGGTAGAAGGCCTCCATGATGGCAACGTGACACGGCTCCATCGCGGAGCCTCTTTATTTTGTGCCTTCCAATGCCTTGTCCTTTGCTAACATTCGAGTCCAACCCCGATCTATTCCAACATGCATTTTAGCTTCCCAAAATTACATTTTACCTGCAAAACAATGCTAATCATGTTGGTTAGTATAAATTCACATTTTATTACCAATCACATGAGAATGTATAAACATTGATAGATAAACAACGCTAAAATGACACATTTGAGTATCACTTGGGCATATAAATTTGGCCAAGATCATGGGGCATATCTCTAGCCTCTTTTGATCCTTCCATTGGGACCAGCGTTCACAACTTCATCCCGAGCATCATCGACTTCCTGAAATGCAGCTTGCCAAGCTAACTCGGCTTGCCTAGCCTTTTTAGGAAGACAGGCATCTCTTTGCTCTTGGTTCTCTATTTTTTTTGGCGTTCTTCCAATTTCAAGATCAAAAGGAATCAGAGGGTTTCCACTCCATTGAGTACATGGCATTCACCAAGAGACAACATGTTGGTGTCAAAAACAACAAGAAAATGTAAATGAGGAAATAATAACCAAAAGTTAAATACAAGCAACTAATCTAATCTTAGTCATATTCCATGGAAATGGCGCTACTTTTTGATAACGCTCAAACTCACACTCCTGACAAAGTATGAAGCAGACATTGTCAATAAAGAACTCCACAAAGAGGTTGGGGTCGAACCCATAGGGAATATGGTAAGAACTAGACTAATGCTGGTATTTAAGCTTTTTGGTGTGTTATCTCCAAATTGGGGAGTTTATAGAAAAACAATTGTAAAACATGCATGAAAATCAGTTGTTGATCATCAAGATTTGCAATTAACTAGGGTTTAATCTTCCCCATGGGTTCATAACTATTTTTGGGTTTATACTCGTGATCAATTCCAATCTTAATTGTAGAACTGATAACTAGGGTTCATCCAAATGAATGGTTCATCCAGATATGAGTATACTCAATCACTGGGTTAGGTCTCATGAGCGATTTGGATTAACCATTGACAATTTGTTCCAAATAACTATCCGATAGCTGCTCAAGTTATACAATGATCATAAAAATCAAGTCTTTGTTGTAATTCTCTTTTCTTAATCTCTACTTCTCTAGGTTCAAGCAAGTAAAGAATTTGGGCAAGTCTTAACGTTGCGCTTCATTAAGAAACATTAAAGACGAAGAGTATACAATACAAGGATTTAACATTGGTTTCGAATCACTTTGTGCAATACTAGTTCATTAATCCACCATAGTTCACACAACCCTAGTTGTCGAGGTTTTAGCCTCTCGTGATTGTAAGAGTATATTTAGTATTCATAGACAAATACATAATTAAATACTTACAATGATGATTGAAATAAATCTTGCTTCGACTATTGCTAGAAAATATGATTAACAATCTCAAGAACAATTGAGAAATCCAAGTTTTGATCTCAACAATTGCTCTCCAATGTTGTCAAAAAATAATTAAAAACTTGATAATTATTGACAATAAACTAATTCTGACCGTCTCTCTACTAAAAGAACATAAAAAATATTTATACAGATAATAAAATACTTTTCCTAAGTTATTAAGGAAATAATCAAATCTTAGCACCGACACAACCTACAATTCATCATACGACCCGTAACAGGATTGTACAGGTCGTGCCTTGTCTCGTATATTGCTTGGCTTCTGTAGAATTGGCCAAGTGTTGGCATCTGGTATGACTCATAACATGATCCCACGAATCATACAATCTAATTGTAGTTTGGCTCTGAGAACTTTGGCATCTTTTGAAGTTTTCTACGAGTGTCTTGGTAATCCTCGTACCTTGCTCCTACTAGTCGTAATTGATTGTCGTATCATGAGAACTACCAAGTCCCAACAATCACTGAAGCTTTCCATAACTCCTGGTATAGGTCGTAGGTAGATGCTACGATCCGTAGTTGCCACCCGTATCAGGAGACTTCAATTGTGCAAATTTCTGTGAAATATTCCACAACTCCAGTTATGGCTCATACTGAGAGTCGTACTTTTCCTTTATATTGTTCCAGTCTTCTGAGCTTTTGAATGAGTCTTAGTATGACTCGTACAATCTTTGTACGGCTCATACTGAAATCAGTACTTGGCTGATTTTTTGCACTTTTCTGCAACTCTTACGCATTTTCATTCCAACACCTATTTTCCCTGAAAATAAAGTAAAGTAACTCATATCTGTATAATTATACCTAAGTCTATGCTATTTTCCTTGTTTTAAGCATCGAAAGTGTTGTAATCTGACAGCACAGCAGATAGCCTTGTAGATTTGCCTGGCTCCTTGTTTCTTACCCTTTTCAGCATTAGACTCCTTTTCACCCGCTGGAGCCTCAGTCAACTTAGCCTCTTCCTTAAGCTTTTGCTCAGCAGGCCATCATTATCATCAATCACGATATCTTTCTTTCTTTGCATTTCAAATACAATCAATGGAGGGGGATCAACTGTGGTCTTTCTGCTCCAAGTCATCAAATCCATACAGTGACTATCATTCTTGAGATTTTGCACTTGTTTCTAGGTAGTGTTCCCTTTTTCCTAGGGTTCAGGGATGCCGACAGTTGGCCCAGTTGCTGTCTATTTTCTTAATAGCTATGGCATTTGAATTAACTTTCTAGCCCATGTCAGATATATCTCCACGAATGTCTTTTAATTGCTCCTCAGTGGATCTCACCTTCTTGAGCATCTCATCCATCATGCTCTCCAATTTTGATGGTCCAACTTTACCCTCACGTGCTTTAGGAGGCACATAAAATCCTGCCCCATTATTATGATAACCATCATTTCTTCTCCATTCTCCCTTTTACTCATGACCTCGGCTCCTATATCTATACCCATTACATTTGTATTTGTCCCGGTATTAGTTTCAACCTTCATTTCAGAAACCTTGGTGCCAAGTGTCCTATCTAGACCCCTGGGCATTGGCCCAAAAACCTGCCACTTGGTTGAAAAAGATGTTTGCCTCCTCCTCAGAATCTGAATGCTTCGGCCCCGGTTCTCGTCTCTTAGCTCCCACTACATTTACCTTTCTATCCCCATGTTATACCCCGGAAGCCCAAAGATTAGACCTAGGTGTTGAAATGGAGAAAACAGGATTTTCTACACCAGGTCACAGAAATGGTCATCATGTGACCCGTCAGGTTAACCACGAGTTATTAAGTGACACGTGGTGAGGGATGTTGACTTACCTAGAAAATTCAGAGTTGGGATGACTGCGAGTGTGACCATGAGTCATGGTCAGTCCCATGAGTCGTCAGTTCACCCATGGTTAAGGGCAATTAGAAGATGAAGGATGAGTGGAAGTAGACCAAACGATTGGACACCACGAGTCATGGTTAGTCACCAAGATTCGTATAATGAGTCATGGTTAGTAGATTGCTAATGATTTAAGGTTTTGGCAATGGAAGCAACGAATGGTAAGCACGAATCGTGGTCACCAATAATGGGTCATTAGGTCCCTCATGGGAACCCTCGAGGAAAAGTGGCAATGCACACGACGACTGAATACCACTAGTCGTGGTCCTTGGTAACGACTCATCCAGTCCCTCGTGGGGACTGGCAGTCAGTTATTTTATACAAATTAAGTAAAGGATTTTCCATAATTCCTACAATCCTAAGGACTAAACTATGTCATTTTAATTTATGAATAGTGAGTATTAAGAGGGTCAAGTTCATTCAAGACTATTCCTACTCATACATGCAAACTTAGAGAGCTAGAAAGGTGATCAAGTTTAACCCCTTCAAGTTTTTCTTCAATTCTTTATTGGGCAATCAAAGGAGTGGCGAAATCAGTCCATCTCAGGTATGTAGGGTTATGATTGGGTGAATTTGCTCACACTCATGCCCAATCCCCTTTCCAATTCATGAAAATCCATATGTTGATCTAATGGGGTTTTAACCCAATACATAAATTTTCTAATTTTCTATATGCGTATGATCCAAATATGTTTCTACTATTGAATTATGAATCATTAACAAGTTTTACATTGTTTTCAATTATAACCATGTTTTCAAGCTTTATTAATTAAAATGTCCATCCATGAAAAGTTCATGAAAGTTCAGATTTATTATGAATGTTCAAGTATGATGAGATATTATTTATGAAAAGTATGTTTCAAGTTACCCATGTCTATGATCATGTTTTCAAGTGAATTATGTATTTTCAAGCATGTTTAAGTATTGGGAAAGCCCATATGCTGTAGTATGATTGTGATTTCAAGTTGATTAGCTTAGCACATGGTTTTGGAGTCAAGACTCCAAATTATGTTCAACTTGTGGTATGGTTTGTGTCAAGACACCTCATGTATGATTTCAAATTTTATATGTATATGATTACTCAGCTTTGTCAATAGACGATGGTCAACTTCATTGAAAAATGATGGAGAGCATATGCATGTTTTTGGGAGTAGTGTCTAGCACCGAGTAGGCTAAGGGTTAGTCAACCCTATGCCTTAGGACTACGCGTCAATGTAGGTATGATCAGATTATTTTGGGACCTCCTACGTAAGGTTTTCCCTACCCCAAGGGGGCCTTTGAGCTTAATATCGATATCTTGGTAGCGTCCTTAGGCTTGGTAAGGCTTTGGACGGCTCTGTCCACTTGAGTGTGATAGTCAAGACCATGTAAGGTCTATCATGGTACTGTCGGTTATATGACAAGTCTCCCAATGTTCCTCATGATTTCAGTTAAGCATGTTATTATTCATGATATATATACATATATGTTCTAAAGCATGTTTGACCCAATGTATAGTTTTACTTATGATTATCATATTTCAAATTTGTGTCATTCGATTCAGCTATGATATTTAGTTACGTTCAGATCATGATTTCAGAAAATAGCATGCAAGCCCTCCTCTCAGATTCTTATCTTTGTTATGTTATACATTATGCATGTTTTGCATAATTTTACTTATTTAAGAGGTTTTACTACTTTTCATACTCGGTACGTTTCACGTACTGACTGCATACTCTATACTGAATCATTTAATGATACAGGATCCAATCTTTAGACTCAGCCTCATCACTAGCCAACTTCTGAAGTTAGCATTCAATCTCTATTGGTGGGTCCTCATTTGTCGAGGGCTCCTCTTCTATTCAGTTATGTTTACGTATTTTTAGTTTCAGATGTAGAGAGTTAGTTAGGATCTTGTCCCATCAACTCATCAAATGTAGGGGCTTTTCCGACAATATATTACATTCAGCTTGAGACTTAGGTTGTATATTCAGATTGTTATGTTTTGATTGAATTTCCACCATGTTATTTATGTTAAGTCTTCCACATTACTTGATTGAGTTAGATGTATGTTCGTACCATGGGTCGACTTAGAGTCTCCCAGGGCTCCTTGTCCCGTGTCTCAATCCGGGCCTATGTTTGGGTCATGAAAAACTTGGACTAGAGCTATAGGTTTGAACTATCCTAGGGTATCTGAAAGCCACATTATGTAGAGTCTTTTTCATGGGTGTGAAGCGCACCACACTTACGAAGAAGAGGTTATTAGATGTTTAGGAAATGTTCCCTTCTTTCATGATCTATGTCGTGCGGTGAAATATCCCTCTATACTTCTAACTCATGCTATTTGCGATTGCAGAATCATTCCTCCCCACAGAGCTAATGGCAAAAGAAATAGAAATGGAAATGGCCACAATGATGGCAATGGAGACGGGCACCAACAAGCCCCACCAGTCCATGAGCACCATGCACCAGAGCTGGTTTCCTACACTGAATTCAAGGCATCCATTCAGATGCTAGCGCAAGACTTGACTGCCCAAGTCAACCAGCAGGTAGTGGCGCATGTCCCGAAGAACGGGAATACAACGGCAGTAGGAGTCAGATATTTCCTAAGGATGAATCTACCAAAGTTTCTTGGGTCAAAGATGGACGAGGATCCTCATGAGTTTATTGATAAGATCTTGAAGATCACCTAAGTCATGGGGGTGGATGGAGAAGAGTGTGCTGATTTGGCCTCATATCAGTTGAAGGGGGTCACACACATTTGGTTTAAATAGTGGAAGGATAGTAGGGAAGTCGGAGCAGGCGCTATCAGTTGAGTGGAGATTCACGTCGCTTTTCTAGATCGGTTCTTCCATCATGAGATGAGGGAGTTGAAGGCAGCCGAGTTCATTAATTTAAAACAATGGAAGATGATAGTTCAGGAATATGCCCTTGAGTTCACTCGTCTACTAGTATGACCTAGAGTTAGTGATTGATTAGAGGGCGCAAGTGAGCAGGTTTGTTCATAGGGTGGCGGACTATCTAGACAAGGATTGCAGAACCACCATGCTCCATCAGGATATGGATTTCCCTCAAAAAGTTTCGTACACGCAATAGATGGAGGAGGCACACTTGAGGGAGAGAGAGGACAAGAGGGCTAGGACAAATAGCTATAGATTCTCTCAACCGAGGCCAGGTGGTGGGCATCGAGAGCAGTCCGACCAGAGATCTTCAGCCCCAACATCATAAGCAATGAGTGTGCCATCAAAACCTAGTCATGACCTGAGGACGAGCATCAGGCTCTAGGGGTTAGAGCAGCAGGCTCGCAGATTCCAATATTCCAGTTTGTGGAAATTGTGGTCAGGTGCACACGGGTCATTTGTTTGGTGGGTACAGGTGCTTGTTTTGGGTGAGGAAAACCCGGACATATGCTTAGAGATTGCCTAGAAGTTGGACAGGGCCATGATAGGGGCCGAGGCCCAGCCTCTGATTCAACAAACACCACCCACACACCCAACCCAACTGGGGAATCTACTAGCACAGGTGGCGGTTAGCGCCAAAATAGATTCTATACCATAGCATCCCGCCAGGAGCAGGAGGTCTCCTCGGATGTAGTCACGGGTTTGTTACAAATTTTCTATCGTGATGTATATGCTTTGTTAAATCCAGAAGCTACCTTGTCTTTTGTGACACCTTATGTGGCTAGTAGTTTCTGAGTCAGTTTGAAAATCTTGTCAAAACCCTTCTTAGTCTCTACTCCATTGGGTGATTCAGATGTAGCTAAATGGGTGTATAGAAGTTGACCAATCATAGTCCTTTAGAAAGTCACTTCAGTAAATTTAGTAGAGTTAGCCATGACCGATTTTGATGTTATCCTCGGCATGAATTGGCTATTTGCATGTTATGGCTTATTTAATTGTAGAACCCGAGCAATAAAGTTCAGATTTCTGGGTGAGCCAGTCATAGAATGGAAAGGTAGTTCAACTGTGCCTGTAGGTCATTTCATTTCCTATCTTAAAGTCAGAAAGATGATCTCCAAAGGTTGTGTATACAATGTAGTTATTGTTAAGGATGCTACATCCAAGACCCGAACTATCCAGTCAATCCCATTAGTATGCGAGTATCCAAAAGTCTTCCTAAATGATCTACCATGAATCCCTCCCGAGTGGGAGATTGATTTAGGTATTAACCTTCTTCCTGATACACAGCCTATATCTATGCCTCCTTATAGAATGGCTCCAATCAAGCTAAAGGATTTGAAGGAGCAGTTGAAAGACCTTTTATATAAGGGAATCATTAGATCGAGCAAATCCCCATGGGGTGCATCAGTTCTCTTTGTCCGAAAAAAAAATGGTTCTCTTCGTATGTATATTGATTATCGACAATTGAACAAGGTCACAATCAAGAAAAGGTATCCTATACCTAGGATTAACTAATTGTTTGACCAGCATCAGGGTGCTAAATGCTTTTCGAAGATAGACCTCAGGTCTGGATACCATCAGCTCAGGGTTCAGGAGAGTGACATCCTGAAAATAGCCTTCAGGATGTGGTATGGTCATTATGAGTTTGTAGTTATGTCTTTTGGATAATGAATGCTCCTGCAGCTTTATGGACTTGATGAACACGATGTTCAATCCATACTTGGATATGTTTTTGAATGTGTTTATTGATGACATCCTGATATACTCAAGGAGTAAGGAGGAGCATGCCGCTCATTTGAGGGTGGTACTACAAACTCTTAAGGATCTTCAACTATTTGCCAAATTCAGAAAATGTGAGTTTTTGTTGAACTCCGTGACATTTTTGGGTCATGTGGTGTCGAGTGAGGGCATAAAGGTGGACTCTCAAAAGATAGAGGCAGTGAAGAATTGTCCTAGACCGGTGAATCCTTCAGACATCAGGAGT
This sequence comes from Datura wrightii, assembly GCA_035772735.1. Classification (NCBI taxonomy): domain Eukaryota; kingdom Viridiplantae; phylum Streptophyta; class Magnoliopsida; order Solanales; family Solanaceae; genus Datura; species Datura wrightii. The sequence goes on along the minus strand of JASDFA010000018.1, from coordinate 167,134,838 downwards.
TTCTTGGGTTTAGCTAACTACTATGGGAGATTTATTGAGGGATTTTCATCAATTGCAGCAACATTAGTGAAGTTGATCCAAAAGAAATTAAAGTTCCAATGGTTGGAGGCTTGTGAGAGGAGCTTTCAGAAGTTGAAGACTCGACTTACTTGGCACTGGTGTTAACCTTATCGAAGTGTACCGATGGGTTTGTGGTGTATTTCATGTTTCTAAAATTGGCCTTGGTTTCATATTGATGCAACATGGTAAAGTGATAGCATACGCTTCCAGACAGCTAGAGTTAATGAGAAGAATTACTCGACCCATGATCTTGAATTGGCGGCGGTGGTCTTTTCCTTGAAAATATGGAGACACTATTTGTACGGGGTCCATGTCGATGTGTTTACAGACCATAAGAGCCTATAATATGTGTTTACCTAGAAGGACTTAAATTTGTGGCGAAGAAGGTGGTTGGAGTTACTCAAGGATTATGATATGAGTGTCCTTTACCATCCAGGTAAGGCTAATGTGGTAGTAGACGCACTTAGTAGACCTTCTATGGAGAGTGTGTCCCATGTACATGAGGGAAAGAAGGAGCTGGTGAAGGATATGCATCGACTCGTGAGGTTGGGAGTTCATTTGGTTGACTCGACCCATGGTGGTGTTATTGTTCAGAACGAATCGGAATCGTCCTTGGTGACTGATCTTGGGCAGATTTATATGCCCAAGTGATACTCAAATGTATCATTTTTACCTTGTTTGTTGTGCAATGTGTATATAATATCATGTATTTGGTAATAAAATGCGAATTTATACTAACCAACATGATTAGCATTTGTTTTGCAGGATAATGTGATTTTTAGGAGCTAAAATGCGTGTTGGAACTATGTCGGAGTTGGACTTGGATGCGAGCGTGGAAAAGACCTTGGATGGCACATTTTACACTGGCTCCGCGATGGAGCCGTGCCACGCTGCCATCGCGGTAGCACACTGCCTGGGCAGGAATTAATTAGGCAATTTCCAGTGTGCCTGCGCGTCAGTTCCGTGGCACGGAGATAGGCCTCCGCGATGGCCTCCGTGCCACGTTGAGGCCAATTATCCGGACCCTGCAATTTCCAGAGAGGGTCCGTGTCCACGCCGTGTCACGGAGGCAGTGCTCCGCGTTGGACTCCGTGACACGTTGCTTGTTATTCCGGGAAAAATTTCCCACTAGTATAAATAGCACACTTAGGTTTATTTTTAATCAGTTTTTAGTTTTTAGTTTTTAGACTGAGTTCAGAAGTGGAGAGCAGGAACATGGGTTTGTGGCAGTTGAAGAATAGAAAAGCTAAGAGTTTTCTTCTCTTCCTTTCTTCTTTCCTTCAATTGTATGCATGATTTACACTCATTTGAGGATGATCAATCCAAGAATGAGTGGCTAATTCCCTTCTTTGCTGAGGTTTTGAGCTTGTGTAATGAATTTTGATGATAATTGATATGGTTTCTTCTTCTTCTTGCATGTTGTTCTATTAATTCTTGTGCTTACTACATTATTGATTGGCCACCATTAATGTATATCTAAAAAGTCCAATTTCACTCGAGAGAGCACGAAATTGGAAAGTTGTGAATTAATAGGGTATTGTTCTTAACTTGATTTGGGAAAATTGGGTTTTGATGTGCTTTCTTGATAGAAATATACTTGAAAGTCGTATTAGTCAATTTAGGAACCGGAATTGTAGTGCTAGGTCATAAATTGCATTTGATCACAGAAATGTAGACGGATGGTTTATGATTCTAAAGTGAAATTAAATACGAAAGTTTTAATTTCTAGGAAAACGTTCTTGGCTAGCAACATGAAGAAGAGGATGACCAAATTATCATGATTTTCAAGTTCATTACTCGTTCTTAACCTTGGCATGTGCATATCCATTGTCTAAATTCCAAAGTAAATAGTTGTTATTAATTGTAGTATATAAATAGTTTAGAAACAAAAACTCACTCAACTCTTGGTTGGATTGTTGTTAACATAGTTAGGAATAGAATAGAGATATAGTAAACTAGGCAGTTTTACATATCTAGAGCAGCCTCCTTGGATCGATACTTGGCTACTTAGCCACTTTATTACTTGTTTGACCACGTGCACTTGCGTGTCGGTTGATAATATTTAATACTAACCGAATCCGCACCGAACAAGTTTTTGGCGCCGTTGCCGGGGAGGCTAGGCGATTTGTAAAATTTTGTTTAGTGTAAATTTACTGTATTTGTATTTTTATTTTCTTAAGTGTTAACAACTTGGTCTTAGCCTGTATTTTGCAGATTTTTATTTCTGTGAACACTGGCAAGGGACAAGGAGCTGGTGGAATCTTACTTAGAGCCATAACGTGAATTGCACAGTCAACGTAGAGAAGCTCTTCGGAAGAAGCTGCAGTTGCTTAAACAGTCTATGATGGAGCAACCAAATCCACCAGTTGTGCGGGCAGTGTTAGTGCCCGAGGAAGTAGCAGCCAGGCCGGTTCGCGAGGTGGCAATCCCACATGCTAATAATGTACATTCCAGCATCCGCAAACCAGAGCCTGGAGGGAGATTTGAATTAAAGCAAAATATGGTGCAACTTTTGCACACTAGCGGGCAGTTTACCGGTCTCCCTCACGAAGATCTGCAACAACATCTCCAGAATTTTTTGGAGATAAGTGACACTTACATACCCGCTGGAGTGTCACCTGATTATGTTCGGCTCACCTTATTTCCATTTTCCTTACTTGGTGAAGCCAAGAGGTGGTTAAAAGCTGAACCACCCAACTCTATATCAACGTGGGATGATCTTGCAAGGAAGTTTTTGATCAGATTTTTCCCTTCAGGTAAAACAGCTAAACATAGAAGTCAGATTCTAAGTTTTAAACAGAGGGAAGGAGAAAATCTTTATCAAGCCTGGGAAAGATTCAAGTCCATGTTGCGGGACTGTCCTCATCATCATCAGTCAAATGAGGTGTTGTTACACACTTTTATTGAGGGTTTGGAACCCCACACTAAAATTTTGTTAGACTCAGCAGCTGGAGGGCAAGCGCTGGAGAAGACTTATGAGGAGCTGTACACTTTGCTCAACCGAATTTCACAAGGCAATCCGGAATGGAATGCAGATTCTTCAAGAGGTGGAGCAAGGAAAGCAGCGGGAGTGCTTGAAGTGGATGGATTCACAGCTATTGCTGCACAGATAGCTGCTTTGCAAAATCAGTTAAACACTCACTTCAGCAATATGAATTTGAACCAGCCTTCAGCCTCCGTCAATGCAGTCCAACAGATGTGGTGTGAAGTGTGTGGTAGTAGTGAGCATTCAGCTGAATGCTGTGGTGCAAATCCTGATTCTGTCAACTTTGTGCGCAATGCACAGAGGAATCAACAGCAGTTTGGTGGTGGCTACAACTCGAATTGGAGGAATCATCCAAATTTTTCGTGGGGTAGCAACAATCAACAAGGCCAAGGTGCAGGGCAGGGTATGCACAGAAACCAAGGAGGGCAACAAGGCTATCAGAATCAGTTCAGAAATCACAATGCCCCTCCTCCACCACCATCACCGACTATTGAGGAAATGTTCAAGACCATGATTGCCAACCAGGCACAATTGCAGGCTGACTATGTCAAATTGGCAGCCGAAGTAAAGAACAATCAATTGGCAACCAAGGCTCTTGAATATCAGTTTGGGCAATTTGCTAGTGCCCAAAATACTAGACCAAGGTGAGGACTACCTAGCGACACGGATCCCAATCCTAAGCAGGTGAATGCAGTGACCACGAGGAGTGGTTTACAATTAAAGGAGGTGGAACCGGAAAGACCGCCTCAGAAGTCAGGAGCAGCAGATGTTGAGGGAGAACAAACCTCAGATACGGGGAAGACCAAAGAAGCTGAACCAGCAAGGCCTCCACCCCCGTTCCCTCAACGACTTAAGAAACACAAGGAGGAGGCGTGTTTCCAGAAATTCATGAAGGTACTTAAACAGGTACATGTTAACTTACCTCTTGTTGATGTCTTGCAGGGTGTGCCAAAATATGCGAAGTATATCAAAGACATCGTGGCCAACAAAAGTCGCTTGACTGAGTATGCCACGGTGGCTTTAACGGAGGAACGCACATCCCGTATTCAGAACAGGTTGCCCACTAAACTGAAGGATCCTGGAAGTTTTACTATCCAGCTGACGATTGGGCAAAGTATCCGAGCTCGTGGGTTATGCGACTTGGGGGCAAGTATAAATCTGATGCCATCTTCGGTATTCAGAAAGTTAGGACTAGGGAGTCCTAGACCTACAACAGTGATCTTGTAGCTAGCAGACAGGTCTTTAGCTAAGCCAAATGGCATTGTTGAGGATGTGCTAGTGCAGGTAGGCTCCCTCATTTTTCCGGTAGATTTCATTGTTCTGGATTTTGAACCAGATGCGGAAGTCCCATTTATTTTGGGACGACCCTTTTTGGCAACCGGAAAGGCATTGATCGATGTAGTTGCGGGTCAACTCACAATGCGAGCACACAACAAGGTTGAGGTGTTCGACGTGTACAAGGCACCTAAGCTCCCGACTGTCTATAAGGAACTCTCGGTGATCAACGTGATTGATCATGGGAATGCGAATGGATTGAGTGATTCTCGAGAGTTACTAGGTAGGCCACCAGACAAGGTTGAGAACTACTGGGGAGATGACCAGGATCGGGACAAATCGTCCATCTCCCTAGTAGACACGTGAGCATAAAGGCTGTCGAGCCGCGACGTTAAACCAGGCGCTACACGGGAGGCAACCCGTGAAAAATATTTTTTTCTTTCTTTAGTGTAAAGTTTTTCTTTTATTTTATTTTCTTTTCTTTTTCGTAACTAGGCTTAGATTGGCATTTTATTTAGTAATTTTTTCTTTAGTAATTTAGTAATTTTTTTATTATTTTCAGTAGGGAATTTATTAATTTAACCAATTTTTGTTTAGTGAGGTGATTTTCAGGTATACTGGAGGAAAATTACTTGGAATCGAGGAAACGAGGCGAGGTATGAAAAATAAAATTTGATGGTGAAACAGAGCACTGGCGCGTTGGCGCCGTGTCACGGAGGCAATGCTCCGCGTTGGCCTCCGTGACACGTTGAAGGCAAATCTAGATTTTTCAAAATTCCAGTAAGCCAACGCGTTGGCTCCGTGTCACGGAGGAGGGGCTCCGCGTTACCCTCCGTGACACGTTGCCTTTATCCAGTGCCGGGTCACACCGGGTTTCCGGGTGACCCGCGTGTTTTCTTAATAAAAACCCCCGATTTCGCCCCTATTTTCCCCATTCCCTCTTCCCTCCGCGACCAAACACCCATTCCCCTACCTCCAAGCTCCGTGCCACGTTAATAGGCAAGGAAAACGTCAAGTTTTCGTCGATTCTTCAAATCCAAGGTATGTTTTCATCGTCTATCTCAAATTTTTGGCGATTTTTGTCAATTTTGAGCATGTGAGGTGAGATATATCACCCTAGGTAGAAATTAAACATGATGTGAATTATTTTGTGATTGATTATGTTCGGATTGTTGTAGTTGACGTTTGAACTTATCGATTGATTGAATAATTCGATTTTGATTGTCGAATTGTATTCTAGGGCTTGGGGTTGTTGAATTTTAACTTGGGTAACTTGATAGTTTGACGAAATTGATGACGGGGTGTGTTTATTATTTGAGATAAGTCGTGGTAAATATTGTATAATTGTTGAAAGACGACTAATTCTCGAATTTTTGTGGGAAATTGCGTAATATGTGAATTGGTTGAATTGCTTAGATTAGTTGTATATAAAATGTTTGTATTGTTGTTTCTATTTTGTTGTTGCTATTGTTGCTAAGTGCTATGGGTGAATAGCTGTCGATAGTAGGATTGGGTTAGCTGTATGAAGTCTGAGTAGTTCGCTAGCCGTTATGCTGTCGAATTTCTGTGAACGCACTAAGCAATATGTTTATAGTTGATTGTGTTTGGGGTGTAAATAGAGCTATCCTTGCTAAAATGTTGTAAATATTGTTAAAGACTAAGGTGGGGTAAATTTTGTTTAACGCGACCTTAGCCGAAGCTAACAAGTTTTTAGCTTAACGTTGTGCTTGTTTGTGTAAATTGACAGGTACAATGGCCAGCCGACAAGATAAAGGCAAGGGTGCTTCAACCTCAGGCACCGGCAGAAAGAGAATGAGACTGGGCACGGCTATCCCAGCTGCACCTGCTGTTCCACGCGGTCAACACCGCCGATACGGAACACGATGGGTTACCGAGGAAGGGAAGAAGTGGTACGCAAAGCATAAGGAGAACAAATACTTCCCGGAGGAACATATTGCAAGGGAACCACTTGCACAGGAGTTCCCTCGCATCGTAAAGAGGATTGAGGCAGTTGGGCTCAGCTTTATCTTTCAGGAGCCCAAGGAGTGCAACCTTCACTTGGTCCGAGAATTCTACGCCAACTGGAACCCGGCCATCAGGAGCCATACTATTAAAATCAGAGGGCAGATTGTCACTCTGGAACCCCAGCAGTTTAATGCCATCGTGGGAGCGCGGGACACAGACGCCCACGTCCTCCGCCAGCTAAACATCACCCCACCGTACGCCGACGTTAGACGTACGTTGTGTGGGGCTCGATCCACAGCCCGATGGAGTAGACACAAAGAGAGGGGTTACCACCAGACTCTGCCTTATTCGCAGATGAACAGGGAGGCCAGAATCTGACTAAAAATTGTATGTTCGTGTTTGATCCCGGGAGTTCATATGACAGACGTGACCCGGGATCGTGTCTGCTTGGTGTATGCCCTGATGAAAGGGCTTGAGATTAATGTGGGGGCGGTCATTATATCCGCCATGAAGAGAGCCAGACTACACCAGGGCCACAGATACGGGTTTGGCGGACTCATCACCACCTTCCCCCGAGGCCTCGACGTTGAGGAAGAAGCCTTGGATTACATTCCGCAGTTGGAGCGGAGGGCCCTCGATGTGACAAAGACCAAGGCCCCCGACACTACACACAGACCTGTGCTGACTCTGGGCGAGCGACATGCTCATGACGACCAGTATATGGCCCGTATGTTCGGCATGCAGATGCTGCAACTACGGATAGGTGGGAGACCAGCCACCGAGGATGAATTATGGCAGCTGGAGCTGGACTACCCCTTTGGTGAGAACGCCAGAGCCTAATGCAAGGTGGGGCCAGCCTTCGTGGAGCCGACTGATGACGATGTCCCTACTGATGAGGAGACACGTCGTGAGGACTCTGATGTGGAGTCCGATGACGACGATGGAGCTGATTCAGATATGGGCGACGAGGCCGCAGCACCGGATGAGGAAGTCGAATATTTCGACTGAGCAGGGAGTTCCACCACCCATATGTTGTGCTTTGTATTGTTGTGAATACTGGGGACAGTGTTCGATTTAAGTGTGGGGTGGGGAGTAGTTAGGTGCTGGGTCATAGGCTCTAAATTTGCTGTATAATTTTTTCCTTGACGTTTATGTATGTCTATGCTTTCCCTGTTGTTGTGAACTAATTTGTGATTTATGTGTATATATTTGTTTGTGGCTAATGATGTGTGTTTTTGAAAGTTATGGTTGCCTTTGTAAATATTTTGTAAATTTTGTAAATATTTTTTTTCTTTTATCGATATGATCGATATGTTTCAAAATTTTTGCGAAAAGATTTTGCACTTATCAAAATATTTTGTAAATATTTTCTATCGAAATGATCGATGTGTTGCAAAAATTTTTGAAGTTTTATTTTTGGGTTTCTCGGAGTTTGTTTTCGGTTCTTTTACCGAGAATAGTCCCATTGTACCGATGTCATAGTTAGTGACCGTTCCCTATGATGGATGGATTACGACCGTCTTAAGGGAACTGTAGTCGATAGGAGTAGATGTTTTGTTTTTAGTTTCTTTGGTGGATTGCATCAATAAACTGTAGTTGCTTATGGTTGCTAAAATATCGTTGCGTGTTGTAATTGATGTTCAAAATGTGAAAATGATTCGTTTGAAAGCATGCAATTTTGTAAATATGTTGAGTTACCTAGGCTATAGAATTTGGTTCATTATGATTGAGGCTTAATCTTGAATTCATGTAATTGACTAATTAAAGAGTCTGTGAATGCATCTTGATTCGAGCATGTACATGAAGTGTGAGTGAGGTTTTGCTATTCCATGTCATTGTGAATTGTCTAGAACTTGCCTGGCGTGTATACAAAACGAAATGAAGGAGGTGTAGTGTCGGAAAGGATGTAGGCATTTCTTTGTTTTAACCGTTAGTTTCCATTTTTCTTGTCAAATTCTACCTTTTTATATGTTGTATACCCTAGTCAGCCCGTTGAGCCTTTAGCCGATTTCTTTCTTTTGTCAAGAATAGTATGAACTAAGCTTTATTCCTTCTTTTCATTAGCCTTAAAGTCTATAAGAAGCTCTTAAGCGCTTACAAAGAACAGAAAATGTTTCCCAAAGTGTTAAAGAGTGAAAAGAGTGAAAAGAAAAGAAAAGCAAGGTGAGGAAAGAAAAGATGATGTTGAAGAGACACTAGTTGTAATTAAATGATAGTGAGGGTACATGAAAACCCTCTGTTTTGTGTCAAGTGTGCCTGATGAAATGGGCTGTATGAAAGTAAACCAGCATGAATGGGAGAAAAAGAGAAAAGAGAGGAACAATGTCCATGAGTCGATGGGAATGAGTTGAAAAGGCGCTTAAGGATGCTAGCGACTATTATTGGCTAATCCAATATATATATACTAGATCCATAGCCCAGTTACAACCCATTAAAAGTCCTATTTGATCCTACATTGCATTTCTTTATATTAGTGGAGTAATACACTAAGGGCAAGCCTATGGGTCATGACATGATGCATGTGAATTCTTTTGGGAGAGAGAGTGAAATTAATTTTTATATGCCCCTACTTGCATGTTTGTGTGCTGCACGAACATAAAAGGGGAAGTTTCTCTCGAGTAGTGAGGGTACATGCTTGATGAAAGATGATTTTCATGTCGGATTTCTTGATTAGTTTATTTGCATGATGTATTAAGGTCATTGTCTTGTACGACCAAGCATGTTTTCTTGATGATTTGCAAGAATTGAATAATCGGTATGACCGTAGCGTAAAATGTTGCACCATAGGGACGAAGGTTGGGATGTAATTTGCATGAGTTGTGTATGTGCTGTTCGAGGACGAACAAGGATTTAAGTGTGGGGTAAGTGATCTTGGGCAGATTTATATGCCCAAGTGATACTCAAACGTAACATTTTTACCTTGTTTGTTGTGCAATGTGTATATAATATCATGTATTTGGTAATAAAATGTGAATTTATACTAACCAACATGATTAGCATTTGTTTTGCAGGATAATGTGATTTTTAGGAGCTAAAATGCGTGTTGGAACTATGTCGGAGTTGGACTTGGATGCGAGCGTGGAAAAGACCTTGGATGGCACATTTTACACTGGCTCCGCGATGGAGTCGTGCCACGCTGCCATCGTGGTAGCACACTGCCTGGGCAGGAATTAATTAGGCAATTTCCAGTGTGCCTGCGCGTCAGTTCCGTGGCACGGAGATAGGCCTCCGCGATGGCCTCTGTGCCACGTTGAGGCCAATTATCTGGACCCTGCAATTTCCAGAGAGGGTCCGCGTCCACGCCGTGTCACGGAGGCAGTGCTCCGCGTTGGCCTCCGTGACACGTTTCTTGTTATTCCGGGAAAAATTTCCCACTAGTATAAATAGCACACTTAGGTTTATTTTTAATCAGTTTTTAGTTTTTAGTTTTTAGACTGAGTTCAGAAGTGGAGAGTAGGAACGTGGGTTTGTGGCAGTTGAAGATTAGAAAAGCTAAGAGTTTTCTTCTCTTCCTTTCTTCTTTCCTTCAATTGTATGCATGATTTACACTCATTTGAGGATGATCAATCCAAGAATGAGTGGCTAATTCCCTTCTTTGCTGAGGTTTTGAGCTTGTGTAATGAATTTTGATGATAATTGATATGGTTTCTTCTTCTTCTTGCATGTTGTTCTATTAATTATAGTGCTTACTACATTATTGATTGGCCACCATTAATGTATATCTAAAAAGTCCAATTTCACTCGAGAGAGCACGAAATTGGAAAGTTGTGAATTAATAGGGTATTGTTCTTAACTTGATTTGGGAAAATTGGGTTTTGATGTGCTTTCTTGATAGAAATATACTTGAAAGCCGTATTAGTCAATTTAGGAACCGGAATTGTAGTGCTAGGTCATAAATTGCATTTGATCACAGAAATGTAGATGGATGGTTTATGATTCTAAAGTGAAATTAAATACGAAAGTTTTAATTTCTAGGCAAACGTTCTTGGCTAGCAACATGAAGAAGAGGATGACCAAATTATCATGATTATCAAGTTCATTACTCGTTCTTAACCTTGGCATGTGCATATCCATTGTCTAAATTCAAAAGTAAATAGTTGTTATTAATTGTAGTATATAAATAGTTTAGAAACAAAAACTCACTCAACTCTTGGTTGGATTGTTGTTAACATAGTTAGAAATAGAATAGAGATATAGTAAACTAGGCAGTTTTACATATCTAGAGCAGCCTCCTTGGATCGATACTTGGCTACTTAGCCACTTTATTACTTGTTTGACCACGTGCACTTGCGTGTCGGTTGATAATATTTAATACTAACCGAATCAGCACCGAACAGTGACTAATGTAAAAGCTAGGCAAGACGAGGACCCTATTTTGTTAAAGTTAAAGAAAGTCGTTTAGAATTAGAAAGTAGAGGTCTTCTTCAAAGGGGAAGATGGTGTGCTTCGATATCAAGGTCGCTTATATGTCTCAGACGTTGATGATTTGAGAAATCGAATGTTGCATGAGGCTCACAATTCCAGATATTCGATTCACTCAGCTGCCATCAAGATGTACCGTGACCTTTGGGAAGTCTATTGGTTGAATGGCATGAAGAAGGACATCGCAGAATTTGTAGCTAAGTGTCCAAACTGTCAGCAAGTGAAGGTTGAGCACCAGAGACTGGGAGGTGTGCATTAGGATATCAGTATCCCTTCTTGGAAGTGGGAAGAAATTAATATGGACTTCATAATAGGGTTGCCTCACACTCGTTAATAGTATGACCCTATTTGGGTGGTAGTGTATAGGTTGATCAAAGCCACACATTTTCTACTAGTCAAAGCCATTGATTTAGTGGAGGATTATGCCAAACTACACATCCGAGAGCTAGTTCGATTGCATGGAGTGCCCTTGTCCATCATATTGGTCAGAGGTACTTAGTTTACCTCTCAGATCTGGAGATCATTTCAGAAAGGACTTGGTACTCAAGTCAAGCTCAATATAACATGTCAATCGCAAATAGATGGTTAGGCAGAGCGGACAATTTAGACTATAAAGGACATGTTGAGAGCCTGTGCAATTGACTTTAAGGGTAGTTGGGATGACCATTTGCCTCTTATTGAGTTTGCATACAATAAAAGCTACCATTACAATATTCAAAACGATCCATTTGAGGCTCTCTATGGGCGGAGATGTAGATTGACTACTGGTTGGTTTAAAGTGAGCGAAGCTACTATGATAGGACAAAATTCAGTCATTGAGGCTATGGAGAAGGTTCAGCTCATACTGGACAGGTTGAGAACAGGTCAAAGTAGCCAAAAGTCCTATGCCGATGTGAGAAGGTGGGAACTTGAGATGGAAGTTGATGATTAGGTGTTTCTGAAGGTGTCTCCCATGAAGCGAGTGATGTGGTTTGGAAAGAAAGGAAAACTCAGCCCTCGTTATGTTGGCCCCTACCGAATTGCGAAACGGGTTGGCAAGGTGGCATATGAATTGGAGTTTCCCTCAGAATTAGCTTCCATGCATCCTGTTTTTTCAAGTATCGCTCTTGAAAAAGTATTTGGGAGATCTAGGTCTAGTTGTTCCGATGGAGAGTGTAGGTGTGAAAGATAGCCTTAGTTATAAGGAGGTTCCGGTGGATATGTTGGAACGATAGGTTCGCAAGCTAAGGAACAAGGAAGTAGCTTCAGTTAAGGTTTTATGGAGGAATCAGTATGTTGAGGGAGCTACGTGGGAAGCCGAATCAAATATGATGGTTAGATACCCATATTTATTCCATACTGGCTCATCTCCAGCATGAGGTATCAGTTTTTTCCCCAAAACCCTATTCAGTTTTATGTTCGGTTCATGTGCCCCAGTTTCTTTCATGTATATATATATATGTATGTATCATTCATGAATTCAGTTCAGTCATGTAGTTTAAATCGGAGTTAGTCATTCCATCAGTTTTTTGTCTTATATGATCAGTATTTGAATATGATGATTGCATTTCTCTGCTTTTCTGTTTGATTTTCAACATTCGAGGATGAATATTCCCAAGGGGGAGATATTGTTATACCACGGAAGCCCAAAGATCATACCCGGGAGTTGAAATCAAAAAAATAGGATTTTCTGCACCAGGTCACAGAACGGGTTGTCTTGTGACCCGTCAGGTTGACCACGAGTCGTTAAGTGACTCATAGTGAGGGGTGTTGACTTACCTGGAAAATTAAGAGTTCGGGTGACCATGAGTCGTGGTCAGCCCCATGAGTCGTCAGGTCACCCATGATAAAAGACAATTGGAAGATTAAGGATGAGTAGTAGTAGACCCCGCGATTGGACAACGCGAGTCATGGTCAGTCACAACGATTTGTATGGTGAGTCATGGTCAACAGATTGCTAATGATTTAAGATTTTGGCAGTGGAAGCAATGAGTGGTGACCACGAGTCATGCTCACTAGTAACGGGTCATTAGGTCCCTCGTGGGGACGCTTCGAGGAAAAGTTTGCAGTGCACACGATGACTGGATACCACAAGTCGTGGTCCTTGTTAACGACTCTTCCAGTCCCTCGTGGGGACTGGCATTCAGTTATTTTTTGCAAATTAAGTAAGGATTTTTTCGTAATTCCTATGATCATATGTAATACCCTGAAAATTCCTAAGATTAGACCCGAAATTTAAAAATGGAAGTTGGCAGAATCTGAGAAAAACCCACAAAATGGGTCATCCAATGGATCGTTGGTCCGACCGATGACCTGTGAGAAGTAGTCGTGGGAAGGTTTTGCCTGGTAATAGTTTGAAGTAGCGAGTGATGTAACGACCCATTGTTTGTTACAACGAGTCGTTACGTGGAGTCGTGGTGGGAACTGATCCTCAGCCTAAGGGGTCATGGGACGATTTTATTGAGGAGCTACAGATCGTGGTCACCAGTCGTGGGAAGGAATAATAATAATCTCTAGTCAATGTAACAGAAGGAAACCACGACTCGTTGGAGGAAAGAACGAGTCTTGGTGTGGCTCGCAAAGAGGATTGGTACAGGTCTTGAAGGGAGAAAACTACAGACGACTTAATGACTCATATTCCTAAGAGATGACTTGTCCTGTTGAGTTGTGCGATAGAATCTGAGAAGATGAGACTTGGCAGTGGAGACGATGGATGGATACCACGAGTCGTGGTATCCACTACATCCGTTAGTCCAGTCGTGGCTACCCCTAGTGCAGAAATTTTAGGAATTTTATTAAGGGCATTTTCATCATTCCTACTCTCTAAGGTCCTAAACAACATCGTTTTAAGTTAATTTTTGAGTGTATTAAGATAGGTTAAGTCATTCTAACCTATTCAAAACCCATGCATGCAAGAGTGATACTCTAGAGAGGTGATCAAGGCAAATCATTCAAGGTTCTCTTCAATATCTTCTTGGAGATTCAAGGAAGTGTAAGAATCATACATAAATAGGTATGTAGGGTTATGAGTGGGTTTTTTCATTCGGTTCTAAGAATATCCCATTGTTTCTCATTTTTTATGCATTATTATGTTTACATTAATTTGGCTCAAATGATGATTTAAAAAGTTTCTCTTGTGACTATTGTAATGAATGGATTACGAATAATTTGAAAACCTTGAGCCTTATGTTATCGTATGATATATATGTTATGAGCATTTTGTCCCATTCTTATGATCTCTTATTAGTGTTTATGTATTATTAAATGTCTGTTTTACTTATCTTATTTACTCGATACATTCGACGTACTGACCGCATACTCTTTATTGTATCGTTTCATGATACAGGACCCGGCTCTCAGGCGCAGCCCCATTCATAGTCAGTATTCAGAGTTAGCATCTTACCTTATTGGTGAGTCCTCATCTCCCGAAGATTAGACTTATTCAGACTTTTTCTATGTAATTTCAATTTCAGCTTTTTTGAGTTAGTTGGGGGTCTTGTCCCATCAACTCGTCATGTTTAGAGGCTTTTCACACAAAGCATGTATTTAGCTACAGATTGTGTGTTATGTTGTTATGTTTAATTTAGACTTCTACTAAGTTTATCATGTTGATTCTTCAGTTTTATTAATCGAGTTAGATGTATGCTTATGTCATGGGTCGACTTGGAGTCTCTCGAAGCTCTTTGTTCCATGTTGCGATTCGGGCCTCTATTCAGGTCGTGTCGAAATTGGTATCAGAGCCAAGGGTTTGAAGTATCCTAGGGTGTCTGAAAACTGCGTTGAGTAGAGTCTTTTTCATGGGTGTGAATCGCGCCACACATATGATGAAGAGGCTACGAGACATTTAGGAAATGTTCCTTTCTTTCATGATCTTTGTCATGAAATGAAATGTCTCCCTATCCTTATAATTCGTGCTATTCGCAATTGCAAAATCATGGCTCCCCGCAGAGTAAATGGTAGGAGGAATGGGAGCGGAGACAGCCACAAGGATGGCAACAGGAACGGGCACCAGCAGGCCCTACCAGTTCAGGAGCACCATGCACCGAAGCCGATTGCCCATGCTAAGTTTTGGGCACCTATTCAGATGCTCGCAGAGGCCTTGACCGCTCAGGTTAATCAGCAGGCAATCCGTATGTTCTGCAAAATGGCAATGCAGCGGCGATTCTAGTCAGGGATTTCTTGAGAATGAACCCACTAGAGTTCCTCGGGTCAAAAGTAGATGAGGACCCACATGAACTCATCGATGAGATTCTATTGATCACCCAGGTCATGAGGGTGAAAAATAGGGAGTGCATTGATTTGGTCTCTTATCAGTTGAAAGCGGTGGCGCATATTTGGTTTAAAAAATGGAGATATAGTAGGGTAGTGGAAGCAGGCCCTATAGGTTGGGAAGAGTTTCATGCAGCCTTTTTGGAATGGTTTTTCCCACATGAGATGAGGGAACTCAAGGCTTCCAAGTTTGTACATTTGAAGCACGGTGACATGTCTTTGGAGTATGCTCTGGAGTTCACCCGCTTATCCAAGTATGCACTAGAGTTAGTGGCAGACCAGAGGGCTCGGGTGAGCTGATTTGTCAATGGAGTGGCGGACTACCTGGATAAGGATTGTAGGATCGCCATGTTGCATCAAGACATAGATTCTCCCCGCATAGTGTTGCATGCCCAGCAGATGGAGATAGTGAATCGGAGGTAGAGAGAGACCAAAAGGGCCAGGACAGACAATTATGGGATTTCATAGCCTAGATTGGGGGCTGCATAGCGCCAACAGTCTTATCAAGGTCTTTTGCTCCAGCATCATCATCAGCTAGTACACCATCTAGATCATGAGGGGATCGGAGAAGCAGGGCTTCAGATTTGAGGGGCTAGGGTAGCATGCAGGTAGAGAAAACTTTCCCAGCTTTTGCAAGGTATGGCAAGAATCACCTAGGGAGGTGCATAGTTGGCTCAAACGCTTATTTAGGGTGTGGAAAACCCAGACACAGACTCGGGGATTGCCCTTCGACCAGATTAGGGGCAGCAGAGCTCATATGTCAGGCGCTAGTTCAGCCGCTCCAGCAGCACGTCCCTCCTAGCAGGGCACCTCGACTAGTTCAGCTGGCGGTCAGTGCCAGAACAGGTTTTATGCCCATGCGACCCGTCAGGAGCAGGAGACTTCACCGGATGTGGTTACTGGTATGTTACTAGTGTTTCACCTTGATTCTTATTCTTTGTTTGATCCTAGGGATACCTTGTATTTTGTGACACCTTATATTGCCAGTAGCTTTGGAGTCATTCCTGAAATTTTGTCAGAACCATTCTCATTCTCTACTCCCATTGGTGATTCAGTTGTAGCTAGGCGAGTGTATAGAAGTTTTTCGATAATAATATTGCATAAAGTCACCTCTGCAGACCTTGTAGAGTTATCCATGACTGACTTTGATATTATCCTTGTCATGGATTGGTTTTATGCGTGTTATGCTTCTATTAATTGTGGAATCCAGGAAGGAGAGTTCAGATTTTCGAGTGAACCAGTCTTATAGTGGAAGGGTAGTTCATCTATTCCTATAGGTCATTTCCTACCTTAAGTCTAGAAAGATGATTTCTAAAGGTTGTGTTTACCATCTAGTTAGGGTTAAGGATGTTGAGATTGAGGCCCCAACTATCCTATCAGTTCCAATAGTATGTGAGTATCCGTAAGTCTTCCTAGATGATTTAACGGGAATCCCTCCCGAGCGGGAGATTGATTTTGGCATCAACCTTCTCCCCAACATGTAGCCTATATCTATTCCTCCCTATAGGATTGATCTAGCCGAGCTAAAGGACTTGAAAGAGAATTTGAAGGACCTTTTAGATAAGGGTTTCATTAGACCAAGCAAGTCTCCATGGGGTGCACCAGTCTTATTTATCCGAAAGAAAGATGGTTCCCTACGGATGTGCATTGACTATCGGCAATTGAACAAGGTTACCATAAAGAATAGATATCCTCTACCCAGGATTGATGATTTATTTGACAAGCTTCAGGGTTCCAAGTGTTTTCGAAGATAGATCTCAGATCTGGGCACCATCAACTCAGAATTCGGGAGAGCGATATCCAGAAGATAGCCTTCAGGACGCGGTATGGTCATTATGAATTTGTAGTTATGTCTTTTGGACTAACGAATGCTCCTGCAACTTTTATGGACTTGATGAAAAGGGTGTTCAGTCCATACTTGGATATGTTCATGATCGTGTTTATCGATGACATCCTGATATACACTCAAAGCGAGGAGGAGCATGCCGCTCATTTGAGGATAGTGCTTCAGATTCTCAAGGATCGCCAATTATATGCTAAATTCAGCAAGTGCAAGTTTTGGTTGAACTCAGTGGCATTTTTGGGCCATGTCGTATCAAGTGAGGGCATACAAGTGTACTCTCAGAAAATAGAAGCAGTGAAGAATTGGCCTTGACTAGTGAATCCTTCTGATATCAGTATCTTTTTGGGATTAGCTGGCTACTATCAGAGATTTGTTGAAGGTTTCTTATCTATTGCAGCACCCTTGAACAATTTGACCCAAAAGAAGGTGAAATTCCAATAATGGAGCCTTGTGAGAAGAGCTTCCAAGAGTTGAAGACTCGACTTACCTCAGCATCGGTGTTGACTCTACCTGAGGGTACTAATGAGTTCATAGTGTATTGTGATGCTTCGAGGATTGGACATGGGTGTGTATTGATGCAGCACTGGAAAGTTATAGCATATGCCTCAAGACAACTAAAAGTTCATGAGAAGAATTACCCGACCCATGATCTTGAATTGGCCGCGGTGGTATTCGCCTAGAAGATATTGCGACATTATTCGCATGGGGTCCACGTGGGTGTGTTCACAGACCATAAGATTTTGCAATATGCTGTACTCAGAAGGACCTCAATCTTTGGAAAAGGAGGTAATTAGAGCTACCCAAGGATTACGATATGAGCGTACTTTACCATCCGGGTAAGGCCAATGTAGTAGCAGATGCACATAGTAGACTCTCTATGGAGAGTGTCTCCCATGTGGATGAAGGGAAGAAGGAGCTGATGAAAGATGTGCATCGACTCGCAAGGTTGAGAGTTAGGTTGGTTGACTAGACTGATGGCGATGTTTTTGTTCAGAACGGATCAGAATCGTCCTTGGTGACTGATGTAAAAGTTAGACAAGATGAAGACCCGATTTTTTTAAAGTTGAAGGAAGCTATTCAAAATCAGAAGGTAGAGGTCTTCTCCATAGACGGAGATGGTGTGCTTCGGTACCAGGGTCGCCTATGTGTTCCGAATGTTGATGATTTGAGGAGTCAGATGTTGCACGAGGCTCATGGATCTATGTATTCTATCCATCCAGGTGCCACCAAAATGTATCGTGACTTACGGGATGTCTATTAATGGAATTGAATTAAGATGGACATCACAAAATTCGTAGCTATGTGCCCAAACTGTCAGCAAGTAAAGGTCGAGCACCAGAGACCGGGAGGTGTGCTGCAGAATATCAGTATTCCTACTTAGAAGTGGGAAGAAATTAATATGGATTTCATCACAGGTTTACCTCGTGATCATCGACAATATGACTCCATTTGGGCTGTGGTAGATAGGTTGACCAAGGCCACCCATTTTCTACCGGTCAAAACCATGGATTCTGCAGAGGATTATGCCAAACTCTATATCCGGGGGCTAGTTTGATTGCATGGAGTGCCCTTATCCATCATTTTAGACAGAGGTACCCAATTTACTTCTATGTTTTGGAGGTCATTTCAAAAAGGACTTGGTACTCAAGTTAAGCTCAGAACAGCATTTCACCCACAAACGGATGGTCAAGCGGAGCAGACAATTCAGACTCTCGAAGACATGTTGAGAGCATGCGTGATTGACTTCAAAGGGAGTTGGGGTGCGCATTTTCCTCTATTGAGTTTGCATACAGTAACAGCTATCATTCCAGTATTTAGATGGCACCGTTTGAGGCTCCCTATTGGAGGAGATGTAGATCGCCCATTAGTTGGTTTTAGATTGGTGAAGCAGTGATGATAGGACCAGATTCGGTTTATGAGGCTATGGAGAAGGTTCAGTTGGTAAGGGATAGGTTGAAAACTGCTCAGAATCGCTAAAAGTCCTATGCCGATGTGAGAAGGAGGGAATTAGAATTCGAGGTGGATGATAGGGTGTTTCTGAAGGTATCTCCCATGAGGGGAGTGATGTGGTTTGGAAATAAAGGAAAACTCAGCCCTCGTTATGTTGGCCCCTACGGGTTGTGAAATGGGTTGGCAAGGTGGCCTATGAATGGGAGTTGCCCTCAGAATTAGCTTCTGTTCATCCTGTTTTCCATGTGTCGCTCTTAAAGAAGTGTCTTGGTGATCCAACTCTAGTAGTCCCGATGGACAGTGTAGGTGTGAAAGATAGCTTTAGCAGTGAGGAGGTTCTGGTGGAAATACTGGATCATCAGGTTCAGAGGCTAAGGAACAAGGAAGTAGCTTCATTTAAAGTTTTAGGGAGGAATCAGCAAGGTGAAGGAGCTATATGGGAAGCCAAAGCGGACATGATGGCTAGATACCTACATTTATTCTCTACCGGCTCAGTTCCAGCTTGAGGTATCTGCTTTTGCACAAAAACCTTATTTAGTTTTCACGTTTAGTTCATGTGACCATGTTTCTTTTATGTATATGGATGTATGTATGATTCATGAATTTAGTTCAGCTATGTAGTCTGAATCGGAGATAGTCATTATATTAGTTTTCGATTTAAATGTTCAGTATTCAAAAGTAATGATTTCATTTCTCTATTTTTGTATGTTTTCCCACATTCGAGGATGAATGTTCACAAGTGGATATATTGTAATACCCTCGAAGTGTCTACCTAATATTAAATCCAGGATTTAAAAATGGAAGTTGGCAGAATTTGGGAAAGACCCATAGAATGGGTCACCCAACGGATTGCTAGTCCAACCAATGACCCATGGGAAGTAGTCATGGGAAGGTTTTGCCCGGTAGTAGTTGGAAGTATCGAGTGAAGTAACGACCCTCTGTTTGTTACAATGAGTCGTTATGTGGAGTCGTGGTGGGAATTAATCCTCAGCCTATGGGGTAGTAATGGGTCGTGGGACGACCCATTGTGAGGAGCCACAGATTGTGGTCACCAATCATGGAAAGGAATATTAATAATCTCTAATCAATGTAACGGAAGGAAACCACGACTCGTTGGAGGAAACAACGAGTCATGGTGTGGCTCGCGGGAAGGATTTGTACAGGTCATGAAGGGAGAAAACAATGGACGACTTAACGACTCATTCTCTGAAGGGAAAACTCATCCTGTCGAGTCGTGGGATCAAATATGAGATGATGAGACTTGGCAGTGGAGAAGACGGATGGATACCACGAGTCATGGTATCCACTAACGATCTGTTAGTCCAGTCGTGGCTACCAGTAATGCAGAAATTTCAGGAATTTCATTAAGGGCATTTTCATCATTCCTACGCTCTAAGATCCTAAACTACGTCGTTTTAAGTTATTTTATGAGCATATTAAGATAGGTTAAGTCATTCTAACCTATTCAAAACCCATGCATGCATGAGTGATAGTCTAGAGAGGTGATCAAGACAAATCCTTCAAGGTTCTCTTCAATTTCTTCTTGGGCATTCAAGGGAGTGTAAGAATCAGCCATAAACATGTATGTAGGGTTATGAGTGGTTGTTTTCGTTCAACACTCATGCTCAGTCTCTCCTAATTCACGAAGTTTTGTTCAAAAATCTTATGAGGTTTTATCTTAAATCTTGTGGAATTCTAATGATTTATCCATAGGTTATTAGTTTTCATGATTTACATCATATTTTATGAATCATCGTAAGATTTTACAACTAAGTCGATTATACATTTATTGATTTCAATTTCTAATAAATTATGCCAAATTATGCATATTCTATGACGAATTGAGTTATGATCTTTACCTCCATTGTTGATATTCATAAACCGATCATGATTTATGAGTCATAATATGGATTTATTCAGATGTCCATTATTAATTTATGATTTACAAAGCCTATACATGACTTATAAGTATGCATGAATGTCATGATTTACTAATTATGTTTTTGACCGACTCACGGGCCTTACCCTCATGGCTAGTTCATGTATTTACAAGCATGCTTATGATTATAATGATTTAACTAGCCCATGAATCTCATGCATATTATATTATGAGCACTATATATGTTTTGGGAGTAATATTTAACACCGAGTAGGTTCAGGGCCCAAGTTTTGCCCCAAATCTCATAACTACTTGCCACCGTAGGACATGAAGGGATCTCCCTTGAGACTATCCCCTTTGCCCAAATGGGCCTTTCATGTGTGATATCACGCCCTTCATGGTTCTACCCTTGGCAATGTACGAACACCCTCCCAACTAGGGATTTACAGGTTGGGCTCCATGTGTGCTCATATGGGGTATGTCAGTTATAAGAATCTCTCATTATTCTGCATCTTTTATGCATTATTATGTTTACGTTAATTTGGCTGAAGTGATGATTTATAAAGTTTCTCTTATGACTATGGTAACAAATGGATTACGAATGATTTGAAAACCATGAGCCTTGTGTTATCATATGATAAATATGTTATGAGCATGTTGTCCCATTCTTATGATCCATTATGAGTTTTTATGTATTATTAAATGTCCATTTTACTTACCTTCCATACTCGGTACATTCCACATCCTGATCGCATACTCTGCTGTATCGTTTCATGATACAAGACCCGACTCTTAGGCTTAGCCCCATTCTTAGTCAGCATTCAGAGTTAGCACCTTACGTTGCTGGTGAGTCCTCATCTCCCGAGGACTAGAATTATTCATACTTGCTCTATGTAATTTCAGTTTCATCATTGTTGAGTTATTTGGGGGTCTTGGCCTATCAACTCGTCATGTTTAAAGGCTTTTCGGACAAAGGATGTATTCAGCTTCAGATTGTATTCTGCTATTATGTTTAATTTAGACTTCCGCTAAGTTTACCATGTTGATTCTTCAGGTTTATTGATCGAGTTAGATGCATGATTATGCCATGCATCGACTTGGAATCTCTTGGGGCTCCTTGTCCCGTGTTGCTATCCGGGCCTCCGTTCGGGTCATGAAATCCTAAGGCCTAAACTACGTTATTCTAAGTTATGAATAGTGAGTATTAAGAGGGTAAAGTTCATTCTAGACTATTGCTACTCATGTATACAAACTTAGAGAGCTAATGAGGTGATCAAACTTAATCACTTCAAGTTTTTCTTCAATTCTTAATTAGGAAATCAAAGGAGTGGTGAAATCAGTCCATCTCAGGTATGTAGGGTTATGAATGGGTGAATTTGTTCACACTCATGCCCAATCCCCTCTCTAATTCATTAAAATCCATATGTTGATCCAATGGGGTTTTAACCCAATGCATGAATTTTCTAATTTTCTACATGGGTATGGTCCAAGTATGTTTCTATTATTGAATTATGATTCATGGGAAAGTTTTACATTATTTTCAATTATAATCATGTTTTCAATATTTATAAATTAAAATGCCCATCCATGAAAAGTTCATGAAAATTGAGATTTATGATGAATGTTCAAGTATGAAGAGATATTATTGATGAAAAGTATGTTTTCAAGTTACCTATGACTATGATCATGTTTTCAAGTGAATTAAGTATTTTCAAGCATGTTTAAGTATTGGGCAAGCCCATATGTTCAAGTATGATTATGATTTCAAGCTGCTTAGCTTACCACATGGTTTTGGAGTCAAAACTCCCAATTATGTTCAGCTTGCGGTATGGTTTGAGTCAAGACTCCTCATGTATGATTTCTGATTGTATATGCATATGATTATTCATCTTAGTCAATTGACAATGGTCAGCTTCGTTGAAAAACGATGGACAGCATATGCATGTTTTTGGGAATAGTGTCTAGCACCGAGTAGGCCAAGGGTCAGTCAACCCTATGCTTTAGAACTACGCCCCAACGTAGGTATGATCAGATTATTTTGGGACCTCCTACGTGAGCTTTCCCCTGCCCCAAGGGGGGCTTGATCTTGATATCGATATCATGGTAGCGTCCTTAGACCTGGAAAGGATTTGGACTGGTCTACCCACTTTACTGTGATAGTCGGGACCTCGTAAGCTCTATCGTGGTAATATCGGTTATATGATGAGTCTCCCATTGTTCCTCATGATTTCAGTTAATCATGTTATCATTCATGTTATATATACTTCTATGTTATAAACTAGGTTTGACCCAATGTATAGTTTTACTTATGATTATCTGATTTCAGCTTTTGGTCATTCGATTCAGCTATGATGTTCAATTATATTCAGATCATGATATCATAAAATAGGATGAAAGCCCTACTCTCAGATTCTTATCTTGATTATGTTATATATTATTCATGTTTTAAATAATTTTACTAATTTAAGCGGTTTTACTACCTTGCATACTCGGTACATTCCACATGTTGGTTGCATACTCTATGTTGTATCGTTTCATGATACAAGCTCCGATCTTCAAAATCAGCCTCATCGTTAGCCAGCTTTCGGAGTTAGCATTCAATCTCTATTGGTGAGTCCTCATCTGTCGATGGCTCCTCTTCTATTCAGTTATGTTTACGTATTTTCAGTTTAGATTTAGAGAGGTAGTTGAGGTCTTGTCCCATCAACTCATCAGATGTAGAGACTTTTCAGACAGTAGATTATATTCAGCTTCAGACTTGGGTTGTATATTCAGATGGTGATGTTATGTTTGAATTTCCGCCATGTTATTTATGTTAAGTCTTCCGCTTTACATGATTGAGTTAGATGTACGTTCATGCAATGGGTCAACTTGGAGTCTCTCAAGTCTCCTTGTCCCATGTCTCGATCTGGGCCTATGTTCGGGTCGTGACACCCGAGAACCCATGATATGCTTCGTGAGTAGGTCTAATGATGTAAGCATATGGGCCAATACCTAATCACGCTCCTCCTCCTTCTATCATTGTTCTGCAGTCTTACCAACACGATTCATACCTGCAGTTGTGTCAGGCCCTATTAGTCTTAGTCACTCTATCAAGAATAATGGTAGCTTGCTACCACGACTGACTCTTCAGTGCTCCTCTCGCCACAATATCCACTACAGCTTTTGTGCTATTATTCAATGACCTGTAAAAAATCTCCAACAAACTGTCATCTGGAATTTTATGGTTTGGGCACTTGGTCAACTTCTTTTTAAATCTCAACCAGGTTTCATGAAATGCCTCTGCTTTTATTTTTCGGAAATTGTAGATCTCATCCTTAAGTTGTAGCATCCTGGAGGGTGGGAAGAACCTTTCTAGAAAAGCATCTTTTAGCTCCCTCCAGTTGGTAATGGAGTCATTGGACAACTTTGATAACCATAGAGTGGCCTCTCCAAAAAGAGAGAAGGGGAAGAGTCTCAGCCTTATTGCATCCTAACTTACACTGGGCAACCTGTACACCTTGTATATTCTGACGAAGTTCATCAAGTGCAGGTTGGCATCATCCGCTGCATGACCACTAAACACCCCTTTAATATTCAAAAACTATATCATAGTGCTAGTGATGTCAAACTTTGCCTTAGCAGGAAAATGTGGTGGTACGATAGCTCCAGTTGACCCGACTTCATCAATATCCGGGTCGTCCTCATCAAAGACTTGAGGTGCATATTTCTGGCCTTTATTGCCTCTTCCATGGCGGACAATATCTACAACTTCATCCTGAGCATCCTCAACTTCATGAAGTGAAGCTTATCGAGCTAGCTCAGCTTTCTTAGCTTCGTTAGAAAGACAGGTCTCTCATTGCTCCTGGTTCTGTATTCTTCGCTCTGTTCGCTCTTATTCAAGATCAAGAGGAATTAAAGGGTTTCTGCTCCGGTGAGTAATGGAATTCACCAAGAGACAACCTGTAGGTGTCAAAAACAAAAAGAAAACATAAATGAGGAAATAACAACTAAAAGTTACGCATAAGCAATTAATCTATTCTTAAGCCGTACTCCCCGATAACGACACCACTTTTTGATAACGTTCAAACTCACACTCCTAATAAAATATGAAACCAAAATTGTCAATAAAGAACCCAATAAAGGTTGGGGTTGATTCCACAGGAAATATGGTAAGAACTATACTAATGCAGGTATTTAAGCTTTTGGGTGTGTTATCTCCAAATTGGGGGCTTCATAGAAAAAATTGTAAAACAAGATTGAAAATCGGTTGTTATTTATCAAAATTTGAAATTAAATAGGGTAATAGTTCCCTATGGGTTGATAACTATTTCAGGTTTAGACTCGTGATCTATCCTAATTTTTACTTGTAGAACTAATAACTAGAGTTCATCCAAACGACTGGCTCGTCCTTATTGGATGACTATACTCTATTACTGGGTTAGGTCTCATGAGCGATTTCAACTCACCCATTATTAATTTGTCCCAAATTGGCTATCCTGCGACCACAACTCAAGTTATACAATGACCCATAAAGATCAAGAGTTTGTTGTAATTCTCCTTTCCTATACTCTACTTCTCTAGGTTCAAGGAATTAAAGAATTCGGGCAAGTCCTAATGTTGTGCTTCGTTAGGAAATGTTTAAAGATGAAGAAAATACAATACAAGCATTTAGCATTGGTTTAGAATCATTTTGTGTAACCCTAGTTTGTTAATCCACCATGGTTCCCACAATCCTAGCTGTGGAGGTTTTAGTCTCTCATGTTTGTCAGATTGTTATTACCATTCATTTGCAAACACATAATTCAATACTTACAATGATGATTGAAAGAAAACCTACTTTGAATATTGCTAGAATTGATGTTGAATAATCCAATGACAAAGAATAAATTCAAGAAAGAAATCTCTAATACTTTAATTAAAATTCACAACAACTTGTCTCTAATTATTTCTCTTAGTTGCTTCTATCATATCTTCCTACTCAAAATAACCTAAAAAGTTTTGATACAAATAATTGGGAACTTCTCCTAAGCAAACAGGGAAAACTACCAAAACTTATGTCGTGTTCACCTATGACCCGTAATAACATTATTCAGTCGTTCCCTGACTCATCCATTGGCTGGCTTCTGCTAAATCTATCTAAGTGTTAAGATATGGTACGACTCGTACCAATAACCTACAAGTCGTACAATCTTCCCGTGGCCTGATCTTGCAATTACTGGTATCTTTTGTAAACTTTCATGGATGGCATGGTACGACTCGTATCTTGTACCTTGAGTTATGCCAGTCATCTATTCTTCTAGTCTTTTCCATGGTTCCCTGGTATGGGTCTTAGGTAGGTTTCACTACTCATGAGTGACACCCGTACCAGGATACTTGGCCCGTGCAATTTTCTTTTGGAAATTTTCACGACTGCCGTGGTACGGCTTGCACCAGAATAGTACTGCTCGTACCGAGATCCATACTAAGCCTCTTTTCTCTATTTTTCTTCATCTTTTGTACAATTCAGCTCCAATACATATTTTCACTGAAAACTAAGTAAAAGCACCTCATATGCACATATACACACCTATGTCCATGTAATTTTTCCAGTTTTAAGCTTTGAAAGTACAATAAATTAACAGCACATCAGCTCCTAAGGTTTAGATTTCAGACTATACATGTATCTATCATTTCAGCTTCATGAAAAACGATGGGAGCACTATGCATATATTTGGGAGTAGTGTCTAGCACTGAGTAGGCCAAGGGTTCAGGTAAACCCTCGGGTCTCAAAACTACGCGGCAACATCAGTATGCATATACATTGGGACCTCCCTTGAGAGGTTTTCCCGCCCACAGGGTCTTCAGCTTAATAGAGATATGATGGTATCTCCCTTAGCGCTGGCAAGGTTTTCAACGGCTCTACCCACTTGAGTGTGATAGTTGGGGCATCACGTATGTCACACCCCACCTTGGGGGGGTATGACTGCTACACTCTGGACTGCTAACTGGTCCAGCCTGAGCACATCTGGTGCTTTGGCTGGCTTTGGCTCTATTTCAAGAAACAAATCGGCTATATAACGGCTGTAACTACAGCCTCCGGCCAACTGGCCTGTAGCCATCTGTACCTGTAACAACAGCTAACCAGAAACAGACCTGTAACAAGGAACCTATTCGGGCCGACAAGGCCACCATGCCGTCTAGTTATCTGTAACTCAACACAAGACTGCTGTAAAACTACGTGGCCAGCAGAGTCACCACTACTGTCAAACTAAGGCCCCACACGGCCAACATAAACTGGGATACAAAACAACTACAGCAGACTGCACGGCCCCACACGACCAGCTCAAATAACCACAGGGAATATATACAGACTGCAAGCCTCTATGAATACTGTAAGAAACTAATAGAAATGGTCGGGACAGGGCCCCGACCTACCCATACTGCACAACAAAAGAAAAGGAGCTATACCTCTGGGAATCAGACTCCGGATGACAGGAGCTGATGACTCACTGGCTGGCTGGAATCACGAGGGATCGACTCCTCGTCCGTGAGTACCTGTAGGCAAGCAATACAGCACCCCGCTGGGCATCAGTACCACAGGTACTGAGCATGTAAAGCAAACTGAAATATGCAACTGAAACTAATAGCACAATAACATGACATTTAAGCAAGAAGTAGCTGAGTCTATCTAGCTGAGGATAACTGGGGAGAGTTTATACATTCTGTAACTAACTGAGCATACCTGAAGGCGTGTCGTCCTTCTGTCTATCAGTATCTACTAGCACATATCAATATACATAATAATACACACAATACCTGACCGACCCCCATAAGCCGGAAGGTGCCAACCAAGCAAGCAATCTATTTACCCCTACCCGGGTCTAAACCAACCAAAAACAAGTCACTCCACTCATCTGATAACTGTGAGCTCCTCCTACCGGCCCCCTTGGGTACGTAGCTCAGGCCTTGGCCTCTGATAATAAATTGTGTCTGAGTCCGAAGACTCCTGCCTCTGGGCACAGGTGTGCACACAGAGTGGTCTGCCCCTGTAAACAGGGTGTGCTAGCTCTGCGTAGAGTGAACTGAACTACCCCTGCAAGCAGGGTGGTCTGGACCGTATTATCATAGTGGTCGGCCATCATCGTCCTTTAGTCAGACGGTATCGCCCAGCTGGTGGCGGTATTTGAATCTGGTATCGATACAGCTATAACCCAGGGGCGGTGGGGATGCTAAAGGGTGCCCACATGCCACAACAAGTCTAAACATACAAAACACATACACAGCAAGCATGCTCAATGCAAAATACTAACCATATTCTCTTCTTGTATCTTAAGGCCAGTTTGTATTAAATAACTGGTACTATATTCTGTTTTACACTATTTCTGATTGCTGGACTAACTGCTACCTGGCCTTTATCTGTCTATCTGATCATATCTGGATATTGCTCAATGACATAAGATGTACCATCTACTACTGGAAACAATCTCAACAGATGTACTACGTATTGCCTGAATATATACTATTCTGATTGTCGCATGATACGTGATTAATGTACTAGCATGCTTGCTGGAAATTATACTAAAATCGTTCCTGTACGCTGGGTATCGGTTAATAGCCTTTATTCTATTTACTTTCTAAGTTGTACTTCCTGGCTTGCCGAAAGAATAACTTTACATACCTGGTTCCTGAGTACCCGACTGACCGGTGTGATTTCCGTCGGTACTTCTGCTGTTTCTCCCAACTACATTCATATACACGTCAATTAGAACTAAATACATTAATATTCGGGAGAAATTGTCACTTTAGATATATATATTTATCCCAACTTTAACCTTTCAAAAAATGGTCGAAAACTCGTTATTTTTCAGCGGTCCAGAAGGGAGAAATATTCACTTCTCAGCTAGGAACACATAGACATTAATTTAGAGCAATTCTACTTACATTAGCTCGGTGGCTCGCCGATTCGTCGGCCGTATTTCACGAAACTAAATCCGTAGGA